>OY744607.1:22872698-23472698 GCA_963556255.1 Allolobophora icterica | reverse complement strand
AAGGAGCCTTAGGTAAAAATGGGAAGTGCGAGTGAGTTTGGAAATGTGTTCAGTAAAGGTGAGAGAATTGTCAAGGGTCACTCCTAGATCACGAACGCTAGACGAGAAAGTGAAAAGCGGAAACCTTTGACACAGCACAGCAAAGTCGAGTTTTTGAAGTTGCTGAGGAGTGCCAAACCAGATAAATTGGGTTTTGGACGAATTGAGGGAGAGGCGATTGCAAGACATCCAGGTATGAAGATCATGAGAAAGAGCTTCGATGCGCTGAGCAAGAAGAAGTTGAGAGGAAGGAGGCCCATGAACATAAGCCTGGACATCGTCAGCAAAGAGGTGGCCTGAAGCCCCATGGATGGGGAGGAGAGAGGGGATACCGGCCGTGTATAAAATAAAGAGGAGAGGGCCCAGAACAGAGCCCTGCGGAATACCCAGTTTAACAGGGACCCACAGAGTTCTAGATTCACCAGAGATAGCCATCTGAGTGCGATCAGATAGGTATGACCGGAACCACTGGAGAGGGGTACCCTTGAGATCGCAAGAGGTCTCAAGGCGCTGTAGAAGAATGGTGTGGTCGACCATGTCAAAGGCTGAGGAGACATCATATAGCGCCAGAAGAGTGAGTTCGGACCTATCAACAGCTGAATAAATTTCAGAAAGCAAAGAAAGGAGGGCAGTTTCAGTGGAGTGGTTTAGGACCCAGTGTAAACGTTTCAAAGCGAAGAGTCCAATCAAAATAAAGAAGGCAATCGTTCCGAGTACAATAGCATAAGAAAGAGGTTAAGCTCAGGTAAAAAATGAATTATGTTGAGCTGAGTCGAGTAGCAATGAGAGGCAAAACGAGGCAGTGACCAACATCTGTCGAACGTTCAAGCAATATCAGGCTAGTGCTAAACGGACACTATTTATCGTTAGTCTATAGTAGATTTGAAGATAAGTTCTTTTAGCTGTCGTAATAATCGTAGCTTTCGTAATCGTCAACTTATTGTGCTCTTGAACACTCTCGTACGAACTCAGAAGATTTGTTCGCAACATGCTCGTTTGACAATCTTACGCAGAATCATAATTGACGCGACAGAATCAAACCTATCAGACACTTCGTAGGACTAGTCTATGCGACACATATATTATTATTATTAGTATTATTATTATTATTATTATTATTATTATTATTATTATTATTATTATTATTATTATTATTATAATTATTATTATTATTATTATTATTATTATTATTATTATTATTATTATTATTATTATTATTATTATTATTATTATTATTATTATTATTATTATTATTATTATTATTATTATTATTATTAGAGCAGTTTTATATAGCGCCCCTTCAGATTGCCTACTCAGGAGCACTCCCAGCCCCACTGCGCGGTCGAACAACATAGTTTTGAGGACAGTAAGAAACAGGGTGAAATGACCAATCGGTATTTGACGGAGCTTGGAAAGGAGCCCATTCCAGGTCATGGGGGCAGCCACAGAGAAGGCACGGCGCTGCCGTATGGCTGTGGAGGACATGAGACACACGGTGGAGTAGTGGTTGACTTCGAGAGGCGCTATAGTAATATCCGGAATAAATAAATAAATAAAATTAAAATAAGTGTGAAAATTTCCTGACAACCGAATCGTTCGTGTCTTAATCGTGTGAGTCCCTTATATCCTTCTCCCCCACACCATTACTTATACGACTCAGCGTCGCTGTGACCATTATTTTTCCAAAAACGACAAATGCCTACGCTTCAGATACGTGCATAGATTATCAACCTCGCAGCTGTTTTCAACAAATACATGATGCGCTTTTTCCTCGGTCTACTATCGTGGATCTATCTTTTCAGTCGATTTTATATATAATGGTACGCAAATGGGGCGGAGAGATGGTTGAATGGTAATACGCTGGCACGAAGATCAGAAGAACGCGGGTTCGATACCCGCTGGCTCCATAAAGGTTGACTTAGCCTTTTCACTCCCTACACTTCTTCGGGGCAACTGTAAAATGAGCAGTAGAACAGATGGACTCCTCTTGAACATATTATTATTATTATTATTATTATTATTATTATTATTATTATTATTATTATTATCATCTGTTACTACTATTTCATGTAATCTTACTGCGTACTTGTCGGTTTCAATTTAATAACCGAATATGATTATTATTAAATAGTATAATTTGCGTACATGCATTAACCTTGAGGTAATTGCAGTTCGTGAAACTATCCTGAGAAACACTGCACTCTATCAACCATAAGGCCGTTATCTTGCATGCGATAACCTTCTAGTTTAATCTGTTGATATTGTACACCTGTTCGATATGTTCAATTTCCCATCAGCCAAAATTCGCTATAAATACAGAAGATTTCATAAGGAGTTCACTGGTCGTTTCTTCAACCTTCACAGTAAAGATGCGTTCATTTGTGGCTTTTCTTGCTGCTCTCAGCCTGTGTAAGTAACTGCTTTCAACTATCTATGATTAGAAATATTACTCGTAACAGTAGTCTCAAATTTGCTAAAGCACTACTTAAAGCCAAACTCTGAGCAGTAGCTTGTTCACGAGTGCTACATCGTGTCGGCTACCAGAAGACCAGCGACAGAAAAGGAGACAGAGTAGCTCTAAGGCGAAGTCCGTCTGGAACAAGAAGGATAGTACGGCGGAAGACAGGAAGAAGAAATAGCAGCAAAATATTTTTAATTACTGCAATTGTGTTTTGTCTACGCTTGTTTCCTAACAGAAGCGTCATAGGATATTTGAAATGATGACTTACTTTTCATCATCCTTCTTGACAAATTAAAAATGATAATCTCTTGACGCGCTGCTTTCATTTCTATCTGGTGCCGTACTTCAAGTTTTATGAAAGTCACACTTTCTATCTCTCGAAATAAACAATTCAGGACATTTCCGTATATTCTGTCAGAAATGGCAATAACAGAAATTAATAAACTACGACACTTCTCAAACTACAAAGTTAAGCGTGACGCAAAGAATTGCTTTTGGCTGTAAAGAGAAGCGCACAAGGCCATTCCCCTACAATCTTATTTATTACACGCCTTTCTTAACATCAAAGCGTTCAGAGGTGTTATACTGGGGCTGTAGGTTATTCGGCGGAATCGATCACAAGCCAGGTGCAACCCAGCAAATGAATCCTAAACATTTAATAATGCCTGGAATTTTCGGATATACATACCTCACCCCATTTAAAAGTTTAACAACGAGCGTGTACTAAAAGTGACCGGGAAATCAATGCAGGGCGTCGTTAAAGTGTTAATCGCCATTATTGCTAGCATAACTAGAAAATACTAGCTCAATTTTCCTAATAGTAAGGCGAAAGCAATGTACATTAAAATCAAATACTTTATTTGGCTGAATAGGCTTAGACTGTAAAACACCATAAAAGCTGCTTGTCAGCGATCGGTCTCAGAAATTTTTAAGAGTCTAGTTACCATCATAGTAACCATCGAAACGCATAAATTACATGGAAGTAACCAACTCCTGTATTTTTTGGTTTAAAGCACACTCTTCCTTGCTAGGTTAGAAATTCTAAAGTTAAGAATTGTCTGAGTCAACTGGCTTAGCACTGCAAGCAGACAGGTTCCCTAACATAATAGATTTTGCCGAACATAATAGATTTTGCCAAACTTCCACAACGGATTTCCATTTTTTTACTACGTTTTCACTTCAAACGGACTGGTAACACTCTTGCTCGAAGAACATAAGGTCTTGAAAGACGCGGTTCGATACCCCGTAAGCTCTGTATAGGTCGACTCAGCCTTCACCTCAGGGGCAACTGTAAAATGAGAGGGTGCCTTACAGGCTGCCAAGACGTGTGCTATAAAAGATTTTGATAATTGTACTGTCAGATGTTTCAATGTTACTGCGGTTTAGCAACAAACACGAAAATATATATATATATATATGTATTTATTAACTGACTTATGGATTATGAAAGCGACGATATGCCAGTACTGAGATTGGATTATATTTGCAGACTCACTGTTCAACAGTACTATGGCTTAAGCTTGTGTTGGCTTCCTGACAATGATCCACGTGGGCTAGATGCATATGTCCTATTAAATTATTAGGTTTAAAAACCCAAATGGTTATGTGCCCTCCTATGCTCGTCAGACTGATTTCATAAGACCGGAAGGAAAGTAGAGAAACGTTATATTCCCTTAGATGTTCAACACAGTGGGTTTTCTCGCCACATCGTTGGTTGTTCCGACGATGGCAGGAAGAGAATGGACTTTTGGTTTTATTCACACGCTTTCACAAAGAAGTTGCAATATATTCCAAGCTACTGGACTTCATGATTTGAACAAAGTCACTCATTTGTTAGAAAAGAAGCAAAAGAAATGCAGTCACTGTTGGTCTCTTGTAGATTACGGTCATAGGCCTGTCTCATAGTAATAACGGGGAATAATATTCTTCAAATCGACTGCCTTGTTGTAGACAACAATTTTAGTTGAATTACGTAACAGCATGACGAAGATTTATGTATTTATAAATGAGAAAAATCGTTGTAGGCCAGGCGAGGCCCCAGAAATTCATCGATGGGGCTCTTCCGTCTTTCTTCCTCAGCGGTGAGCAGTTCATCATCGGTGGATCGGATGCTGCTCCTGGAGAGTTTCCATGGCAACTGTCTCAGACACGAGGAGGCTCGCACAGCTGCGGAGCTTCACTGTTGAGCGCAAACTACGGCCTCAGTGCATCTCACTGCGTCGATGGAGCGTAAGTGAAAAGACAAGAATCAGGCATCTAGTCACCAATGAGAACTATTTTAACAAGCGCAATGATTGTGTATAATTTGCTTCGTGATTATGCATAATTCATTGTAGGCAAAAATACGCAATACATACAAAGTATTAGAGAACTTAGTCGCCTGTGTGAGTTCAAGTACATGCTATTTCTATTTTCAAGACTTTACAATTTCAGTGACATTCTTGAGGCAATCTCAAACATTCCATTATTATTTCTTGTAGACTTCCATCATCCATACAAGTAATCGCTGGTCTGCATCAACGATCTGGCACTCCAGGATCTCAGACAGTCGACATTACCGGATACACGATGGTATGTTGACCAATTCCTTTGGAGAACTTTCCACGGTGAAACATTTAAGGGCACCATTTGGGTATGAGATTTGACCGTTCAACGTTCATATTGCTGTTACGCTATGAAATAAAACATTTGTAGACATCTAAAACAAAACAAAGAGGGCTGCGAAGTTTCGTGGCGGAAATGATTCAATACATATAATTTATATTGTTGTTGTTGGAATTTATAAGATCAATCGAAATAAGAAAGTAACTTTTGCTGATCGTGGTTTGCTGTTAGCACGCGGATTACTTAGCGGGTGTTCCTACCTATTCCAACGACATCTCCATTCTGAACTTTGCTTCGGCCATTACCATTGGAGGCAATATTCAGCCGGCTCTCCTTCCAGCGGACAACAGCAACAACTACCTCGGCTTAACTTGCGTCATTTCAGGATGGGGCCGCACAAGTAAGAACGCTGATATTCTGTTCTTAAATTACATCGATACTAATCATCGTGAATTTATGTTTAACATAAAGAGGCCGAGACCGAAGAATAATGTTACGAGGCTGAACCACAGTTTCTAAGGTTGCACATCACGAAACCGAAACCGAAGACGCAACAGTTTAGCTAGAGAAGATCCAAGTGCATCTGTACATACTTTGATACCGAATTAGATGTAATTTAAAATTAGATGGTTATAAATTACATGCTCACGTTTAGTGAAATTTCATCTAGCATAGGTTCAAAGAGAACAAAGTTGAGTCAAGGTTATGTATGTGTTTGTAATCACAGGTTCATCCAATATCCTTCCTGATACTCTTCAGAAGGTCTCCATTGAAGTCATCGGAACCGCTGAGTGCCAGACTCTTGTCGATGCCGTCCTCGGATGCTGGATTTGGGACAACCATATCTGTCTCTACGACCGGGCTACCCTAGCTGGATCCTGTAACGTAAGCTAATCTTGGCGGATTTACTAATGCACACACTTATTGAAGACTTGTATTCTGCTATGAAGTTCAAACAATTCAAGCTTTTCCTGCTACTTCTAGCTTCATCCTAACGGCTTAAATTAAAAACCTTAAATGGCTATTGTTTATTGTTGCATTGTAATTGCAAATTTATATAAAAATTTATATACTTCGAGAGAAACTCGTCAGTGGGGCTTCCGACCTCATAACACAAACCACGGTCGAACATTGAGGCGCTTAAGAAAATCGGGCGGATGCCAACATGTTCATGTGGAAGGTTATGTGGCAACTTATTCCAAATAGATGGGCCGACCACTGCCAAGCTTCTATGATGGACTTTCAAAGTACGGGCCGGTGAAACATCCTGGTCATTTTCGCCGCAGAGGGAAGAAATCTCTGTCCACACTAATGGATGACACCGAGACGCGTATCTCTGAAGTGAGATGGAGCACAGCCTTCAAGACAATTATGCATAAGCAATACAGTCTTGAACTCAATGCGTTTCTGCATTAGTAGCAATGCAATTCTCCCACATGACATTGGATGCCCGAAACTCGGTATCCCGCCGGTCAGCCTAGTTGCAACATGTAACATAGGCTGTAGTTGATCAATATGGAACAGAGGAAAGCCTGCATTACTGATATTACCGTAGTCAACCCTGGCTGAAGATAAGACATTCAGTACAACCTAACGATGTAGTTAATTGTACATAGGTCTGTTATTACCGTAGTCAACTTTGAATACACCCGTGAGATTGTCCCTGTCTGGATTTAGTTGTACACTTTTAAGAGGAGCTCTTTCCAAGCTGATGGATTTCGCTTGGGAACGGGCGTTTCATGGTACGGTCAACCTTCGCTGCGACGACGGCTGAAGATAAGACATTCAGTACAACCTAACGATGCAGTTAATTATATATAGGTCTTACTGATAATCTTTTTCAGGGTGATAGTGGCGGCCCGTTGAACTGCCCAGACGGTGGCACTCGCGTTGCTGGTATTACTTCATGGGGTATATCGAGTGGTGGCAACTGCCTCCAGGATTACCCATCCGTTTACACCCGCACCAGCGCCTACCTGGATTGGATCACAGCCAACACTCCGTAAGAAGGAACAATCTCGTCAAGACAACGATTCAAGTCAACAAGCATTTACCATTTACAAAAGTCAATAATAGACGGAAGACAATAGAGACTGTTATATTCACCTGATGAGAACTGAACATTTGGTCTATTGACTTGTTGTAAGTTGAAAGAATTAATAAACGTCAGCAGCATTGAAGAATTTTTATATTATTGAAAACCAATTCCTACGTAAGCTTGTTTCCTTATGATATCTTATTCCAATTCTAAAATGGCTCCAATTCTAAACACCATACGCCGTACCCGCCTGTCTAACTGCCTATTCATGTTAAGCGCCCTTGAGAGGTTCTTAAAAGAAGAGCCCATCTTCTTTACACATAGTCAGATACAGATAACTTCGAAATAAGTGTATACATGATCTTGGGATTTCGACCTGGGACCGAATCAGCCTTTACTATCTTATCGATATTCTTTGAATGCTTGTGAATAATATGGTTACCGTCATTTGGTTTTCTCTGAAAGCTGTAAAAAAATATCGAGTTACTATTACGATTACAGTGTGTGTTTGAACAGTTAGATTTCTTCACTGATTCTTAACCGACTTTTGGTATTCCGCACCTAACTAAGGCTTACATGCTCGCAGCCTCTTAATTTATCCATTATATATCCGTGACTAGGTGATACAAGACGTTTTTAAAGCTCACCCTATGAGGTATTTTCGTGTAGGTCGTACAATAAAACATTTGGACACCAATTTGACGTTTAAGTTGTGTAATTGCTTCTTCAACATTATTCAGCACAACATTGGAAAGTAATCAGGTATTATAAAGGTGTGTGTTGAAGAAATGCAAAAGATTTTAAAATCGACACATTAAGCTGAAAACGTTATGTAGGCCTACGTATGTTTTTTCTAAATACGGGAGAAATTTAAATTCTAATGGGCTGAGTCAAATTCAATTTATTCAAAGCGCGTTTTGGCAAAACCCTGAAAACAAGTCTCTGTTAATAAAATTTTAGTTTAGATTTTTTCCCCAACAGAAATGTTCAGTCGATCTATCGTAGTGCGACTATCGCGATAAATTCGCTTTCAACCACACTATAACTTCGAGATTATCGATATTGAAACGTTCGAATTTCACGCTAATCCTTTGGCAGATCAGCCGCACCGCAGCCGTTCGTTCGATGCACTTATTTCGAAGTTAAACGTCTCTGATAACTCGCAAAAGAGATACAATTGAACTATTGTCCCCTCTACACTTCTTAATGACCGTCTATTTGAAACTAATCATTCATTTTAAATGGTATCACCAGGGTGCACACTCTCAATATTCTGGGTGTGGAGACTGTGGACCTTAATGAGATATTTGGGTTCTCGAGTCATATCAGACACCTGGCCATTAAGGCAAGGCAGTCCTTCTGTGCACTTTGGGTTTTGAGAGCGCATGGGCTGTCGGAAGACTGTTTGTTCGATGTGGTACGTGACACTACAGTTGGTAGGATGCTTTATTGCTCGCCCGTGTGGTGCATGGAGTTTTGCGAGTGGGCAGGAGCGGGAGGCCGTGGAGGGTATAGTCCGGAGGCTGGTAAATTAGGGCTACTTACATTAATAATCCTCATTTGAGGCACAGTGTAATAATGCTGATGTTAGTCTCTTTTCTAATATTTTGCACAATGCAAGCCATGTTGGCCTATTACAACCAATGCTGCCGGTCATTAAGCGCACTCGCTACTCTCTGCGCCCACGGTCTCATAACCGAGAGCTACCTAGATATGATAGCTTGTCTCGGAAATACTTCCTTGCCAGGATGCTATACAAATAGCCCTTTTGTATCTTTTATATCTTTTATGTATCAATTCGTAGTAACTTCTCTTAATTGGTTACATTGTTTGATTGTAATATGTAATATGAAGTAATATGCTGCAATATCTTTCTTGTAGGCAGCGCTGTGCGTTTGCTAGCGCTTCTTAATAAAAAATATACTTACTTACTTACTTATTTCGAAAAGATCAGGAGTCTGCGCCTCGATCGTTCTTTAATGCATACGACATTATCAACGTCTTACGTCCAACAGAATCCGTCTTAATGCATTAACGCACAACAGCCTTGTATTCGTTCCCAGCAGACGATCTTTGTCTAAAGTCGTTATATTTTTAAATTCATCCAATCAGGATCTTCCACCTCATTTATCATAGTCTCGAAATTTTGAAATAACGCCACCGAAACTTATTCTAATATTTCATCTCTTATAATGCTGGTATAAGATGTTGGTCTATTAATTACCATTAACAGCTTAAACCATTCTGCATTTAACAAACATTCAACAGCATCCTAAATAACATTCAACAATCCAATAGCAATACAGAGCTAAGAAAGGTCGGTATAGGACGTTGCTACAGCTCTAACAGCAACAGCTGTTGTTGAAATATAACAAATAAAATTGTGGAGTATTATGCTGGAGCCTAGACCTCTGAATTTTGGCCAAGGATGGCAATTCGCCATGCCATTTGCCGGGACGATGGAAAAACCGGTAATAATCGGAAAAAACCCTAGCAAAAACTAACTTGCAGACTGCAGTTATTGGGACCATGACAAATTCTGAAGAAAAAAATTAACAATACTATGGTTCCCTTTACTCAGCAAAGAATGGAGTGGGGAGTTGAGTTGTTGGCGGATTGGTTGAGATCCTATCGCCTCCTACTGAATCCGGACAAGACAGATTTTCATGGTGTGCCACTCATAGGAGATGCGGTCAGCGTAGCACAGACTCCCTGAATATCTGTGGGACGTCGGTGCCGCCTTCCGCTGTGGTGCGTGATGTCGGGGTGCTGTTCGAAGCGGACTTGTCCATGACACGCCTTGTGGGTTTGATGGTGGGCAGATGCTTTCGACAGCTGCGATTAATCAAGAGCTGCGTGAGAGCTCGGCCCCTCGAGGCTGTCAAAACGGCTGTAGTCTGCTTCGTTGTCTCTCAGGTTGACCGTTGCAACAGCCTACTGGCTGGTGCGCCAAAGTACCTGCTGGATCGACTACAGTCGGTGCTCAATGCAGCGGCGAGGCTCGTTTGCAATCGGCGGAAATACGACCATGTGACACCATTACTGCGTGACGTGCTGCATTGGCTTCCAGTGCCGTACCGTTATAAGCTCTCTCTGCTGGTCTACAAGTCACTGCATGGTTCATCACCGGAATATCTCAGGTCCTACTGTGTGCGAACGGCGTCGTCGAGTGCTGGACTGACGTTGAGATCGAGTGGAAAAGGTGATCTGTATGTGCGGAGGACGAGGACACGCTTCGGGGAACGCGCTTTTTCAACTGCTGGCCCCAGCTGCTGGAACAGTCTGAGTAGATTAGAAGTGGGGTTTTGAGCGCAATAGCTACAAAAAGCTGCTTGATATAAAGACTGCCTATACAGAAAAAGGGTCCACAGAGGCCTACAGGACCCACAGACCCTTATCAACGATCGGCTTCCAAGCAGTGTCTGTGGCTATCGTGGCTTAGAAGTCTTTTGAATCATGGTGTTAAGTAGATCTTTAAAACAGGCTCAATGGAAGTGATTTGATATAAAGTCTCTAAGCCGATTCGGCCAAAGCCAAAAAATCGGATCATGGATTGCCTTAACACATCAAACCGCAAAAGTGTCGTTTGCTGCCGGCCTACCGGCCTAGTACATAAATGATAAAACTGCATTTATGTAGCCCAAACGCCTGTCCTATAATTTACATGGATAATTCAGGTTTATGACGGCAAGAGCTTTCCATACTGTTTGTGCTAACGCTGCATTAGGCTTAGCCTATGCCTCGTTTATAGATCCGGTTTCGACTGGCTTTTGGTTCAGAGGCTAATATGGCTTATAGCTTATAGCTTATAGCTTCATTTATTTACTTCGAAACATTATCAACAATGCTTCGGTAAAAGATTAAATTTTCAACGTTTTTCTCGTAAGAGGCAAAGGATTTTCTCAGGATAGAGGAGACGGTGGCAAAGAGCTATAGTGAAGGTAAGTCTTTGTTCAGTTATCTACAGGGCATTATGCGTTGGATGAAAGGAAAACAGTTTGAACTAATGAATGTGTGGATGGATAGATGGATGGATAGATGGATGGATGGATGGATGGATGGATGGAAGAATTGATAGATGGACTGATGGATGGATGGATGGATGGATGGATGGATGGATGGATGGATGGATGGAAGAATTGTTAGATGGACTGATGGATAGATGGACTGATGGATGGATGGATGGATGGATGGATGGATGGACTGATGGATGGATGGATGACTCGACAGGTCGAGATTTAAAACCCTGTCAGATTTTTTAAAATTATTTTTTAGATTTCTACCACTAGTTGTAAACTGTCGGTGGGAAGATGAGACGGTGAGGGAGACGACTGGCCATCCACCATCATATACGGAGGCTAAGAAAATTAAGTCGCTAATATTTAATATTCATGACTACCTTAAGGGACTGTTCTTATTTATCCGATTAGGCCTATATGTTTTACTGAATGAAAATCAGTTTATGAAAAATAAAATATTCTGGAGTAGATTTATTGAAACCATTTAAATGTTTTTTAAACTAGGATTATATATGACATAGTCTCTACAAGGCAACCAATGTTGTTTCATTTATACAGCAGCGCTTGCGTTTCTGGCGGAAAAACCGCTCTATATTTAGGCTGGCTTAAGGGACTGCTCTGTTTTCTATATCCGCTTTATGCCTAGGCCTATAATTATATGTTTACCGAATGAATAGATTTATTGAAACCGTGTAAATATTTAAAATGTAAATGCCTTTTAGTATCGACATAGTCTTTTTTACTGGTTAATCAATGTTGTTTTCCTTATTTTACAATCATCGCTTGCTTTTGGTGCTAAAATCACCGCCGATAGGAATAAATTTTGTTGTTGCTTGAGCAGGTCAAAGTTCACCAGCTGGAACAAAGGCCGCTGATTCAAGCTGAAGCCGGAAACAGGGCGTGTCTACAGGCGACGCGTGCGGACTGCCAGCCCTCGGGCTGTAGGCTGTGTTTTCCTGCTCCGAAGATTGTGGGCTACAGCCTACAACCATTGATTAAGCGTATTGCTTTGTTTGAGTGTTAGCCTATTGGATTTTTCAGGTTTAGACACACCAAATCTTTTCCAAAACGTGTTACTTTTTTAAAAATTAAGACTGAGTAATACAAAATAGAATTTATTTAGCACCAGGGCGAGTCTTGACCCAGACATTCAAGTTTAACTATTGGGCAGACTCGAATATATGGCTTCACGAAAACAAAGACCATGAAAAATATTTATAGTACAATGACGTCACATCTATAAATAACCCTAGCGTTTCGTGTCTCCCTCTGACATTCCAAAGTAAAGTTGAGATTTACATTGGAATGCGACCTCGTTGAACAGCCCCAGAAAAGATCATTATAATACAATGACGTCACATCTATAAATAACCCTGACGTATCGTGTCTCCCTCTGACATTCCAAAGTAAAGTTGAGATTTACATTGGAAGGTGGTTTCGTAGCAAGCTGTTTTCAGAAACGTGTTACGTTTAAACCAAGACTGTTTTTTTTACAGCCGGTCTTTACTAGAGGGAATTTATACAGCACCATGGTCAATTTTATATGGCTGTCAGCTTTCTATAGATAAAGGATACATTGGACAAGCCGCTCTGTTGAACTTCTATAGCACCAAAAGTGATCGCAAAAAACCCCCCAGCTTATTCACAGGTGCTTAGTCAAGTCAGTCATACGGTTCAGTGTAATAGTACTCTGGAGATTTCTATAGCGCACAAAAGGCGAAGTCGTGCAGCCTATTCACAAGCGCTCAGTCAAATCATAATCGATAGGTGGGGATCAAAAAATCCAAATGCTTCAATGAGTCGGACAGTTTTAAGGGAAGAGGAAGAATCGAAATCGAGACATCGTTTTGGCCAATCCATAAATGAAAAATATATGCTTTAAAAATAAAGGCTAGCCAGCTGAGCCGCTGTAGGCCGTTTTTACTGCCAACCTAAACCCTTTGGATATTAATCTATTGCTTTGACTAACTATTTGATAAACCAATTAGATAAAGTTTTATATTGGGTATATATAATTATCTATCAAAAATGAAGGGCAGAAATCTTTGTGCGTGGTTGGTAATTGGGACAAGAGACATATGTGGTAATAGCTGCCTAGGAGTTTATTGCAAACTTCACTTATTAAGACTGAGAAAGGGTGGTGGTACGCAGCCGTGTATAGGATGTGGAAAGGCGGTGAAAAATAAAATAGGTCTTTGCCTGGGTTGTGGCTACAAGGCTGCTAGACTGAAAAAGTTGCGACATGAAAGCATCTTTCAAGACGAATGTAAGCGTCTGACTGTAATTGAATATCAGGTATAAAAATAAATAAATAATTAAAATTCACGAATTTTTTAAAGTATTAGTATAAATAACTTCTGATTATAGTAGTGGTATAAATAACTTCTGACTATATATTCTCTACGGTTGAAGATGCCTGGCCATAATTGAATATAGGCTATTATTATCTGCGGTTGGAGACGCCAGACCATAATTTAATATCAGGTATAAATAAATAATTAAAATTAACAAATTTTTTAAAAAGTATTAGTATAAATAACTTCCGACTATAGTATTAGTAGTAATAACTTCTGAGGTATACTATTGACAATGGATGAGACTGATATTACCATGGATTAGTATCAAACAATTTATAACTATGGCATTGTCTACGAATGAAAAAATTGAACAATTGTTAGACGAAGCTATCCCAGATGCGGTCAAAAGACGCTTACTACAGCCACTGCTTCCAAGGCCAATTCCTCCAGTGCGTAAGCGCAGAGGGTTAAAACGTAAAGCCATTCTGGCACAATTCGACCCACTCCTACTTAAGAAGGATAGAGGTGGACCACCACCCTTTCTAGTGTACAGAGAGCTCGCCAATCAGCATCTGAGAGACTTCCGTGCAGAAGTACCTCTTAACCACAGGCTGGAAGGAGATGCGTTGGCTTTCTTGAGTGCAATGGAGCAGAATATTGAGGCGCAACTCAACGAAGAGCTCTTGAAAAATGGCGGTTTTAAATACTCTCAAGTGTTGACTGTTGATTTGGAAAAGTTGGCACCGACCGTTGATAATGTGTATGGTGGCAACACGCCCCCCGGCATCATTACCAATACCGCCTACTTTCGAAGCACAGCAGCACCAATTACCAATGCAGGTAAAGTCCAAGGGGCTATACGGAAGGCCAAGGCCGAAGTACTACAACTCCTCGAGGAGTATACCAATGAGGGATCGGGGTGGAGAGTGAAGCGGGTCGTGGCGCTAGACCTCAGTTTTGCAAGATATAAGCCTTTCCGAGGTAAGAGCTACTTTCCAACACCCAAGTACATACCCCCTCGCACGGTTATTAATGTAAAGAATGACGATAACCGATGCTTTGAGTGGGCCATTTTAAGTGCCATGTATCCAGTAGAAAAGGACCCTCAACGCCCAACTAAGTATCGTACACACCTCCAGGAGCTAAACTTCGACGGTATAGAATTTCCAGTGAAGGTCACAGATATCGGCAAGTTCGAACGTCAGAACCCTATGGTGTCCGTTTCGGTCTTCGGATGGAATGAAGGGCTGTATCCAATCCATGTCTCAACAGAGACTAGAGTTCACAATATTGATCTTCTACTGTTGGCCAGCGACGTAAACGCAAACGCAAATGAATTTCATTTGCAGGCTCATTTGCAGACTTTTCCTTTACAGAATTATCACTATGTCTGGATCAAGGACTTGGCCCGAATGCTGTACAAAAACAGCGATCATAAAGAGCGAAAGCACCCATGTCGCCGCTGCCTACACGTATTCTTTAGACAAGACTTGCTGGATGCTCATGTCAAAGATTGTCAGGGTATTAGTGAGAAGCCTCAGAGAATTGAGATGCCAAAAGAGGATGAAAATATCCTCAAATTCCAGAACCATCACAAACAGATGCGCACTCCGTATATCGTTTACGCAGACTTCGAGGCGTTGAACGTGCCAGTCATCAATGCGGCCATGAACCCTAACGAGAGCAATACAAGACAGATAGCTGAGCAGAAACCATGTAGTTTTTGTTATATAGTAGTTCGATGCGATGGCCGCACCAAGAAACCAGTTCTATATCGTGGAGAGAACGCCGTGCCAGAGTTCCTGCAACGACTACAAGGCGAGCTAGCCACTATCAAGCAAAGGCTGGCCACCCCAGCTAAGATGGTTATGTCAGCGGCCGATCGCCAATCATTCCGCGAGGCTAACGAATGTCATATCTGCGGAGAAGCGCTCGAAGAGGATAGAGTTCGCGACCACTGTCACATTACTGGTAAGTACCGAGGTGCTGCTCATAACGCCTGCAACCTCAAGCTTCGAATATATCCAGATAAGTGCAAGGTACCAGTGGTCTTCCACAATCTACGAGGTTACGACAGCCACCTCATAATGCAAGCGATAGGTAGCTGTGAGGCCGCACAGGATGAGGAAACTGAAATTAACTGCATCCCAAACAATATGGAGAAATACATGACATTCAACATAGGACAACTGCAGTTCATCGATAGTCTCCAGTTTCTAAACAGCTCGTTGGATAAATTATCAGGAAATCTGTCGCTAGAGGATCTGAAAGTCACAACAGCATATATAAAGGAATGTTTCGTTCACAATGATAGGACAAAACTAGATCTTTTGAGGCGAAAGGGCGTATATTGTTACGAGCACATTGACGATTACCACCGCTTCGAAGAAGACCGACTTCCACCCAAAGAAGCGTTCTACAGCAGGCTGTCCCGAGAGAACATCTCTGATGAGGATTATCAACACGCCCAAAGAGTATGGAATGAATTCGACTGTAAAACTCTGGGCGACTATCACGACCTGTATCTCCGCACGGATGTACTTCTACTCGCAGATGTCTTCGAGACCTTCAGAAACACATCGATGAAACACTACAGTTTAGATCCGGCAAATTACTTCAGCCTGCCAGGAATGGCCTGGGACGCTTTGCTGAAAAAGACGAAAATCGAGCTCGAACTTCTCACCGATATAGACATGCATTTGTTCGTAGAGAAAGGTCTCCGAGGTGGAATCTCGATGGTATCTAAGCGCTTCGCAAAAGCCAACAACCCGCAATGCCCCGACTACGATACCACGAAGCCAGACAACTGGATCATGTACCTCGACGCGAATAATCTTTACGGTTGGGCGATGCAACAGCCATTGCCAGTTGGAGGATTTAGCTGGGAAAGTCCAACTCTCGATGAAGTGTTGGAAACTCCAGACGACGCGCCTGAAGGCTTCCTACTTGAAGTAGATCTCGGGTACCCGGAGCACCTCCACATTGCTCATAATGACTATCCCCTAGCACCGGAGACCCTGACAGTCCAAGGGGAGTGGTTGAGTGACTATCAGAATGTGCTTATGAACGAGTTGGGAGGCAAGTTCACAAAGCATGTGAAGTTAGTACCAAGCCTACGACCTAAGGAGCGGTATGTGGTCCATTATAGAAATCTCAAGCTCTACCACTCGTTGGGCCTACGAGTTTCTAAGATCCATCGTGCCATTAAATTCAGGCAGGAGGCGTGGATGGCTCCATACATCGAGATGAATACAAAATTGCGGGCGAAGGCAAAGTCAGAATTTGAAAAAGACTTCTTCAAACTGGCTAATAATGCAGTTTTCGGAAAAACCATGGAAAATCTTAGAAAAAGAATCAGGGTCAACCTGGTACCGACCTCAAAAGTTGACAAACTTCGTAAACTAACTGCCGACCCGGCCTACATATCACACAAAATCTTCAACGACCAACTCGCCGCGATTCACAGTTTGAAGAACAAGCTCAAGTTAAACAGACCTGTATATGTCGGCCAGGCTGTCCTCGACCTCAGCAAGCATCTGATGTACGACTTCTGGTACAACGATGTGAAAAACGAGTACGGAGAAAAAGCCCAGTTGCTATACACAGACACTGACAGCCTGTTATTTCAGGTGGAAACTCCGAATGCCTATGTCGATATGTGGAACAAAAAACACTTATACGACCTCTCCGAGTTTCCTAAAGACAGCCCGTATTACGACATCGAGAACAAGAAAGTCGTGGGCAAGTTCAAGGATGAATGTAACGGAGTGGCCATCGCTGAATTCGTAGGATTGCGTCCGAAGATGTACTCGATCTTAAAATCGGGCGGTTCAGAGATCAGGAAAGCAAAAGGCGTTCAGAGAGCAGTTGTGAAGAAGGATCTGCACCACGAGCTATACAAGAAATGCCTGTTCGAACGAGAGGAAATGCGGCACACACAAGTCTTGATTAGAAGCCACGACCACCAGATCGGAGTGTACGAGCAAAATAAGATCAGCCTCTCTCCATTAGACACAAAAAAGTGGATTTCTCCGGACGGGATAACAACGCTGGCATACGGGAACTACAAAATCAACGACGGTTGAGTATTCTATCGGGGGGTAACTCAGTGCCCATAGGCACCAGAAGCAGCTCCTCACGGACAAAACCGCGGCCAGGCCCATCAACTAGATGGTATAAAGCCGGCTGGCCAGCCTGCCGAACAACATCCAAAATAGCGTGGATGGTGAGCGACCAGTTAGGATCGGTGGCACGTTTGCTTCCACCTTCGAGCTCGCCGGGAGCGTATAAATATCGGACGAGAACGTCGTGTCCGAGAATAGGCTCATCCATTCCCCACAAACGAGTTTTCATTTGCGAATGAGAGGGCTTCTGTGTCACTTTAGCAGCTTTCATCGCTTCAACCGGCTTCAAGTCGAGCAAACGCGTCGGCTCATCGTTTAGCGCAGCCACAACTTCGGGCAACCGGCGAACCCATTCTACTGACCGTTCGGATGACCCCCTTGCAGCCAGGAGCAATTCCTGAGCGTACTGGGCACCGAAAAGTCGCTCAGCTAGAGTACGGTTAAAGCGTTCAACGATGCCCTGTTGGCGATGATTTCCGGCCTGTCCGCGTCTTACAAGAACGTCGTGCTTCACTAGCAACGGTGTAAAATCACCCATAAATTCGCGTCCAGGGTCGACCTGAAGAAGTCGAGGCCAAGTCAATGGACCCCTCTTATAGATCCGGCTTAAAGCGGCGGCGACTTCGGTCGCACTTTTGTTGATCAACGGTTCAGCTTCTTTGTATCGTGAAGCAACATCAACAACAGTGAGAGCGTATTTATAAGTCTTTCGACCTACTTTATCGTGAGGTAAAAACAAGAGATCGGCTTGGTGTACGGCGTTTGGGCGATTTTCCTCGAACTTTGGACGCGGTATGCGATGTGGAACGGGTAGATAAATCTGCCACACAGCCTGTTTCTTCAACCAATCACGAGCCTCCGCCTCGGAAACTTTGGCGGCTGAGGCTAGTTTCTTCACCGCAGCCTTACCTCGCCAGTAACCTCTAGGGCTGTAATAGACGGCTGAAAGGTGCTTAGACATTTCAGTAATACTATATATTACAAACAGGTAAACACATACACAAATGAACGCAAATGAAAAATTCATTCGCGTTTGCGTTTTTCATAAATGAAACTCATTTATGGCCCTTTGTTCTGACACCCATCCCTAGCCTCGACTTCGCTGACATAATGGCCGATACTAACCGGGCATCCTTCTTCTCATAATCCGGAGTTTCATCGGTGAGTGCGATATTCGACGCGGCTGCAGCGAGGATGTCATCTGCGTGGTTGCGCCCCGGAGTATCTTTATGAACTGCGTAAGCCACATCGTGGTGGAGGCACGCACGGTCGAGATGATTAACACCGTGATAGTGCTGTGACAGCCGTTTATCGAGTTTTGTGAATGGTCCACAGTAAGAGTACTTTCCTGTATTCTGGAAAGAACCTCCCGGATTATCTTCCGAAGACATACCGGATGGAAGGCTCATATGCATCTCAGGCAGAGGAAGAGCGTTGAGGGCCCTATTCAGTAGATAACCACCAGTCTTCCGTACTTTCGAAGGCAAAATCTGGCTCTTCTTTGCACCGCAGACGGCACAGGTTCCCTTCTTGGCTGGCCGACCGTTTCGTAACTCGACGATTGTTTCATTTGAAGTCTCAGTATGTTTCTTACATCGTAGGCAATACATTGTTTTCGTTGAATACAATCATAACTCGTTGTCTCTATATGGAAATAACAAATTTCGATCTCGAAGCCGACGATGGGAAAAAACACCACCATTGGTTGTTGCCATCCAGCATACGGTGTATAATCTGTGGGCCTAGCGGATGTGGAAAAACAAACTTACTGCTCAACCTCCTTCTGAAAAAGGGGTATCTACGTTTTGACCGGCTATACCTCTA
The DNA here is from genome assembly GCA_963556255.1 of Allolobophora icterica. Taxonomy (NCBI): domain Eukaryota; kingdom Metazoa; phylum Annelida; class Clitellata; order Crassiclitellata; family Lumbricidae; genus Allolobophora; species Allolobophora icterica. The sequence goes on along the minus strand of OY744607.1, from coordinate 23,453,292 downwards.
CTCAAAGTCTCTGGGACAGGAAAAATATCAGTTTCTTCGGGACTGGATAACAGAACTCGAAAAAGTTGCCGGGAAGGAAGTGGCTTCCTTTCACTCTTGCTCAGATGAAATAGTTCCAGTTGAATCATTAAATAAGAATGCCAGAAGTCTTCTAGTTTTCGATGACGTCATGCTTGAAAAACAGTCGCCCATCGAAAGGTATTTCACTATGGGTCGACACGGTGGCGCGGACTGCTTCTACTTAACTCAGAATTACTTCCGCATTCCAAAGCAAGCCATCCGCGACAATGCCAATCTTATCGTCCTCTTCAACCAAGACAGTAAAAATTTGCGAGCCATTCACGATACGTTCGTGGGCGGCGACATGTCTTTCGATGAGTTCCGTACGTTCTTCAGCGAGTGTGCTGCTCAGCCATATGGATTCGCAGTCATAGATTTGACGTCCAAAGTGTACGACGGAAAATATCGTTGCGGGTTCGATCGCTTCTATAAGCCCAAGGCAAGTATTTAAAGACACGATATAGACAACATATAGTCGACATACAACGCGATGTGGACAAAGGTAATCGTTACCGTCAAGATATCGTCGACATACAACCACGATGTGGACAAAAGTTTCGTCTAAACAGGAGCGAGACGCCTTGACTCAGGATTATTTAGCTCGCAGAAATCGATTGAGACAGCGTTTCGTGGATGAGAAGCTCGGTGAAGCCAACCTTCAGTACGATGCGGCAAAGCTTTTCAAACCAATATCCACAGCCACGGCTGAATCCCAGGCGGCTACGTCCAAGGAGCTGCAGAAAGTTACCAGCGCTTTACAGGATTTGCCGGCGCAGATTTCAGAGTCTGCTAATTTTAACCCGATAGCGGCGTTGTTCGGTGATTCCGTTGGAGCAACTGCTCCAACGGCTATTCCGGCGATTGCGGCACACCCCGCCGCAGGAGCATCTGCTCCAGCGGAAGCATTGCTCGTCCACCCAAACAGACATCTCAACGTCGATACAATCAGGCGGCACGGTTTTACCCCTCCGAGCGAGCTCGACCTGAACGACACGGCAGCTGTGAAACAGATAATCGAAGGCGTAAATTATTATAATCGCCACACCCTGGGCAAAGAGAAAAGGAAGGCCAATAAGAACGGAGACGAAGAAAAGGTACATGCGCTGGCCGTAGATATCGGCGTCCTACAGGACTACAGAGATCGAATTCGTTTGCTATTGAAAGGCCACGCCCTCACTACAAAAGGAAAGGGTTTCAGTGTTCCAGCCGTTCCTCTGAAATTACAAGGTAACGCCTTGGGTGAGCTCTCCGTTGACCCCGTCGCGTTGTCTGCCGGTAGACTGAGAGTGTTTAAAGGTGGTAACCTCGTTCTCGAATCTCCGGCCGATGAGTCGTTGTTCAGCCTGTTAACGAAACGCTTCGTTAAGACTAAGCAATACTCGCCTCAAGCAATTGAAACTTTTAAAAAACTCGTACAGATGTCTGGTCTGCCTATTCATGGCCGGAAAAGTAAAAAGTTCCAGCTGATTCGAGGCGGCGCGGTGCAGTTCTACAACGACCCAAACGCTCTGGTAGAGAGGTTGCAGCTTTTGGTGGCCTCTAGGGCCGCGGGAAACACTGGTCTCGGCAACGAAATCTCCGCCATTCTCGACGAGTTACTGCGTTCCGGTGCGATCTCCAAAGAGCTGGCACTCGAATTGAATAGAAACATGCTCATAAAATAAAGCACACAAGATGGAACGCTCGGAGAAACTGCTCGAAGAAATTAGAGAACTTTTACAGCCTAAGGAAAATTTTAGTATAGTTGTTTCCTCAGATACTACAGGGTGGACCACGGCTTTCTCACCACCGCTGTACCTGGATCCAAAAAGACGCTTTGAGCTTGCTTTGGTCAATCTTGAAACTTATAATTCGATTCCCAACATCGATAGTACAAATAACAAGTTCGTCTACTGCACCGACAATGGTGTGACGTGGAAGACGATCATTTTGCCCGACGGAAGCTACGAGATCGCACAGATTAATGATGAAATCGGTAGGCAGTTAGAAAAGCAAAATTCTCCGACGGGTGTGGCACCACTCGGCTTTAATTCTCCTATTACCATAGGAGCTAACGCATCTACCCTACGCGCCTTCATAAAAATTACGAATGCCCTATATAAGGTAAATATGGCTCAATCTACCATCAGGCAAATGCTCGGTTTTAACCCTCAGAGGCTTGGTAGTGGTTATAAAGAGGGAGAAAATCCAGTCGATATTCTCCGCGTGGACACAATCCTGGTAAATTGTGACATTATCTCTGGATCGTATCGAAATGGTAGCCAGCTGCCAGTAATCTATAGTTTTTTCCCGGATGTGTCGCCCGGCTACAAGGTAATCGAGTCTCCGAAAAATCTGGTGTACCTACCAGTTGCACCGGCTGGTAACGTACAGGGCATTCGTGTGTGGCTGACCGACCAGAATGGTGAACAATTAAACCTCCGCGGTGAGACAGTAACTATAAGGTTTCACATCAGCAGTGCGTAAATGTTCACACTTAAATATTCTAATGTTGGTTCTTGGAATTAAAAAGCGGCGTCGTGTCGTGGGTGGTGGACTTTTCGACTGGATACCCAAAATCGCGGGTTTCCTTGGCCGTGCAGGCTCCTTCATTTCGGCGAATAGAGGCACAATCACAAACGTTGCCAAGGCGGTTGGTAATGTCGCGAAAGCCGGCGCCACAACAGCATCTGCCGTCAGGCAAATTGTTGATGCCGTGAAAGCGAGACGCGCTGCAGCCGTAAATGAAGCTCATTTACGAAATGAAAATTCAGCTGCCGCGCCCGTTGTCCCCGCACCTTTGGAGAAGGCGCTCAGCGACAAGAGCATCGAATACTTAAAACAACTGGCTGTGAGTCCACCACCCGTTGTTCCGACAATGGCTGACATAAACAGCCGCATTCCTGGATCCGGTTTCAAGACTATAAAGCCGAGTCGTTGTGGTAGGGGTCTGTTTCTTGCAAAATGAAAAAAATTTCCGACTAATTCACAAAACGGAAAAAAATGTTTAACCCACCACATATGAAATTAATTTGCAACATGATTAATAATTGAAGCTTGAACTTTTTTAACTATAATAATGGCGGCATTTGACGTGCCGAGTGAAATGTTGGACATCGCTTCGGCGGTGCCCGATGACAATAGCATCGAATCGTTTGAATACCGCGAGTATGAGTCACAAAATCCCGCGGCTATCAACAATGGCCAGGCCATACAGATAGACATCCAGAACCAAGACATTTTCACGCAGCCTTCTAAGAGCTACCTTCTTGTGGAGGGCAGGCTTACAACAACTGGCGCCGCTTACATCGCAGACACGTTGGTGTCATTCATCAACAACGCCGTCCCGTACATGTTTTCTCAGATTCGATACCTGGCTAACAACACCGAGATAGAGAATGTCATGTCACCTGGGCAAGCCACGACGATGAAAGGCATGCTGGTTTACGGCGACGACTTCTCCAGAGCTGAAGGTTTAAACATGTGTTGGCAGAAGGACACGAGTGCGGCGGCGGCGACCGCGAATATCGGCTTCGAGGCCCGTCGACTGATGATCATTGGAAAACCCGTCCCTATTGGAACGTTTTCATTCATCGTTCCCTTAAGACATCTATTCGGCTTTTGCGATGATTATCACAAGGTCGTATACGGGATTAAACACTCCTTACTGCTGAGCCGGCAGGGGGATGCAGACGCGATCTTCAAGGAAGCCGCTGCGGTCAATGGCCAGATCACGCTGACTAAACTCTCCTGGTTCATGCCGCATATAATACCCGCTTTGGAGTATAAAAGCATGCTAATGAAGCAGATTGAAGCCAAGGTTAAGGTACCTGTAGCATTCCGCGCCATGCAATGCGACAACATTGCGGTGCCACGAGCGACGACTTTTTCCTGGCGTTTGAGTGTTAAGTCGGGCACGGAAAAGCCACGCTGGATTCTTGTTGCTTTTCAAACTGGAAAGAATGCACATCAAGGCCAGAATCCGGCACTGTTTGACCATGTGCAGGTTCGCAACATTTTCGCTATGCTCAACAGCGATCGCTACCCGGTTGTTGACATGAATCTCGACTTCACCAAGAGGACAACCTCTCGCGCTTACAAGGCCCTACGTGACTTCAAGGAAGAATATTGCGGCATAGACGCGCGTGAATCGTCATGCCAACTGACACCAATCGAATTTGTGGATTTGTTTCCGATCTTCGTTCTGGACGTGCGGAGGCAATCTGAACGACTTAAAACCTCTGTACAGGACATACAAATCAAGGTGGACTTTAACGAAGGGGTACCAAATAATACGACAGCATATGCCGTCCTGATCAGCGACCGACTCCTGAATTTTGAATCGGATGGCAGCAAATTCAACGTCGTTTACTAGAAATCGTTTTTCACATTTAGATACAAGGCCCTCTTTTAGATATATTTTTTCCAAAAATGAAAACTGAATACGTTGCGTTCGGCCTTTCGCTGACCGAAGGGCAAAAGGCAACATTGGCTAAAGCTGCGCGCGATGGCACTGGCGCCACGATCCGGCTCACTCATGACCAGCTTCGTGGAGACGATAAGCTCGCGCTTACAAAAGTTCAAGCCGCCCGAATCGTGAGGAAGATTTCGGAAGGCGTTGGCATGGAGCTGAGATTCACCAAAACGCAACTGAAAAAGATGACAAAATCGGGCGGATTTCTTCCACTACTGGCTCTCCTCCCGCTGATTTTTGGCGGGTTAACCGCGGTGGGTGCCGCGGCTGGAGGGGCCGCCGAGGTGGCAAAGGCCGTGCACAACAAACAGGCCAGCGATGCAGAGGCTCTGCGCAAGAAACAGGCCAGCGATGCGGCCCAAGCCGAGAAAAAACGGATCGACGACGCGGCTTTAGCAGAGGCCGCGCGTCACAATCGCGAACTCGAAGCTCAGGTCCGCGGGACCGGTTTATATCTCGGGCGCCAGACTTATGGTGGTTGCTGTTCAATGTGTAAAGGATCCGGCCTGTACATCGGACAAAAAAACTAAAACCGCTGAGCAACTTCGATATAGAGAAAGTTGCCGGAGCGCTGCCGCATTTCCGCGGTGTTTTCATGCGAGATGGTCTGCCCGCCGTGGCTCGTGAGAAGGAGTGTGGAGTTGTTAATTTAGATTCCGGTTCCGGCGATGGTACTCACTGGGTCGCCTATTGGATAGATGGACCTACAGCAGTCTATTTTGACAGTTATGGGCTGGATCCGCCTACCGAAATCTCTCGATATTTAAACCGTTCCATAAGAACACAGACGTTCCAGCTGCAGGGTCCCGATGATGTGGTCTGTGGTCATCTCTGCCTGACCGTGCTAAGAGAGCTCACTGCTGGAAAGAATTTTGAAGATATCATTCTTGACCTATGTTAGACTTCCGTCACCTTTTTGTATATAAAAATGCCGGTTGATAAATTTGGAAGAGACGGTGGAGGTGGGGTGGGAGGGGGCAGATAAGCGCCGCTGGGCTCGTCCACAAAGCGGGTGATACCATGATGGGAATTCTGTCGGCTGGAGGTTTTCGGCTGACAAACGTGGGAACGCCCACGATGGAAACAGACGCCGCGACAAAGGCTTATGCAGACATCATAGATCAGGACAACTTACAAATCACCGGTGGAACGATGTCTGGCGTTCTAAAAATGGGTGGTCACAAAGTTACTGGGCTGCCCACAGACACAGCAACGTCCGATAGCGACGCTGCGAGTTGGGCACAAGTGGTACGATACGCGGACCAGAAGGCGACCGCGGCCGAAAATCATGCAGACCAAAAACTTATCGATGCCAGGCAGTACACGGACGAGAAGAATGCGGGGCTGAGAGATTCTGTTAGGCGGTATGCAGATGACAAGGACCTTATTGTTAAAAGTTATGTTAACGAGCAAGATGTTATCGTCAGGAATGCGTGCGTGCTCAAATCAGGCGGCGTAATGACTGGAAGTTTAGTTATGGGTGGCCACCGAGTTACTGGGCTCCCAACAGAAATTTCAGGATCCGATAGCGACGCAGCGAGTTGGAAACAAGTGTCAACAGCGGTCGCTGGCGCTCTAGTAAAACTCGATAGAGTACCAACGGAGTCGTTGCATGTGGTGAATAAGCGGTATGTAGATTCCCGCGACGCTTCTTACAGACAGTACGTGGATGAGAAGGTCACCACCGCTAGAAGATATGTGGACGAGAAGCATGCTATCGTAAGAGGCGGGCATGTGCTCAAAAGCGGCGATTCTATGACTGGTGATTTGACCATGGGTGGCAAAAGAGTGACTGGGCTGCCAACAGAAATTCCAGGATCCGATAGCGACGCCGCGAGTTTGAAACAGGTGACGCAGCTGATCAGTAACGCCACTAAGAATAATGATACGGCGCCGGCTGGACCAAAGTACTTGACTAACAAACGGTATGTGGACGCGAAAAACGCTGAGATTGGAGCTTCAGTTAGACTCTATGCGGACCAGAAAGCTGAAGCTGCTAAGACGTACGCCAACGAGCAAGATGTTATCGTTAGGAGCGCATGCGTGCTTAAAGCTGGCGACGCAATGACGGGTGATTTAACCATGGGTGGTAATAGAGTTACTGGGCTCCCTACGAGCGCAGCAACGTCCGAAAGCGACGCGTCGAGTATGGCACAAGTATCGAAGCTGATCGCCGACAACATGACAAAGAGTGATAGAGTACCAACAGAACCGTTGCATGTGACAAATAAACGGTATGTAGACAGTGAGATAGCTAATGAAAGGCGATACGCGACGGACATCAAGATTCTCAACTACAGCGGTCATATTCCGCCCCTATCCAGAAACGTTTCCGAAACGGGTTTTATTGCCTCAGCCAACGAATCTTTACCCACTAACCCGCCCCATATGGCATTCAACTCGGGTGTGAGAGGTGAGTGGAAGACGGCGTCCACATCGAGAACCCAGCTTGGGGGTCGGGTTAGTGGGACTTGGTTACAGATTGAATGCCCGGCGGCTGTGCGAGTATGGAAGGTTAGTCTGGCCGGGGGATCTAGTCCTACTGCTCCACGTATCACGTCCTGGAAGATTTATGGGGTTACACCCACCGATTCAATGAGATTCACTGCTCTCATTTCCTCCACTGTCACTTTGACTAATTCTGCACAAGAGTTCACCTTCACTGATGACACAGTATACAAAAAATTCCTGCTGTTGGTTTTGGCCACCAGCCCACCACAAGCTACTTTTGGAATATCACACTTCCAGATCTATACATATTTTAGACACGGGGGATAGTCAGTAGTATAGAAAAAATATGACTGACACGCACTACAAGATTCGGGGGTATCTCCGTCAACACGGAGAAATAGACATGTGCAAATACAGCATAGACAGTCTAGGTGATGTGGGCCACTGGGGGTACGACATCCCGAAGCCCACCGCAGAGCTATTGACCGCGGTGCCTCAACAACACATCGACTTCGTGTCTGACGATTACCACAGCCGCGATATCTATACGGCGGCCGGAACGGTAACCACCAGTGCGTGGCAAACTCTTCCATTGACCGCTGCGCGTTTTCCGTGTATAAGTTTGCAAACCGCCAATGAGGGGGTTTCGTTAGAGTGCGGGTTCTGGAAGCTAACAGTCTTTGGTGTTTGCGGTGGTGATGCAACAGTTCGCGTTATAGCACCGGCAGCTGCTGGTGGTAGCATCGATCGTACAGTCGATATTTCAAGTGGGCAATTTGATGTAGCCAGGGCAATATTCGTTCCAGGACAAACGAGTTTCCGAATTGAAGGCAAAAAGAGAGGCGTTGAAAGTACTTCATCTATCGACTTAAACGTAACTTTACTAATAGAGCAACTATAAAAATACAATGTCTTTGTATCCAACGCTTACGGAGCCGACAATTTCGTCAGACACGAAGTCGCAGACGTTTCGTCTGCAGAAGATTTGTGAAGTAGAAGCATTCCTGAGATCTGAGGCGATAAGTCGAGGACAACTGTGCAAAAAGTATAAGAGGGTTGTAGATGTGGCTAATGGGGCCTCGGCCGGCCTTGCTATGGTGAGTCTTGGAACTGGGGTGGGTGGGGCAGCTATGTTAGCCACTGGTATTGGTTTTATTCCTGGTATTGTTCTGGAGAGTTTAGCCATAGCGACCAGTTTTCTGGATATTATTGGAAATGTTATTAGTAGAAGTTTTGTTGCTAAAGCTTCAAAACACGACGAAATTTGTATTTTGGCGGAAAGTAAGCTAAACACTGTTCATGACCACATTTCTAAGGCGTTGGAGGACACGCCTATTAGCGATGAAGAGTATAAGCTTATTCTGGGAGAGGAGGAGAAATATAGAACGATGAAACGTGATATACAAAGCAAGAATGGAAAAAAAGAGTTGCCGAGTCAAAGCAAAGACCAGATGGTGGCAGAACTAATCAAGAAACTAACCAGCGCTGGGTCTTGCCCGCGAACCTCAAAATAAAAGTTTTCATCGTAGGTGGTTGGAGTAGTGAGTCTGTTATTCCTAGCGCACCACCACCATACGATTAGTGGGCTATAATTTTTACTATTACACTCGCAAATGAGTTTCATTTGCGTTTGAGCCGGCCTCGTGGGAGGGTCTCGGCCGGCAGCAAACGACACTTTTGCGGTTTGATGTGTTAAGGCAATCCATGATCCGATTTTTTGGCTTTGGCCGAATCGGCTTAGAGACTTTATATCAAATCACTTCCATTGAGCCTGTTTTAAAGATCTACTTAACACCATGATTCAAAAGACTTCTAAGCCACGATAGCCACAGACGCTGCTTGGAAGCCGATCGTTGATAAGGGTCTGTGGGTCCTGTAGGCCTCTGTGGACCCTTTTTCTGTATAGGCAGTCTTTATATCAAGCAGCTTTTTGTAGCTCCTGCGCTCAAAACCCCACTTCTAATCTACTGTCTGCCTTCCACGATACGTTTGGATGACTCAGTTGAGTCTTTCAAGTCAAGACTCAAGTATTATCTCTCTTCCAAGGCGTATCTCTGACTGATTGAGTGTGTGTGTTGTTGTTTGTCAAGGCGCCCTTGTAATGGCATGTGCTGTCGTCATTATTATTATTATTATTATTTTTTTTTTACGCGACGTATATATGATCCCTCAGGTGCAAGATACTATTTAATGATGTTGACTCTGGAGTGGCCGTCCTGGTCAAGATTCGGGAGAACAAAAGAGCTGTGGAAGGCGGCTGCGTTGAAACGTTGAATTACAACGGACAGGCGCTGGAATAGATAACTGGTTTCCCTTGGGTCTCCCGAGATTGGCTCAGAAGACGTCCAAGGTCGGAGAGGAACGCCTGTCCCACGGCGTTAGCTGGTCCCAAGGTTTCAAAGCCAATAGAACAAAATGGTAGAAGTGCATCAATTCGGTGTACTTAGCGTTTTTCCTGGACTCAGCCAGTTCCGCTGCACCTTCCGCCCGAGTGGAGGTTGTAGGCAGATAAGAAGGGGCTACTGTGTCTGCCACAGTGACGTCCCAGGTCAAACATCGACCAGAGCGCCATGGTATTAGAGTAAGGCCATCTGGTCGTTTACCGTCCGACCTGGAAAGGCCTGGGGGTTCCTTAACTGCCGGAATGCCCGCCTGAACGAGGCTTCTGCAGATAAGGTCATTCAGGACAGCATGTCGGGCGTGTCGGCCCGAGCCGACACGGCATGACAGGCCATGCGAACCATCGGCGGTCAACAGAGTGTCGCACGGGCAGTCATGTGGATGGCATATGACCGTGCCAAGGCGAAGGCCGACAGCTATTCGGACTGCCTCGTCATCCAGTCTGAGGCCGCACGTGCTGATGGGCAAAGCAAACAGCCAGTCACCCGCATGTGGTGCGGAGACTGCTCTAAGTCGTGCATGATGGTAGGCGCTGGTGTGAAACAGAGCAAGCTCGGCCTCTGAATAACAGGTCTGTCCCAAAATGACTGTCTGTGAGATAGCTCCCCATCCGGATATGATGTAGAGTAACTGGAGCACCATTCCTCGACCGAGGTGACAAACTGTGTGACTGTGTCGTCGATTAAGTTACTTAGCATGGAGGATTGGATGGTGAGGGTACTTGCAGCGGAAGCCAAAAAGGCGGGTAGCGCAAGCGAAGAAACCCTACGGATACCCAGGCCTCCAGCTTTAACAGGGATGGAGGCCTGCAACCACTGATCATCCGACAAAGGAAGGTTCAGGATTGAGCAAAGACCGTCTCTCAACAGAGAGTCGTATTTCTCGAGAAGAGGATGGCCCGAGCAAGGGCCGCAGCGAAGCGTGTGCATCAGTTTAGGAGCGCTGAGCGAGCACCTAAGTAGGATAAGAGCATCGTGTTTAGTGATGCTTATCAGTCTGGATAAGGCCATGGAAAGTTCAGAGCAGCGGGATTCAAGACATGCTGAGAGGGCCTCCGAGGTGGAGAGCGGGGCGCCATGAAGGGTGGCACTTTCTGGCTTAGTGACTGAAAAGCGACGGAGCGTTTCAACGGAGACTGGGTCATCAGAGCGTGATATTACCTCGCATTTTGCATGATTCAGAGCTAACCCTAGTTCTCTGCATTCACGCTCGATGGTTTGGGAATGCAGGTTAATCAGAATCACCTGCAGGGGAAGACAAAGGCCGAGGGGGTCGCCCTGTTGCGGTCAGACCTCTGACCAGAGGGAGAACTGACCAAACTTAAGGTCAGGGGTTTCCCCATAAGCTAAAACATACAGTATGGCAGAATTTCAGGTAAAGTGTCTAAAACCGAAGAAAGCAAGCTGTCTCTGTACAAACTGTTAAAAGCATTGGGGAAATCTAGTTTCACAAGTATTGAGTCTTCCTGCATACTGCTTAGGACGCGCCTAACTGTGTGGACAGCCGCCTCGCAGCCCCCGATACGCCTACTCCCACCTGCTTGTGCGAGAAGTAAGTTGAAACTCTTGGGAGGGCGAAAGAGTTGGCGCATTTGGAGCTTAATCTACGCCGGACTTTTTACGTAAGGCAAAGAGTGAACCGCCAAAAAGGGTAGAGCGAACTTCGTTGGGGCAAATACCAGCTAGAAGTGGATTCACAAGGGCGGTGATAGCAGAGATCAATTCAGGCCCTGTTTCTTTGCAATTGGTTAAATCCAGCAGATGCTGGGGTCTGAGGCCGTCGGGTCTCCCGAGGAGCCTGCTGGAAAGGAGCGGATGTGCTTGCGCACTTCCTCCTCAGAAGTTTGAAAGGGATTTATCGGGGTCTCTAACGGTGTGCTAGGTCGGTCAGAAGGATGGCGCGGATGTTTGGAGCGTAATTCTTCCAGGGAATCTATGTTGACCGGGACTGGCTTATCTTCTGAACATAAAATTCTGATTGCTGCCTTAATATCACCATCTTCCAATTTGGAAGATATCGCTGCTGCAATCGCTTCCTGATCGTTACGTCTGAAAGAGTTTACATAAGTGCCAGTCTTAGGGTTTGATGTGTCCTCTGAGAACAGGTCATCTGACCTCAGAGGCCAACTGGTCGAGAAGTTCTCGACTCGGCCTTTGATAATTGAAGTTAGATTGTGGCGTTTGCCACCTCTAACCGGTTGCTTCAAAATTAGAGCTCCAAAAGCGATCAGAACTTTCCAGGGAGAGGGGCTGAGTAGGTTTGACAGAATTTTATTGATGACTAGCGTTAGTAGTCTGCCTACTGCCGGCCAGGCTGCCTTTGGAACATGTTTAAGCAGTCTGTTATTCAGAATTGGGTGTGGGATTCTCTGTTTTGGAGAACGTTGTAGTGAGATTCTGCGTGAACGACAGATCATCCGCGACTGCACAGAAGCTAGATTCAGCGTGAGCAACATGGGCGACGCCTGCGTTTCGTGATAACTCCAACAAGAAGAACGGTATTGAACTTTCCTTGGGTAAGAAAGATGCATCTTCAACGAGGGAGAGTAACTAAGTATCATTAAATAATATAGCATTTCAGATTAATTATTTGCTGATCTAAGTAGATAAGATAGTCAGAGATTCATTAACGATGTTGTGACTTATGTGACCTAACACTATTTAGACTTTACTTAATTACAAATTTAAATTTCACTGAACAGCCTTTTCTGAATTGACTATATGATAAGATGACCTAAATGAATATTAAAAGGGGCTTTGTAGGATTTATTAACAAATAACTAGTTATAAGATCAATATCCGTCCCTAGGTAATTATAATCAAATAAGGGAGATTATGAGTTACAAAACTGGTTGGCTCGTCCGCGGGATAAAAGTACAAAACTTGGATTGTAAAGCCTGTAAAAAACGAATTTTAAGAGATCATTGTAGAAGTAGAAACCTGTTTATAGAATCACGTGTATACAAGTATTGGAGAAGAAGTAGTTCCGATAGATAGTTGGTAGTGACGTTTTGTTTAATTAGATTGCTGAGACTCGAGAGGGTGAGGTAAGATCACGCGAGATCTATTGACTGTTGACGCTGTGTTGACGTGTATAGTTGCCCGGGTTTCGGAGGTTTTGGGCCGGGACACCATGGTAGCGGTCAAAACTGGGGACGCGAAGCTGCTTAACCCGGCGTTTTGGGTGTTTCAATCCCTCTAGCGAATAAGCAACAAAACACTGCTTAACGTGGCGTTGGCCTAATTTAGTTCAGTGAAAGTTTCAATCCCTCTAGCGAATCCGTACTGTAGCTGCTTGACCCGGCGACCCCATCTGGCGAGTAAAATAGGTTGAGTGTAAGTTTTTTTACGAGCTAAAAATGCATTGCCCGGGTAGGTTTTGGCCCGGGACACCATGGTAGCGGTGAAAACGGGGGACGCGAAGCCGACCACTGGGTGTGTCATGCCCACCCCGACACAGCAGTGATGGTTTCGAGTGAAAAGCTCGAAAACTGTAGAAATGCATCCCGGTCAAACATCGCTGTGACAGACAGACAGACAGACAGACAGACAGACAGACAGACAGACAGACAGACAGACAGACAGAGTCTTCTCTTTATTTATATCGGTAGGCAAAAGTAGGTATCGGGATAGGGAGGGAGGACATTACTAGCGATAAAGAGCTGTAGATGGAAGCAGGACAATAGGATATCACTGGCGAATGAGAGATGTGGAGAGAAGGACACTAGGACATCCCTGGCGAAAGAGAGTTCAAAGATGCCGGCCACAAGACGCTGCGGAGGGAAGGAGGACACTAGGACATCATTAGCGAAAGAAAAGACATCAAAGACGTTACCGGCAAACGTCGTCGACGGGAGAGCGAAGGCGGGGAAAAAGTGGCAGAATAGAGCATTAGCACGCATCAAAGGCTGAACCGCCTGCGTATACCAAAAGGGAAGGGAAAGGGGAGGGGATCCATTCAGCTGGGGCGATCGACCGTCGTACATCAAAGACATGCCGCGTCGATTTGGTCGGTCGTCATAGCAACCTATTGGCCCTCCCCCCGGAATGCAAATTAAATTTTCTCAACAATACTGCAAATGATCGTCTTGCCATTTCACTCAGTGCTATCGACACAGCCAATTTCGATCCTAGACCTTCTGTTGCACAATTTCTATCATCTTCTAGTCGCCACGGGGATCCGGATCCAGAAACACAAATATGCAAATAGTTTATATGCAGAAAAGTTTTTTAGAAATGACAATATCCTGTGGATCATTAAAGTTCAGTAAGTACAGTGTTACTGTTCTAGTCTATATTTTTTTAAATATTTTATGTGAACACCATTGCTGCTGAGTTCTACTGTTCTAGTCTGAAGAAAAGAACAATTAAAGAATATCAGTATGTGTGAATGTCATTGAATAACTAATGGTACTGCTCTAGTCTGAATAAAACACACATGATTTTCACTGAATATTGTTCTAGTCTTAGAAAACAAATTTTTACTTTTCAGTTTCAGTGAATACTTTTAATACCACTTAACGCATTTAATATCTAACAAAAGTCATGTCACAAATCAGACAATTGTAAATTAAAATATAATAAACAAGAATTGCGTAAAAGTGTAGGTAAAGATAGGCCTTACACAGGGTAACAGCATGTAGCGGAATCTTATTTATCAAATGACTTGTCTACTTAGTTAATCGTAATCGTAATCGTAATCTCGAGACTTCTACAGCGCCCAAAAAAGCTACGTCGCGGGAACCAGCTTATTCACAGGCGCTTAGTCAAATCAAAATCGATAGGCAGGGGGTGTCGAATCGGTTCCAGGTCAAGATCCAAAGGAGTCAGTCAGGTAGGCAGTAAGACGGCTATGGTGGGTGGTGTTTAGGGTTTACACGGCGAGGAAGGTAGGGAGAGGAGGAATCGGGATAGGATTTGTGAAAGAGCAGTGTTTTCAGTTTTGTGTGAAAGACCTGTGGAGAAATAGCAAGTGGTGAGGTTTTGGTGAGTTCGTAGGATGGATCTGAAATTTCTCGCAGTACTGGTGGGAGTTTGTTCCAGAGGGGTGGGACAGCTATGGCTATGGAGCGATTTGCAAATGTTAGTGATGAGATGATGGAAGGGCGTAGAAGTGTTAGGGCAGAAGAGGAGCTGGTTGAGCGGAGTGGTTGGACCGTGAACAACTGTCGGAGATCGGAAGGCTGGGAGGATTGGAGTGTATTGTAGGTGCGTGATATGACTTTATATTCTATTCTTTCGGGTATTTTGAGCCAGTGGAGAGATTTGAGGACAGGGGTGATGTGGTGGTGCTTGGGGGTTTTGGTCACAGCACGGGCAAGTGCATTTTGAATGGCTTGAAGGCGGTTTATTTGAGTGATGTCGATGTTTAAGAAGAGTGCATTGCAGTAATCTAATTTTGCGTGGACTATAGAAGTGGCTATTGTGGATACAGTTTTGAAGTCTAGCATTGGGCGAATTTTGCGCGGGTCACGGATGTGCATGAAGCAAGAGCGTGAGAGATGGGTGATATGGTCGGAGAGGCTGAGGTGCTGGTCAAAAATCACGCCTAGGTTGCGGACAGGAGAGTTTGCAGTGAATGTGTTGGTGGAGGTAGAGTTGAGGTTGAGAGTAATGGATGGATCTGGGATTTTCTTGAGTTGATCGCGCAGGCCTATAAGAATGAATTCCGTTTTAGCTGGGTTTAGCCACAAGAGATTTGATGACATCCAGGAAGAGATTTTGGTAACTACATGGAGAAGATGATCTATGGAATGGGAGAAGGTGTTTGGAGAGATAGAGATGAATAGCTGTGTGTCATCAGCATAAAGGTGATGATCAACCGAGGATGCTTTGATGAGTGAGCTAAGTGGAGTAGTGTAAAGGATGAACAGGAGGGGTCCAAGAACAGAACCTTGTGGAACACCACAGGTGAGAGGGCATGATTGGGATGAGGTTTCCGATATTTTGACAGAGAACGAGCGGGAAGAGAGATATGACTGGATCCAGAGGAGGACAGTGTCAGTAAAACCAAACCAGGTTGACAGTCTTTGGAGTAGGATGTTGTGGTCGATGGTATCAAAGGCTGCGGAAATATCAAGAAGGCAGAGACAAGAGACCTGTTGATGAGAGATGGCAGAAACAAGTTTATTGTAGAGGGAAGTGAGTAGGGTTTCAGTGGAGTGGCGTTTTGTAAAACCAGACTGGTGTGGGTTGAGAAGTGAGTTGGAAATCAGGTACTCATTGATTCGAGATAGAACTCTGCGTTCAGTTAGCTTAGAGATGAATGACAGATTAGAAACAGGTCGATAGTTGGAAAGGATTTCTTTGTCCAATGATGATTTCTTGAGGAGTGGAGTGACTAAAGAGTGTTTGAAAAGTAGGGGGAAATTGCCAGTAGATAAGGAGAGGCTGATTATTTTGGTGATGATGGGAACAAGGATAGATGCACAGTCTTTCAGTAAGGAGGTAGGCATAGGATCGAGTTCGCACTGCTTGTTTGGAAGAGATTGTAGCATATGGGAGACTTCAGCCTCTGATGCTGGTTGGAAGGCAGAGATTGATGATCGAGGAGGGGAAGGCGGAGAGTCATGAGTAGAGGACGGAGCGTCTGAAGGTGATTCGATGGTGGTTTTGGACAGAAGTGACTGGAGAGAGAGACGGAGGGTAGAAATTTTGCCTGAGAAGAAAGAGCAGAATGACTCAGCTATTGAAGAAGATGGAAGAGAGTTTGGGAGTGGACTGGAGGAGTTCCGATGAAGTAGGTTGTTTATGGTTTTCCAGAGAAGACGAGGATTAGCGGATTGAGAATGAACTAATGAGGAGTAGAACTTCTTTTTGGCTGTAGCCAGTAGGTTGTGGTATTTATTTGTGGCAGCTTTTAGGGCGGAGAGCATTTGAGGATCACGGGTTCGTTTGTAAGTGCGTTCAAGGCGTCGACGGAAAGATTTGAAGGCCTGGAGGTATGAATTATACCAAGGATTGTTAGATTGAGAGCCGGATTTGGTAATGATAGGAGCGTGTTTGTCTAGGAGCGAAGAGAGAGTGGTGTTGTAGGAAGACAGCAGGTCGTCGAGAGAGGATGAAGGATTTAGAACTAGTTCTGAAGAGGAAAGATCTTGCTTGAAGGCTTCAATGTTTATGGAGCTGATGCGGCGGAAAGAATGAGAGACGGGATCAGGACGTGGGGTAGGTTGTGTGTTAAGGCGTGTGAAAATGGGGTAATGATCGGAAGGTGTATCAAATGAGAAAGAGATATCTGGCGATATCTTAGAGAAAGATGACGTGATGATGAGGTCAAGTGTGTGGTTATGAAAGTGGGTAGGGAAGTTGACATGTTGAACCATGTTAGTTGATGATAAGAGCGTGAGGAATTCGGAGGCAAATGAGTCAGAAGGATTGTCGACATGTATATTGAAATCCCCTGTGATCAAGAATTCATGAGGGGTAGTGGCAGCAGTGGAGAGCAGTCTTGTTGTCAAGACCTTAAACCTCAAGACCAAGACCAAGACCAAGACCTTGAACCTCAAGACCAAGACCAAGACCAAGACCTTGAACCTCAAGACCAAGACCTTGAACCTCAAGACCAAGACCAAGACCAAGACCAAGACTTTGAAACTCAAGCCCAAAACCGAGAACAATACCCAAAAATCACAACCATATCCAGACTTCTATTCCTTACTAAAAAAATTGTTAAGTCAGACTACTCGCTATTTTAATTAAAACACGAATCTTTTATTTTATTCAAAGAAAACAATTCCAAATGCAGACTGCAGAGAATTCCGAATTCGTATTTACAAAAGTCCTTCGTGCGAAATCTTATTCCATTTGCCTGTTACATTTAAAAAAAACCAATTCGTATATAGGTCATGCGCGGGTTTGAGGGGTGAAATTGGATATCGTAGGCATTCATACAACGGATGCTCAGGGTAAGAAGAATGATTGACAGATACATGTAGGCGGGTGAGAATGGAGGCGATGGTGGATGAATCTGGCTTGGATGGAAAAATGGACAAAGGATGATGGGTGAATATTAGGCGAAAAATTGGGTGGAATGTGATGAAAAATATTGGAACGAACTCACCGCGTCCAGAAGAGTAGTCCAGAAGAAAGATGACTTTGGCATGTCAGACAGTTAGGAAAGATGATAAGAGCTCTGCGCTGTGCAACCACTGACTTCCGCTCGGCTCGACTAAGTAATATAGGCATAGAAAGAGTGCATTTATTCAAGGCGGCGTTTACAAAAAAAGTGGCGCTATAAAAATAAAAGTTAAGTTTAAGTTGAGAGCCGTTGGTTAATGCTAATGAGATGGCACGTAATGAGCAATGGCTGATCGGTTGCTATAACGATCAAGGACGCTAGCAAATGAGATTTCGCGGGGGCAGTCTTCGACTTGGAGAGAACGGCGTATGTTGAGTCACTGTTCAACGGATTTGATTTGAGTGGAAGAAACATTAATTTCTTCAGTAAATCTTTGGATGTGTTCAGTGAAATCTATGCGCTTGTCCATAAAGCCCTAGTATCTTTGGATGATATCGATCCATATTCGTTGAAGTGATAGGATCATAGGACGATCGGAACTCTAGACTCTAACCGTTGTCTAATTTGGTGTTCGTTTGAAATTGCGATGCCACCTGCAGACATTTCGATTGCTGAAGATGGTCCTCTTATTAACGATATATCTTTGACTTGTGCTGGTTTATGGTCTTCCGATGCTCTTCGTTTCACTCTATTCTACACGCCGAACACTCTATTCTACACGCCGAAAGGGACAATCTACGATTCAACAGCCTTGAAATGAACTCAGTAGAAGTTCAATTAAACAGTTTCAACTGTGATCTGCAGGTGTGGCGATCTGACGTTTCATTAGGCTCAGATAAGGTATGAAATTTAATTCTAGTCTAGATTATCAACGCCGCTCGAGGTAGATAGGTTCTGTATTAGGCCTATTTTGTGAACTGAAATGATTATCTGAAATAAATTTGCGTTTTAAAGTTACGAAACAACTGGTGTTTATCGAGTAGATTTATTCACTGGATTTATTCATTTCACTGAATTTGATGTGATAATTATGCGCTCCTCTATCTTCATTAACGTAAGCTAGAAAGACTTAACCTAATGCGTTTCTAAAATAAAATATGTTTCCATAGGTGCTGAAGTCGCTGGTACACACAGTAGCTTTTCAAGCACTGGATTAAAAGTTCAACTCGTGAGCCTTTTTTGAAATCCTTCCATGGTTTATCAGACCGTTTGGCTCAGAAAAAGTGGTTACATTAACCAGTGATTTCCCTTTTCTGTCAAATTAGGCAAAAATGCTGACTCTCAACAGCTATTTGTCTCACCCCTTCAAATTCACGAAAATATGCCCTGCTTCCATGCAACTCCACCTGTATTCGTGAAATCGATTTTTACCATCCAGTCAACCCGGTCTGCTAGACTATCCTCCTACCACTCTCGCGCGTCTCAGTCATAAGTCTTCTTAAATTCTCTAACACGGCACCTTGACTATGGAAGGATTTCTGCCCCAGAATTTAAGAAATTCTCCGTCCCTCCACCAATCCTAGCTTCATTCATTCAATATGAATCATACCTGTCGAGCTATCTCAGATTGTGTGCATTTTGGGTAAGTAAAGTAATTATAAAAAGCAACGAGACCTAAAGTCGCCTAGAAGTTGTTGGAGATTCTCGACTGAAATGGATTGAGAGGTAAAGACAACCCCAAGATGAGTAATTGCTTTCAGCTGGTCAGTGCATCACCGACTTCTTTGAGTGCCGATATCTTCTGAGGAACAGCCGATTCGATATGCCCTGAATACAAAAGATAGCCTTTCAGATAAATGATTATCTACAGCCGATGTAGATCCGACATCTATGGTAGATCCGACATCTATGGTTCATTGGCTTGAATAATTAGAATTTGTAAGGGAGCTTCATACGTCGCGCCTTTCGGTAATCTAGCAAATTTCATTCTTATTGTATTGTATTCGGATATTTATAAAGCGCTTCTAGCGGGAGGGCCATTCAGAAGCGCTCCCAGTGCGAGAGACGCCGAGAGAAAGAGCAAGTTTTAAGAAAGGTAAAAGAGGAAGAGACGTTACCTGAGAGAATAGAAGAACGAACGAACGGAGGAAGCTCATTCCAAAGAGCAGGGCCAATGGAGGCAAAAGACCTCGATTGAGCCAGAGAAGTCCTGACACGGGGAACGAGGAGGTCCAAACGGTCAGATGAACGAGGAGGACGAAGAGAAGCAGCAGAGTGAGGGCGATGAATTTAGTCACATAAATATTTTGGAGCGAAACCAAGTTGAGCCTTAGAGACAAGGATGAGAACCTTAAATTGGATGCGGGCAGACAGCGGGAGCCAGTGGAGCTCTTCTGCCATAAAGGTGGTGATATGAGAGAATCGAGGAAGACGGGCAATTAATCTAGCAGCAGCATTGAGAACGGACTGAAGAGGAGCAAGACGGACTTTGGGAAGACCAATGAGGAGGGAATTGCAGTAGTCAAGTCTAGAGCAGACAAATGCATGGACAATTGAAGTTAAAATTGGAGACGAGAGAGAGCGACGGATAGCTCTAAGGAGCCTTAGGTAAAAATGGGAAGTGCGAGTGAGTTTGGAAATGTGTTCAGTAAAGGTGAGAGAATTGTCAAGGGTCACTCCTAGATCACGAACGCTAGACGAGAAAGTGAAAAGCGGAAACCTTTGACACAGCACAGCAAAGTCGAGTTTTTGAAGTTGCTGAGGAGTGCCAAACCAGATAAATTGGGTTTTGGACGAATTGAGGGAGAGGCGATTGCAAGACATCCAGGTATGAAGATCATGAGAAAGAGCTTCGATGCGCTGAGCAAGAAGAAGTTGAGAGGAAGGAGGCCCATGAACATAAGCCTGGACATCGTCAGCAAAGAGGTGGCCTGAAGCCCCATGGATGGGGAGGAGAGAGGGGATACCGGCCGTGTATAAAATAAAGAGGAGAGGGCCCAGAACAGAGCCCTGCGGAATACCCAGTTTAACAGGGACCCACAGAGTTCTAGATTCACCAGAGATAGCCATCTGAGTGCGATCAGATAGGTATGACCGGAACCACTGGAGAGGGGTACCCTTGAGACCGCAAGAGGTCTCAAGGCGCTGTAGAAGAATGGTGTGGTCGACCATGTCAAAGGCTGAGGAGACATCATATAGCGCCAGAAGAGTGAGTTCGGACCTATCAACAGCTGAATAAATTTCAGAAAGCAAAGAAAGGAGGGCAGTTTCAGTGGAGTGGTTTAGGACCCAGTGTAAACGTTTCAAAGCGAAGAGTCCAATCAAAATAAAGAAGGCAATCGTTCCGAGTACAATAGCATAAGAAAGAGGTTAAGCTCAGGTAAAAAATGAATGATGTTGAGCTGAGTCGAGTAGCAATGAGAGGCAAAACGAGGCAGTGACCAACATCTGTCGAACGTTCAAGCAATATCAGGCTAGTGCTAAACGGACACTATTTATCGTTAGTCTATAGTAGATTTGAAGATAAGTTCTTTTAGCTGTCGTAATAATCGTAGCTTTCGTAATCGTCAACTTATTGTGCTCTTGAACACTCTCGTACGAACTCAGAAGATTTGTTCGCAACATGCTCGTTTGACAATCTTACGCAGAATCATAATTGACGCGACACAATCAAACCTATCAGACACTTCGTAGGACTAGTCTATGCGACACATATATTATTATTATTATTATTATTATTATTATTATTATTATTATTATTATTATTATTATTATTATTATTATTATTATTATAATTTTTTTTTTTTTCCCCGAGGTACATATGATCCCTCGGGAGTTCAAAAATTAGGGGGGCATTGTTCTGGAATGGCTAGTCTTCGCAGATGGTTTTATCGGTGCAAAAGGTGCTGACAAAAGCGACAGCATTGAAGCGTTGGATTGCCATAGATAAGCGCTGATAAAGGAAAGTAGTCTCTCTATTAATATAAGAATATTATAATTATTATTATTATTATTATTATTATTATTATTATTATTATTATTATTATTATTATTATTATTATTATTATTATTATTATTATTATTATTATTATTATTATTATTATTATACAACCAACAAAGTCATATGCAGACGAATTGTTAACTGTATCTAGGGATTCTAGGCTATAGACCGACATTCAGTCCTGGCTGCACGGTCTCCTTGTTGTTCAAATCCGAGGTGCCTAGAACAGAGAGAGCGTTTCCAGTTTGTAGGGCAACTGAGAGACGCTGGAGCAGATGGCTGGTCTCACGCTGATCACCTGTGGCTGCTTTTATCTTGGCACCAAGTTCTTGGATAAATTCCAGTGACTCGGCATGCCAGCTTCCTGAGGTTTCGACTGCTACAGGGATGAAATGGTGCGATTGTGAGATGGCAGCATATTTGTTTTCCTTATTGTGGGCTGCTTTTTCCGCTGCGGCACCTGCATTTTGCGATGTTACATGCTGGTATGATGCTGCGAATGTATCTGGCACCGTGACATCCCACGCTAAGCATCGACCTCTGGCCCAAGGTATGATGGTGACTCCATCAGGCCTTTTTCCGTCAGCTCTGGAGAGGCCATTGGGTTCTTTGATGGCCGGTATTTTGGCTCTGATGAAGGCCCGCCAAACCACGTCATTGATCATGGCATGTCGTTGTTGCCTTCCAGTTCCCTTGATGCAAGAGAATCCGTGATGGCCGTTGGATTCTACTGCCGCCCCACATTTACATGTGTGTTTTTCACATAACGCAGTGCCCAGCCGGATGCCGGCTGCTATTCTCAGTACTTCTCCTGGCATCCGTAATCCTGCGATTGTTATGGGTAGTGCTTGAAGCCAGTCTCCTGAGTGTGGTGATTGCGCAGCTAACAGTCTGGCTTTAGCAGTAGAATCAGTAGCTCTTTCTGAAAGGCCTTCAAGTGCACGCGATATCAATGCGCTGTCCCATTCTCTTTGTACCTGAGCCTTCTGTTCGATGGGAGTAGGCGCGTTCGATCTCAAAGACCACGAGCTAGAAGCCTCCTCTACCAATGGATCTGCGACAGTTACGGTGACATCGTGCAGCAGTTGGTCTTGAAGGCTTCGCGTGCCAGCGGCTGATGCCAAAAAGGCGGAAGTTGCCAGCATATCGGCACTACGAATGCCAAGACCACCGTTTCTCACAGGCAAAGATGCCTGGATCCATTGATCGTCGCTCAGGTGAATGTTAAGAAGGCTACAGAGTCCTGTTCTCAAGACTTCGTCGAAGTCGCATAGAAGTCCTTCGTTTAGGAAGCAGGCTGATGTTCTTAATATGTATAGCAGCTTCGGTATGCTTAAGCTGCATCTCAACAGGGTGAATGAGTCGTGTGGGTGTAACATCTCAAGTCTTGTGATGACTTTCTCCAGATCTTCAATCTTTTTCTGAATGGATGTATCGACAGCTCTGCCTGGAAGTAACGGTGCACCCAGCAATGTCAAATCTTCAACGGCCACATTTTCAAACTCGGCTAAGGCTTGACTATTGTTTGCTTCATCATAACTTATTAAAGATGCTTCGCATTTTGCTCGATTCAGCTGTAGACCATACATGTAGACCATACATACATTATTATTATTATTATTATTATTATTATTATTATTATTATTATTATTATTATTATTATTATTATTATTATTATTATTATTATTATTATTATTATTATTATTATTATTATTATTATTATTATTATTATTATTATTATTATTATTATTATTATTATTATTATTATTATTATTATTAGAGCAGTTTTATATAGCGCCCCTTCAGATTGCCTACTCAGGAGCACTCCCAGCCCCACTGCGCGGTCGAACAACATAGTTTTGAGGACAGTAAGAAACAGGGTGAAATGACCAATCGGTATTTGACGGAGCTTGGAAAGGAGCCCATTCCAGGTCATGGGGGCAGCCACAGAGAAGGCACGGCGCTGCCGTATGGCTGTGGAGGACATGAGACACACGGTGGAGTAGTGGTTGACTTCGAGAGGCGCTATAGTAATATCCGGAATAAATAAATAAATAAAATTAAAATAAGTGTGAAAATTTCCTGACAACCGAATCGTTCGTGTCTTAATCGTGTGAGTCCCTTATATCCTTCTCCCCCACACCATTACTTATACGACTCAGCGTCGCTGTGACCATTATTTTTCCAAAAACGACAAATGCCTACGCTTCAGATACGTGCATAGATTATCAACCTCGCAGCTGTTTTCAACAAATCCATGATGCGCTTTTTCCTCGGTCTACTATCGTGGATCTATCTTTTCAGTCGATTTTATATATAATGGTACGCAAATGGGGCGGAGAGATGGTTGAATGGTAATACGCTGGCACGAAGATCAGAAGAACGCGGGTTCGATACCCGCTGGCTCCATAAAGGTTGACTTAGCCTTTTCACTCCCTACACTTCTTCGGGGCAACTGTAAAATGAGCAGTAGAACAGATGGACTCCTCTTGAACATATTATTATTATTATTATTATTATTATCATCTGTTACTACTATTTCATGTAATCTTACTGCGTACTTGTCGGTTTCAATTTAATAACCGAATATGATTATTATTAAATAGTATAATTTGCGTACATGCATTAACCTTGAGGTAATTGCAGTTCGTGAAACTATCCTGAGAAACACTGCACTCTATCAACCATAAGGCCGTTATCTTGCATGCGATAACCTTCTAGTTTAATCTGTTGATATTGTACACCTGTTCGATATGTTCAATTTCCCATCAGCCAAAATTCGCTATAAATACAGAAGATTTCATAAGGAGTTCACTGGTCGTTTCTTCAACCTTCACAGTAAAGATGCGTTCATTTGTGGCTTTTCTTGCTGCTCTCAGCCTGTGTAAGTAACTGCTTTCAACTATCTATGATTAGAAATATTACTCGTAACAGTAGTCTCAAATTTGCTAAAGCACTACTTAAAGCCAAACTCTGAGCAGTAGCTTGTTCACGAGTGCTACATCGTGTCGGTTACCAGAAGACCAGCGACAGAAAAGGAGACAGAGTAGCTCTAAGGCGAAGTCCGTCTGGAACAAGAAGGATAGTACGGCGGAAGACAGGAAGAAGAAATAGCAGCAAAATATTTTTAATTACTGCAATTGTGTTTTGTCTACGCTTGTTTCCTAACAGAAGCGTCATAGGATATTTGAAATGATGACTTACTTTTCATCATCCTTCTTGACAAATTAAAAATGATAATCTCTTGACGCGCTGCTTTCATTTCTATCTGGTGCCGTACTTCAAGTTTTATGAAAGTCACACTTTCTATCTCTCGAAATAAACAATTCAGGACATTTCCGTATATTCTGTCAGAAATGGCAATAACAGAAATTAATAAACTACGACACTTCTCAAACTACAAAGTTAAGCGTGACGCAAAGAATTGCTTTTGGCTGTAAAGAGAAGCGCACAAGGCCATTCCCCTACAATCTTATTTATTACACGCCTTTCTTAACATCAAAGCGTTCAGAGGTGTTATACTGGGGCTGTAGGTTATTCGGCGGAATCGATCACAAGCCAGGTGCAACCCAGCAAATGAATCCTAAACATTTAATAATGCCTGGAATTTTCGGATATACATACCTCACCCCATTTAAAAGTTTAACAACGAGCGTGTACTAAAAGTGACCGGGAAATCAATGCAGGGCGTCGTTAAAGTGTTAATCGCCATTATTGCTAGCATAACTAGAAAATACTAGCTCAATTTTCCTAATAGTAAGGCGAAAGCAATGTACATTAAAATCAAATACTTTATTTGGCTGAATAGGCTTAGACTGTAAAACACCATAAAAGCTGCTTGTCAGCGATCGGTCTCAGAAATTTTTAAGAGTCTAGTTACCATCATAGTAACCATCGAAACGCATAAATTACATGGAAGTAACCAACTCCTGTATTTTTTGGTTTAAAGCACACTCTTCCTTGCTAGGTTAGAAATTCCAAAGCTTAGAATCGTCTGAGTCAACTGGCTTAGCACTGCAAGCAGACAGGTTCCCTAACATAATAGATTTTGCCGAACATAATAGATTTTGCCAAACTTCCACAACGGATTTCCATTTTTTTACTACGTTTTCACTTGAAACGGACTGGTAACACTCTTGCTCGAAGAACATAAGGTCTTGAAAGACGCGGTTCGATACCCCGTAAGCTCTGTATAGGTCGACTCAGCCTTCACCTCAGGGGCAACTGTAAAATGAGAGGGTGCCTTACAGGCTGCCAAGACGTGTGCTATAAAAGATTTTGATAATTGTACTGTCAGATGTTTCAATGTTACTGCGGTTTAGCAACAAACACGAAAATATATATATATATATATATGTATTTATTAACTGACTTATGGATTATGAAAGCGACGATATGCCAGTACTGAGATTGGATTATATTTGCAGACTCACTGTTCAACAGTACTATGGCTTAAGCATGTGTTGGCTTCCTGACAATGATCCACGTGGGCTAGATGCATATGTCCTATTAAATTATTAGGTTTAAAAACCCAAATGGTTATGTGCCCTCCTATGCTCGTCAGACTGATTTCATAAGACCGGAAGGAAAGTAGAGAAACGTTATATTCCCTTAGATGTTCAACACAGTGGGTTTTCTCGCCACATCGTTGGTTGTTCCGACGATGGCAGGAAGAGAATGGACTTTTGGTTTTATTCACACGCTTTCACAAAGAAGTTGCAATATATTCCAAGCTACTGGACTTCATGATTTGAACAAAGTCACTCATGTGTTAGAAAAGAAGCAAAAGAAATGCAGTCACTGTTGGTCTCTTGTAGATTACGGTCATAGGCCTGTCTCATAGTAATAACGGGGAATAATATTCTTCAAATCGACTGCCTTGTTGTAGACAACAATTTTAGTTGAATTACGTAACAGCATGACGAAGATTTATGTATTTATAAATGAGAAAAATCGTTGTAGGCCAGGCGAGGCCCCAGAAATTCATCGATGGGGCTCTTCCGTCTTTCTTCCTCAGCGGTGAGCAGTTCATCATCGGTGGATCGGATGCTGCTCCTGGAGAGTTTCCATGGCAACTGTCTCAGACACGAGGAGGCTCGCACAGCTGCGGAGCTTCACTGTTGAGCGCAAACTACGGCCTCAGTGCATCTCACTGCGTCGATGGAGCGTAAGTGAAAAGACAAGAATCAGGCATCTAGTCACCAATGAGAACTATTTTAACAAGCGCAATGATTGTGTATAATTTGCTTCGTGATTATGCATAATTCATTGTAGGCAAAAATACGCAATACATACAAAGTATTAGAGAACTTAGTCGCCTGTGTGAGTTCAAGTACATGCTATTTCTATTTTCAAGACTTTACAATTTCAGTGACATTCTTGAGGCAATCTCAAACATTCCATTATTATTTCTTGTAGACTTCCATCATCCATACAAGTAATCGCTGGTCTGCATCAACGATCTGGCACTCCAGGATCTCAGACAGTCGACATTACCGGATACACGATGGTATGTTGACCAATTCCTTTGGAGAACTTTCCACGGTGAAACATTTAAGGGCACCATTTGGGTATGAGATTTGACCGTTCAACGTTCATATTGCTGTTACGCTATGAAATAAAACATTTGTAGACATCTAAAACAAAACAAAGAGGGCTGCGAAGTTTCGTGGCGGAAATGATTCAATACATATAATTTATATTGTTGTTGTTGGAATTTATAAGATCAATCGAAATAAGAAAGTAACTTTTGCTGATCGTGGTTTGCTGTTAGCACGCGGATTACTTAGCGGGTGTTCCTACCTATTCCAACGACATCTCCATTCTGAACTTTGCTTCGGCCATTACCATTGGAGGCAATATTCAGCCGGCTCTCCTTCCAGCGGACAACAGCAACAACTACCTCGGCTTAACTTGCGTCATTTCAGGATGGGGCCGCACAAGTAAGAACGCTGATATTCTGTTCTTAAATTACATCGATACTAATCATCGTGAATTTATGTTTAACATAAAGAGGCCGAGACCGAAGAATAATGTTACGAGGCTGAACCACAGTTTCTAAGGTTGCACATCACGAAACCGAAACCGAAGACGCAACAGTTTAGCTAGAGAAGATCCAAGTGCATCTGTACATACTTTGATACCGAATTAGATGTAATTTAAAATTAGATGGTTATAAATTACATGCTCACGTTTAGTGAAATTTCATCTAGCATAGGTTCAAAGAGAACAAAGTTGAGTCAAGGTTATGTATGTGTTTGTAATCACAGGTTCATCCAATATCCTTCCTGATACTCTTCAGAAGGTCTCCATTGAAGTCATCGGAACCGCTGAGTGCCAGACTCTTGTCGATGCCGTCCTCGGATGCTGGATTTGGGACAACCATATCTGTCTCTACGACCGGGCTACCCTAGCTGGATCCTGTAACGTAAGCTAATCTTGGCGGATTTACTAATGCACACACTTATTGAAGACTTGTATTCTGCTATGAAGTTCAAACAATTCAAGCTTTTCCTGCTACTTCTAGCTTCATCCTAACGGCTTAAATTAAAAACCTTAAATGGCTATTGTTTATTGTTGCATTGTAATTGCAAATTTATATAAAAATTTATATACTTCGAGAGAAACTCGTCAGTGGGGCTTCCGACCTCATAACACAAACCACGGTCGAACATTGAGGCGCTTAAGAAAATCGGGCGGATGCCAACATGTTCATGTGGAAGGTTATGTGGCAACTTATTCCAAATAGATGGGCCGACCACTGCCAAGCTTCTATGATGGACTTTCAAAGTGCGGGCCGGTGAAACATCCTGGTCATTTTCGCCGCAGAGGGAAGAAATCTCTGTCCACACTAATGGATGACACCGAGACGCGTATCTCTGAAGTGAGATGGAGCACAGCCTTCAAGACAATTATGCATAAGCAATACAGTCTTGAACTCAATGCGTTTCTGCATTAGTAGCAATGCAATTCTCCCACATGACATTGGATGCCCGAAACTCGGTATCCCGCCGGTCAGCCTAGTTGCAACATGTAACATAGGCTGTAGTTGATCAATATGGAACAGAGGAAAGCCTGCATTACTGATATTACCGTAGTCAACCCTGGCTGAAGATAAGACATTCAGTACAACCTAACGATGTAGTTAATTGTACATAGGTCTGTTATTACCGTAGTCAACTTTGAATACACCCGTGAGATTGTCCCTGTCTGGATTTAGTTGTACACTTTTAAGAGGAGCTCTTTCCAAGCTGATGGATTTCGCTTGGGAACGGGCGTTTCATGGTACGGTCAACCTTCGCTGCGACGACGGCTGAAGATAAGACATTCAGTACAACCTAACGATGCAGTTAATTATATATAGGTCTTACTGATAATCTTTTTCAGGGTGATAGTGGCGGCCCGTTGAACTGCCCAGACGGTGGCACTCGCGTTGCTGGTATTACTTCATGGGGTATATCGAGTGGTGGCAACTGCCTCCAGGATTACCCATCCGTTTACACCCGCACCAGCGCCTACCTGGATTGGATCACAGCCAACACTCCGTAAGAAGGAACAATCTCGTCAAGACAACGATTCAAGTCAACAAGCATTTACCATTTACAAAAGTCAATAATAGACGGAAGACAATAGAGACTGTTATATTCACCTGATGAGAACTGAACATTTGGTCTATTGACTTGTTGTAAGTTGAAAGAATTAATAAACGTCAGCAGCATTGAAGAATTTTTATATTATTGAAAACCAATTCCTACGTAAGCTTGTTTCCTTATGATATCTTATTCCAATTCTAAAATTGGAATAAGATATCATATCTGGTCTTCGACTTGCCTCTTGGAATGCTCAATCCATATCGGAAAAGTTTGCTTATGTCTCACAATCACTTCTTGAGGATAAGCTCGACGTCTTTGCCATTACTGAAAGTTGGCATCTTGCCTCTGACGATGTTCCAGTTCTACGTGCGACACCGTCTGGTTTCTCTTCGCGTGACCGTCCTCGTCCACCCCACCCAGATGGTCGACCGGCCCGTGGTGGAGGCATCATCGTATTCTTCCGCTCCTCGCTACGCGTTTCTCAGATCAATCTCGACGATTCATTATCAACGTTAGAAGCCCTCTGCCTGAGCATTGCCACTCCTCATGGTCCTGTCACTTTACTTACCGTTTACCGACCTGGCTCTTCTCCTCCAACAGCACAATTTTTTGAAGAACTTTCTACCCTCTTGGAAACAGTTGTTACACGTAACTCTCAGCTCGTCATCCTCGGTGATTTTAATGTCCATCTTGAGGATCCTACCTTACCTGCTTCTGCTCGGTTCTTAGACATTCTCACGCAATTTGGACTTCGACAGCATATCAATCAACCTACTCACAGATTAGGTGGTCAGCTTGATCTTGTCATCACTAGTGAGGATGATCAAGTAGACGACCTTAAAGTTCTACCACCGACGCTCTCGGACCATTCTGTCATCAGTTTTACTCTTCCTTCCATTCATCTTCAACCGATTCACTCCATTCGCATGATACGTGGATGGAAATCGTTCAACTCGTCTGCCTTCAGTGCAGCTCTACGTGATACTCTCCTTTCTTCGCCGGATTCTACTCTGGATAACCTCTCAGTTGCTGAACTATTCGACCTATACACTTCCACGGTTACAAGTCTCCTTGACGCCATGTTACCTCGGCGTAAAGTTTGGACACGTCAGCGCCCACTGGCAGTCTGGTTTGACGCTGACTGCCGTCGACTCCGTCGTCGTACCCGATGCCTCGAGCGCCGTAGTCGTCGGACTAAAGATCCTGTCGACCGACTAGCCTGGATTACTCAGCTTCGCTCATTACATCGCCTCTACCATCAGAAGGAAGCTGAATATTGGGAAAAGCTAGTTTTGCGCAACGAAAAAAATCCAAGACGCTTGTGGTCGTCTGTCTCGGGTCTCCTTGGGCGATCATCTCGTTCTACCGAAGCTCCATCTTTCACTGCAGATGAGTTTCAGGAACTGCTTTCCACAAAGATCGACCGACTTCGTGCTTCGACAGCTGATGCTCCTCCTCCGACCTTCACATCTACATCCACTGTCTTCGATAGTTTTCGTCCTATCTCAGAGTTCGACCTTCGTTTAGTATTAACGTCTGTTAATCTTAAATCATGTGAACTCGATCCGCTACCCCCTTTTGTTATTAGTGACATTTTAGATGACCTTGCTCCCTTTCTTGTTTATCTATTTAATAGATCGCTTTCCGAAGGGTGTATTCCTCCATCGCAGAAGCGTGCTCTGGTCTTTCCTTCGCTAAAAAAGCCTAATCTTGATACTAATCTCTGCAATAATTACCGTCCCATCTCCAATTTATCTTTCCTATCCAAGACTCTTGAACGTCTTGTCTCTCTTCAGCTCCTTCCTTATCTTGAGCAATCTGGACTCCTTCCTGCTAATCAATCAGGCTTTAGGGCTCATCATTCTACTGAGACTGCTCTCCTCTCTCTCCTCTCTGAAATCTACTCTGCTGTTGACAGGGCTGAACTTAGCCTCTTGGCTCTTTTCGATGTTTCTGCAGCCTTTGATATGGTAGATCATAGTATTCTCCTTCAGCGTCTTGAGACTTCATATGGGTTGCAGGGCCTTCCTCTTTGCTGGTTTCGATCATATATGTCTGAACGAACCCAAATGATTATATCGGGCGACTCTAGAACAAAATGGATTCACATTAAGCTGGGCGTTCCTCAAGGCTCTGTACTTGGTCCTTTACTCTTTATTCTCTACACGGCTGACATTCCTTCTCTTTTCCCACTCTCGGGAGCTACTGGTCATATCTTTGCTGATGATGTTCAAGCTTTTGTCCATGGGTCTCCTTTATCTCAATTGCACTTAGTTGAGCGTATTGAGTCTCTATCTAAGTCTCTCCATTCCTGGATGTCCTCAAATCGTCTCTGTCTTAATGCCTCCAAAACCCAGTTCATTTGGTTTGGCTCCCGTCAACAGTTGCTTAAGATTGACTTCGCCCTCCTCTTGGAAATCTTCCCTCACTACTCCTTTTCATCAAGTGTACGTGATCTAGGTGTTACGCTTGATAGCTCTCTCTCCTTCAAAGATCACATTTCTAACCTCACACGTGTTTCCTACTTCCACTTAAGGCGTCTCAGGGCTGTTCGACGATCTGTCTCTTCCTCTGTTTTCACAACGCTGGTCCATGCTTTCATTTGCTCCAGAATTGACTACTGCAATTCGCTTCTAATCGGTCTTCCTAAGGTCCGTCTCATGCCTCTGCAGTCAGTCCTAAATGCAGCTGCAAGATTAATTGCCCGTCTGCCACGCTACTCACGCATTTCATCCTTCATGTTTGAGAAACTGCACTGGCTTCCTCTCTCTGCACGTATTAAGTTCAAAATCCTTATGCTGGTGTCAAAGACACAGCGGGGTCTCGCCCCCAAATATTTAATTGATGTAATTCACCGGCCTCTTTCTGTCTCTTCGCATCGTCCACTTCGCTCCTCAAACAGATTTGATCTCTCAGTTCCTCATACTAGAACAGCTATGGCTCAGTCCCGATCTTTTGCCTCAATTGGTCCCTCTCTCTGGAATACACTGTCTCCTTCTACTCGCTCTCAAATTTTAATAAGTAACCCCTCATCTTCTTTTGCTTTCCTCAAGACTTATTTCTTTTCTCTTGGCCTTGCGCACTGGGAGCGCCTCTGAACGGTTCACCCTACTAGAGGCGCTTTATAAATGTTCAAATACAATACAATACAATACAATAAAATGGCTCCAATTCTAAACACCATACACCGTACCCGCCTGTCTAACTGCCTATTCATGTTAAGCGCCCTTGAGAGGTTCTTAAAAGAAGAGCCCATCTTCTTTACACATAGTCAGATACATGCATGCATACATGATCTTGGGATTTCGACCTGGGACCGAATCAGCCTTTACTATCTTATCGATATTCTTTGAATGCTTGTGAATAATATGGTTACCGTCATTTGGTTTTCTCTGAAAGCTGTAAAAAAATATCGAGTTACTATTACGATTACAGTGTGTGTTTGAACAGTTAGATTTCTTCACTGATTCTTAACCGACTTTTGGTATTCCGCACCTAACTAAGGCTTACATGCTCGCAGCCTCTTAATTTATCCATTATATATCCGTGACTAGGTGATACAAGACGTTTTTAAAGCTCACCCTATGAGGTATTTTCGTGTAGGTCGTACAATAAAACATTTGGACACCAATTTGACGTTTAAGTTGTGTAATTGCTTCTTCAACATTATTCAGCACAACATTGGAAAGTAATCAGGTATTATAAAGGTGTGTGTTGAAGAAATGCAAAAGATTTTAAAATCGACACATTAAGCTGAAAACGTTATGTAGGCCTACGTATGTTTTTTTCTAAATACGGGAGAAATTTAAATTCTAATGGGCTGAGTCAAATTCAATTTATTCAAAGCGCGTTTTGGCAAAACCCTGAAAACAAGTCTCTGTTAATAAAATTTTAGTTTAGATTTTTTCCCCAACAGAAATGTTCAGTCGATCTATCGTAGTGCGACTATCGCGATAAATTCGCTTTCAACCACACTATAACTTCGAGATTATCGATATTGAAACGTTCGAATTTCACGCTAATCCTTTGGCAGATCAGCCGCACCGCAGCCGTTCGTTCGATGCACTTATTTCGAAGTTAAACGTCTCTGATAACTCGCAAAAGAGATACAATTGAACTATTGTCCCCTCTACACTTCTTAATGACCGTCTATTTGAAACTAATCATTCATTTTAAATGGTATCACCAGGGTGCACACTCTCAATATTCTGGGTGTGGAGACTGTGGACCTTAATGAGATATTTGGGTTCTCGAGTCATATCAGACACCTGGCCATTAAGGCAAGGCAGTCCTTCTGTGCACTTTGGGTTTTGAGAGCGCATGGGCTGTCGGAAGACTGTTTGTTCGATGTGGTACGTGACACTACAGTTGGTAGGATGCTTTATTGCTCGCCCGTGTGGTGCATGGAGTTTTGCGAGTGGGCAGGAGCGGGAGGCCGTGGAGGGTATAGTCCGGAGGCTGGTAAATTAGGGCTACTTACATTAATCATCCTCATTTGAGGCACAGTGTAATAATGCTGATGTTAGTCTCTTTTCTAATATTTTGCACAATGCAAGCCATGTTGGCCTATTACAACCAATGCTGCCGGTCATTAAGCGCACTCGCTACTCTCTGCGCCCACGGTCTCATAACCGAGAGCTACCTAGATATGATAGCTTGTCTCGGAAATACTTCCTTGCCAGGATGCTATACAAATAGCCCTTTTGTATCTTTTATATCTTTTATGTATCAATTCGTAGTAACTTCTCTTAATTGGTTACATTGTTTGATTGTAATATGTAATATGAAGTAATATGCTGCAATATCTTTCTTGTAGGCAGCGCTGTGCGTTTGCTAGCGCTTCTTAATAAAAAATATACTTACTTACTTACTTATTTCGAAAAGATCAGGAGTCTGCGCCTCGATCGTTCTTTAATGCATACGACATTATCAACGTCTTACGTCCAACAGAATCCGTCTTAATGCATTAACGCACAACAGCCTTGTATTCGTTCCCAGCAGACGATCTTTGTCTAAAGTCGTTATATTTTTAAATTCATCCAATCAGGATCTTCCACCTCATTTATCATAGTCTCGAAATTTTGAAATAACGCCACCGAAACTTATTCTAATATTTCATCTCTTATAATGCTGGTATAAGATGTTGGTCTATTAATTACCATTAACAGCTTAAACCATTCTGCATTTAACAAACATTCAACAGCATCCTAAATAACATTCAACAATCCAATAGCAATACAGAGCTAAGAAAGGTCGGTATAGGACGTTGCTACAGCTCTAACAGCAACAGCTGTTGTTGAAATATAACAAATAAAATTGTGGAGTATTATGCTGGAGCCTAGACCTCTGAATTTTGGCCAAGGATGGCAATTCGCCATGCCATTTGCCGGGACGATGGAAAAACCGGTAATAATCGGAAAAAACCCTAGCAAAAACTAACTTGCAGACTGCAGTTATTGGGACCATGACAAATTCTGAAGAAAAAAATTAACAATACTATGGTTCCCTTTACTCAGCAAAGAATGGAGTGGGGAGTTGAGTTGTTGGCGGATTGGTTGAGATCCTATCGCCTCCTACTGAATCCGGACAAGACAGATTTTCATGGTGTGCCACTCATAGGAGATGCGGTCAGCGTAGCACAGACTCCCTGAATATCTGTGGGACGTCGGTGCCGCCTTCCGCTGTGGTGCGTGATGTCGGGGTGCTGTTCGAAGCGGACTTGTCCATGACACGCCTTGTGGGTTTGATGGTGGGCAGATGCTTTCGACAGCTGCGATTAATCAAGAGCTGCGTGAGAGCTCGGCCCCTCGAGGCTGTCAAAACGGCTGTAGTCTGCTTTGTTGTCTCTCAGGTTGACCGTTGCAACAGCCTACTGGCTGGTGCGCCAAAGTACCTGCTGGATCGACTACAGTCGGTGCTCAATGCAGCGGCGAGGCTCGTTTGCAATCGGCGGAAATACGACCATGTGACACCATTACTGCGTGACGTGCTGCATTGGCTTCCAGTGCCGTACCGTTATAAGCTCTCTCTGCTGGTCTACAAGTCACTGCATGGTTCATCACCGGAATATCTCAGGTCCTACTGTGTGCGAACGGCGTCGTCGAGTGCTGGACTGACGTTGAGATCGAGTGGAAAAGGTGATCTGTATGTGCGGAGGACGAGGACACGCTTCGGGGAACGCGCTTTTTCAACTGCTGGCCCCAGCTGCTGGAACAGTCTGCCTTCCACGATACGTTTGGATGACTCAGTTGAGTCTTTCAAGTCAAGACTCAAGTATTATCTCTCTTCCAAGGCGTATCTCTGACTGATTGAGTGTGTGTGTTGTTGTTTGTCAAGGCGCCCTTGTAATGGCATGTGCTGTCGTCATTATTATTATTATTTTTTTTTTTTTACGCGACGTATATATGATCCCTCAGGTGCAAGATACTATTTAATGATGTTGACTCTGGAGTGGCCGTCCTGGTCAAGATTCGGGAGAACAAAAGAGCTGTGGAAGGCGGCTGCGTTGAAACGTTGAATTACAACGGACAGGCGCTGGAATAGATAACTGGTTTCCCTTGGGTCTCCCGAGATTGGCTCAGAAGACGTCCAAGGTCGGAGAGGAACGCCTGTCCCACGGCGTTAGCTGGTCCCAAGGTTTCAAAGCCAATAGAACAAAATGGTAGAAGTGCATCAATTCGGTGTACTTAGCGTTTTTCCTGGACTCAGCCAGTTCCGCTGCACCTTCCGCCCGAGTGGAGGTTGTAGGCAGATAAGAAGGGGCTACTGTGTCTGCCACAGTGACGTCCCAGGTCAAACATCGACCAGAGCGCCATGGTATTAGAGTAAGGCCATCTGGTCGTTTACCGTCCGACCTGGAAAGGCCTGGGGGTTCCTTAACTGCCGGAATGCCCGCCTGAACGAGGCTTCTGCAGATAAGGTCATTCAGGACAGCATGTCGGGCGTGTCGGCCCGAGCCGACACGGCATGACAGGCCATGCGAACCATCGGCGGTCAACAGAGTGTCGCACGGGCAGTCATGTGGATGGCATATGACCGTGCCAAGGCGAAGGCCGACAGCTATTCGGACTGCCTCGTCATCCAGTCTGAGGCCGCACGTGCTGATGGGCAAAGCAAACAGCCAGTCACCCGCATGTGGTGCGGAGACTGCTCTAAGTCGTGCATGATGGTAGGCGCTGGTGTGAAACAGAGCAAGCTCGGCCTCTGAATAACAGGTCTGTCCCAAAATGACTGTCTGTGAGATAGCTCCCCATCCGGATATGATGTAGAGTAACTGGAGCACCATTCCTCGACCGAGGTGACAAACTGTGTGACTGTGTCGTCGATTAAGTTACTTAGCATGGAGGATTGGATGGTGAGGGTACTTGCAGCGGAAGCCAAAAAGGCGGGTAGCGCAAGCGAAGAAACCCTACGGATACCCAGGCCTCCAGCTTTAACAGGGATGGAGGCCTGCAACCACTGATCATCCGACAAAGGAAGGTTCAGGATTGAGCAAAGACCGTCTCTCAACAGAGAGTCGTATTTCTCGAGAAGAGGATGGCCCGAGCAAGGGCCGCAGCGAAGCGTGTGCATCAGTTTAGGAGCGCTGAGCGAGCACCTAAGTAGGATAAGAGCATCGTGTTTAGTGATGCTTATCAGTCTGGATAAGGCCATGGAAAGTTCAGAGCAGCGGGATTCAAGACATGCTGAGAGGGCCTCCGAGGTGGAGAGCGGGGCGCCATGAAGGGTGGCACTTTCTGGCTTAGTGACTGAAAAGCGACGGAGCGTTTCAACGGAGACTGGGTCATCAGAGCGTGATATTACCTCGCATTTTGCATGATTCAGAGCTAACCCTAGTTCTCTGCATTCACGCTCGATGGTTTGGGAATGCAGGTTAATCAGAATCACCTGCAGGGGAAGACAAAGGCCGAGGGGGTCGCCCTGTTGCGGTCAGACCTCTGACCAGAGGGAGAACTGACCAAACTTAAGGTCAGGGGTTTCCCCATAAGCTAAAACATACAGTATGGCAGAATTTCAGGTAAAGTGTCTAAAACCGAAGAAAGCAAGCTGTCTCTGTACAAACTGTTAAAAGCATTGGGGAAATCTAGTTTCACAAGTATTGAGTCTTCCTGCATACTGCTTAGGACGCGCCTAACTGTGTGGACAGCCGCCTCGCAGCCTCCGATACGCCTACTCCCACCTGCTTGTGCGAGAAGTAAGTTGAAACTCTTGGGAGGGCGAAAGAGTTGGCGCATTTGGAGCTTAATCTACGCCGGACTTTTTACGTAAGGCAAAGAGTGAACCGCCAAAAAGGGTAGAGCGAACTTCGTTGGGGCAAATACCAGCTAGAAGTGGATTCACAAGGGCGGTGATAGCAGAGATCAATTCAGGCCCTGTTTCTTTGCAATTGGTTAAATCCAGCAGATGCTGGGGTCTGAGGCCGTCGGGTCTCCCGAGGAGCCTGCTGGAAAGGAGCGGATGTGCTTGCGCACTTCCTCCTCAGAAGTTTGAAAGGGATTTATCGGGGTCTCTAACGGTGTGCTAGGTCGGTCAGAAGGATGGCGCGGATGTTTGGAGCGTAATTCTTCCAGGGAATCTATGTTGACCGGGACTGGCTTATCTTCTGAACATAAAATTCTGATTGCTGCCTTAATATCACCATCTTCCAATTTGGAAGATATCGCTGCTGCAATCGCTTCCTGATCGTTACGTCTGAAAGAGTTTACATAAGTGCCAGTCTTAGGGTTTGATGTGTCCTCTGAGAACAGGTCATCTGACCTCAGAGGCCAACTGGTCGAGAAGTTCTCGACTCGGCCTTTGATAATTGAAGTTAGATTGTGGCGTTTGCCACCTCTAACCGGTTGCTTCAAAATTAGAGCTCCAAAAGCGATCAGAACTTTCCAGGGAGAGGGGCTGAGTAGGTTTGACAGAATTTTATTGATGACTAGCGTTAGTAGTCTGCCTACTGCCGGCCAGGCTGCCTTTGGAACATGTTTAAGCAGTCTGTTATTCAGAATTGGGTGTGGGATTCTCTGTTTTGGAGAACGTTGTAGTGAGATTCTGCGTGAACGACAGATCATCCGCGACTGCACAGAAGCTAGATTCAGCGTGAGCAACATGGGCGACTCCTGCGTTTCGTGATAACTCCAACAAGAAGAACGGTATTGAACTTTCCATGCGGAAGAAAGATGCATCTTCAACGAGGGAGAGTAACTAAGTATCATTAAATAATATAGCATTTCAGATTAATTATTTGCTGATCTAAGTAGATAAGATAGTCAGAGATTCATTAACGATGTTGTGACTTATGTGACCTAACACTATTTAGACTTTACTTAATTACAAATTTAAATTTCACTGAACAGCCTTTTCTGAATTGACTATATGATAAGATGACCTAAATGAATATTAAAAGGGGCTTTGTAGGATTTATTAACAAATAACTAGTTATAAGATCAATATCCGTCCCTAGGTAATTATAATCAAATAAGGGAGATTATGAGTTACAAAACTGGTTGGCTCGTCCGCGGGATAAAAGTACAAAACTTGGATTGTAAAGCCTGTAAAAAACGAATTTTAAGAGATCATTGTAGAAGTAGAAACCTGTTTATAGACTCACGTGTATACAAGTATTGGAGAAGAAGTAGTTCCGATAGATAGTTGGTAGTGACGTTTTGTTTAATTAGATTGCTGAGACTCGAGAGGGTGAGGTAAGATCACGCGAGATCTATTGACTGTTGACGCTGTGTTGACGTGTATATCTTCTACCTGTATCTCTCAGTGCTAATTTTCCAGCTCCTTATATATATATATATATATATACATATATATATATATATATATATATATATATATATATATATATATATATATATATACTAGCTGGTGAACCCGGCGTTGCCCGGGTTTCGGAGGTTTTGGGCCGGGACACCATGGTAGCGGTCAAAACTGGGGACGCGAAGCTGCTTAACCCGGCGTTTTGGGTGTTTCAATCCCTCTAGCGAATAAGCAACAAAACACTGCTTAACGTGGCGTTGGCCTAATTTAGTTCAGTGAAAGTTTCAATCCCTCTAGCGAATCCGTACTGTAGCTGCTTGACCCGGCGACCCCATCTGGCGAGTGAAAATAGGTTGAGTGTAAGTTTTTTTACGAGCTAAAAATGCATTGCCCGGGTAGGTTTTGGCCCGGGACACCATGGTAGCGGTGAAAACGGGGGACGCGAAGCCGACCACTGGGTGTGTCATGCCCACCCCGACACAGCAGTGATGGTTTCGAGTGAAAGCTCGAAAACTGTAGAAATGCATCCCGGTCAAACATCGCTGTGACAGACAGACAGACAGACAGACAGACAGACAGACAGACAGACAGACAGACAGACAGACAGACAGACAGACAGACAGACAGAGTCTTGACACATTCTCTTTATTTATATCGGTAGGCAAAAGTAGGTATCGGGATAGGGAGGGAGGACATTACTAGCGATAAAGAGCTGTAGATGGAAGCAGGACAATAGGATATCACTGGCGAATGAGAGATGTGGAGAGAAGGACACTAGGACATCCCTGGCGAAAGAGAGTTCAAAGATGCCGGCCACAAGACGCTGCGGAGGGAAGGAGGACACTAGGACATCATTAGCGAAAGAAAAGACATCAAAGACGTTACCGGCAAACGTCGTCGACGGGAGAGCGAAGGCGGGGAAAAAGTGGCAGAATAGAGCATTAGCACGCATCAAAGGCTGAACCGCCTGCGTATACCAAAAGGGAAGGGAAAGGGGAGGGGATCCATTCAGCTGGGGCGATCGACCGTCGTACATCAAAGACATGCCGCGTCGATTTGGTCGGTCGTCATAGCAACCTATTGGCCCTCCCCCCGGAATGCAAATTAAATTTTCTCAACAATACTGCAAATGATCGTCTTGCCATTTCACTCAGTGCTATCGACACAGCCAATTTCGATCCTAGACCTTCTGTTGCACAATTTCTATCATCTTCTAGTCGCCACGGGGATCCGGATCCAGAAACACAAATATGCAAATAGTTTATATGCAGAAAAGTTTTTTAGAAATGACAATATCCTGTGGATCATTAAAGTTCAGTAAGTACAGTGTTACTGTTCTAGTCTATATTTTTTTAAATATTTTATGTGAACACCATTGCTGCTGAGTTCTACTGTTCTAGTCTGAAGAAAAGAACAATTAAAGAATATCAGTATGTGTGAATGTCATTGAATAACTAATGGTACTGCTCTAGTCTGAATAAAACACACATGATTTTCACTGAATATTGTTCTAGTCTTAGAAAACAAATTTTTACTTTTCAGTTTCAGTGAATACTTTTAATACCACTTAACGCATTTAATATCTAACAAAAGTCATGTCACAAATCAGACAATTGTAAATTAAAATATAATAAACAAGAATTGCGTAAAAGTGTAGGTAAAGATAGGCCTTACACAGGGTAACAGCATGTAGCGGAATCTTATTTATCAAATGACTTGTCTACTTAGTTAATCGTAATCGTAATCGTAATCTCGAGACTTCTACAGCGCCCAAAAAAGCTACGTCGCGGGAACCAGCTTATTCACAGGCGCTTAGTCAAATCAAAATCGATAGGCAGGGGGTGTCGAATCGGTTCCAGGTCAAGATCCAAAGGAGTCAGTCAGGTAGGCAGTAAGACGGCTATGGTGGGTGGTGTTTAGGGTTTACACGGCGAGGAAGGTAGGGAGAGGAGGAATCGGGATAGGATTTGTGAAAGAGCAGTGTTTTCAGTTTTGTGTGAAAGACCTGTGGAGAAATAGCAAGTGGTGAGGTTTTGGTGAGTTCGTAGGATGGATCTGAAATTTCTCGCAGTACTGGTGGGAGTTTGTTCCAGAGGGGTGGGACAGCTATGGCTATGGAGCGATTTGCAAATGTTAGTGATGAGATGATGGAAGGGCGTAGAAGTGTTAGGGCAGAAGAGGAGCTGGTTGAGCGGAGTGGTTGGACCGTGAACAACTGTCGGAGATCGGAAGGCTGGGAGGATTGGAGTGTATTGTAGGTGCGTGATATGACTTTATATTCTATTCTTTCGGGTATTTTGAGCCAGTGGAGAGATTTGAGGACAGGGGTGATGTGGTGGTGCTTGGGGGTTTTGGTCACAGCACGGGCAAGTGCATTTTGAATGGCTTGAAGGCGGTTTATTTGAGTGATGTCGATGTTTAAGAAGAGTGCATTGCAGTAATCTAATTTTGCGTGGACTATAGAAGTGGCTATTGTGGATACAGTTTTGAAGTCTAGCATTGGGCGAATTTTGCGCGGGTCACGGATGTGCATGAAGCAAGAGCGTGAGAGATGGGTGATATGGTCGGAGAGGCTGAGGTGCTGGTCAAAAATCACGCCTAGGTTGCGGACAGGAGAGTTTGCAGTGAATGTGTTGGTGGAGGTAGAGTTGAGGTTGAGAGTAATGGATGGATCTGGGATTTTCTTGAGTTGATCGCGCAGGCCTATAAGAATGAATTCCGTTTTAGCTGGGTTTAGCCACAAGAGATTTGATGACATCCAGGAAGAGATTTTGGTAACTACATGGAGAAGATGATCTATGGAATGGGAGAAGGTGTTTGGAGAGATAGAGATGAATAGCTGTGTGTCATCAGCATAAAGGTGATGATCAACCGAGGATGCTTTGATGAGTGAGCTAAGTGGAGTAGTGTAAAGGATGAACAGGAGGGGTCCAAGAACAGAACCTTGTGGAACACCACAGGTGAGAGGGCATGATTGGGATGAGGTTTCCGATATTTTGACAGAGAACGAGCGGGAAGAGAGATATGACTGGATCCAGAGGAGGACAGTGTCAGTAAAACCAAACCAGGTTGACAGTCTTTGGAGTAGGATGTTGTGGTCGATGGTATCAAAGGCTGCGGAAATATCAAGAAGGCAGAGACAAGAGACCTGTTGATGAGAGATGGCAGAAACAAGTTTATTGTAGAGGGAAGTGAGTAGGGTTTCAGTGGAGTGGCGTTTTGTAAAACCAGACTGGTGTGGGTTGAGAAGTGAGTTGGAAATCAGGTACTCATTGATTCGAGATAGAACTCTGCGTTCAGTTAGCTTAGAGATGAATGACAGATTAGAAACAGGTCGATAGTTGGAAAGGATTTCTTTGTCCAATGATGATTTCTTGAGGAGTGGAGTGACTAAAGAGTGTTTGAAAAGTAGGGGGAAATTGCCAGTAGATAAGGAGAGGCTGATTATTTTGGTGATGATGGGAACAAGGATAGATGCACAGTCTTTCAGTAAGGAGGTAGGCATAGGATCGAGTTCGCACTGCTTGTTTGGAAGAGATTGTAGCATATGGGAGACTTCAGCCTCTGATGCTGGTTGGAAGGCAGAGATTGATGATCGAGGAGGGGAAGGCGGAGAGTCATGAGTAGAGGACGGAGCGTCTGAAGGTGATTCGATGGTGGTTTTGGACAGAAGTGACTGGAGAGAGAGACGGAGGGTAGAAATTTTGCCTGAGAAG
Organism: Allolobophora icterica; assembly: GCA_963556255.1. Lineage (NCBI taxonomy): Eukaryota > Metazoa > Annelida > Clitellata > Crassiclitellata > Lumbricidae > Allolobophora > Allolobophora icterica. The sequence goes on along the minus strand of OY744607.1, from coordinate 23,410,905 downwards.
AAAGAGCAGAATGACTCAGCTATTGAAGAAGATGGAAGAGAGTTTGGGAGTGGACTGGAGGAGTTCCGATGAAGTAGGTTGTTTATGGTTTTCCAGAGAAGACGAGGATTAGCGGATTGAGAATGAACTAATGAGGAGTAGAACTTCTTTTTGGCTGTAGCCAGTAGGTTGTGGTATTTATTTGTGGCAGCTTTTAGAGCGGAGAGCATTTGAGGATTTAACTGCCGTGCTGATCGAAGGACGAACGAGACGTGCTTTCTACCGATCTACTTACTGCCGTGCTGATCGAAGGACGAACGAGACGTGCTTTCTACCGATCTACTTACTGCCGTGCTGATCGAAAAACGAACGAGACGTGCTTTCTACCGATCTACTTACTGCCGTGCTGATCGAAGGACGAACGAGACGTGCTTTCTACCGATCTACTTACTGCCGTGCTGATCGAAAAACGAACGAGACGTGCTTTCTACCGATCTACTTACTGCCGTGCTGATACAGAAGTGCGATTGAGACGCGCTATCTATCTACCTACTGCCGTGCTGATCGTGCCAAGTGCTGACGAGAGACGCTCTATCTACCTACCGCCGTGCTGGTTCTGGAGTGCGAACGAGACGTGCTGATCCTTCAGAGTGCTATCAGCGCAGACATACTACCGAATCGTTATCCTTCATTCTACGCGATTTTGTCCAGAAGCTACCAAACCTCAACTTCTGCGCAAATTCTCAATCTACGAGTTCCCTTCATATTCTTGCGACAGCGAAAACACCTCGGGCCGCCATTGTGACCTACATGTGAGCACCGTCCTCGTCCAGGGTCGCAAGAGAAAACGTCGTCGTGTATCTCCCTGCCGATAAGCGCCGCCTGTCGACGAAATATCTGGGCCACTGCGACGAACGCGTGTTTCGTGCTTGAATAGCGCATTACAACCGATCGTTATATATATATATATATTATCTGAGCGTCGACCTCCTCTGCGCCAGTCTGGCTACGCCTCGTATAGTTAATAGAAATTAAGGGCCACTCATTAATTAGGCCTATGTAAGTGCGGAAGCGTTGTCTGATTTGCGAATCTCTACGTCACTTGCGTGTTTAAGCGATTTATAGTGCTGTCGTGCTGAGAGAACGGAATTCAATTGTGCTGTGCCTGAACCCTACGAAATCAAGCATCACAAGTCCAAACTTCGTCATAAAAATGGGGATCTGAAATTATTATAAATTACTAATACTAAGTTTAATTAACAGAACGATCGCAAGCAGACTTATCTTAAACTAAAACTTTAATTAGTCATCTAGCATTACATAAAAATCGTACTAGTGCTAAGTAGTGCTTTCAATATAACGGCTTTTAGTAGTTTAATGCAAAAGGTGTTGAAACGGAGTAATACTAATTGATCAACACAATGTCTTCTAGCAGCGTTAATTCGTCAGATAGAGTCAACCGTGCAGTAAGTGAGTATGAAAGTGATGACGAACAGGCACATCGTCAACCCGAATCGTCTGGTGTTAACTTGAGCGAATCTATGGCCAAACTACATGAGGTGATAGGGAATATGGCTAATAGTTTAGCTGCCGTAGCTTCACAACAGCAAGTCATGGTGACGCAGCAAAGCTCCGTAGATTCAAGACTAATGTCCCTAGATTCTAGGCAGGCTCATGTGTATGATTCGGTCGAGCATTTGGCTCACCGTTTGAACCGGATGGAGAAATCCATAAGCCCCATTGTGGTATTCCAGGATCCAGGTCGTGACCCCCCCACGATTGCAGAACAATGTTCTGCCCCGCCTACCATTCGGAACCATCACTCGTCGATCCTAGTGAGTTCAGATGCACATCTGGAAACTGGGGGTCTCACTATGGACACCATTGGGTTACGGAGGAGTCAAAGACTGCTGGAGCGCCAGTCAAGATTCGATAATGTAGTGCCTTTGACTACTTCTGTAGCGCCAATTGCCACCTCTCTACCTCTTCCTCTGATGGGGAGAAATGAAGGCCAATCCGGACATATCCCACAGCTTGACCTAGCAAATCAAGTATGTCCAGGGGAGGCAGATCCCTCGATGTTCTATGATAATGAAAGATACCACATGGGCGGAAATCGAACTTCCGGGCAGGTGAACGGCTCCCTCCCTAACGAGAGACCGGTGGCCTGGCTCCCGGAGGTCGAAACTTTCCATACTGGCGACGCCGATGGGATTGTTTAAATGTAGGAAGAGGTTTCCATACTGATGACTTGGATTCAGATATTGTAAGTAGAAGAAGAATTTCATTAGAACAGAGGGATGAAGGCGACGAGGTAACTAATCAGAGGGGAGAGGTAAGGTGGAATCAGAATAACACTAGACAGGATTTGAGTAGGATCAACGTTGGTGAGAATGATAGGATCATGGAAACCAGCGGTAGACAAGTAACTTTTGCCCCAAGAAGCATTTATGTAGAGCCAGAATCAAATGAAATGCAGAGCAATGAATTGTATCTAAGTAACAGAGATGAGTACTTGCGATCGTCAGTGATTAGAAATAAGGAGAATTTTGACTTTTTGGCAAATTCTAACCATTTGATTAATGATAACTCGGGGGGACGAAAGAGACCTGCGCTAACCGAAATGTCAGTCAACGATGCAGACCGTCATCAGTCGGCCTTTCAACCAATCAGACGCATGGATGGACACCCTACGCAAACGGAAGACTGTCGTTACAACAACCGGATGGAACCAGTTACTGTGCAACCGCGTGACGTCATTCGCACTTCCGCCGCGCAGATCAACGGACACATGCGAACAGACCACCAACCCAGACCAGCGTTTCTCACTGTCCAAGAAGTGGAGTCAGCCATCTTCAACCCATACGTCACATCAGGAGCCGCCGACCAACCACGCGATCAACCTAGACGGATGACTATGTGGGAAGATCGACTTCCGGTGTCGATGGCGTACAACTACCAACCACCAGAACTGCGTCGACCCGAAGCTGTGCGTGAGGAGCGACTGATCTATTCGTCTGCACTAGGAGGATGTCGAGCTACGATTGGAGAAAGACCACCTTATGTGGGAAGATTACCGAACGACGGGGTAAGAGATAATCATCTTACTTACGAGCATCGTCAGGAACCTAACATGGCTGCAATGACCTCTTGTATGCAGTATCCCAGGACAAACCTGCCAGCTACGGTTAGCTATGAACGTCCGCCTGACTTGAATAATTTGACTAATCAGATGCCTAGAAATGGATGCGAACAAACCGGAAATGCAGTGGCGCAGCCAGAAATAAATGAAAGGTACGTCACAAGGACGGAGAACCAGTCCAAGGGAGTGTTGGCTTTGAATTCTTATGATGGTTCAAGTTCCCTTGATCTATTCCTTACGAGATTTAAGATATGCAGAATACATAATCATTGGGGAGAAGGAGCCATCTAGTGTGTGCACTACAGGGCCAGGCCGCTAATTTACTTGCAGAATGGGATGCAGAGGAGTTGTCGACAGTAAGTAAACTGGTCGATCGATTAGAGCAGAGGTTTGGAACAAGTTCGAGGGGGAGGTACTTTCAATCATTGCTCCAGAACAAAAGGCAGAAAGAAGGTGAGAGCGTGGAGGACTTAGCTTCCTCCATACGCCAATTGATCTCGGTAGCCTACAAAGGTTTGTCATCGAGTCATATTGACGGTTTAGCGATAAAGAGTTATTGCGACGCACTAGCAGACAGAAAATTAGCTTCACAACTTAGCTTACGCGAGTGCAAAGATTTACAGGAAGCAGTGGACTATTCAATCCGATGGAGACACGTGATCGCAGACGAAAAACAGCGCCATAGAGATCAATCACCCCCTACTAAGCGACTACGGCATATTCAGGAAACGGTGAGTCAGCCGACGGCACCAATACGACCCCTAGTACCAGGTCTGACACAGTCAAGAAGCCACGGTCGTCAGAACAATCCACAGCACTTTCGAGCGAATAATCAGCACTTTCAAAATCAACAACCGTTGTCATGGCAACAAAGAAATGACTGGAGACCAGAAAGGCGCTGTTTCAACTGTCAATCTAGCGAACACGTGATACGTTTCTGCCCATACCCACGTCCTAACCCTTATGCGGCGCCAACCAATATTTATCACATACCAGGAAACTGCAACGCTTATCTGTCAATTAAGCTGCATGGAAAGAATGTTCTTTGTCTTATTGACACAGGATCTCAGGTGTGCTTGGCGCCATCGAAGTTCATTCGGAAAAGCGAAATGAAGCCTGCGAGACAGAAAGTTCTGGCTGCCAATAATTCAGTCATACAGATTTTGGGACAAACGAAAGTAAAGTGTCTAATTGGAGGAAGAGAGTATTGGCTTGAAGTGCTAATTTCCGACCAGATAAGTGACTTTATTTTAGGTTTGAACTTCCTTGAGGACAACAGGGCGAGTTGGGACTTTCAAACTGGACGATTGTGGCTTAACGGTAATTTACTGCCAGTGCAAAGACGAGCCAGCCCGTTAAACTGTAGACGGATCGCTATGGCCTGCGATGTAAGCGTGCCACCGCTATGCGAGATGAATGTCCAAGCGTTTGCTGTTATACCTAATTTGCAGCAATCACCTTCACAGTGGGCTACTAAAGCAAAGATATTCGACACTGGACTGATTGTGGCCCGCACACTTCTCCCACCCCGGAAGTTGGACCTTGTTATACGGGTGATGAACCCGACACCGAAAGCCATAAAGATAAAGAGAGGTTGTCGATGCGAGTTGGACGAAGTGCTAATCACCGAACACGCTGCGTCTAATGAGACTACAGTGAAATGTGCGATGATAAATGGACAGACAGATGAATTAGCCGAGACGGTCCTTGCACCGCTGTGGACTGATGTGGATGAAGAAGTTACGCCGGAGAACAGGAAGAGGTTACGCGAAGTGCTATTACGACACCAGAAAGCCTTTTCAATGGGAGATTGGGACATGGGTTATACGGAGATAGTGCGACACGAGGTCCCGACCGGAAATGCAGCACCAATTCGTCAAACCTTGAGGAGACAACCGTTAGCACTACTTCCGATTATAGATGCGCAGGTAGAGACGATGTTACGTCAAGGAGTGATTGAAGCTTCAAGTGCTGAGTGGGCAAATAACATTGTTATCGTGACCAAGAAGGACGGGACTCCTCGTTTTTGCATAGACTATCGAGCGCTAAACAAGATAACGCAGAAAGACAATTTTCCTCTGCCAATAATTGCGGAATGTATTGACCTAATGTCCGGTGCTAAGTGGTTTAGCACTCTGGATCTCTTTTCGGGCTATCATCAGCTGGCACTTCACCCAAGTGCTAAAGCTAAGAGTGCTTTCCTGACTAGGAAGGGCAGCTACCAATACAACACTCTCCCATTTGGCATGGTCGGGGCAAGTGCCAGTTTTTCACGGATGATGAGTTTAGTGATGTCAGGACTAAACTTTTCAATCTGCTTGACCTACTTAGATGATGTCATCATCTTTGGCGTAGACATAGATAGCCATATGGAGCGACTGGAGATCGTGCTGGAAAGATTGGCAAGTGCAAACCTGAAGCTAAAACCATCCAAGTGCAAACTACTTCGCAGCAGTGTTGAATTCCTGGGACATGTTGCTAATCGTGAAGGAGTGGCCACTGACCCGAAAAAAATTGACGCAGTGAAGGACTGGCCAAGACCCGTCAAAATGAAGGACGTCCGTGTTTTTATAGGCCTGTGTTCGTATTACAGAAGATTTGTAGCCGATTTTGCAAAGATTGCCAGACCCCTGCATAACCTGACCAAGAAGACGGAGAAGTTCGATTGGACGAATGAATGTGAGGAGTCATTCTTAGTGCTGAAGGACAAGTTGACAACTGCACCGGTTTTAGCACTACCTCGAGAATCCGATGCATATGTTCTAGACTGCGACGCTTCGAACTGGGCTATAGGTGCAGTCCTTTCACAGGTGCAAGACGGAGATGAAAGGGTTATCTGTTATGGAAGCCGCGTGTGTTCTCCTGCTGAGCAAAACTACGACGTCACACGACGAGAGCTCTTGGCGATTGTATACTTCATAAAGTACTATAGAGTATATTTGTTAGGCAGGAAGTTTCTGTTGAGAACTGATCATTCTGCTTTAGTATGGATTCAAAAGCATCCAAACCCTGTGGGACAATTAGCCAGATGGGTTTGTCTGTTGAGCGAATTCGACTTCACAATACAACACCGTCCTGGAACCGCCCACGGTAATGCAGATGGACTCTCTCGTCGTCCGCTTCGAGTAAACGCAGCCAAGTGCGTAAACCAGCGTCGTAATGAAGCACAGCTTCTACCAGTGGACTGGAGTGCAGAAGTTATTGCCAAGGAACAGCGAGACGATCCAGATTTGGGATGGATCATTAACCGGAAAGCCAGCAGTGCAGAAATGCCCTGTCCTCAAGAAATACGTGACCTTAGCGGCACTATCAAGAGACTCGTTTATCAATGGCCTCAGCTAGACGTCGTTAATGGGCTATTAACACGCCAGTGGCTGAATAGTGAACCGACGAACACGGATCTTAATGGCTCGGTGCGATGGCAACAGATGATACTACCTCCCCCGAGACGCGCGGCGCTCATCAAGTTGTGTCATACTGGTCTCACCGGAGGTCATTTAGGTGCTAAAAAAACATGTAGCCACGTTCAGAGGTATGCCTATTGGCCAGATTGGCATAATACTGTTAAGCTGGAGCTGATGAAATGTGACAAATGCGCTAGATATTTTCGCGGAAAACCACCACACAGAGGCCTGTTGCAGAAACTAACTGTAGGAGAACCAAACGAAGTCATTTCTCTGGACTATTGTGGGCCCTTCCCGACGTCTAACCGTGGACATCAATATCTGCTCACAGTGATAGACAACTTCTCTAAATTTGCTGAAGCTTACCCTACCCGACGGCAAGATGCGCAAAGTACAGCCCGCATTCTGCTTGACCAATGGATCTGTCGATATGGTTGCCCCATTCAAATTATTACTGACAGAGGATCTTGTTTCGAAGCCCAGATGTTCCAAGAACTGTGTCAGATGCTTAAGATAGACAAACTGCGCACAGTTGCTTACAAACCGAGCTCTAATTCTACAGTCGAACGATGGCACAGAACATTGAACTCACTAATTGCTAAAGCAGTGGAAGGAGATCAGAAAAACTGGGATTTGTGTTTACCTTCCGTTCTATGCTCGTACCGATCGTCTACCCACACCAGCACCGGCTTCACACCAAACAAACTGTATTTAAACAGAGAAATAAATCTACCAATCGACATTATCCTAGGTAAAAAAACAAGAAGAGCTAGGACAAAATACGTATGTGGATTACGTGCAACAGCAAGAAGATAGAATGCGAAGGTCTTTTGAGTTGGCACGCAACTGCCTGAAGAAACAAGCAGAAGCAAGAGCGGCCAGATACAACATGAGAGTAAAGGGCCACGAGTACAAGGTGAACGATTTAGTTTACTACCATTATCCGCGGAACAAGAGAGGAACAAATCCAAAATGGAATTTTTCCTACCAAGGACCATACAAAATAACAGAGAGATTAGGCCCTGTTTTGTTTCGCATACAACGCAGCAATAGGACTCAGCCCAAGGTTGTGTATATCGATGCTTTGAAGCCTTGTCATAATGAGGAAATCAAAGAAAAGGCGCTAGAGAAAGAAGTAGAACTGGAAACTGACGATTTGACTCGACTGTTTGATTTGGATGAAGAAATAACGGTATCGAGACCAAAACGTGCTACCAGGCCACCACAGATGTATGGATTCGACGATTAGAGTGCAAATCGCATATATATATAGAGTTGCAAGTAGAGACAACTGTAGTTTAGAATATATAGCATATTAGAGCAAAGTATGTCAGTGGACCGTTCCTTCTAGGTAAGATGAGACATGCACATGTGCTGGTGAACTGTCAGCGACTCCAGCGGCCGAGGTACAAATTGTTCCGCTATGACCAGGCCGAACACCGGCGTTAATGGACGGCTAACAACTGTACGTGTCAGTATCTGGACTTAAAAGAGACCAACTCGACGATCTTAATCTGCAACAATTCGTCAAAATTAGGTTTGTAGACAGGCTGACCTTTTCCCACACTCCAACCGGACTCCTCAACCTAGACAGCCACTTCTACCTTATAAGGAAGCAATTTAAGAGAGCCATTCTCATTCGATTTGAGTCTTGGAGAGAGAGAGTTAAAAAGTCGAATTTAGTGTCTAATAAATTTTTACGAGCGAAGTCGGATCGAAGTATGGAAGGAGAAAGGAAGCAGCATGAGGAGGAGTCAATGGATGCGGACAACGTAATGGAGTGCGAAAACACTCCTGAGGCACATTCATTTAGTGAGTTGGAGCAACTACTGGCAGACTGGGACTATGATGCGAAAAATGAAGATGTGGGTCTGCCTCCACCAAGGGATACAAACACCCCTCTACTGGACGAAACCGAGGACGCGGATACGAAGCCAGAAGAGGTTAGTGGAGGCGCAGGGAATCTACACACACCACCACCTCCGGTCACTCCCCCACCTCAACAACCGGACGACTCACCGCCACCAGCCGACGCATCCTTTGCCTCTGTGTCTCCAATATCGTCCGTAGACAGCTCCGTCAGAACCGCACACTACTGCGGCATGACATGTCTTGCTCCAAGTTGGAATGTCCAATGCAGGCCATGGACGACAGTGTCCGTGACCTCGTGGAAGACGACGGCGGCGGGCATGATTTTTCTTGTCTTAGACGCTTTCCGTGTGCAAGGTCACGCAGGCATCACGCATGAGGATATGCTAACCATGCACCGATACCTACCACCCGTGGATAACAACGAAGAGTCTTTGCCAATCGTTATAGCGACGACACAAGTTTTGGCTACGATTGGGCACGGAGAACACGTTCTGCGCCAATGGGCAAGAAATGATGGGCGAACCGTTCCACCACCAGTCGTACTACCGGAAGTCGTTGCGCCAAATATACAACCATGGGCCATGAATGGCTACTGGTCGTATAACCTCTGGAGTCTGATTGTATTAATAATAAACCGATTCTTGGCACAACCAGAGCTGGGAGAAGAGGAGGCCTTTTTGAACAGCATCAGCGACATCTACGTCACTGCTTACAGAAGTCCTTGGGTGGTAACGCTGGCCGTATTCACTGCACGATTCATAGCCTTGGCACCGTGGATCTGGCAAGTGCTGTTTCGTGAGTAGTACACGTAACGTACAATAATAGAACGCTAAAAACCAGAAAGAGACAGAAAACAAGTAGGTGAGGAACGGTAACTGTCTCTAGTAGGAATTAAAGGAAACGTCATACGTATTGACCATTTATATCCTCTTTGTGTAGCAAAAACAGTAGTTATGAGTAGTCTCGTAGTGTTTGATGAAGTGTAGTAGAGTCTGATGAGAGCAAATGGTAGAAAACATAACTCTAGTACTAATTGTGCTAAGGAGGAATAACATGTAAGATGAACGATATTAAGTAAAGTAGTGATTTGTTTTTTTTCTTTGCTGTGTTTTTGAACTGTAAGAAGCTAAGTGCTATAGGAGCTAAATGAGGAATTCAAGGAGCTCGGAGCAAGCTAAATAAATTAAGGTTTATCTTACTTGATGACCCAGGTGGGTCATCTCAGGTCATGTAGGAGGGCTGTGTGAGATTATAGAACAATCTCCCTAGGTGAGAATTACATTTTTTTAAAAATTAAATAGATATATTCTTAATTAAAACATTAATACAGATAATAGTTCAGTGCTCGTACATGGAAACGGAAGGGAGGTGAGCACCTGCTTCTATCGGGCAGGTGACGACCGAATCTGAAGTGGCTTACGATTGGTCAGCGGGGCGTCAGCTACCGCAAGGCATACAAGACAGTGAGGGCGTAGTTACTGACCGGCGATTATGGTAATTAAACCGGCAGGAGGGCTAGCCTCCGGCGCGGGCCAAGCGACGGGTAACTGTCAACCATAGCTCCGGCACGTCTACAATGAATAAGAAATAAAGATAACGAGCAGACTATCATATAAGGGGGGTGGGACGATCTGCTAAACGGTCAAACACATAATCCAGCCAGGAAGGAGCTAAATAAAATAGCTCTGATTGGACAGCGGAATTACCGACTGTAGTAAGGCTTTATCAAAATTAACTATAAAAATCGATGCAAGCCGCCATTCGAGAGTTCGCCACGGAAGAAGACGCCACGGAGAAAACCTGGAAGAAGAAGAAGCTCGCTCAACCTGGATAAGAACCAACTGATGTTCACTCCGCGCAACCGAGTCAGCCACTGGAGAAGAACCAACTGATGTTCACTCCGCGCAACAGAGTTCACCACGGAAGAAGACGCTCGCTCAACTTGGAAGAAGAAGCTCGTTCAACCTGGGAAAGTCTGCACGGAGGACCGCAACGGACCACTGGACGCTGAAGTCTTCAAAAGAAGAGAGACGGAACGAGCAGAGTTATCTAAAAGGCTCACTCGATTTAACTGCCGTGCTGATCGAAGGACGAACGAGACGTGCTTTCTACCGATCTACTTACTGCCGTGCTGATCGAAGGACGAACGAGACGTGCTTCCTACCGATCTACTTACTGCCGTGCTGATCGAAAAACGAACGAGACGTGCTTTCTACCGATCTACTTACTGCCGTGCTGATCGAAGGACGAACGAGACGTGCTTTCTACCGATCTACTTACTGCCGTGCTGATCGAAAAACGAACGAGACGTGCTTTCTACCGATCTACTTACTGCCGTGCTGATACAGAAGTGCGATTGAGACGCGCTATCTATCTACCTACTGCCGTGCTGATCGTGCCAAGTGCTGACGAGAGACGCTCTATCTACCTACCGCCGTGCTGGTTCTGGAGTGCGAACGAGACGTGCTGATCCTTCAGAGTGCTATCAGCGCAGACATACTACCGAATCGTTATCCTTCATTCTACGCGATTTTGTCCAGAAGCTACCAAACCTCAACTTCTGCGCAAATTCTCAATCTACGAGTTCCCTTCATATTCTTGCGACAGCGAAAACACCTCGGGCCGCCATTGTGACCTACATGTGAGCACCGTCCTCGTCCAGGGTCGCAAGAGAAAACGTCGTCGTGTATCTCCCTGCCGATAAGCGCCGCCTGTCGACGAAATATCTGGGCCACTGCGACGAACGCGTGTTTCGTGCTTGAAAAGCGCATTACAACCGATCGTTATATATATATATATATTATCTGAGCGTCGACCTCCTCTGCGCCAGTCTGGCTACGCCTCGTATAGTTAATAGAAATTAAGGGCCACTCATTAATTAGGCCTATGTAAGTGCGGAAGCGTTGTCTGATTTGCGAATCTCTACGTCACTTGCGTGTTTAAGCGATTTATAGTGCTGTCGTGCTGAGAGAACGGAATTCAATTGTGCTGTGCCTGAACCCTACGAAATCAAGCATCACAAGTCCAAACTTCGTCATAAAAATGGGGATCTGAAATTATTATAAATTACCAATACTAAGTTTAATTAACAGAACGATCGCAAGCAGACTTATCTTAAACTAAAACTTTAATTAGTCATCTAGCATTACATAAAAATCGTACTAGTGCTAAGTAGTGCTTTCAATATAACGGCTTTTAGTAGTTTAATGCAAAAGGTGTTGAAACGGAGTAATACTAATTGATCAACACAATGTCTTCTAGCAGCGTTAATTCGTCAGATAGAGTCAACCGTGCAGTAAGTGAGTATGAAAGTGATGACGAACAGGCACATCGTCAACCCGAATCGTCTGGTGTTAACTTGAGCGAATCTATGGCCAAACTACATGAGGTGATAGGGAATATGGCTAATAGTTTAGCTGCCGTAGCTTCACAACAGCAAGTCATGGTGACGCAGCAAAGCTCCGTAGATTCAAGACTAATGTCCCTAGATTCTAGGCAGGCTCATGTGTATGATTCGGTCGAGCATTTGGCTCACCGTTTGAACCGGATGGAGAAATCCATAAGCCCCATTGTGGTATTCCAGGATCCAGGTCGTGACCCCCCCACGATTGCAGAACAATGTTCTGCCCCGCCTACCATTCGGAACCATCACTCGTCGATCCTAGTGAGTTCAGATGCACATCTGGAAACTGGGGGTCTCACTATGGACACCATTGGGTTACGGAGGAGTCAAAGACTGCTGGAGCGCCAGTCAAGATTCGATAATGTAGTGCCTTTGACTACTTCTGTAGCGCCAATTGCCACCTCTCTACCTCTTCCTCTGATGGGGAGAAATGAAGGCCAATCCGGACATATCCCACAGCTTGACCTAGCAAGTATGTCCAGGGGAGGCAGATCCCTCGATGTTCTATGATAATGAAAGATACCACTTGGGCGGAAATCGAACTTCCGGGCAGGTGAACGGCTCCCTCCCTAACGAGAGACCGGTGGCCTGGCTCCCGGAGGTCGAAACTTTCCATAGTAGGCATTCATACAACGGATGCTCAGGGTAAGAAGAATGATTGACAGATACATGTAGGCGGGTGAGAATGGAGGCGATGGTGGATGAATCTGGCTTGGATGGAAAAATGGACAAAGGATGATGGGTGAATATTAGGCGAAAAATTGGGTGGAATGTGATGAAAAATATTGGAACGAACTCACCGCGTCCAGAAGAGTAGTCCAGAAGAAAGATGACTTTGGCATGTCAGACAGTTAGGAAAGATGATAAGAGCTCTGCGCTGTGCAACCACTGACTTCCGCTCGGCTCGACTAAGTAATATAGGCATAGAAAGAGTGCATTTATTCAAGGCGGCGTTTACAAAAAAAGTGGCGCTATAAAAATAAAAGTTAAGTTTAAGTTGAGAGCCGTTGGTTAATGCTAATGAGATGGCACGTAATGAGCAATGGCTGATCGGTTGCTATAACGATCAAGGACGCTAGCAAATGAGATTTCGCGGGGGCAGTCTTCGACTTGGAGAGAACGGCGTATGTTGAGTCACTGTTCAACGGATTTGATTTGAGTGGAAGAAACATTAATTTCTTCAGTAAATCTTTGGATGTGTTCAGTGAAATCTATGCGCTTGTCCATAAAGCCCTAGTATCTTTGGATGATATCGATCCATATTCGTTGAAGTGATAGGATCATAGGACGATCGGAACTCTAGACTCTAACCGTTGTCTAATTTGGTGTTCGTTTGAAATTGCGATGCCACCTGCAGACATTTCGATTGCTGAAGATGGTCCTCGTATTAACGATATATCTTTGACTTGTGCTGGTTTATGGTCTTCCGATGCTCTTCGTTTCACTCTATTCTACACGCCGAACACTCTATTCTACACGCCGAAAGGGACAATCTACGATTCAACAGCCTTGAAATGAACTCAGTAGAAGTTCAATTAAACAGTTTCAACTGTGATCTGCAGGTGTGGCGATCTGACGTTTCATTAGGCTCAGATAAGGTATGAAATTTAATTCTAGTCTAGATTATCAACGCCGCTCGAGGTAGATAGGTTCTGTATTATTTTGTGAACTGAAATGATTATCTGAAATAAATTTGCGTTTTAAAGTTACGAAACAACTGGTGTTTATCGAGTAGATTTATTCACTGGATTTATTCATTTCACTGAATTTGATGTGATAATTATGCGCTCCTCTATCTTCATTAACGTAAGCTAGAAAGACTTAACCTAATACGTTTCTAAAATAAAATATGTTTCCATAGGTGCTGAAGTCGCTGGTACACACAGTAGCTTTTCAAGCACTGGATTAAAAGTTCAACTCGTGAGCCTTTTTTGAAATCCTTCCATGGTTTATCAGACCGTTTGGCTCAGAAAAAGTGGTTACATTAACCAGTGATTTCCCTTTTCTGTCAAATTAGGCAAAAATGCTGACTCTCAACAGCTATTTGTCTCACCCCTTCAAATTCACGAAAATATGCCCTGCTTCCATGCAACTCCACCTGTATTCGTGAAATCGATTTTTACCATCCAGTCAACCCGGTCTGCTAGACTATCCTCCTACCACTCTCGCGCGTCTCAGTCATAAGTCTTCTTAAATTCTCTAACACGGCACCTTGACTATGGAAGGATTTCTGCCCCAGAATTTAAGAAATTCTCCGTCCCTCCACCAATCCTAGCTTCATTCATTCAATATGAATCATACCTGTCGAGCTATCTCAGATTGTGTGCATTTTGGGTAAGTAAAGTAATTATAAAAAGCAACGAGACCTAAAGTCGCCTAGAAGTTGTTGGAGATTCTCGACTGAAATGGATTGAGAGGTAAAGACAACCCCAAGATGAGTAATTGCTTTCAGCTGGTCAGTGCATCACCGACTTCTTTGAGTGCCGATATCTTCTGAGGAACAGCCGATTCGATATGCCCTGAATACAAAAGATAGCCTTTCAGATAAATGATTATCTACAGCCGATGTAGATCCGACATCTATGGTAGATCCGACATCTATGGTTCATTGGCTTGAATAATTAGAATTTGTAAGGGAGCTTCATACGTCGCGCCTTTCGGTAATCTAGCAAATTTCATTCTTATTGTATTGTATTCGGATATTTATAAAGCGCTTCTAGCGGGAGGGCCATTCAGAAGCGCTCCCAGTGCGAGAGACGCCGAGAGAAAGAGCAAGTTTTAAGAAAGGTAAAAGAGGAAGGGACGTTACCTGAGAGAATAGAAGAACGAACGAACGGAGGAAGCTCATTCCAAAGAGCAGGGCCAATGGAGGCAAAAGACCTCGATTGAGCCAGAGAAGTCCTGACACGGGGAACGAGGAGGTCCAAACGGACCGATGAACGAGGAGGACGAAGAGAAGCAGCAGAGTGAGGGCGATGAATTTAGTCACATAAATATTTTGGAGCGAAACCAAGTTGAGCCTTAGAGACAAGGATGAGAACCTTAAATTGGATGCGGGCAGACAGCGGGAGCCAGTGGAGCTCTTCTGCCATAAAGGTGGTGATATGAGAGAATCGAGGAAGACGGGCAATTAATCTAGCAGCAGCATTGAGAACGGACTGAAGAGGAGCAAGACGGACTTTGGGAAGACCAATGAGGAGGGAATTGCAGTAGTCAAGTCTAGAGCAGACAAATGCATGGACAATTGAAGTTAAAATTGGAGACGAGAGAGAGCGACGGATAGCTCTAAGGAGCCTTAGGTAAAAATGGGAAGTGCGAGTGAGTTTGGAAATGTGTTCAGTAAAGGTGAGAGAATTGTCAAGGGTCACTCCTAGATCACGAACGCTAGACGAGAAAGTGAAAAGCGGAAACCTTTGACACAGCACAGCAAAGTCGAGTTTTTGAAGTTGCTGAGGAGTGCCAAACCAGATAAATTGGGTTTTGGACGAATTGAGGGAGAGGCGATTGCAAGACATCCAGGTATGAAGATCATGAGAAAGAGCTTCGATGCGCTGAGCAAGAAGAAGTTGAGAGGAAGGAGGCCCATGAACATAAGCCTGGACATCGTCAGCAAAGAGGTGGCCTGAAGCCCCATGGATGGGGAGGAGAGAGGGGATACCGGCCGTGTATAAAATAAAGAGGAGAGGGCCCAGAACAGAGCCCTGCGGAATACCCAGTTTAACAGGGACCCACAGAGTTCTAGATTCACCAGAGATAGCCATCTGAGTGCGATCAGATAGGTATGACCGGAACCACTGGAGAGGGGTACCCTTGAGATCGCAAGAGGTCTCAAGGCGCTGTAGAAGAATGGTGTGGTCGACCATGTCAAAGGCTGAGGAGACATCATATAGCGCCAGAAGAGTGAGTTCGGACCTATCAACAGCTGAATAAATTTCAGAAAGCAAAGAAAGGAGGGCAGTTTCAGTGGAGTGGTTTAGGACCCAGTGTAAACGTTTCAAAGTGAAGAGTCCAATCAAAATAAAGAAGGCAATCGTTCCGAGTACAATAGCATAAGAAAGAGGTTAAGCTCAGGTAAAAAATGAATTATGTTGAGCTGAGTCGAGTAGCAATGAGAGGCAAAACGAGGCAGTGACCAACATCTGTCGAACGTTCAAGCAATATCAGGCTAGTGCTAAACGGACACTATTTATCGTTAGTCTATAGTAGATTTGAAGATAAGTTCTTTTAGCTGTCGTAATAATCGTAGCTTTCGTAATCGTCAACTTATTGTGCTCTTGAACACTCTCGTACGAACTCAGAAGATTTGTTCGCAACATGCTCGTTTGACAATCTTACGCAGAATCATAATTGACGCGACAGAATCAAACCTATCAGACACTTCGTAGGA
The DNA here is from genome assembly GCA_963556255.1 of Allolobophora icterica. NCBI lineage: Eukaryota > Metazoa > Annelida > Clitellata > Crassiclitellata > Lumbricidae > Allolobophora > Allolobophora icterica. The sequence goes on along the minus strand of OY744607.1, from coordinate 23,394,718 downwards.
CTAGTCTATGCGACACTTATTATTATTATTATAGATTATTAGTATTATTATTATTATTATTATTATTATTATTATTATTATTATAATTATTATTATAATTATTATTATTATTATTATTATTATTATTATTATTATTATTATTATTATTATTATTATTATTATTATTATTATTATTATTATTATTATTATTATTATTATTATTATTATTATTATTATTATTATTATTAGAGCAGTTTTATATAGCGCCCCTTCAGATTGCCTACTCAGGAGCACTCCCAGCCCCACTGCGCGGTCGAACAACATAGTTTTGAGGACAGTAAGAAACAGGGTGAAATGACCAATCGGTATTTGACGGAGCTTGGAAAGGAGCCCATTCCAGGTCATGGGGGCAGCCACAGAGAAGGCACGGCGCTGCCGTATGGCTGTGGAGGACATGAGACACACGGTGGAGTAGTGGTTGACTTCGAGAGGCGCTATAGTAATATCCGGAATAAATAAATAAATAAAATTAAAATAAGTGTGAAAATTTCCTGACAACCGAATCGTTCGTGTCTTAATCGTGTGAGTCCCTTATATCCTTCTCCCCCACACCATTACTTATACGACTCAGCGTCGCTGTGACCATTATTTTTCCAAAAACGACAAATGCCTACGCTTCAGATACGTGCATAGATTATCAACCTCGCAGCTGTTTTCAACAAATCCATGATGCGCTTTTTCCTCGGTCTACTATCGTGGATCTATCTTTTCAGTCGATTTTATATATAATGGTACGCAAATGGGGCGGAGAGATGGTTGAATGGTAATACGCTGGCACGAAGATCAGAAGAACGCGGGTTCGATACCCGCTGGCTCCATAAAGGTTGACTTAGCCTTTTCACTCCCTACACTTCTTCGGGGCAACTGTAAAATGAGCAGTAGAACAGATGGACTCCTCTTGAACATATTATTATTATTATTATTATTATTATTATTATTATTATCATCATCTGTTACTACTATTTCATGTAATCTTACTGCGTACTTGTCGGTTTCAATTTAATAACCGAATATGATTATTATTAAATAGTATAATTTGCGTACATGCATTAACCTTGAGGTAATTGCAGTTCGTGAAACTATCCTGAGAAACACTGCACTCTATCAACCATAAGGCCGTTATCGTGCATGCGATAACCTTCTAGTTTAATCTGTTGATATTGTACACCTGTTCGATATGTTCAATTTCCCATCAGCCAAAATTCGCTATAAATACAGAAGATTTCATAAGGAGTTCACTGGTCGTTTCTTCAACCTTCACAGTAAAGATGCGTTCATTTGTGGCTTTTCTTGCTGCTCTCAGCCTGTGTAAGTAACTGCTTTCAACTATCTATGATTAGAAATATTACTCGTAACAGTAGTCTCAAATTTGCTAAAGCACTACTTAAAGCCAAACTCTGAGCAGTAGCTTGTTCACGAGTGCTACATCGTGTCGGTTACCAGAAGACCAGCGACAGAAAAGGAGACAGAGTAGCTCTAAGGCGAAGTCCGTCTGGAACAAGAAGGATAGTACGGCGGAAGACAGGAAGAAGAAATAGCAGCAAAATATTTTTAATTACTGCAATTGTGTTTTGTCTACGCTTGTTTCCTAACAGAAGCGTCATAGGATATTTGAAATGATGACTTACTTTTCATCATCCTTCTTGACAAATTAAAAATGATAATCTCTTGACGCGCTGCTTTCATTTCTATCTGGTGCCGTACTTCAAGTTTTATGAAAGTCACACTTTCTATCTCTCGAAATAAACAATCCAGGACATTTCCGTATATTCTGTCAGAAATGGCAATAACAGAAATTAATAAACTACGACACTTCTCAAACTACAAAGTTAAGCGTGACGCAAAGAATTGCTTTTGGCTGTAAAGAGAAGCGCACAAGGCCATTCCCCTACAATCTTATTTATTACACGCCTTTCTTAACATCAAAGCGTTCAGAGGTGTTATACTGGGGCTGTAGGTTATTCGGCGGAATCGATCACAAGCCAGGTGCAACCCAGCAAATGAATCCTAAACATTTAATAATGCCTGGAATTTTCGGATATACATACCTCACCCCATTTAAAAGTTTAACAACGAGCGTGTACTAAAAGTGACCGGGAAATCAATGCAGGGCGTCGTTAAAGTGTTAATCGCCATTATTGCTAGCATAACTAGAAAATACTAGCTCAATTTTCCTAATAGTAAGGCGAAAGCAATGTACATTAAAATCAAATACTTTATTTGGCTGAATAGGCTTAGACTGTAAAACACCATAAAAGCTGCTTGTCAGCGATCGGTCTCAGAAATTTTTAAGAGTCTAGTTACCATCATAGTAACCATCGAAACGCATAAATTACATGGAAGTAACCAACTCCTGTATTTTTTGGTTTAAAGCACACTCTTCCTTGCTAGGTTAGAAATTCTAAAGTTAAGAATTGTCTGAGTCAACTGGCTTAGCACTGCAAGCAGACAGGTTCCCTAACATAATAGATTTTGCCGAACATAATAGATTTTGCCAAACTTCCACAACGGATTTCCATTTTTTTACTACGTTTTCACTTGAAACGGACTGGTAACACTCTTGCTCGAAGAACATAAGGTCTTGAAAGACGCGGTTCGATACCCCGTAAGCTCTGTATAGGTCGACTCAGCCTTCACCTCAGGGGCAACTGTAAAATGAGAGGGTGCCTTACAGGCTGCCAAGACGTGTGCTATAAAAGATTTTGATAATTGTACTGTCAGATGTTTCAATGTTACTGCGGTTTAGCAACAAACACGAAAATATATATATATATATATGTATTTATTAACTGACTTATGGATTATGAAAGCGACGATATGCCAGTACTGAGATTGGATTATATTTGCAGACTCACTGTTCAACAGTACTATGGCTTAAGCTTGTGTTGGCTTCCTGACAATGATCCACGTGGGCTAGATGCATATGTCCTATTAAATTATTAGGTTTAAAAACCCAAATGGTTATGTGCCCTCCTATGCTCGTCAGACTGATTTCATAAGACCGGAAGGAAAGTAGAGAAACGTTATATTCCCTTAGATGTTCAACACAGTGGGTTTTCTCGCCACATCGTTGGTTGTTCCGACGATGGCAGGAAGAGAATGGACTTTTGGTTTTATTCACACGCTTTCACAAAGAAGTTGCAATATATTCCAAGCTACTGGACTTCATGATTTGAACAAAGTCACTCATGTGTTAGAAAAGAAGCAAAAGAAATGCAGTCACTGTTGGTCTCTTGTAGATTACGGTCATAGGCCTGTCTCATAGTAATAACGGGGAATAATATTCTTCAAATCGACTGCCTTGTTGTAGACAACAATTTTAGTTGAATTACGTAACAGCATGACGAAGATTTATGTATTTATAAATGAGAAAAATCGTTGTAGGCCAGGCGAGGCCCCAGAAATTCATCGATGGGGCTCTTCCGTCTTTCTTCCTCAGCGGTGAGCAGTTCATCATCGGTGGATCGGATGCTGCTCCTGGAGAGTTTCCATGGCAACTGTCTCAGACACGAGGAGGCTCGCACAGCTGCGGAGCTTCACTGTTGAGCGCAAACTACGGCCTCAGTGCATCTCACTGCGTCGATGGAGCGTAAGTGAAAAGACAAGAATCAGGCATCTAGTCACCAATGAGAACTATTTTAACAAGCGCAATGATTGTGTATAATTTGCTTCGTGATTATGCATAATTCATTGTAGGCAAAAATACGCAATACATACAAAGTATTAGAGAACTTAGTCGCCTGTGTGAGTTCAAGTACATGCTATTTCTATTTTCAAGACTTTACAATTTCAGTGACATTCTTGAGGCAATCTCAAACATTCCATTATTATTTCTTGTAGACTTCCATCATCCATACAAGTAATCGCTGGTCTGCATCAACGATCTGGCACTCCAGGATCTCAGACAGTCGACATTACCGGATACACGATGGTATGTTGACCAATTCCTTTGGAGAACTTTCCACGGTGAAACATTTAAGGGCACCATTTGGGTATGAGATTTGACCGTTCAACGTTCATATTGCTGTTACGCTATGAAATAAAACATTTGTAGACATCTAAAACAAAACAAAGAGGGCTGCGAAGTTTCGTGGCGGAAATGATTCAATACATATAATTTATATTGTTGTTGTTGGAATTTATAAGATCAATCGAAATAAGAAAGTAACTTTTGCTGATCGTGGTTTGCTGTTAGCACGCGGATTACTTAGCGGGTGTTCCTACCTATTCCAACGACATCTCCATTCTGAACTTTGCTTCGGCCATTACCATTGGAGGCAATATTCAGCCGGCTCTCCTTCCAGCGGACAACAGCAACAACTACCTCGGCTTAACTTGCGTCATTTCAGGATGGGGCCGCACAAGTAAGAACGCTGATATTCTGTTCTTAAATTACATCGATACTAATCATCGTGAATTTATGTTTAACATAAAGAGGCCGAGACCGAAGAATAATGTTACGAGGCTGAACCACAGTTTCTAAGGTTGCACATCACGAAACCGAAACCGAAGACGCAACAGTTTAGCTAGAGAAGATCCAAGTGCATCTGTACATACTTTGATACCGAATTAGATGTAATTTAAAATTAGATGGTTATAAATTACATGCTCACGTTTAGTGAAATTTCATCTAGCATAGGTTCAAAGAGAACAAAGTTGAGTCAAGGTTATGTATGTGTTTGTAATCACAGGTTCATCCAATATCCTTCCTGATACTCTTCAGAAGGTCTCCATTGAAGTCATCGGAACCGCTGAGTGCCAGACTCTTGTCGATGCCGTCCTCGGATGCTGGATTTGGGACAACCATATCTGTCTCTACGACCGGGCTACCCTAGCTGGATCCTGTAACGTAAGCTAATCTTGGCGGATTTACTAATGCACACACTTATTGAAGACTTGTATTCTGCTATGAAGTTCAAACAATTCAAGCTTTTCCTGCTACTTCTAGCTTCATCCTAACGGCTTAAATTAAAAACCTTAAATGGCTATTGTTTATTGTTGCATTGTAATTGCAAATTTATATAAAAATTTATATACTTCGAGAGAAACTCGTCAGTGGGGCTTCCGACCTGATAACACAAACCACGGTCGAACATTGAGGCGCTTAAGAAAATCGGGCGGATGCCAACATGTTCATGTGGAAGGTTATGTGGCAACTTATTCCAAATAGATGGGCCGACCACTGCCAAGCTTCTATGATGGACTTTCAAAGTGCGGGCCGGTGAAACATCCTGGTCATTTTCGCCGCAGAAGGAAGAAATCTCTGTCCACACTAATGGATGACACCGAGACGCGTATCTCTGAAGTGAGATGGAGCACAGCCTTCAAGACAATTATGCATAAGCAATACAGTCTTGAACTCAATGCGTTTCTGCATTAGTAGCAATGCAATTCTCCCACATGACATTGGATGCCCGAAACTCGGTATCCCGCCGGTCAGCCTAGTTGCAACATGTAACATAGGCTGTAGTTGATCAATATGGAACAGAGGAAAGCCTGCATTACTGATATTACCGTAGTCAACCCTGGCTGAAGATAAGACATTCAGTACAACCTAACGATGTAGTTAATTGTACATAGGTCTGTTATTACCGTAGTCAACTTTGAATACACCCGTGAGATTGTCCCTGTCTGGATTTAGTTGTACACTTTTAAGAGGAGCTCTTTCCAAGCTGATGGATTTCGCTTGGGAACGGGCGTTTCATGGTACGGTCAACCTTCGCTGCGACGACGGCTGAAGATAAGACATTCAGTACAACCTAACGATGCAGTTAATTATATATAGGTCTTACTGATAATCTTTTTCAGGGTGATAGTGGCGGCCCGTTGAACTGCCCAGACGGTGGCACTCGCGTTGCTGGTATTACTTCATGGGGTATATCGAGTGGTGGCAACTGCCTCCAGGATTACCCATCCGTTTACACCCGCACCAGCGCCTACCTGGATTGGATCACAGCCAACACTCCGTAAGAAGGAACAATCTCGTCAAGACAACGATTCAAGTCAACAAGCATTTACCATTTACAAAAGTCAATAATAGACGGAAGACAATAGAGACTGTTATATTCACCTGATGAGAACTGAACATTTGGTCTATTGACTTGTTGTAAGTTGAAAGAATTAATAAACGTCAGCAGCATTGAAGAATTTTTATATTATTGAAAACCAATTCCTACGTAAGCTTGTTTCCTTATGATATCTTATTCCAATTCTAAAATGGCTCCAATTCTAAACACCATACGCCGTACCCGCCTGTCTAACTGCCTATTCATGTTAAGCGCCCTTGAGAGGTTCTTAAAAGAAGAGCCCATCTTCTTTACACATAGTCAGATACAGATAACTTCGAAATAAGTGCATACATGATCTTGGGATTTCGACCTGGGACCGAATCAGCCTTTACTATCTTATCGATATTCTTTGAATGCTTGTGAATAATATGGTTACCGTCATTTGGTTTTCTCTGAAAGCTGTAAAAAAATATCGAGTTACTATTACGATTACAGTGTGTGTTTGAACAGTTAGATTTCTTCACTGATTCTTAACCGACTTTTGGTATTCCGCACCTAACTAAGGCTTACATGCTCGCAGCCTCTTAATTTATCCATTATATATCCGTGACTAGGTGATACAAGACGTTTTTAAAGCTCACCCTATGAGGTATTTTCGTGTAGGTCGTACAATAAAACATTTGGACACCAATTTGACGTTTAAGTTGTGTAATTGCTTCTTCAACATTATTCAGCACAACATTGGAAAGTAATCAGGTATTATAAAGGTGTGTGTTGAAGAAATGCAAAAGATTTTAAAATCGACACATTAAGCTGAAAACGTTATGTAGGCCTACGTATGTTTTTTCTAAATACGGGAGAAATTTAAATTCTAATGGGCTGAGTCAAATTCAATTTATTCAAAGCGCGTTTTGGCAAAACCCTGAAAACAAGTCTCTGTTAATAAAATTTTAGTTTAGATTTTTTCCCCAACAGAAATGTTCAGTCGATCTATCGTAGTGCGACTATCGCGATAAATTCGCTTTCAACCACACTATAACTTCGAGATTATCGATATTGAAACGTTCGAATTTCACGCTAATCCTTTGGCAGATCAGCCGCACCGCAGCCGTTCGTTCGATGCACTTATTTCGAAGTTAAACGTATCTGATAACTCGCAAAAGAGATACAATTGAACTATTGTCCCCTCTACACTTCTTAATGACCGTCTATTTGAAACTAATCATTCATTTTAAATGGTATCACCAGGGTGCACACTCTCAATATTCTGGGTGTGGAGACTGTGGACCTTAATGAGATATTTGGGTTCTCGAGTCATATCAGACACCTGGCCATTAAGGCAAGGCAGTCCTTCTGTGCACTTTGGGTTTTGAGAGCGCATGGGCTGTCGGAAGACTGTTTGTTCGATGTGGTACGTGACACTACAGTTGGTAGGATGCTTTATTGCTCGCCCGTGTGGTGCATGGAGTTTTGCGAGTGGGCAGGAGCGGGAGGCCGTGGAGGGTATAGTCCGGAGGCTGGTAAATTAGGGCTACTTACATTAATCATCCTCATTTGAGGCACAGTGTAATAATGCTGATGTTAGTCTCTTTTCTAATATTTTGCACAATGCAAGCCATGTTGGCCTATTACAACCAATGCTGCCGGTCATTAAGCGCACTCGCTACTCTCTGCGCCCACGGTCTCATAACCGAGAGCTACCTAGATATGATAGCTTGTCTCGGAAATACTTCCTTGCCAGGATGCTATACAAATAGCCCCTTTGTATCTTTTATATCTTTTATGTATCAATTCGTAGTAACTTCTCTTAATTGGTTACATTGTTTGATTGTAATATGTAATATGAAGTAATATGCTGCAATATCTTTCTTGTAGGCAGCGCTGTGCGTTTGCTAGCGCTTCTTAATAAAAAAATACTTACTTACTTACTTATTTCGAAAAGATCAGGAGTCTGCGCCTCGATCGTTCTTTAACATACGACATTATCAACGTCTTACGTCCAACAGAATCCGTCTTAATGCATTAACGCACAACAGCCTTGTATTCGTTCCCAGCAGACGATCTTTGTCTAAAGTCGTTATATTTTTAAATTCATCCAATCAGGATCTTCCACCTCATTTATCATAGTCTCGAAATTTTGAAATAACGCCACCGAAACTTATTCTAATATTTCATCTCTCATAATGCTGGTATAAGATGTTGGTCTATTAATTACCATTAACAGCTTAAACCATTCTGCATTTAACAAACATTCAACAGCATCCTAAATAACATTCAACAATCCAATAGCAATACAGAGCTAAGAAAGGTCGGTATAGGACAGCAACAGCTGTTGTTGAAATATAACAAATAAAATTGTGGAGTATTATGCTGGAGCCTAGACCTCTGAATTTTGGCCAAGGATGGCAATTCGCCATGCCATTTGCCGGGACGATGGAAAAACCGGTAATAATCGGAAAAAACCCTAGCAAAAACTAACTTGCAGACTGCAGTTATTGGGACCATGACAAATTCTGAAGAAAAAAATTAACAATACTATGGTTCCCTTTACTCAGCAAAGAATGGAGTGGGGAGTTGAGTTGTTGGCGGATTGGTTGAGATCCTATCGCCTCCTACTGAATCCGGACAAGACAGATTTTCATGGTGTGCCACTCATAGGAGATGCGGTCAGCGTAGCACAGACTCCCTGAATATCTGTGGGACGTCGGTGCCGCCTTCCGCTGTGGTGCGTGATGTCGGGGTGCTGTTCGAAGCGGACTTGTCCATGACACGCCTTGTGGGTTTGATGGTGGGCAGATGCTTTCGACAGCTGCGATTAATCAAGAGCTGCGTGAGAGCTCGGCCCCTCGAGGCTGTCAAAACGGCTGTAGTCTGCTTCGTTGTCTCTCAGGTTGACCGTTGCAACAGCCTACTGGCTGGTGCGCCAAAGTACCTGCTGGATCGACTACAGTCGGTGCTCAATGCAGCGGCGAGGCTCGTTTGCAATCGGCGGAAATACGACCATGTGACACCATTACTGCGTGACGTGCTGCATTGGCTTCCAGTGCCGTACCGTTATAAGCTCTCTCTGCTGGTCTACAAGTCACTGCATGGTTCATCACCGGAATATCTCAGGTCCTACTGTGTGCGAACGGCGTCGTCGAGTGCTGGACTGACGTTGAGATCGAGTGGAAAAGGTGATCTGTATGTGCGGAGGACGAGGACACGCTTCGGGGAACGCGCTTTTTCAACTGCTGGCCCCAGCTGCTGGAACAGTCTGCCTTCCACGATACGTTTGGATGACTCAGTTGAGTCTTTCAAGTCAAGACTCAAGTATTATCTCTCTTCCAAGGCGTATCTCTGACTGATTGAGTGTGTGTGTTGTTGTTTGTCAAGGCGCCCTTGTAATGGCATGTGCTGTCGTCATTATTATTATTATTTTTTTTTTACGCGACGTATATATGATCCCTCAGGTGCAAGATACTATTTAATGATGTTGACTCTGGAGTGGCCGTCCTGGTCAAGATTCGGGAGAACAAAAGAGCTGTGGAAGGCGGCTGCGTTGAAACGTTGAATTACAACGGACAGGCGCTGGAATAGATAACTGGTTTCCCTTGGGTCTCCCGAGATTAGCTCAGAAGACGTCCAAGGTCGGAGAGGAACGCCTGTCCCACGGCGTTAGCTGGTCCCAAGGTTTCAAAGCCAATGGAACAAAATGGTAGAAGTGCATCAATTCGGTGTACTTAGCGTTTTTCCTGGACTCAGCCAGTTCCGCTGCACCTTCCGCCCGAGTGGAGGTTGTAGGCAGATAAGAAGGGGCTACTGTGTCTGCCACAGTGACGTCCCAGGTCAAACATCGACCAGAGCGCCATGGTATTAGAGTAAGGCCATCTGGTCGTTTACCGTCCGACCTGGAAAGGCCTGGGGGTTCCTTAACTGCCGGAATGCCCGCCTGAACGAGGCTTCTGCAGATAAGGTCATTCAGGACAGCATGTCGGGCGTGTCGGCCCGAGCCGACACGGCATGACAGGCCATGCGAACCATCGGCGGTCAACAGAGTGTCGCACGGGCAGTCATGTGGATGGCATATGACCGTGCCAAGGCGAAGGCCGACAGCTATTCGGACTGCCTCGTCATCCAGTCTGAGGCCGCACGTGCTGATGGGCAAAGCAAACAGCCAGTCACCCGCATGTGGTGCGGAGACTGCTCTAAGTCGTGCATGATGGTAGGCGCTGGTGTGAAACAGAGCAAGCTCGGCCTCTGAATAACAGGTCTGTCCCAAAATGACTGTCTGTGAGATAGCTCCCCATCCGGATATGATGTAGAGTAACTGGAGCACCATTCCTCGACCGAGGTGACAAACTGTGTGACTGTGTCGTCGATTAAGTTACTTAGCATGGAGGATTGGATGGTGAGGGTACTTGCAGCGGAAGCCAAAAAGGCGGGTAGCGCAAGCGAAGAAACCCTACGGATACCCAGGCCTCCAGCTTTAACAGGGATGGAGGCCTGCAACCACTGATCATCCGACAAAGGAAGGTTCAGGATTGAGCAAAGACCGTCTCTCAACAGAGAGTCGTATTTCTCGAGAAGAGGATGGCCCGAGCAAGGGCCGCAGCGAAGCGTGTGCATCAGTTTAGGAGCGCTGAGCGAGCACCTAAGTAGGATAAGAGCATCGTGTTTAGTGATGCTTATCAGTCTGGATAAGGCCATGGAAAGTTCAGAGCAGCGGGATTCAAGACATGCTGAGAGGGCCTCCGAGGTGGAGAGCGGGGCGCCATGAAGGGTGGCACTTTCTGGCTTAGTGACTGAAAAGCGACGGAGCGTTTCAACGGAGACTGGGTCATCAGAGCGTGATATTACCTCGCATTTTGCATGATTCAGAGCTAACCCTAGTTCTCTGCATTCACGCTCGATGGTTTGGGAATGCAGGTTAATCAGAATCACCTGCAGGGGAAGACAAAGGCCGAGGGGGTCGCCCTGTTGCGGTCAGACCTCTGACCAGAGGGAGAACTGACCAAACTTAAGGTCAGGGGTTTCCCCATAAGCTAAAACATACAGTATGGCAGAATTTCAGGTAAAGTGTCTAAAACCGAAGAAAGCAAGCTGTCTCTGTACAAACTGTTAAAAGCATTGGGGAAATCTAGTTTCACAAGTATTGAGTCTTCCTGCATACTGCTTAGGACGCGCCTAACTGTGTGGACAGCCGCCTCGCAGCCCCCGATACGCCTACTCCCACCTGCTTGTGCGAGAAGTAAGTTGAAACTCTTGGGAGGGCGAAAGAGTTGGCGCATTTGGAGCTTAATCTACGCCGGACTTTTTACGTAAGGCAAAGAGTGAACCGCCAAAAAGGGTAGAGCGAACTTCGTTGGGGCAAATACCAGCTAGAAGTGGATTCACAAGGGCGGTGATAGCAGAGATCAATTCAGGCCCTGTTTCTTTGCAATTGGTTAAATCCAGCAGATGCTGGGGTCTGAGGCCGTCGGGTCTCCCGAGGAGCCTGCTGGAAAGGAGCGGATGTGCTTGCGCACTTCCTCCTCAGAAGTTTGAAAGGGATTTATCGGGGTCTCTAACGGTGTGCTAGGTCGGTCAGAAGGATGGCGCGGATGTTTGGAGCGTAATTCTTCCAGGGAATCTATGTTGACCGGGACTGGCTTATCTTCTGAACATAAAATTCTGATTGCTGCCTTAATATCACCATCTTCCAATTTGGAAGATATCGCTGCTGCAATCGCTTCCTGATCGTTACGTCTGAAAGAGTTTACATAAGTGCCAGTCTTAGGGTTTGATGTTTCCTCTGAGAACAGGTCATCTGACCTCAGAGGCCAACTGGTCGAGAAGTTCTCGACTCGGCCTTTGATAATTGAAGTTAGATTGTGGCGTTTGCCACCTCTAACCGGTTGCTTCAAAATTAGAGCTCCAAAAGCGATCAGAACTTTCCAGGGAGAGGGGCTGAGTAGGTTTGACAGAATTTTATTGATGACTAGCGTTAGTAGTCTGCCTACTGCCGGCCAGGCTGCCTTTGGAACATGTTTAAGCAGTCTGTTATTCAGAATTGGGTGTGGGATTCTCTGTTTTGGAGAACGTTGTAGTGAGATTCTGCGTGAACGACAGATCATCCGCGACTGCACAGAAGCTAGATTCAGCGTGAGCAACATGGGCGACTCCTGCGTTTCGTGATAACTCCAACAAGAAGAACGGTATTGAACTTTCCATGCGGAAGAAAGATGCATCTTCAACGAGGGAGAGTAACTAAGTATCATTAAATAATATAGCATTTCAGATTAATTATTTGCTGATCTAAGTAGATAAGATAGTCAGAGATTCATTAACGATGTTGTGACTTATGTGACCTAACACTATTTAGACTTTACTTAATTACAAATTTAAATTTCACTGAACAGCCTTTTCTGAATTGACTATATGATAAGATGACCTAAATGAATATTAAAAGGGGCTTTGTAGGATTTATTAACAAATAACTAGTTATAAGATCAATATCCGTCCCTAGGTAATTATAATCAAATAAGGGAGATTATGAGTTACAAAACTGGTTGGCTCGTCCGCGGGATAAAAGTACAAAACTTGGATTGTAAAGCCTGTAAAAAACGAATTTTAAGAGATCATTGTAGAAGTAGAAACCTGTTTATAGACTCACGTGTATACAAGTATTGGAGAAGAAGTAGTTCCGATAGATAGTTGGTAGTGACGTTTTGTTTAATTAGATTGCTGAGACTCGAGAGGGTGAGGTAAGATCACGCGAGATCTATTGACTGTTGACGCTGTGTTGACGTGTATATCTTCTACCTGTATCTCTCAGTGCTAATTTTCCAGCTCCTTATATATATATATATATATATATATATATATATATATATACATATATATATATATATATATATATATATATATATATATATATATATATATACTAGCTGGTGAACCCGGCGTTGCCCGGGTTTCGGAGGTTTTGGGCCGGGACACCATGGTAGCGGTCAAAACTGGGGACGCGAAGCTGCTTAACCCGGCGTTTTGGGTGTTTCAATCCCTCTAGCGAATAAGCAACAAAACACTGCTTAACGTGGCGTTGGCCTAATTTAGTTCAGTGAAAGTTTCAATCCCTCTAGCGAATCCGTACTGTAGCTGCTTGACCCGGCGACCCCATCTGGCGAGTGAAAATAGGTTGAGTGAAAGTTTTTTTACGAGCTAAAAATGCATTGCCCGGGTAGGTTTTGGCCCGGGACACCATGGTAGCGGTGAAAACGGGGGACGCGAAGCCGACCACTGGGTGTGTCATGCCCACCCCGACACAGCAGTGATGGTTTCGAGTGAAAGCTCGAAAACTGTAGAAATGCATCCCGGTCAAACATCGCTGTGACAGACAGACAGACAGACAGACAGACAGACAGACAGACAGACAGACAGACAGACAGAGTCTTGACACATTCTCTTTATTTATATCGGTAGGCAAAAGTAGGTATCGGGATAGGGAGGGAGGACATTACTAGCGATAAAGAGCTGTAGATGGAAGCAGGACAATAGGATATCACTGGCGAATGAGAGATGTGGAGAGAAGGACACTAGGACATCCCTGGCGAAAGAGAGTTCAAAGATGCCGGCCACAAGACGCTGCGGAGGGAAGGAGGACACTAGGACATCATTAGCGAAAGAAAAGACATCAAAGACGTTACCGGCAAACGTCGTCGACGGGAGAGCGAAGGCGGGGAAAAAGTGGCAGAATAGAGCATTAGCACGCATCAAAGGCTGAACCGCCTGCGTATACCAAAAGGGAAGGGAAAGGGGAGGGGATCCATTCAGCTGGGGCGATCGACCGTCGTACATCAAAGACATGCCGCGTCGATTTGGTCGGTCGTCATAGCAACCTATTGGCCCTCCCCCCGGAATGCAAATTAAATTTTCTCAACAATACTGCAAATGATCGTCTTGCCATTTCACTCAGTGCTATCGACACAGCCAATTTCGATCCTAGACCTTCTGTTGCACAATTTCTATCATCTTCTAGTCGCCACGGGGATCCGGATCCAGAAACACAAATATGCAAATAGTTTATATGCAGAAAAGTTTTTTAGAAATGACAATATCCTGTGGATCATTAAAGTTCAGTAAGTACAGTGTTACTGTTCTAGTCTATATTTTTTTAAATATTTTATGTGAACACCATTGCTGCTGAGTTCTACTGTTCTAGTCTGAAGAAAAGAACAATTAAAGAATATCAGTATGTGTGAATGTCATTGAATAACTAATGGTACTGCTCTAGTCTGAATAAAACACACATGATTTTCACTGAATATTGTTCTAGTCTTAGAAAACAAATTTTTACTTTTCAGTTTCAGTGAATACTTTTAATACCACTTAACGCATTTAATATCTAACAAAAGTCATGTCACAAATCAGACAATTGTAAATTAAAATATAATAAACAAGAATTGCGTAAAAGTGTAGGTAAAGATAGGCCTTACACAGGGTAACAGCATGTAGCGGAATCTTATTTATCAAATGACTTGTCTACTTAGTTAATCGTAATCGTAATCGTAATCTCGAGACTTCTACAGCGCCCAAAAAAGCTACGTCGCGGGAACCAGCTTATTCACAGGCGCTTAGTCAAATCAAAATCGATAGGCAGGGGGTGTCGAATCGGTTCCAGGTCAAGATCCAAAGGAGTCAGTCAGGTAGGCAGTAAGACGGCTATGGTGGGTGGTGTTTAGGGTTTACACGGCGAGGAAGGTAGGGAGAGGAGGAATCGGGATAGGATTTGTGAAAGAGCAGTGTTTTCAGTTTTGTGTGAAAGACCTGTGGAGAAATAGCAAGTGGTGAGGTTTTGGTGAGTTCGTAGGATGGATCTGAAATTTCTCGCAGTACTGGTGGGAGTTTGTTCCAGAGGGGTGGGACAGCTATGGCTATGGAGCGATTTGCAAATGTTAGTGATGAGATGATGGAAGGGCGTAGAAGTGTTAGGGCAGAAGAGGAGCTGGTTGAGCGGAGTGGTTGGACCGTGAACAACTGTCGGAGATCGGAAGGCTGGGAGGATTGGAGTGTATTGTAGGTGCGTGATATGACTTTATATTCTATTCTTTCGGGTATTTTGAGCCAGTGGAGAGATTTGAGGACAGGGGTGATGTGGTGGTGCTTGGGGGTTTTGGTCACACCACGGGCAAGTGCATTTTGAATGGCTTGAAGGCGGTTTATTTGAGTGATGTCGATGTTTAAGAAGAGTGCATTGCAGTAATCTAATTTTGCGTGGACTATAGAAGTGGCTATTGTGGATACAGTTTTGAAGTCTAGCATTAGGCGAATTTTGCGCGGGTCACGGATGTGCATGAAGCAAGAGCGTGAGAGATGGGTGATATGGTCGGAGAGGCTGAGGTGCTGGTCAAAAATCACGCCTAGGTTGCGGACAGGAGAGTTTGCAGTGAATGTGTTGGTGGAGGTAGAGTTGAGGTTGAGAGTAATGGATGGATCTGGGATTTTCTTGAGTTGATCGCGCAGGCCTATAAGAATGAATTCCGTTTTAGCTGGGTTTAGCCACAAGAGATTTGATGACATCCAGGAAGAGATTTTGGTAACTACATGGAGAAGATGATCTATGGAATGGGAGAAGGTGTTTGGAGAGATAGAGATGAATAGCTGTGTGTCATCAGCATAAAGGTGATGATCAACCGAGGATGCTTTGATGAGTGAGCTAAGTGGAGTAGTGTAAAGGATGAACAGGAGGGGTCCAAGAACAGAACCTTGTGGAACACCACAGGTGAGAGGGCATGATTGGGATGAGGTTTCCGATATTTTGACAGAGAACGAGCGGGAAGAGAGATATGACTGGATCCAGAGGAGGACAGTGTCAGTAAAACCAAACCAGGTTGACAGTCTTTGGAGTAGGATGTTGTGGTCGATGGTATCAAAGGCTGCGGAAATATCAAGAAGGCAGAGACAAGAGACCTGTTGATGAGAGATGGCAGAAACAAGTTTATTGTAGAGGGAAGTGAGTAGGGTTTCAGTGGAGTGGCGTTTTGTAAAACCAGACTGGTGTGGGTTGAGAAGTGAGTTGGAAATCAGGTACTCATTGATTCGAGATAGAACTCTGCGTTCAGTTAGCTTAGAGATGAATGACAGATTAGAAACAGGTCGATAGTTGGAAAGGATTTCTTTGTCCAATGATGATTTCTTGAGGAGTGGAGTGACTAAAGAGTGTTTGAAAAGTAGGGGGAAATTGCCAGTAGATAAGGAGAGGCTGATTATTTTGGTGATGATGGGAACAAGGATAGATGCACAGTCTTTCAGTAAGGAGGTAGGCATAGGATCGAGTTCGCACTGCTTGTTTGGAAGAGATTGTAGCATATGGGAGACTTCAGCCTCTGATGCTGGTTGGAAGGCAGAGATTGATGATCGAGGAGGGGAAGGCGGAGAGTCATGAGTAGAGGACGGAGCGTCTGAAGGTGATTCGATGGTGGTTTTGGACAGAAGTGACTGGAGAGAGAGACGGAGGGTAGAAATTTTGCCTGAGAAGAAAGAGCAGAATGACTCAGCTATTGAAGAAGATGGAAGAGAGTTTGGGAGTGGACTGGAGGAGTTCCGATGAAGTAGGTTGTTTATGGTTTTCCAGAGAAGACGAGGATTAGCGGATTGAGAATGAACTAATGAGGAGTAGAACTTCTTTTTGGCTGTAGCCAGTAGGTTGTGGTATTTATTTGTGGCAGCTTTTAGAGCGGAGAGCATTTGAGGATTTAACTGCCGTGCTGATCGAAGGACGAACGAGACGTGCTTTCTACCGATCTACTTACTGCCGTGCTGATCGAAGGACGAACGAGACGTGCTTTCTACCGATCTACTTACTGCCGTGCTGATCGAAAAACGAACGAGACGTGCTTTCTACCGATCTACTTACTGCCGTGCTGATCGAAGGACGAACGAGACGTGCTTTCTACCGATCTACTTACTGCCGTGCTGATCGAAAAACGAACGAGACGTGCTTTCTACCGATCTACTTACTGCCGTGCTGATACAGAAGTGCGATTGAGACGCGCTATCTATCTACCTACTGCCGTGCTGATCGTGCCAAGTGCTGACGAGAGACGCTCTATCTACCTACCGCCGTGCTGGTTCTGGAGTGCGAACGAGACGTGCTGATCCTTCAGAGTGCTATCAGCGCAGACATACTACCGAATCGTTATCCTTCATTCTACGCGATTTTGTCCAGAAGCTACCAAACCTCAACTTCTGCGCAAATTCTCAATCTACGAGTTCCCTTCATATTCTTGCGACAGCGAAAACACCTCGGGCCGCCATTGTGACCTACATGTGAGCACCGTCCTCGTCCAGGGTCGCAAGAGAAAACGTCGTCGTGTATCTCCCTGCCGATAAGCGCCGCCTGTCGACGAAATATCTGGGCCACTGCGACGAACGCGTGTTTCGTGCTTGAATAGCGCATTACAACCGATCGTTATATATATATATATATTATCTGAGCGTCGACCTCCTCTGCGCCAGTCTGGCTACGCCTCGTATAGTTAATAGAAATTAAGGGCCACTCATTAATTAGGCCTATGTAAGTGCGGAAGCGTTGTCTGATTTGCGAATCTCTACGTCACTTGCGTGTTTAAGCGATTTATAGTGCTGTCGTGCTGAGAGAACGGAATTCAATTGTGCTGTGCCTGAACCCTACGAAATCAAGCATCACAAGTCCAAACTTCGTCATAAAAATGGGGATCTGAAATTATTATAAATTACTAATACTAAGTTTAATTAACAGAACGATCGCAAGCAGACTTATCTTAAACTAAAACTTTAATTAGTCATCTAGCATTACATAAAAATCGTACTAGTGCTAAGTAGTGCTTTCAATATAACGGCTTTTAGTAGTTTAATGCAAAAGGTGTTGAAACGGAGTAATACTAATTGATCAACACAATGTCTTCTAGCAGCGTTAATTCGTCAGATAGAGTCAACCGTGCAGTAAGTGAGTATGAAAGTGATGACGAACAGGCACATCGTCAACCCGAATCGTCTGGTGTTAACTTGAGCGAATCTATGGCCAAACTACATGAGGTGATAGGGAATATGGCTAATAGTTTAGCTGCCGTAGCTTCACAACAGCAAGTCATGGTGACGCAGCAAAGCTCCGTAGATTCAAGACTAATGTCCCTAGATTCTAGGCAGGCTCATGTGTATGATTCGGTCGAGCATTTGGCTCACCGTTTGAACCGGATGGAGAAATCCATAAGCCCCATTGTGGTATTCCAGGATCCAGGTCGTGACCCCCCCACGATTGCAGAACAATGTTCTGCCCCGCCTACCATTCGGAACCATCACTCGTCGATCCTAGTGAGTTCAGATGCACATCTGGAAACTGGGGGTCTCACTATGGACACCATTGGGTTACGGAGGAGTCAAAGACTGCTGGAGCGCCAGTCAAGATTCGATAATGTAGTGCCTTTGACTACTTCTGTAGCGCCAATTGCCACCTCTCTACCTCTTCCTCTGATGGGGAGAAATGAAGGCCAATCCGGACATATCCCACAGCTTGACCTAGCAAATCAAGTATGTCCAGGGGAGGCAGATCCCTCGATGTTCTATGATAATGAAAGATACCACATGGGCGGAAATCGAACTTCCGGGCAGGTGAACGGCTCCCTCCCTAACGAGAGACCGGTGGCCTGGCTCCCGGAGGTCGAAACTTTCCATACTGGCGACGCCGATGGGATTGTTTAAATGTAGGAAGAGGTTTCCATACTGATGACTTGGATTCAGATATTGTAAGTAGAAGAAGAATTTCATTAGAACAGAGGGATGAAGGCGACGAGGTAACTAATCAGAGGGGAGAGGTAAGGTGGAATCAGAATAACACTAGACAGGATTTGAGTAGGATCAACGTTGGTGAGAATGATAGGATCATGGAAACCAGCGGTAGACAAGTAACTTTTGCCCCAAGAAGCATTTATGTAGAGCCAGAATCAAATGAAATGCAGAGCAATGAATTGTATCTAAGTAACAGAGATGAGTACTTGCGATCGTCAGTGATTAGAAATAAGGAGAATTTTGACTTTTTGGCAAATTCTAACCATTTGATTAATGATAACTCGGGGGGACGAAAGAGACCTGCGCTAACCGAAATGTCAGTCAACGATGCAGACCGTCATCAGTCGGCCTTTCAACCAATCAGACGCATGGATGGACACCCTACGCAAACGGAAGACTGTCGTTACAACAACCGGATGGAACCAGTTACTGTGCAACCGCGTGACGTCATTCGCACTTCCGCCGCGCAGATCAACGGACACATGCGAACAGACCACCAACCCAGACCAGCGTTTCTCACTGTCCAAGAAGTGGAGTCAGCCATCTTCAACCCATACGTCACATCAGGAGCCGCCGACCGACCACGCGATCAACCTAGACGGATGACTATGTGGGAAGATCGACTTCCGGTGTCGATGGCGTACAACTACCAACCACCAGAACTGCGTCGACCCGAAGCTGTGCGTGAGGAGCGACTGATCTATTCGTCTGCACTAGGAGGATGTCGAGCTACGATTGGAGAAAGACCACCTTATGTGGGAAGATTACCGAACGACGGGGTAAGAGATAATCATCTTACTTACGAGCATCGTCAGGAACCTAACATGGCTGCAATGACCTCTTGTATGCAGTATCCCAGGACAAACCTGCCAGCTACGGTTAGCTATGAACGTCCGCCTGACTTGAATAATTTGACTAATCAGATGCCTAGAAATGGATGCGAACAAACCGGAAATGCAGTGGCGCAGCCAGAAATAAATGAAAGGTACGTCACAAGGACGGAGAACCAGTCCAAGGGAGTGTTGGCTTTGAATTCTTATGATGGTTCAAGTTCCCTTGATCTATTCCTTACGAGATTTAAGATATGCAGAATACATAATCATTGGGGAGAAGGAGCCATCTAGTGTGTGCACTACAGGGCCAGGCCGCTAATTTACTTGCAGAATGGGATGCAGAGGAGTTGTCGACAGTAAGTAAACTGGTCGATCGATTAGAGCAGAGGTTTGGAACAAGTTCGAGGGGGAGGTACTTTCAATCATTGCTCCAGAACAAAAGGCAGAAAGAAGGTGAGAGCGTGGAGGACTTAGCTTCCTCCATACGCCAATTGATCTCGGTAGCCTACAAAGGTTTGTCATCGAGTCATATTGACGGTTTAGCGATAAAGAGTTATTGCGACGCACTAGCAGACAGAAAATTAGCTTCACAACTTAGCTTACGCGAGTGCAAAGATTTACAGGAAGCAGTGGACTATTCAATCCGATGGAGACACGTGATTGCAGACGAAAAACAGCGCCATAGAGATCAATCACCCCCTACTAAGCGACTACGGCATATTCAGGAAACGGTGAGTCAGCCGACGGCACCAATACGACCCCTAGTACCAGGTCTGACACAGTCAAGAAGCCACGGTCGTCAGAACAATCCACAGCACTTTCGAGCGAATAATCAGCACTTTCAAAATCAACAACCGTTGTCATGGCAACAAAGAAATGACTGGAGACCAGAAAGGCGCTGTTTCAACTGTCAATCTAGCGAACACGTGATACGTTTCTGCCCATACCCACGTCCTAACCCTTATGCGGCGCCAACCAATATTTATCACATACCAGGAAACTGCAACGCTTATCTGTCAATTAAGCTGCATGGAAAGAATGTTCTTTGTCTTATTGACACAGGATCTCAGGTGTGCTTGGCGCCATCGAAGTTCATTCGGAAAAGCGAAATGAAGCCTGCGAGACAGAAAGTTCTGGCTGCCAATAATTCAGTCATACAGATTTTGGGACAAACGAAAGTAAAGTGTCTAATTGGAGGAAGAGAGTATTGGCTTGAAGTGCTAATTTCCGACCAGATAAGTGACTTTATTTTAGGTTTGAACTTCCTTGAGGACAACAGGGCGAGTTGGGACTTTCAAACTGGACGATTGTGGCTTAACGGTAATTTACTGCCAGTGCAAAGACGAGCCAGCCCGTTAAACTGTAGACGGATCGCTATGGCCTGCGATGTAAGCGTGCCACCGCTATGCGAGATGAATGTCCAAGCGTTTGCTGTTATACCTAATTTGCAGCAATCACCTTCACAGTGGGCTACTAAAGCAAAGATATTCGACACTGGACTGATTGTGGCCCGCACACTTCTCCCACCCCGGAAGTTGGACCTTGTTATACGGGTGATGAACCCGACACCGAAAGCCATAAAGATAAAGAGAGGTTGTCGATGCGAGTTGGACGAAGTGCTAATCACCGAACACGCTGCGTCTAATGAGACTACAGTGAAATGTGCGATGATAAATGGACAGACAGATGAATTAGCCGAGACGGTCCTTGCACCGCTGTGGACTGATGTGGATGAAGAAGTTACGCCGGAGAACAGGAAGAGGTTACGCGAAGTGCTATTACGACACCAGAAAGCCTTTTCAATGGGAGATTGGGACATGGGTTATACGGAGATAGTGCGACACGAGGTCCCGACCGGAAATGCAGCACCAATTCGTCAAACCTTGAGGAGACAACCGTTAGCACTACTTCCGATTATAGATGCGCAGGTAGAGACGATGTTACGTCAAGGAGTGATTGAAGCTTCAAGTGCTGAGTGGGCAAATAACATTGTTATCGTGACCAAGAAGGACGGGACTCCTCGTTTTTGCATAGACTATCGAGCGCTAAACAAGATAACGCAGAAAGACAATTTTCCTCTGCCAATAATTGCGGAATGTATTGACCTAATGTCCGGTGCTAAGTGGTTTAGCACTCTGGATCTCTTTTCGGGCTATCATCAGCTGGCACTTCACCCAAGTGCTAAAGCTAAGAGTGCTTTCCTGACTAGGAAGGGCAGCTACCAATACAACACTCTCCCATTTGGCATGGTCGGGGCAAGTGCCAGTTTTTCACGGATGATGAGTTTAGTGATGTCAGGACTAAACTTTTCAATCTGCTTGACCTACTTAGATGATGTCATCATCTTTGGCGTAGACATAGATAGCCATATGGAGCGACTGGAGATCGTGCTGGAAAGATTGGCAAGTGCAAACCTGAAGCTAAAACCATCCAAGTGCAAACTACTTCGCAGCAGTGTTGAATTCCTGGGACATGTTGCTAATCGTGAAGGAGTGGCCACTGACCCGAAAAAAATTGACGCAGTGAAGGACTGGCCAAGACCCGTCAAAATGAAGGACGTCCGTGTTTTTATAGGCCTGTGTTCGTATTACAGAAGATTTGTAGCCGATTTTGCAAAGATTGCCAGACCCCTGCATAACCTGACCAAGAAGACGGAGAAGTTCGATTGGACGAATGAATGTGAGGAGTCATTCTTAGTGCTGAAGGACAAGTTGACAACTGCACCGGTTTTAGCACTACCTCGAGAATCCGATGCATATGTTCTAGACTGCGACGCTTCGAACTGGGCTATAGGTGCAGTCCTTTCACAGGTGCAAGACGGAGATGAAAGGGTTATCTGTTATGGAAGCCGCGTGTGTTCTCCTGCTGAGCAAAACTACGACGTCACACGACGAGAGCTCTTGGCGATTGTATACTTCATAAAGTACTATAGAGTATATTTGTTAGGCAGGAAGTTTCTGTTGAGAACTGATCATTCTGCTTTAGTATGGATTCAAAAGCATCCAAACCCTGTGGGACAATTAGCCAGATGGGTTTGTCTGTTGAGCGAATTCGACTTCACAATACAACACCGTCCTGGAACCGCCCACGGTAATGCAGATGGACTCTCTCGTCGTCCGCTTCGAGTAAACGCAGCCAAGTGCGTAAACCAGCGTCGTAATGAAGCACAGCTTCTACCAGTGGACTGGAGTGCAGAAGTTATTGCCAAGGAACAGCGAGACGATCCAGATTTGGGATGGATCATTAACCGGAAAGCCAGCAGTGCAGAAATGCCCTGTCCTCAAGAAATACGTGACCTTAGCGGCACTATCAAGAGACTCGTTTATCAATGGCCTCAGCTAGACGTCGTTAATGGGCTATTAACACGCCAGTGGCTGAATAGTGAACCGACGAACACGGATCTTAATGGCTCGGTGCGATGGCAACAGATGATACTACCTCCCCCGAGACGCGCGGCGCTCATCAAGTTGTGTCATACTGGTCTCACCGGAGGTCATTTAGGTGCTAAAAAAACATGTAGCCACGTTCAGAGGTATGCCTATTGGCCAGATTGGCATAATACTGTTAAGCTGGAGCTGATGAAATGTGACAAATGCGCTAGATATTTTCGCGGAAAACCACCACACAGAGGCCTGTTGCAGAAACTAACTGTAGGAGAACCAAACGAAGTCATTTCTCTGGACTATTGTGGGCCCTTCCCGACGTCTAACCGTGGACATCAATATCTGCTCACAGTGATAGACAACTTCTCTAAATTTGCTGAAGCTTACCCTACCCGACGGCAAGATGCGCAAAGTACAGCCCGCATTCTGCTTGACCAATGGATCTGTCGATATGGTTGCCCCATTCAAATTATTACTGACAGAGGATCTTGTTTCGAAGCCCAGATGTTCCAAGAACTGTGTCAGATGCTTAAGATAGACAAACTGCGCACAGTTGCTTACAAACCGAGCTCTAATTCTACAGTCGAACGATGGCACAGAACATTGAACTCACTAATTGCTAAAGCAGTGGAAGGAGATCAGAAAAACTGGGATTTGTGTTTACCTTCCGTTCTATGCTCGTACCGATCGTCTACCCACACCAGCACCGGCTTCACACCAAACAAACTGTATTTAAACAGAGAAATAAATCTACCAATCGACATTATCCTAGGTAAAAAAACAAGAAGAGCTAGGACAAAATACGTATGTGGATTACGTGCAACAGCAAGAAGATAGAATGCGAAGGTCTTTTGAGTTGGCACGCAACTGCCTGAAGAAACAAGCAGAAGCAAGAGCGGCCAGATACAACATGAGAGTAAAGGGCCACGAGTACAAGGTGAACGATTTAGTTTACTACCATTATCCGCGGAACAAGAGAGGAACAAATCCAAAATGGAATTTTTCCTACCAAGGACCATACAAAATAACAGAGAGATTAGGCCCTGTTTTGTTTCGCATACAACGCAGCAATAGGACTCAGCCCAAGGTTGTGTATATCGATGCTTTGAAGCCTTGTCATAATGAGGAAATCAAAGAAAAGGCGCTAGAGAAAGAAGTAGAACTGGAAACTGACGATTTGACTCGACTGTTTGATTTGGATGAAGAAATAACGGTATCGAGACCAAAACGTGCTACCAGGCCACCACAGATGTATGGATTCGACGATTAGAGTGCAAATCGCATATATATATAGAGTTGCAAGTAGAGACAACTGTAGTTTAGAATATATAGCATATTAGAGCAAAGTATGTCAGTGGACCGTTCCTTCTAGGTAAGATGAGACATGCACATGTGCTGGTGAACTGTCAGCGACTCCAGCGGCCGAGGTACAAATTGTTCCGCTATGACCAGGCCGAACACCGGCGTTAATGGACGGCTAACAACTGTACGTGTCAGTATCTGGACTTAAAAGAGACCAACTCGACGATCTTAATCTGCAACAATTCGTCAAAATTAGGTTTGTAGACAGGCTGACCTTTTCCCACACTCCAACCGGACTCCTCAACCTAGACAGCCACTTCTACCTTATAAGGAAGCAATTTAAGAGAGCCATTCTCATTCGATTTGAGTCTTGGAGAGAGAGAGTTAAAAAGTCGAATTTAGTGTCTAATAAATTTTTACGAGCGAAGTCGGATCGAAGTATGGAAGGAGAAAGGAAGCAGCATGAGGAGGAGTCAATGGATGCGGACAACGTAATGGAGTGCGAAAACACTCCTGAGGCACATTCATTTAGTGAGTTGGAGCAACTACTGGCAGACTGGGACTATGATGCGAAAAATGAAGATGTGGGTCTGCCTCCACCAAGGGATACAAACACCCCTCTACTGGACGAAACCGAGGACGCGGATACGAAGCCAGAAGAGGTTAGTGGAGGCGCAGGGAATCTACACACACCACCACCTCCGGTCACTCCCCCACCTCAACAACCGGACGACTCACCGCCACC
Organism: Allolobophora icterica; assembly: GCA_963556255.1. NCBI lineage: Eukaryota > Metazoa > Annelida > Clitellata > Crassiclitellata > Lumbricidae > Allolobophora > Allolobophora icterica. Next base: position 23,369,622 of record OY744607.1, on the reverse strand, counting down.
AGCCGACGCATCCTTTGCCTCTGTGTCTCCAATATCGTCCGTAGACAGCTCCGTCAGAACCGCACACTACTGCGGCATGACATGTCTTGCTCCAAGTTGGAATGTCCAATGCAGGCCATGGACGACAGTGTCCGTGACCTCGTGGAAGACGACGGCGGCGGGCATGATTTTTCTTGTCTTAGACGCTTTCCGTGTGCAAGGTCACGCAGGCATCACGCATGAGGATATGCTAACCATGCACCGATACCTACCACCCGTGGATAACAACGAAGAGTCTTTGCCAATCGTTATAGCGACGACACAAGTTTTGGCTACGATTGGGCACGGAGAACACGTTCTGCGCCAATGGGCAAGAAATGATGGGCGAACCGTTCCACCACCAGTCGTACTACCGGAAGTCGTTGCGCCAAATATACAACCATGGGCCATGAATGGCTACTGGTCGTATAACCTCTGGAGTCTGATTGTATTAATAATAAACCGATTCTTGGCACAACCAGAGCTGGGAGAAGAGGAGGCCTTTTTGAACAGCATCAGCGACATCTACGTCACTGCTTACAGAAGTCCTTGGGTGGTAACGCTGGCCGTATTCACTGCACGATTCATAGCCTTGGCACCGTGGATCTGGCAAGTGCTGTTTCGTGAGTAGTACACGTAACGTACAATAATAGAACGCTAAAAACCAGAAAGAGACAGAAAACAAGTAGGTGAGGAACGGTAACTGTCTCTAGTAGGAATTAAAGGAAACGTCATACGTATTGACCATTTATATCCTCTTTGTGTAGCAAAAACAGTAGTTATGAGTAGTCTCGTAGTGTTTGATGAAGTGTAGTAGAGTCTGATGAGAGCAAATGGTAGAAAACATAACTCTAGTACTAATTGTGCTAAGGAGGAATAACATGTAAGATGAACGATATTAAGTAAAGTAGTGATTTGTTTTTTTTCTTTGCTGTGTTTTTGAACTGTAAGAAGCTAAGTGCTATAGGAGCTAAATGAGGAATTCAAGGAGCTCGGAGCAAGCTAAATAAATTAAGGTTTATCTTACTTGATGACCCAGGTGGGTCATCTCAGGTCATGTAGGAGGGCTGTGTGAGATTATAGAACAATCTCCCTAGGTGAGAATTACATTTTTTTAAAAATTAAATAGATATATTCTTAATTAAAACATTAATACAGATAATAGTTCAGTGCTCGTACATGGAAACGGAAGGGAGGTGAGCACCTGCTTCTATCGGGCAGGTGACGACCGAATCTGAAGTGGCTTACGATTGGTCAGCGGGGCGTCAGCTACCGCAAGGCATACAAGACAGTGAGGGCGTAGTTACTGACCGGCGATTATGGTAATTAAACCGGCAGGAGGGCTAGCCTCCGGCGCGGGCCAAGCGACGGGTAACTGTCAACCATAGCTCCGGCACGTCTACAATGAATAAGAAATAAAGATAACGAGCAGACTATCATATAAGGGGGGTGGGACGATCTGCTAAACGGTCAAACACATAATCCAGCCAGGAAGGAGCTAAATAAAATAGCTCTGATTGGACAGCGGAATTACCGACTGTAGTAAGGCTTTATCAAAATTAACTATAAAAATCGATGCAAGCCGCCATTCGAGAGTTCGCCACGGAAGAAGACGCCACGGAGAAAACCTGGAAGAAGAAGAAGCTCGCTCAACCTGGATAAGAACCAACTGATGTTCACTCCGCGCAACCGAGTCAGCCACTGGAGAAGAACCAACTGATGTTCACTCCGCGCAACAGAGTTCACCACGGAAGAAGACGCTCGCTCAACTTGGAAGAAGAAGCTCGTTCAACCTGGGAAAGTCTGCACGGAGGACCGCAACGGACCACTGGACGCTGAAGTCTTCAAAAGAAGAGAGACGGAACGAGCAGAGTTATCTAAAAGGCTCACTCGATTTAACTGCCGTGCTGATCGAAGGACGAACGAGACGTGCTTTCTACCGATCTACTTACTGCCGTGCTGATCGAAGGACGAACGAGACGTGCTTCCTACCGATCTACTTACTGCCGTGCTGATCGAAAAACGAACGAGACGTGCTTTCTACCGATCTACTTACTGCCGTGCTGATCGAAGGACGAACGAGACGTGCTTTCTACCGATCTACTTACTGCCGTGCTGATCGAAAAACGAACGAGACGTGCTTTCTACCGATCTACTTACTGCCGTGCTGATACAGAAGTGCGATTGAGACGCGCTATCTATCTACCTACTGCCGTGCTGATCGTGCCAAGTGCTGACGAGAGACGCTCTATCTACCTACCGCCGTGCTGGTTCTGGAGTGCGAACGAGACGTGCTGATCCTTCAGAGTGCTATCAGCGCAGACATACTACCGAATCGTTATCCTTCATTCTACGCGATTTTGTCCAGAAGCTACCAAACCTCAACTTCTGCGCAAATTCTCAATCTACGAGTTCCCTTCATATTCTTGCGACAGCGAAAACACCTCGGGCCGCCATTGTGACCTACATGTGAGCACCGTCCTCGTCCAGGGTCGCAAGAGAAAACGTCGTCGTGTATCTCCCTGCCGATAAGCGCCGCCTGTCGACGAAATATCTGGGCCACTGCGACGAACGCGTGTTTCGTGCTTGAAAAGCGCATTACAACCGATCGTTATATATATATATATATTATCTGAGCGTCGACCTCCTCTGCGCCAGTCTGGCTACGCCTCGTATAGTTAATAGAAATTAAGGGCCACTCATTAATTAGGCCTATGTAAGTGCGGAAGCGTTGTCTGATTTGCGAATCTCTACGTCACTTGCGTGTTTAAGCGATTTATAGTGCTGTCGTGCTGAGAGAACGGAATTCAATTGTGCTGTGCCTGAACCCTACGAAATCAAGCATCACAAGTCCAAACTTCGTCATAAAAATGGGGATCTGAAATTATTATAAATTACTAATACTAAGTTTAATTAACAGAACGATCGCAAGCAGACTTATCTTAAACTAAAACTTTAATTAGTCATCTAGCATTACATAAAAATCGTACTAGTGCTAAGTAGTGCTTTCAATATAACGGCTTTTAGTAGTTTAATGCAAAAGGTGTTGAAACGGAGTAATACTAATTGATCAACACAATGTCTTCTAGCAGCGTTAATTCGTCAGATAGAGTCAACCGTGCAGTAAGTGAGTATGAAAGTGATGACGAACAGGCACATCGTCAACCCGAATCGTCTGGTGTTAACTTGAGCGAATCTATGGCCAAACTACATGAGGTGATAGGGAATATGGCTAATAGTTTAGCTGCCGTAGCTTCACAACAGCAAGTCATGGTGACGCAGCAAAGCTCCGTAGATTCAAGACTAATGTCCCTAGATTCTAGGCAGGCTCATGTGTATGATTCGGTCGAGCATTTGGCTCACCGTTTGAACCGGATGGAGAAATCCATAAGCCCCATTGTGGTATTCCAGGATCCAGGTCGTGACCCCCCCACGATTGCAGAACAATGTTCTGCCCCGCCTACCATTCGGAACCATCACTCGTCGATCCTAGTGAGTTCAGATGCACATCTGGAAACTGGGGGTCTCACTATGGACACCATTGGGTTACGGAGGAGTCAAAGACTGCTGGAGCGCCAGTCAAGATTCGATAATGTAGTGCCTTTGACTACTTCTGTAGCGCCAATTGCCACCTCTCTACCTCTTCCTCTGATGGGGAGAAATGAAGGCCAATCCGAACATATCCCACAGCTTGACCTAGCAAGTATGTCCAGGGGAGGCAGATCCCTCGATGTTCTATGATAATGAAAGATACCACTTGGGCGGAAATCGAACTTCCGGGCAGGTGAACGGCTCCCTCCCTAACGAGAGACCGGTGGCCTGGCTCCCGGAGGTCGAAACTTTCCATAGTAGGCATTCATACAACGGATGCTCAGGGTAAGAAGAATGATTGACAGATACATGTAGGCGGGTGAGAATGGAGGCGATGGTGGATGAATCTGGCTTGGATGGAAAAATGGACAAAGGATGATGGGTGAATATTAGGCGAAAAATTGGGTGGAATGTGATGAAAAATATTGGAACGAACTCACCGCGTCCAGAAGAGTAGTCCAGAAGAAAGATGACTTTGGCATGTCAGACAGTTAGGAAAGATGATAAGAGCTCTGCGCTGTGCAACCACTGACTTCCGCTCGGCTCGACTAAGTAATATAGGCATAGAAAGAGTGCATTTATTCAAGGCGGCGTTTACAAAAAAAGTGGCGCTATAAAAATAAAAGTTAAGTTTAAGTTGAGAGCCGTTGGTTAATGCTAATGAGATGGCACGTAATGAGCAATGGCTGATCGGTTGCTATAACGATCAAGGACGCTAGCAAATGAGATTTCGCGGGGGCAGTCTTCGACTTGGAGAGAACGGCGTATGTTGAGTCACTGTTCAACGGATTTGATTTGAGTGGAAGAAACATTAATTTCTTCAGTAAATCTTTGGATGTGTTCAGTGAAATCTATGCGCTTGTCCATAAAGCCCTAGTATCTTTGGATGATATCGATCCATATTCGTTGAAGTGATAGGATCATAGGACGATCGGAACTCTAGACTCTAACCGTTGTCTAATTTGGTGTTCGTTTGAAATTGCGATGCCACCTGCAGACATTTCGATTGCTGAAGATGGTCCTCGTATTAACGATATATCTTTGACTTGTGCTGGTTTATGGTCTTCCGATGCTCTTCGTTTCACTCTATTCTACACGCCGAACACTCTATTCTACACGCCGAAAGGGACAATCTACGATTCAACAGCCTTGAAATGAACTCAGTAGAAGTTCAATTAAACAGTTTCAACTGTGATCTGCAGGTGTGGCGATCTGACGTTTCATTAGGCTCAGATAAGGTATGAAATTTAATTCTAGTCTAGATTATCAACGCCGCTCGAGGTAGATAGGTTCTGTATTATTTTGTGAACTGAAATGATTATCTGAAATAAATTTGCGTTTTAAAGTTACGAAACAACTGGTGTTTATCGAGTAGATTTATTCACTGGATTTATTCATTTCACTGAATTTGATGTGATAATTATGCGCTCCTCTATCTTCATTAACGTAAGCTAGAAAGACTTAACCTAATACGTTTCTAAAATAAAATATGTTTCCATAGGTGCTGAAGTCGCTGGTACACACAGTAGCTTTTCAAGCACTGGATTAAAAGTTCAACTCGTGAGCCTTTTTTGAAATCCTTCCATGGTTTATCAGACCGTTTGGCTCAGAAAAAGTGGTTACATTAACCAGTGATTTCCCTTTTCTGTCAAATTAGGCAAAAATGCTGACTCTCAACAGCTATTTGTCTCACCCCTTCAAATTCACGAAAATATGCCCTGCTTCCATGCAACTCCACCTGTATTCGTGAAATCGATTTTTACCATCCAGTCAACCCGGTCTGCTAGACTATCCTCCTACCACTCTCGCGCGTCTCAGTCATAAGTCTTCTTAAATTCTCTAACACGGCACCTTGACTATGGAAGGATTTCTGCCCCAGAATTTAAGAAATTCTCCGTCCCTCCACCAATCCTAGCTTCATTCATTCAATATGAATCATACCTGTCGAGCTATCTCAGATTGTGTGCATTTTGGGTAAGTAAAGTAATTATAAAAAGCAACGAGACCTAAAGTCGCCTAGAAGTTGTTGGAGATTCTCGACTGAAATGGATTGAGAGGTAAAGACAACCCCAAGATGAGTAATTGCTTTCAGCTGGTCAGTGCATCACCGACTTCTTTGAGTGCCGATATCTTCTGAGGAACAGCCGATTCGATATGCCCTGAATACAAAAGATAGCCTTTCAGATAAATGATTATCTACAGCCGATGTAGATCCGACATCTATGGTAGATCCGACATCTATGGTTCATTGGCTTGAATAATTAGAATTTGTAAGGGAGCTTCATACGTCGCGCCTTTCGGTAATCTAGCAAATTTCATTCTTATTGTATTGTATTCGGATATTTATAAAGCGCTTCTAGCGGGAGGGCCATTCAGAAGCGCTCCCAGTGCGAGAGACGCCGAGAGAAAGAGCAAGTTTTAAGAAAGGTAAAAGAGGAAGGGACGTTACCTGAGAGAATAGAAGAACGAACGAACGGAGGAAGCTCATTCCAAAGAGCAGGGCCAATGGAGGCAAAAGACCTCGATTGAGCCAGAGAAGTCCTGACACGGGGAACGAGGAGGTCCAAACGGACCGATGAACGAGGAGGACGAAGAGAAGCAGCAGAGTGAGGGCGATGAATTTAGTCACATAAATATTTTGGAGCGAAACCAAGTTGAGCCTTAGAGACAAGGATGAGAACCTTAAATTGGATGCGGGCAGACAGCGGGAGCCAGTGGAGCTCTTCTGCCATAAAGGTGGTGATATGAGAGAATCGAGGAAGACGGGCAATTAATCTAGCAGCAGCATTGAGAACGGACTGAAGAGGAGCAAGACGGACTTTGGGAAGACCAATGAGGAGGGAATTGCAGTAGTCAAGTCTAGAGCAGACAAATGCATGGACAATTGAAGTTAAAATTGGAGACGAGAGAGAGCGACGGATAGCTCTAAGGAGCCTTAGGTAAAAATGGGAAGTGCGAGTGAGTTTGGAAATGTGTTCAGTAAAGGTGAGAGAATTGTCAAGGGTCACTCCTAGATCACGAACGCTAGACGAGAAAGTGAAAAGCGGAAACCTTTGACACAGCACAGCAAAGTCGAGTTTTTGAAGTTGCTGAGGAGTGCCAAACCAGATAAATTGGGTTTTGGACGAATTGAGGGAGAGGCGATTGCAAGACATCCAGGTATGAAGATCATGAGAAAGAGCTTCGATGCGCTGAGCAAGAAGAAGTTGAGAGGAAGGAGGCCCATGAACATAAGCCTGGACATCGTCAGCAAAGAGGTGGCCTGAAGCCCCATGGATGGGGAGGAGAGAGGGGATACCGGCCGTGTATAAAATAAAGAGGAGAGGGCCCAGAACAGAGCCCTGCGGAATACCCAGTTTAACAGGGACCCACAGAGTTCTAGATTCACCAGAGATAGCCATCTGAGTGCGATCAGATAGGTATGACCGGAACCACTGGAGAGGGGTACCCTTGAGATCGCAAGAGGTCTCAAGGCGCTGTAGAAGAATGGTGTGGTCGACCATGTCAAAGGCTGAGGAGACATCATATAGCGCCAGAAGAGTGAGTTCGGACCTATCAACAGCTGAATAAATTTCAGAAAGCAAAGAAAGGAGGGCAGTTTCAGTGGAGTGGTTTAGGACCCAGTGTAAACGTTTCAAAGTGAAGAGTCCAATCAAAATAAAGAAGGCAATCGTTCCGAGTACAATAGCATAAGAAAGAGGTTAAGCTCAGGTAAAAAATGAATTATGTTGAGCTGAGTCGAGTAGCAATGAGAGGCAAAACGAGGCAGTGACCAACATCTGTCGAACGTTCAAGCAATATCAGGCTAGTGCTAAACGGACACTATTTATCGTTAGTCTATAGTAGATTTGAAGATAAGTTCTTTTAGCTGTCGTAATAATCGTAGCTTTCGTAATCGTCAACTTATTGTGCTCTTGAACACTCTCGTACGAACTCAGAAGATTTGTTCGCAACATGCTCGTTTGACAATCTTACGCAGAATCATAATTGACGCGACAGAATCAAACCTATCAGACACTTCGTAGGACTAGTCTATGCGACACTTATTATTATTATTATAGATTATTAGTATTATTATTATTATTATTATTATTATTATTATTATTATTATTATTATAATTATTATTATAATTATTATTATTATTATTATTATTATTATTATTATTATTATTATTATTATTATTATTATTATTATTATTATTATTATTATTATTATTATTATTATTATTATTATTATTATTATTAGAGCAGTTTTATATAGCGCCCCTTCAGATTGCCTACTCAGGAGCACTCCCAGCCCCACTGCGCGGTCGAACAACATAGTTTTGAGGACAGTAAGAAACAGGGTGAAATGACCAATCGGTATTTGACGGAGCTTGGAAAGGAGCCCATTCCAGGTCATGGGGGCAGCCACAGAGAAGGCACGGCGCTGCCGTATGGCTGTGGAGGACATGAGACACACGGTGGAGTAGTGGTTGACTTCGAGAGGCGCTATAGTAATATCCGGAATAAATAAATAAATAAAATTAAAATAAGTGTGAAAATTTCCTGACAACCGAATCGTTCGTGTCTTAATCGTGTGAGTCCCTTATATCCTTCTCCCCCACACCATTACTTATACGACTCAGCGTCGCTGTGACCATTATTTTTCCAAAAACGACAAATGCCTACGCTTCAGATACGTGCATAGATTATCAACCTCGCAGCTGTTTTCAACAAATCCATGATGCGCTTTTTCCTCGGTCTACTATCGTGGATCTATCTTTTCAGTCGATTTTATATATAATGGTACGCAAATGGGGCGGAGAGATGGTTGAATGGTAATACGCTGGCACGAAGATCAGAAGAACGCGGGTTCGATACCCGCTGGCTCCATAAAGGTTGACTTAGCCTTTTCACTCCCTACACTTCTTCGGGGCAACTGTAAAATGAGCAGTAGAACAGATGGACTCCTCTTGAACATATTATTATTATTATTATTATTATTATTATTATTATTATTATTATTATTATTATTATTATTATTATTATTATTATTATTATTATTATTATTATTATTATTATTATCATCTGTTACTACTATTTCATGTAATCTTACTGCGTACTTGTCGGTTTCAATTTAATAACCGAATATGATTATTATTAAATAGTATAATTTGCGTACATGCATTAACCTTGAGGTAATTGCAGTTCGTGAAACTATCCTGAGAAACACTGCACTCTATCAACCATAAGGCCGTTATCTTGCATGCGATAACCTTCTAGTTTAATCTGTTGATATTGTACACCTGTTCGATATGTTCAATTTCCCATCAGCCAAAATTCGCTATAAATACAGAAGATTTCATAAGGAGTTCACTGGTCGTTTCTTCAACCTTCACAGTAAAGATGCGTTCATTTGTGGCTTTTCTTGCTGCTCTCAGCCTGTGTAAGTAACTGCTTTCAACTATCTATGATTAGAAATATTACTCGTAACAGTAGTCTCAAATTTGCTAAAGCACTACTTAAAGCCAAACTCTGAGCAGTAGCTTGTTCACGAGTGCTACATCGTGTCGGTTACCAGAAGACCAGCGACAGAAAAGGAGACAGAGTAGCTCTAAGGCGAAGTCCGTCTGGAACAAGAAGGATAGTACGGCGGAAGACAGGAAGAAGAAATAGCAGCAAAATATTTTTAATTACTGCAATTGTGTTTTGTCTACGCTTGTTTCCTAACAGAAGCGTCATAGGATACTTGAAATGATGACTTACTTTTCATCATCCTTCTTGACAAATTAAAAATGATAATCTCTTGACGCGCTGCTTTCATTTCTATCTGGTGCCGTACTTCAAGTTTTATGAAAGTCACACTTTCTATCTCTCGAAATAAACAATTCAGGACATTTCCGTATATTCTGTCAGAAATGGCAATAACAGAAATTAATAAACTACGACACTTCTCAAACTACAAAGTTAAGCGTGACGCAAAGAATTGCTTTTGGCTGTAAAGAGAAGCGCACAAGGCCATTCCCCTACAATCTTATTTATTACACGCCTTTCTTAACATCAAAGCGTTCAGAGGTGTTATACTGGGGCTGTAGGTTATTCGGCGGAATCGATCACAAGCCAGGTGCAACCCAGCAAATGAATCCTAAACATTTAATAATGCCTGGAATTTTCGGATATACATACCTCACCCCATTTAAAAGTTTAACAACGAGCGTGTACTAAAAGTGACCGGGAAATCAATGCAGGGCGTCGTTAAAGTGTTAATCGCCATTATTGCTAGCATAACTAGAAAATACTAGCTCAATTTTCCTAATAGTAAGGCGAAAGCAATGTACATTAAAATCAAATACTTTATTTGGCTGAATAGGCTTAGACTGTAAAACACCATAAAAGCTGCTTGTCAGCGATCGGTCTCAGAAATTTTTAAGAGTCTAGTTACCATCATAGTAACCATCGAAACGCATAAATTACATGGAAGTAACCAACTCCTGTATTTTTTGGTTTAAAGCACACTCTTCCTTGCTAGGTTAGAAATTCCAAAGCTTAGAATCGTCTGAGTCAACTGGCTTAGCACTGCAAGCAGACAGGTTCCCTAACATAATAGATTTTGCCGAACATAATAGATTTTGCCAAACTTCCACAACGGATTTCCATTTTTTTTACTACGTTTTCACTTGAAACGGACTGGTAACACTCTTGCTCGAAGAACATAAGGTCTTGAAAGACGCGGTTCGATACCCCGTAAGCTCTGTATAGGTCGACTCAGCCTTCACCTCAGGGGCAACTGTAAAATGAGAGGGTGCCTTACAGGCTGCCAAGACGTGTGCTATAAAAGATTTTGATAATTGTACTGTCAGATGTTTCAATGTTACTGCGGTTTAGCAACAAACACGAAAATATATATATATATATATATGTATTTATTAACTGACTTATGGATTATGAAAGCGACGATATGCCAGTACTGAGATTGGATTATATTTGCAGACTCACTGTTCAACAGTACTATGGCTTAAGCATGTGTTGGCTTCCTGACAATGATCCACGTGGGCTAGATGCATATGTCCTATTAAATTATTAGGTTTAAAAACCCAAATGGTTATGTGCCCTCCTATGCTCGTCAGACTGATTTCATAAGACCGGAAGGAAAGTAGAGAAACGTTATATTCCCTTAGATGTTCAACACAGTGGGTTTTCTCGCCACATCGTTGGTTGTTCCGACGATGGCAGGAAGAGAATGGACTTTTGGTTTTATTCACACGCTTTCACAAAGAAGTTGCAATATATTCCAAGCTACTGGACTTCATGATTTGAACAAAGTCACTCATGTGTTAGAAAAGAAGCAAAAGAAATGCAGTCACTGTTGGTCTCTTGTAGATTACGGTCATAGGCCTGTCTCATAGTAATAACGGGGAATAATATTCTTCAAATCGACTGCCTTGTTGTAGACAACAATTTTAGTTGAATTACGTAACAGCATGACGAAGATTTATGTATTTATAAATGAGAAAAATCGTTGTAGGCCAGGCGAGGCCCCAGAAATTCATCGATGGGGCTCTTCCGTCTTTCTTCCTCAGCGGTGAGCAGTTCATCATCGGTGGATCGGATGCTGCTCCTGGAGAGTTTCCATGGCAACTGTCTCAGACACGAGGAGGCTCGCACAGCTGCGGAGCTTCACTGTTGAGCGCAAACTACGGCCTCAGTGCATCTCACTGCGTCGATGGAGCGTAAGTGAAAAGACAAGAATCAGGCATCTAGTCACCAATGAGAACTATTTTAACAAGCGCAATGATTGTGTATAATTTGCTTCGTGATTATGCATAATTCATTGTAGGCAAAAATACGCAATACATACAAAGTATTAGAGAACTTAGTCGCCTGTGTGAGTTCAAGTACATGCTATTTCTATTTTCAAGACTTTACAATTTCAGTGACATTCTTGAGGCAATCTCAAACATTCCATTATTATTTCTTGTAGACTTCCATCATCCATACAAGTAATCGCTGGTCTGCATCAACGATCTGGCACTCCAGGATCTCAGACAGTCGACATTACCGGATACACGATGGTATGTTGACCAATTCCTTTGGAGAACTTTCCACGGTGAAACATTTAAGGGCACCATTTGGGTATGAGATTTGACCGTTCAACGTTCATATTGCTGTTACGCTATGAAATAAAACATTTGTAGACATCTAAAACAAAACAAAGAGGGCTGCGAAGTTTCGTGGCGGAAATGATTCAATACATATAATTTATATTGTTGTTGTTGGAATTTATAAGATCAATCGAAATAAGAAAGTAACTTTTGCTGATCGTGGTTTGCTGTTAGCACGCGGATTACTTAGCGGGTGTTCCTACCTATTCCAACGACATCTCCATTCTGAACTTTGCTTCGGCCATTACCATTGGAGGCAATATTCAGCCGGCTCTCCTTCCAGCGGACAACAGCAACAACTACCTCGGCTTAACTTGCGTCATTTCAGGATGGGGCCGCACAAGTAAGAACGCTGATATTCTGTTCTTAAATTACATCGATACTAATCATCGTGAATTTATGTTTAACATAAAGAGGCCGAGACCGAAGAATAATGTTACGAGGCTGAACCACAGTTTCTAAGGTTGCACATCACGAAACCGAAACCGAAGACGCAACAGTTTAGCTAGAGAAGATCCAAGTGCATCTGTACATACTTTGATACCGAATTAGATGTAATTTAAAATTAGATGGTTATAAATTACATGCTCACGTTTAGTGAAATTTCATCTAGCATAGGTTCAAAGAGAACAAAGTTGAGTCAAGGTTATGTATGTGTTTGTAATCACAGGTTCATCCAATATCCTTCCTGATACTCTTCAGAAGGTCTCCATTGAAGTCATCGGAACCGCTGAGTGCCAGACTCTTGTCGATGCCGTCCTCGGATGCTGGATTTGGGACAACCATATCTGTCTCTACGACCGGGCTACCCTAGCTGGATCCTGTAACGTAAGCTAATCTTGGCGGATTTACTAATGCACACACTTATTGAAGACTTGTATTCTGCTATGAAGTTCAAACAATTCAAGCTTTTCCTGCTACTTCTAGCTTCATCCTAACGGCTTAAATTAAAAACCTTAAATGGCTATTGTTTATTGTTGCATTGTAATTGCAAATTTATATAAAAATTTATATACTTCGAGAGAAACTCGTCAGTGGGGCTTCCGACCTGATAACACAAACCACGGTCGAACATTGAGGCGCTTAAGAAAATCGGGCGGATGCCAACATGTTCATGTGGAAGGTTATGTGGCAACTTATTCCAAATAGATGGGCCGACCACTGCCAAGCTTCTATGATGGACTTTCAAAGTGCGGGCCGGTGAAACATCCTGGTCATTTTCGCCGCAGAAGGAAGAAATCTCTGTCCACACTAATGGATGACACCGAGACGCGTATCTCTGAAGTGAGATGGAGCACAGCCTTCAAGACAATTATGCATAAGCAATACAGTCTTGAACTCAATGCGTTTCTGCATTAGTAGCAATGCAATTCTCCCACATGACATTGGATGCCCGAAACTCGGTATCCCGCCGGTCAGCCTAGTTGCAACATGTAACATAGGCTGTAGTTGATCAATATGGAACAGAGGAAAGCCTGCATTACTGATATTACCGTAGTCAACCCTGGCTGAAGATAAGACATTCAGTACAACCTAACGATGTAGTTAATTGTACATAGGTCTGTTATTACCGTAGTCAACTTTGAATACACCCGTGAGATTGTCCCTGTCTGGATTTAGTTGTACACTTTTAAGAGGAGCTCTTTCCAAGCTGATGGATTTCGCTTGGGAACGGGCGTTTCATGGTACGGTCAACCTTCGCTGCGACGACGGCTGAAGATAAGACATTCAGTACAACCTAACGATGCAGTTAATTATATATAGGTCTTACTGATAATCTTTTTCAGGGTGATAGTGGCGGCCCGTTGAACTGCCCAGACGGTGGCACTCGCGTTGCTGGTATTACTTCATGGGGTATATCGAGTGGTGGCAACTGCCTCCAGGATTACCCATCCGTTTACACCCGCACCAGCGCCTACCTGGATTGGATCACAGCCAACACTCCGTAAGAAGGAACAATCTCGTCAAGACAACGATTCAAGTCAACAAGCATTTACCATTTACAAAAGTCAATAATAGACGGAAGACAATAGAGACTGTTATATTCACCTGATGAGAACTGAACATTTGGTCTATTGACTTGTTGTAAGTTGAAAGAATTAATAAACGTCAGCAGCATTGAAGAATTTTTATATTATTGAAAACCAATTCCTACGTAAGCTTGTTTCCTTATGATATCTTATTCCAATTCTAAAATGGCTCCAATTCTAAACACCATACGCCGTACCCGCCTGTCTAACTGCCTATTCATGTTAAGCGCCCTTGAGAGGTTCTTAAAAGAAGAGCCCATCTTCTTTACACATAGTCAGATACAGATAACTTCGAAATAAGTGCATACATGATCTTGGGATTTCGACCTGGGACCGAATCAGCCTTTACTATCTTATCGATATTCTTTGAATGCTTGTGAATAATATGGTTACCGTCATTTGGTTTTCTCTGAAAGCTGTAAAAAAATATCGAGTTACTATTACGATTACAGTGTGTGTTTGAACAGTTAGATTTCTTCACTGATTCTTAACCGACTTTTGGTATTCCGCACCTAACTAAGGCTTACATGCTCGCAGCCTCTTAATTTATCCATTATATATCCGTGACTAGGTGATACAAGACGTTTTTAAAGCTCACCCTATGAGGTATTTTCGTGTAGGTCGTACAATAAAACATTTGGACACCAATTTGACGTTTAAGTTGTGTAATTGCTTCTTCAACATTATTCAGCACAACATTGGAAAGTAATCAGGTATTATAAAGGTGTGTGTTGAAGAAATGCAAAAGATTTTAAAATCGACACATTAAGCTGAAAACGTTATGTAGGCCTACGTATGTTTTTTCTAAATACGGGAGAAATTTAAATTCTAATGGGCTGAGTCAAATTCAATTTATTCAAAGCGCGTTTTGGCAAAACCCTGAAAACAAGTCTCTGTTAATAAAATTTTAGTTTAGATTTTTTCCCCAACAGAAATGTTCAGTCGATCTATCGTAGTGCGACTATCGCGATAAATTCGCTTTCAACCACACTATAACTTCGAGATTATCGATATTGAAACGTTCGAATTTCACGCTAATCCTTTGGCAGATCAGCCGCACCGCAGCCGTTCGTTCGATGCACTTATTTCGAAGTTAAACGTATCTGATAACTCGCAAAAGAGATACAATTGAACTATTGTCCCCTCTACACTTCTTAATGACCGTCTATTTGAAACTAATCATTCATTTTAAATGGTATCACCAGGGTGCACACTCTCAATATTCTGGGTGTGGAGACTGTGGACCTTAATGAGATATTTGGGTTCTCGAGTCATATCAGACACCTGGCCATTAAGGCAAGGCAGTCCTTCTGTGCACTTTGGGTTTTGAGAGCGCATGGGCTGTCGGAAGACTGTTTGTTCGATGTGGTACGTGACACTACAGTTGGTAGGATGCTTTATTGCTCGCCCGTGTGGTGCATGGAGTTTTGCGAGTGGGCAGGAGCGGGAGGCCGTGGAGGGTATAGTCCGGAGGCTGGTAAATTAGGGCTACTTACATTAATCATCCTCATTTGAGGCACAGTGTAATAATGCTGATGTTAGTCTCTTTTCTAATATTTTGCACAATGCAAGCCATGTTGGCCTATTACAACCAATGCTGCCGGTCATTAAGCGCACTCGCTACTCTCTGCGCCCACGGTCTCATAACCGAGAGCTACCTAGATATGATAGCTTGTCTCGGAAATACTTCCTTGCCAGGATGCTATACAAATAGCCCTTTTGTATCTTTTATATCTTTTATGTATCAATTCGTAGTAACTTCTCTTAATTGGTTACATTGTTTGATTGTAATATGTAATATGAAGTAATATGCTGCAATATCTTTCTTGTAGGCAGCGCTGTGCGTTTGCTAGCGCTTCTTAATAAAAAAATACTTACTTACTTACTTATTTCGAAAAGATCAGGAGTCTGCGCCTCGATCGTTCTTTAACATACGACATTATCAACGTCTTACGTCCAACAGAATCCGTCTTAATGCATTAACGCACAACAGCCTTGTATTCGTTCCCAGCAGACGATCTTTGTCTAAAGTCGTTATATTTTTAAATTCATCCAATCAGGATCTTCCACCTCATTTATCATAGTCTCGAAATTTTGAAATAACGCCACCGAAACTTATTCTAATATTTCATCTCTCATAATGCTGGTATAAGATGTTGGTCTATTAATTACCATTAACAGCTTAAACCATTCTGCATTTAACAAACATTCAACAGCATCCTAAATAACATTCAACAATCCAATAGCAATACAGAGCTAAGAAAGGTCGGTATAGGACAGCAACAGCTGTTGTTGAAATATAACAAATAAAATTGTGGAGTATTATGCTGGAGCCTAGACCTCTGAATTTTGGCCAAGGATGGCAATTCGCCATGCCATTTGCCGGGACGATGGAAAAACCGGTAATAATCGGAAAAAACCCTAGCAAAAACTAACTTGCAGACTGCAGTTATTGGGACCATGACAAATTCTGAAGAAAAAAATTAACAATACTATGGTTCCCTTTACTCAGCAAAGAATGGAGTGGGGAGTTGAGTTGTTGGCGGATTGGTTGAGATCCTATCGCCTCCTACTGAATCCGGACAAGACAGATTTTCATGGTGTGCCACTCATAGGAGATGCGGTCAGCGTAGCACAGACTCCCTGAATATCTGTGGGACGTCGGTGCCGCCTTCCGCTGTGGTGCGTGATGTCGGGGTGCTGTTCGAAGCGGACTTGTCCATGACACGCCTTGTGGGTTTGATGGTGGGCAGATGCTTTCGACAGCTGCGATTAATCAAGAGCTGCGTGAGAGCTCGGCCCCTCGAGGCTGTCAAAACGGCTGTAGTCTGCTTCGTTGTCTCTCAGGTTGACCGTTGCAACAGCCTACTGGCTGGTGCGCCAAAGTACCTGCTGGATCGACTACAGTCGGTGCTCAATGCAGCGGCGAGGCTCGTTTGCAATCGGCGGAAATACGACCATGTGACACCATTACTGCGTGACGTGCTGCATTGGCTTCCAGTGCCGTACCGTTATAAGCTCTCTCTGCTGGTCTACAAGTCACTGCATGGTTCATCACCGGAATATCTCAGGTCCTACTGTGTGCGAACGGCGTCGTCGAGTGCTGGACTGACGTTGAGATCGAGTGGAAAAGGTGATCTGTATGTGCGGAGGACGAGGACACGCTTCGGGGAACGCGCTTTTTCAACTGCTGGCCCCAGCTGCTGGAACAGTCTGCCTTCCACGATACGTTTGGATGACTCAGTTGAGTCTTTCAAGTCAAGACTCAAGTATTATCTCTCTTCCAAGGCGTATCTCTGACTGATTGAGTGTGTGTGTTGTTGTTTGTCAAGGCGCCCTTGTAATGGCATGTGCTGTCGTCATTATTATTATTATTTTTTTTTTACGCGACGTATATATGATCCCTCAGGTGCAAGATACTATTTAATGATGTTGACTCTGGAGTGGCCGTCCTGGTCAAGATTCGGGAGAACAAAAGAGCTGTGGAAGGCGGCTGCGTTGAAACGTTGAATTACAACGGACAGGCGCTGGAATAGATAACTGGTTTCCCTTGGGTCTCCCGAGATTAGCTCAGAAGACGTCCAAGGTCGGAGAGGAACGCCTGTCCCACGGCGTTAGCTGGTCCCAAGGTTTCAAAGCCAATGGAACAAAATGGTAGAAGTGCATCAATTCGGTGTACTTAGCGTTTTTCCTGGACTCAGCCAGTTCCGCTGCACCTTCCGCCCGAGTGGAGGTTGTAGGCAGATAAGAAGGGGCTACTGTGTCTGCCACAGTGACGTCCCAGGTCAAACATCGACCAGAGCGCCATGGTATTAGAGTAAGGCCATCTGGTCGTTTACCGTCCGACCTGGAAAGGCCTGGGGGTTCCTTAACTGCCGGAATGCCCGCCTGAACGAGGCTTCTGCAGATAAGGTCATTCAGGACAGCATGTCGGGCGTGTCGGCCCGAGCCGACACGGCATGACAGGCCATGCGAACCATCGGCGGTCAACAGAGTGTCGCACGGGCAGTCATGTGGATGGCATATGACCGTGCCAAGGCGAAGGCCGACAGCTATTCGGACTGCCTCGTCATCCAGTCTGAGGCCGCACGTGCTGATGGGCAAAGCAAACAGCCAGTCACCCGCATGTGGTGCGGAGACTGCTCTAAGTCGTGCATGATGGTAGGCGCTGGTGTGAAACAGAGCAAGCTCGGCCTCTGAATAACAGGTCTGTCCCAAAATGACTGTCTGTGAGATAGCTCCCCATCCGGATATGATGTAGAGTAACTGGAGCACCATTCCTCGACCGAGGTGACAAACTGTGTGACTGTGTCGTCGATTAAGTTACTTAGCATGGAGGATTGGATGGTGAGGGTACTTGCAGCGGAAGCCAAAAAGGCGGGTAGCGCAAGCGAAGAAACCCTACGGATACCCAGGCCTCCAGCTTTAACAGGGATGGAGGCCTGCAACCACTGATCATCCGACAAAGGAAGGTTCAGGATTGAGCAAAGACCGTCTCTCAACAGAGAGTCGTATTTCTCGAGAAGAGGATGGCCCGAGCAAGGGCCGCAGCGAAGCGTGTGCATCAGTTTAGGAGCGCTGAGCGAGCACCTAAGTAGGATAAGAGCATCGTGTTTAGTGATGCTTATCAGTCTGGATAAGGCCATGGAAAGTTCAGAGCAGCGGGATTCAAGACATGCTGAGAGGGCCTCCGAGGTGGAGAGCGGGGCGCCATGAAGGGTGGCACTTTCTGGCTTAGTGACTGAAAAGCGACGGAGCGTTTCAACGGAGACTGGGTCATCAGAGCGTGATATTACCTCGCATTTTGCATGATTCAGAGCTAACCCTAGTTCTCTGCATTCACGCTCGATGGTTTGGGAATGCAGGTTAATCAGAATCACCTGCAGGGGAAGACAAAGGCCGAGGGGGTCGCCCTGTTGCGGTCAGACCTCTGACCAGAGGGAGAACTGACCAAACTTAAGGTCAGGGGTTTCCCCATAAGCTAAAACATACAGTATGGCAGAATTTCAGGTAAAGTGTCTAAAACCGAAGAAAGCAAGCTGTCTCTGTACAAACTGTTAAAAGCATTGGGGAAATCTAGTTTCACAAGTATTGAGTCTTCCTGCATACTGCTTAGGACGCGCCTAACTGTGTGGACAGCCGCCTCGCAGCCCCCGATACGCCTACTCCCACCTGCTTGTGCGAGAAGTAAGTTGAAACTCTTGGGAGGGCGAAAGAGTTGGCGCATTTGGAGCTTAATCTACGCCGGACTTTTTACGTAAGGCAAAGAGTGAACCGCCAAAAAGGGTAGAGCGAACTTCGTTGGGGCAAATACCAGCTAGAAGTGGATTCACAAGGGCGGTGATAGCAGAGATCAATTCAGGCCCTGTTTCTTTGCAATTGGTTAAATCCAGCAGATGCTGGGGTCTGAGGCCGTCGGGTCTCCCGAGGAGCCTGCTGGAAAGGAGCGGATGTGCTTGCGCACTTCCTCCTCAGAAGTTTGAAAGGGATTTATCGGGGTCTCTAACGGTGTGCTAGGTCGGTCAGAAGGATGGCGCGGATGTTTGGAGCGTAATTCTTCCAGGGAATCTATGTTGACCGGGACTGGCTTATCTTCTGAACATAAAATTCTGATTGCTGCCTTAATATCACCATCTTCCAATTTGGAAGATATCGCTGCTGCAATCGCTTCCTGATCGTTACGTCTGAAAGAGTTTACATAAGTGCCAGTCTTAGGGTTTGATGTTTCCTCTGAGAACAGGTCATCTGACCTCAGAGGCCAACTGGTCGAGAAGTTCTCGACTCGGCCTTTGATAATTGAAGTTAGATTGTGGCGTTTGCCACCTCTAACCGGTTGCTTCAAAATTAGAGCTCCAAAAGCGATCAGAACTTTCCAGGGAGAGGGGCTGAGTAGGTTTGACAGAATTTTATTGATGACTAGCGTTAGTAGTCTGCCTACTGCCGGCCAGGCTGCCTTTGGAACATGTTTAAGCAGTCTGTTATTCAGAATTGGGTGTGGGATTCTCTGTTTTGGAGAACGTTGTAGTGAGATTCTGCGTGAACGACAGATCATCCGCGACTGCACAGAAGCTAGATTCAGCGTGAGCAACATGGGCGACTCCTGCGTTTCGTGATAACTCCAACAAGAAGAACGGTATTGAACTTTCCATGCGGAAGAAAGATGCATCTTCAACGAGGGAGAGTAACTAAGTATCATTAAATAATATAGCATTTCAGATTAATTATTTGCTGATCTAAGTAGATAAGATAGTCAGAGATTCATTAACGATGTTGTGACTTATGTGACCTAACACTATTTAGACTTTACTTAATTACAAATTTAAATTTCACTGAACAGCCTTTTCTGAATTGACTATATGATAAGATGACCTAAATGAATATTAAAAGGGGCTTTGTAGGATTTATTAACAAATAACTAGTTATAAGATCAATATCCGTCCCTAGGTAATTATAATCAAATAAGGGAGATTATGAGTTACAAAACTGGTTGGCTCGTCCGCGGGATAAAAGTACAAAACTTGGATTGTAAAGCCTGTAAAAAACGAATTTTAAGAGATCATTGTAGAAGTAGAAACCTGTTTATAGACTCACGTGTATACAAGTATTGGAGAAGAAGTAGTTCCGATAGATAGTTGGTAGTGACGTTTTGTTTAATTAGATTGCTGAGACTCGAGAGGGTGAGGTAAGATCACGCGAGATCTATTGACTGTTGACGCTGTGTTGACGTGTATATCTTCTACCTGTATCTCTCAGTGCTAATTTTCCAGCTCCTTATATATATATATATATATATATATATATATATATATATATATATATATACATATATATATATATATATATATATATATATATATACTAGCTGGTGAACCCGGCGTTGCCCGGGTTTCGGAGGTTTTGGGCCGGGACACCATGGTAGCGGTCAAAACTGGGGACGCGAAGCTGCTTAACCCGGCGTTTTGGGTGTTTCAATCCCTCTAGCGAATAAGCAACAAAACACTGCTTAACGTGGCGTTGGCCTAATTTAGTTCAGTGAAAGTTTCAATCCCTCTAGCGAATCCGTACTGTAGCTGCTTGACCCGGCGACCCCATCTGGCGAGTGAAAATAGGTTGAGTGAAAGTTTTTTTACGAGCTAAAAATGCATTGCCCGGGTAGGTTTTGGCCCGGGACACCATGGTAGCGGTGAAAACGGGGGACGCGAAGCCGACCACTGGGTGTGTCATGCCCACCCCGACACAGCAGTGATGGTTTCGAGTGAAAGCTCGAAAACTGTAGAAATGCATCCCGGTCAAACATCGCTGTGACAGACAGACAGACAGACAGACAGACAGACAGACAGACAGACAGACAGACAGACAGACAGAGTCTTGACACATTCTCTTTATTTATATCGGTAGGCAAAAGTAGGTATCGGGATAGGGAGGGAGGACATTACTAGCGATAAAGAGCTGTAGATGGAAGCAGGACAATAGGATATCACTGGCGAATGAGAGATGTGGAGAGAAGGACACTAGGACATCCCTGGCGAAAGAGAGTTCAAAGATGCCGGCCACAAGACGCTGCGGAGGGAAGGAGGACACTAGGACATCATTAGCGAAAGAAAAGACATCAAAGACGTTACCGGCAAACGTCGTCGACGGGAGAGCGAAGGCGGGGAAAAAGTGGCAGAATAGAGCATTAGCACGCATCAAAGGCTGAACCGCCTGCGTATACCAAAAGGGAAGGGAAAGGGGAGGGGATCCATTCAGCTGGGGCGATCGACCGTCGTACATCAAAGACATGCCGCGTCGATTTGGTCGGTCGTCATAGCAACCTATTGGCCCTCCCCCCGGAATGCAAATTAAATTTTCTCAACAATACTGCAAATGATCGTCTTGCCATTTCACTCAGTGCTATCGACACAGCCAATTTCGATCCTAGACCTTCTGTTGCACAATTTCTATCATCTTCTAGTCGCCACGGGGATCCGGATCCAGAAACACAAATATGCAAATAGTTTATATGCAGAAAAGTTTTTTAGAAATGACAATATCCTGTGGATCATTAAAGTTCAGTAAGTACAGTGTTACTGTTCTAGTCTATATTTTTTTAAATATTTTATGTGAACACCATTGCTGCTGAGTTCTACTGTTCTAGTCTGAAGAAAAGAACAATTAAAGAATATCAGTATGTGTGAATGTCATTGAATAACTAATGGTACTGCTCTAGTCTGAATAAAACACACATGATTTTCACTGAATATTGTTCTAGTCTTAGAAAACAAATTTTTACTTTTCAGTTTCAGTGAATACTTTTAATACCACTTAACGCATTTAATATCTAACAAAAGTCATGTCACAAATCAGACAATTGTAAATTAAAATATAATAAACAAGAATTGCGTAAAAGTGTAGGTAAAGATAGGCCTTACACAGGGTAACAGCATGTAGCGGAATCTTATTTATCAAATGACTTGTCTACTTAGTTAATCGTAATCGTAATCGTAATCTCGAGACTTCTACAGCGCCCAAAAAAGCTACGTCGCGGGAACCAGCTTATTCACAGGCGCTTAGTCAAATCAAAATCGATAGGCAGGGGGTGTCGAATCGGTTCCAGGTCAAGATCCAAAGGAGTCAGTCAGGTAGGCAGTAAGACGGCTATGGTGGGTGGTGTTTAGGGTTTACACGGCGAGGAAGGTAGGGAGAGGAGGAATCGGGATAGGATTTGTGAAAGAGCAGTGTTTTCAGTTTTGTGTGAAAGACCTGTGGAGAAATAGCAAGTGGTGAGGTTTTGGTGAGTTCGTAGGATGGATCTGAAATTTCTCGCAGTACTGGTGGGAGTTTGTTCCAGAGGGGTGGGACAGCTATGGCTATGGAGCGATTTGCAAATGTTAGTGATGAGATGATGGAAGGGCGTAGAAGTGTTAGGGCAGAAGAGGAGCTGGTTGAGCGGAGTGGTTGGACCGTGAACAACTGTCGGAGATCGGAAGGCTGGGAGGATTGGAGTGTATTGTAGGTGCGTGATATGACTTTATATTCTATTCTTTCGGGTATTTTGAGCCAGTGGAGAGATTTGAGGACAGGGGTGATGTGGTGGTGCTTGGGGGTTTTGGTCACAGCACGGGCAAGTGCATTTTGAATGGCTTGAAGGCGGTTTATTTGAGTGATGTCGATGTTTAAGAAGAGTGCATTGCAGTAATCTAATTTTGCGTGGACTATAGAAGTGGCTATTGTGGATACAGTTTTGAAGTCTAGCATTGGGCGAATTTTGCGCGGGTCACGGATGTGCATGAAGCAAGAGCGTGAGAGATGGGTGATATGGTCGGAGAGGCTGAGGTGCTGGTCAAAAATCACGCCTAGGTTGCGGACAGGAGAGTTTGCAGTGAATGTGTTGGTGGAGGTAGAGTTGAGGTTGAGAGTAATGGATGGATCTGGGATTTTCTTGAGTTGATCGCGCAGGCCTATAAGAATGAATTCCGTTTTAGCTGGGTTTAGCCACAAGAGATTTGATGACATCCAGGAAGAGATTTTGGTAACTACATGGAGAAGATGATCTATGGAATGGGAGAAGGTGTTTGGAGAGATAGAGATGAATAGCTGTGTGTCATCAGCATAAAGGTGATGATCAACCGAGGATGCTTTGATGAGTGAGCTAAGTGGAGTAGTGTAAAGGATGAACAGGAGGGGTCCAAGAACAGAACCTTGTGGAACACCACAGGTGAGAGGGCATGATTGGGATGAGGTTTCCGATATTTTGACAGAGAACGAGCGGGAAGAGAGATATGACTGGATCCAGAGGAGGACAGTGTCAGTAAAACCAAACCAGGTTGACAGTCTTTGGAGTAGGATGTTGTGGTCGATGGTATCAAAGGCTGCGGAAATATCAAGAAGGCAGAGACAAGAGACCTGTTGATGAGAGATGGCAGAAACAAGTTTATTGTAGAGGGAAGTGAGTAGGGTTTCAGTGGAGTGGCGTTTTGTAAAACCAGACTGGTGTGGGTTGAGAAGTGAGTTGGAAATCAGGTACTCATTGATTCGAGATAGAACTCTGCGTTCAGTTAGCTTAGAGATGAATGACAGATTAGAAACAGGTCGATAGTTGGAAAGGATTTCTTTGTCCAATGATGATTTCTTGAGGAGTGGAGTGACTAAAGAGTGTTTGAAAAGTAGGGGGAAATTGCCAGTAGATAAGGAGAGGCTGATTATTTTGGTGATGATGGGAACAAGGATAGATGCACAGTCTTTCAGTAAGGAGGTAGGCATAGGATCGAGTTCGCACTGCTTGTTTGGAAGAGATTGTAGCATATGGGAGACTTCAGCCTCTGATGCTGGTTGGAAGGCAGAGATTGATGATCGAGGAGGGGAAGGCGGAGAGTCATGAGTAGAGGACGGAGCGTCTGAAGGTGATTCGATGGTGGTTTTGGACAGAAGTGACTGGAGAGAGAGACGGAGGGTAGAAATTTTGCCTGAGAAGAAAGAGCAGAATGACTCAGCTATTGAAGAAGATGGAAGAGAGTTTGGGAGTGGACTGGAGGAGTTCCGATGAAGTAGGTTGTTTATGGTTTTCCAGAGAAGACGAGGATTAGCGGATTGAGAATGAACTAATGAGGAGTAGAACTTCTTTTTGGCTGTAGCCAGTAGGTTGTGGTATTTATTTGTGGCAGCTTTTAGAGCGGAGAGCATTTGAGGATTTAACTGCCGTGCTGATCGAAGGACGAACGAGACGTGCTTTCTACCGATCTACTTACTGCCGTGCTGATCGAAGGACGAACGAGACGTGCTTTCTACCGATCTACTTACTGCCGTGCTGATCGAAAAACGAACGAGACGTGCTTTCTACCGATCTACTTACTGCCGTGCTGATCGAAGGACGAACGAGACGTGCTTTCTACCGATCTACTTACTGCCGTGCTGATCGAAAAACGAACGAGACGTGCTTTCTACCGATCTACTTACTGCCGTGCTGATACAGAAGTGCGATTGAGACGCGCTATCTATCTACCTACTGCCGTGCTGATCGTGCCAAGTGCTGACGAGAGACGCTCTATCTACCTACCGCCGTGCTGGTTCTGGAGTGCGAACGAGACGTGCTGATCCTTCAGAGTGCTATCAGCGCAGACATACTACCGAATCGTTATCCTTCATTCTACGCGATTTTGTCCAGAAGCTACCAAACCTCAACTTCTGCGCAAATTCTCAATCTACGAGTTCCCTTCATATTCTTGCGACAGCGAAAACACCTCGGGCCGCCATTGTGACCTACATGTGAGCACCGTCCTCGTCCAGGGTCGCAAGAGAAAACGTCGTCGTGTATCTCCCTGCCGATAAGCGCCGCCTGTCGACGAAATATCTGGGCCACTGCGACGAACGCGTGTTTCGTGCTTGAATAGCGCATTACAACCGATCGTTATATATATATATATATTATCTGAGCGTCGACCTCCTCTGCGCCAGTCTGGCTACGCCTCGTATAGTTAATAGAAATTAAGGGCCACTCATTAATTAGGCCTATGTAAGTGCGGAAGCGTTGTCTGATTTGCGAATCTCTACGTCACTTGCGTGTTTAAGCGATTTATAGTGCTGTCGTGCTGAGAGAACGGAATTCAATTGTGCTGTGCCTGAACCCTACGAAATCAAGCATCACAAGTCCAAACTTCGTCATAAAAATGGGGATCTGAAATTATTATAAATTACTAATACTAAGTTTAATTAACAGAACGATCGCAAGCAGACTTATCTTAAACTAAAACTTTAATTAGTCATCTAGCATTACATAAAAATCGTACTAGTGCTAAGTAGTGCTTTCAATATAACGGCTTTTAGTAGTTTAATGCAAAAGGTGTTGAAACGGAGTAATACTAATTGATCAACACAATGTCTTCTAGCAGCGTTAATTCGTCAGATAGAGTCAACCGTGCAGTAAGTGAGTATGAAAGTGATGACGAACAGGCACATCGTCAACCCGAATCGTCTGGTGTTAACTTGAGCGAATCTATGGCCAAACTACATGAGGTGATAGGGAATATGGCTAATAGTTTAGCTGCCGTAGCTTCACAACAGCAAGTCATGGTGACGCAGCAAAGCTCCGTAGATTCAAGACTAATGTCCCTAGATTCTAGGCAGGCTCATGTGTATGATTCGGTCGAGCATTTGGCTCACCGTTTGAACCGGATGGAGAAATCCATAAGCCCCATTGTGGTATTCCAGGATCCAGGTCGTGACCCCCCCACGATTGCAGAACAATGTTCTGCCCCGCCTACCATTCGGAACCATCACTCGTCGATCCTAGTGAGTTCAGATGCACATCTGGAAACTGGGGGTCTCACTATGGACACCATTGGGTTACGGAGGAGTCAAAGACTGCTGGAGCGCCAGTCAAGATTCGATAATGTAGTGCCTTTGACTACTTCTGTAGCGCCAATTGCCACCTCTCTACCTCTTCCTCTGATGGGGAGAAATGAAGGCCAATCCGGACATATCCCACAGCTTGACCTAGCAAATCAAGTATGTCCAGGGGAGGCAGATCCCTCGATGTTCTATGATAATGAAAGATACCACATGGGCGGAAATCGAACTTCCGGGCAGGTGAACGGCTCCCTCCCTAACGAGAGACCGGTGGCCTGGCTCCCGGAGGTCGAAACTTTCCATACTGGCGACGCCGATGGGATTGTTTAAATGTAGGAAGAGGTTTCCATACTGATGACTTGGATTCAGATATTGTAAGTAGAAGAAGAATTTCATTAGAACAGAGGGATGAAGGCGACGAGGTAACTAATCAGAGGGGAGAGGTAAGGTGGAATCAGAATAACACTAGACAGGATTTGAGTAGGATCAACGTTGGTGAGAATGATAGGATCATGGAAACCAGCGGTAGACAAGTAACTTTTGCCCCAAGAAGCATTTATGTAGAGCCAGAATCAAATGAAATGCAGAGCAATGAATTGTATCTAAGTAACAGAGATGAGTACTTGCGATCGTCAGTGATTAGAAATAAGGAGAATTTTGACTTTTTGGCAAATTCTAACCATTTGATTAATGATAACTCGGGGGGACGAAAGAGACCTGCGCTAACCGAAATGTCAGTCAACGATGCAGACCGTCATCAGTCGGCCTTTCAACCAATCAGACGCATGGATGGACACCCTACGCAAACGGAAGACTGTCGTTACAACAACCGGATGGAACCAGTTACTGTGCAACCGCGTGACGTCATTCGCACTTCCGCCGCGCAGATCAACGGACACATGCGAACAGACCACCAACCCAGACCAGCGTTTCTCACTGTCCAAGAAGTGGAGTCAGCCATCTTCAACCCATACGTCACATCAGGAGCCGCCGACCAACCACGCGATCAACCTAGACGGATGACTATGTGGGAAGATCGACTTCCGGTGTCGATGGCGTACAACTACCAACCACCAGAACTGCGTCGACCCGAAGCTGTGCGTGAGGAGCGACTGATCTATTCGTCTGCACTAGGAGGATGTCGAGCTACGATTGGAGAAAGACCACCTTATGTGGGAAGATTACCGAACGACGGGGTAAGAGATAATCATCTTACTTACGAGCATCGTCAGGAACCTAACATGGCTGCAATGACCTCTTGTATGCAGTATCCCAGGACAAACCTGCCAGCTACGGTTAGCTATGAACGTCCGCCTGACTTGAATAATTTGACTAATCAGATGCCTAGAAATGGATGCGAACAAACCGGAAATGCAGTGGCGCAGCCAGAAATAAATGAAAGGTACGTCACAAGGACGGAGAACCAGTCCAAGGGAGTGTTGGCTTTGAATTCTTATGATGGTTCAAGTTCCCTTGATCTATTCCTTACGAGATTTAAGATATGCAGAATACATAATCATTGGGGAGAAGGAGCCATCTAGTGTGTGCACTACAGGGCCAGGCCGCTAATTTACTTGCAGAATGGGATGCAGAGGAGTTGTCGACAGTAAGTAAACTGGTCGATCGATTAGAGCAGAGGTTTGGAACAAGTTCGAGGGGGAGGTACTTTCAATCATTGCTCCAGAACAAAAGGCAGAAAGAAGGTGAGAGCGTGGAGGACTTAGCTTCCTCCATACGCCAATTGATCTCGGTAGCCTACAAAGGTTTGTCATCGAGTCATATTGACGGTTTAGCGATAAAGAGTTATTGCGACGCACTAGCAGACAGAAAATTAGCTTCACAACTTAGCTTACGCGAGTGCAAAGATTTACAGGAAGCAGTGGACTATTCAATCCGATGGAGACACGTGATTGCAGACGAAAAACAGCGCCATAGAGATCAATCACCCCCTACTAAGCGACTACGGCATATTCAGGAAACGGTGAGTCAGCCGACGGCACCAATACGACCCCTAGTACCAGGTCTGACACAGTCAAGAAGCCACGGTCGTCAGAACAATCCACAGCACTTTCGAGCGAATAATCAGCACTTTCAAAATCAACAACCGTTGTCATGGCAACAAAGAAATGACTGGAGACCAGAAAGGCGCTGTTTCAACTGTCAATCTAGCGAACACGTGATACGTTTCTGCCCATACCCACGTCCTAACCCTTATGCGGCGCCAACCAATATTTATCACATACCAGGAAACTGCAACGCTTATCTGTCAATTAAGCTGCATGGAAAGAATGTTCTTTGTCTTATTGACACAGGATCTCAGGTGTGCTTGGCGCCATCGAAGTTCATTCGGAAAAGCGAAATGAAGCCTGCGAGACAGAAAGTTCTGGCTGCCAATAATTCAGTCATACAGATTTTGGGACAAACGAAAGTAAAGTGTCTAATTGGAGGAAGAGAGTATTGGCTTGAAGTGCTAATTTCCGACCAGATAAGTGACTTTATTTTAGGTTTGAACTTCCTTGAGGACAACAGGGCGAGTTGGGACTTTCAAACTGGACGATTGTGGCTTAACGGTAATTTACTGCCAGTGCAAAGACGAGCCAGCCCGTTAAACTGTAGACGGATCGCTATGGCCTGCGATGTAAGCGTGCCACCGCTATGCGAGATGAATGTCCAAGCGTTTGCTGTTATACCTAATTTGCAGCAATCACCTTCACAGTGGGCTACTAAAGCAAAGATATTCGACACTGGACTGATTGTGGCCCGCACACTTCTCCCACCCCGGAAGTTGGACCTTGTTATACGGGTGATGAACCCGACACCGAAAGCCATAAAGATAAAGAGAGGTTGTCGATGCGAGTTGGACGAAGTGCTAATCACCGAACACGCTGCGTCTAATGAGACTACAGTGAAATGTGCGATGATAAATGGACAGACAGATGAATTAGCCGAGACGGTCCTTGCACCGCTGTGGACTGATGTGGATGAAGAAGTTACGCCGGAGAACAGGAAGAGGTTACGCGAAGTGCTATTACGACACCAGAAAGCCTTTTCAATGGGAGATTGGGACATGGGTTATACGGAGATAGTGCGACACGAGGTCCCGACCGGAAATGCAGCACCAATTCGTCAAACCTTGAGGAGACAACCGTTAGCACTACTTCCGATTATAGATGCGCAGGTAGAGACGATGTTACGTCAAGGAGTGATTGAAGCTTCAAGTGCTGAGTGGGCAAATAACATTGTTATCGTGACCAAGAAGGACGGGACTCCTCGTTTTTGCATAGACTATCGAGCGCTAAACAAGATAACGCAGAAAGACAATTTTCCTCTGCCAATAATTGCGGAATGTATTGACCTAATGTCCGGTGCTAAGTGGTTTAGCACTCTGGATCTCTTTTCGGGCTATCATCAGCTGGCACTTCACCCAAGTGCTAAAGCTAAGAGTGCTTTCCTGACTAGGAAGGGCAGCTACCAATACAACACTCTCCCATTTGGCATGGTCGGGGCAAGTGCCAGTTTTTCACGGATGATGAGTTTAGTGATGTCAGGACTAAACTTTTCAATCTGCTTGACCTACTTAGATGATGTCATCATCTTTGGCGTAGACATAGATAGCCATATGGAGCGACTGGAGATCGTGCTGGAAAGATTGGCAAGTGCAAACCTGAAGCTAAAACCATCCAAGTGCAAACTACTTCGCAGCAGTGTTGAATTCCTGGGACATGTTGCTAATCGTGAAGGAGTGGCCACTGACCCGAAAAAAATTGACGCAGTGAAGGACTGGCCAAGACCCGTCAAAATGAAGGACGTCCGTGTTTTTATAGGCCTGTGTTCGTATTACAGAAGATTTGTAGCCGATTTTGCAAAGATTGCCAGACCCCTGCATAACCTGACCAAGAAGACGGAGAAGTTCGATTGGACGAATGAATGTGAGGAGTCATTCTTAGTGCTGAAGGACAAGTTGACAACTGCACCGGTTTTAGCACTACCTCGAGAATCCGATGCATATGTTCTAGACTGCGACGCTTCGAACTGGGCTATAGGTGCAGTCCTTTCACAGGTGCAAGACGGAGATGAAAGGGTTATCTGTTATGGAAGCCGCGTGTGTTCTCCTGCTGAGCAAAACTACGACGTCACACGACGAGAGCTCTTGGCGATTGTATACTTCATAAAGTACTATAGAGTATATTTGTTAGGCAGGAAGTTTCTGTTGAGAACTGATCATTCTGCTTTAGTATGGATTCAAAAGCATCCAAACCCTGTGGGACAATTAGCCAGATGGGTTTGTCTGTTGAGCGAATTCGACTTCACAATACAACACCGTCCTGGAACCGCCCACGGTAATGCAGATGGACTCTCTCGTCGTCCGCTTCGAGTAAACGCAGCCAAGTGCGTAAACCAGCGTCGTAATGAAGCACAGCTTCTACCAGTGGACTGGAGTGCAGAAGTTATTGCCAAGGAACAGCGAGACGATCCAGATTTGGGATGGATCATTAACCGGAAAGCCAGCAGTGCAGAAATGCCCTGTCCTCAAGAAATACGTGACCTTAGCGGCACTATCAAGAGACTCGTTTATCAATGGCCTCAGCTAGACGTCGTTAATGGGCTATTAACACGCCAGTGGCTGAATAGTGAACCGACGAACACGGATCTTAATGGCTCGGTGCGATGGCAACAGATGATACTACCTCCCCCGAGACGCGCGGCGCTCATCAAGTTGTGTCATACTGGTCTCACCGGAGGTCATTTAGGTGCTAAAAAAACATGTAGCCACGTTCAGAGGTATGCCTATTGGCCAGATTGGCATAATACTGTTAAGCTGGAGCTGATGAAATGTGACAAATGCGCTAGATATTTTCGCGGAAAACCACCACACAGAGGCCTGTTGCAGAAACTAACTGTAGGAGAACCAAACGAAGTCATTTCTCTGGACTATTGTGGGCCCTTCCCGACGTCTAACCGTGGACATCAATATCTGCTCACAGTGATAGACAACTTCTCTAAATTTGCTGAAGCTTACCCTACCCGACGGCAAGATGCGCAAAGTACAGCCCGCATTCTGCTTGACCAATGGATCTGTCGATATGGTTGCCCCATTCAAATTATTACTGACAGAGGATCTTGTTTCGAAGCCCAGATGTTCCAAGAACTGTGTCAGATGCTTAAGATAGACAAACTGCGCACAGTTGCTTACAAACCGAGCTCTAATTCTACAGTCGAACGATGGCACAGAACATTGAACTCACTAATTGCTAAAGCAGTGGAAGGAGATCAGAAAAACTGGGATTTGTGTTTACCTTCCGTTCTATGCTCGTACCGATCGTCTACCCACACCAGCACCGGCTTCACACCAAACAAACTGTATTTAAACAGAGAAATAAATCTACCAATCGACATTATCCTAGGTAAAAAAACAAGAAGAGCTAGGACAAAATACGTATGTGGATTACGTGCAACAGCAAGAAGATAGAATGCGAAGGTCTTTTGAGTTGGCACGCAACTGCCTGAAGAAACAAGCAGAAGCAAGAGCGGCCAGATACAACATGAGAGTAAAGGGCCACGAGTACAAGGTGAACGATTTAGTTTACTACCATTATCCGCGGAACAAGAGAGGAACAAATCCAAAATGGAATTTTTCCTACCAAGGACCATACAAAATAACAGAGAGATTAGGCCCTGTTTTGTTTCGCATACAACGCAGCAATAGGACTCAGCCCAAGGTTGTGTATATCGATGCTTTGAAGCCTTGTCATAATGAGGAAATCAAAGAAAAGGCGCTAGAGAAAGAAGTAGAACTGGAAACTGACGATTTGACTCGACTGTTTGATTTGGATGAAGAAATAACGGTATCGAGACCAAAACGTGCTACCAGGCCACCACAGATGTATGGATTCGACGATTAGAGTGCAAATCGCATATATATATAGAGTTGCAAGTAGAGACAACTGTAGTTTAGAATATATAGCATATTAGAGCAAAGTATGTCAGTGGACCGTTCCTTCTAGGTAAGATGAGACATGCACATGTGCTGGTGAACTGTCAGCGACTCCAGCGGCCGAGGTACAAATTGTTCCGCTATGACCAGGCCGAACACCGGCGTTAATGGACGGCTAACAACTGTACGTGTCAGTATCTGGACTTAAAAGAGACCAACTCGACGATCTTAATCTGCAACAATTCGTCAAAATTAGGTTTGTAGACAGGCTGACCTTTTCCCACACTCCAACCGGACTCCTCAACCTAGACAGCCACTTCTACCTTATAAGGAAGCAATTTAAGAGAGCCATTCTCATTCGATTTGAGTCTTGGAGAGAGAGAGTTAAAAAGTCGAATTTAGTGTCTAATAAATTTTTACGAGCGAAGTCGGATCGAAGTATGGAAGGAGAAAGGAAGCAGCATGAGGAGGAGTCAATGGATGCGGACAACGTAATGGAGTGCGAAAACACTCCTGAGGCACATTCATTTAGTGAGTTGGAGCAACTACTGGCAGACTGGGACTATGATGCGAAAAATGAAGATGTGGGTCTGCCTCCACCAAGGGATACAAACACCCCTCTACTGGACGAAACCGAGGACGCGGATACGAAGCCAGAAGAGGTTAGTGGAGGCGCAGGGAATCTACACACACCACCACCTCCGGTCACTCCCCCACCTCAACAACCGGACGACTCACCGCCACCAGCCGACGCATCCTTTGCCTCTGTGTCTCCAATATCGTCCGTAGACAGCTCCGTCAGAACCGCACACTACTGCGGCATGACATGTCTTGCTCCAAGTTGGAATGTCCAATGCAGGCCATGGACGACAGTGTCCGTGACCTCGTGGAAGACGACGGCGGCGGGCATGATTTTTCTTGTCTTAGACGCTTTCCGTGTGCAAGGTCACGCAGGCATCACGCATGAGGATATGCTAACCATGCACCGATACCTACCACCCGTGGATAACAACGAAGAGTCTTTGCCAATCGTTATAGCGACGACACAAGTTTTGGCTACGATTGGGCACGGAGAACACGTTCTGCGCCAATGGGCAAGAAATGATGGGCGAACCGTTCCACCACCAGTCGTACTACCGGAAGTCGTTGCGCCAAATATACAACCATGGGCCATGAATGGCTACTGGTCGTATAACCTCTGGAGTCTGATTGTATTAATAATAAACCGATTCTTGGCACAACCAGAGCTGGGAGAAGAGGAGGCCTTTTTGAACAGCATCAGCGACATCTACGTCACTGCTTACAGAAGTCCTTGGGTGGTAACGCTGGCCGTATTCACTGCACGATTCATAGCCTTGGCACCGTGGATCTGGCAAGTGCTGTTTCGTGAGTAGTACACGTAACGTACAATAATAGAACGCTAAAAACCAGAAAGAGACAGAAAACAAGTAGGTGAGGAACGGTAACTGTCTCTAGTAGGAATTAAAGGAAACGTCATACGTATTGACCATTTATATCCTCTTTGTGTAGCAAAAACAGTAGTTATGAGTAGTCTCGTAGTGTTTGATGAAGTGTAGTAGAGTCTGATGAGAGCAAATGGTAGAAAACATAACTCTAGTACTAATTGTGCTAAGGAGGAATAACATGTAAGATGAACGATATTAAGTAAAGTAGTGATTTGTTTTTTTTCTTTGCTGTGTTTTTGAACTGTAAGAAGCTAAGTGCTATAGGAGCTAAATGAGGAATTCAAGGAGCTCGGAGCAAGCTAAATAAATTAAGGTTTATCTTACTTGATGACCCAGGTGGGTCATCTCAGGTCATGTAGGAGGGCTGTGTGAGATTATAGAACAATCTCCCTAGGTGAGAATTACATTTTTTTAAAAATTAAATAGATATATTCTTAATTAAAACATTAATACAGATAATAGTTCAGTGCTCGTACATGGAAACGGAAGGGAGGTGAGCACCTGCTTCTATCGGGCAGGTGACGACCGAATCTGAAGTGGCTTACGATTGGTCAGCGGGGCGTCAGCTACCGCAAGGCATACAAGACAGTGAGGGCGTAGTTACTGACCGGCGATTATGGTAATTAAACCGGCAGGAGGGCTAGCCTCCGGCGCGGGCCAAGCGACGGGTAACTGTCAACCATAGCTCCGGCACGTCTACAATGAATAAGAAATAAAGATAACGAGCAGACTATCATATAAGGGGGGTGGGACGATCTGCTAAACGGTCAAACACATAATCCAGCCAGGAAGGAGCTAAATAAAATAGCTCTGATTGGACAGCGGAATTACCGACTGTAGTAAGGCTTTATCAAAATTAACTATAAAAATCGATGCAAGCCGCCATTCGAGAGTTCGCCACGGAAGAAGACGCCACGGAGAAAACCTGGAAGAAGAAGAAGCTCGCTCAACCTGGATAAGAACCAACTGATGTTCACTCCGCGCAACCGAGTCAGCCACTGGAGAAGAACCAACTGATGTTCACTCCGCGCAACAGAGTTCACCACGGAAGAAGACGCTCGCTCAACTTGGAAGAAGAAGCTCGTTCAACCTGGGAAAGTCTGCACGGAGGACCGCAACGGACCACTGGACGCTGAAGTCTTCAAAAGAAGAGAGACGGAACGAGCAGAGTTATCTAAAAGGCTCACTCGATTTAACTGCCGTGCTGATCGAAGGACGAACGAGACGTGCTTTCTACCGATCTACTTACTGCCGTGCTGATCGAAGGACGAACGAGACGTGCTTCCTACCGATCTACTTACTGCCGTGCTGATCGAAAAACGAACGAGACGTGCTTTCTACCGATCTACTTACTGCCGTGCTGATCGAAGGACGAACGAGACGTGCTTTCTACCGATCTACTTACTGCCGTGCTGATCGAAAAACGAACGAGACGTGCTTTCTACCGATCTACTTACTGCCGTGCTGATACAGAAGTGCGATTGAGACGCGCTATCTATCTACCTACTGCCGTGCTGATCGTGCCAAGTGCTGACGAGAGACGCTCTATCTACCTACCGCCGTGCTGGTTCTGGAGTGCGAACGAGACGTGCTGATCCTTCAGAGTGCTATCAGCGCAGACATACTACCGAATCGTTATCCTTCATTCTACGCGATTTTGTCCAGAAGCTACCAAACCTCAACTTCTGCGCAAATTCTCAATCTACGAGTTCCCTTCATATTCTTGCGACAGCGAAAACACCTCGGGCCGCCATTGTGACCTACATGTGAGCACCGTCCTCGTCCAGGGTCGCAAGAGAAAAC
The DNA here is from genome assembly GCA_963556255.1 of Allolobophora icterica. Lineage (NCBI taxonomy): Eukaryota > Metazoa > Annelida > Clitellata > Crassiclitellata > Lumbricidae > Allolobophora > Allolobophora icterica. The sequence goes on along the minus strand of OY744607.1, from coordinate 23,334,311 downwards.
GTCGTCGTGTATCTCCCTGCCGATAAGCGCCGCCTGTCGACGAAATATCTGGGCCACTGCGACGAACGCGTGTTTCGTGCTTGAAAAGCGCATTACAACCGATCGTTATATATATATATATATTATCTGAGCGTCGACCTCCTCTGCGCCAGTCTGGCTACGCCTCGTATAGTTAATAGAAATTAAGGGCCACTCATTAATTAGGCCTATGTAAGTGCGGAAGCGTTGTCTGATTTGCGAATCTCTACGTCACTTGCGTGTTTAAGCGATTTATAGTGCTGTCGTGCTGAGAGAACGGAATTCAATTGTGCTGTGCCTGAACCCTACGAAATCAAGCATCACAAGTCCAAACTTCGTCATAAAAATGGGGATCTGAAATTATTATAAATTACTAATACTAAGTTTAATTAACAGAACGATCGCAAGCAGACTTATCTTAAACTAAAACTTTAATTAGTCATCTAGCATTACATAAAAATCGTACTAGTGCTAAGTAGTGCTTTCAATATAACGGCTTTTAGTAGTTTAATGCAAAAGGTGTTGAAACGGAGTAATACTAATTGATCAACACAATGTCTTCTAGCAGCGTTAATTCGTCAGATAGAGTCAACCGTGCAGTAAGTGAGTATGAAAGTGATGACGAACAGGCACATCGTCAACCCGAATCGTCTGGTGTTAACTTGAGCGAATCTATGGCCAAACTACATGAGGTGATAGGGAATATGGCTAATAGTTTAGCTGCCGTAGCTTCACAACAGCAAGTCATGGTGACGCAGCAAAGCTCCGTAGATTCAAGACTAATGTCCCTAGATTCTAGGCAGGCTCATGTGTATGATTCGGTCGAGCATTTGGCTCACCGTTTGAACCGGATGGAGAAATCCATAAGCCCCATTGTGGTATTCCAGGATCCAGGTCGTGACCCCCCCACGATTGCAGAACAATGTTCTGCCCCGCCTACCATTCGGAACCATCACTCGTCGATCCTAGTGAGTTCAGATGCACATCTGGAAACTGGGGGTCTCACTATGGACACCATTGGGTTACGGAGGAGTCAAAGACTGCTGGAGCGCCAGTCAAGATTCGATAATGTAGTGCCTTTGACTACTTCTGTAGCGCCAATTGCCACCTCTCTACCTCTTCCTCTGATGGGGAGAAATGAAGGCCAATCCGGACATATCCCACAGCTTGACCTAGCAAGTATGTCCAGGGGAGGCAGATCCCTCGATGTTCTATGATAATGAAAGATACCACTTGGGCGGAAATCGAACTTCCGGGCAGGTGAACGGCTCCCTCCCTAACGAGAGACCGGTGGCCTGGCTCCCGGAGGTCGAAACTTTCCATAGTAGGCATTCATACAACGGATGCTCAGGGTAAGAAGAATGATTGACAGATACATGTAGGCGGGTGAGAATGGAGGCGATGGTGGATGAATCTGGCTTGGATGGAAAAATGGACAAAGGATGATGGGTGAATATTAGGCGAAAAATTGGGTGGAATGTGATGAAAAATATTGGAACGAACTCACCGCGTCCAGAAGAGTAGTCCAGAAGAAAGATGACTTTGGCATGTCAGACAGTTAGGAAAGATGATAAGAGCTCTGCGCTGTGCAACCACTGACTTCCGCTCGGCTCGACTAAGTAATATAGGCATAGAAAGAGTGCATTTATTCAAGGCGGCGTTTACAAAAAAAGTGGCGCTATAAAAATAAAAGTTAAGTTTAAGTTGAGAGCCGTTGGTTAATGCTAATGAGATGGCACGTAATGAGCAATGGCTGATCGGTTGCTATAACGATCAAGGACGCTAGCAAATGAGATTTCGCGGGGGCAGTCTTCGACTTGGAGAGAACGGCGTATGTTGAGTCACTGTTCAACGGATTTGATTTGAGTGGAAGAAACATTAATTTCTTCAGTAAATCTTTGGATGTGTTCAGTGAAATCTATGCGCTTGTCCATAAAGCCCTAGTATCTTTGGATGATATCGATCCATATTCGTTGAAGTGATAGGATCATAGGACGATCGGAACTCTAGACTCTAACCGTTGTCTAATTTGGTGTTCGTTTGAAATTGCGATGCCACCTGCAGACATTTCGATTGCTGAAGATGGTCCTCGTATTAACGATATATCTTTGACTTGTGCTGGTTTATGGTCTTCCGATGCTCTTCGTTTCACTCTATTCTACACGCCGAACACTCTATTCTACACGCCGAAAGGGACAATCTACGATTCAACAGCCTTGAAATGAACTCAGTAGAAGTTCAATTAAACAGTTTCAACTGTGATCTGCAGGTGTGGCGATCTGACGTTTCATTAGGCTCAGATAAGGTATGAAATTTAATTCTAGTCTAGATTATCAACGCCGCTCGAGGTAGATAGGTTCTGTATTATTTTGTGAACTGAAATGATTATCTGAAATAAATTTGCGTTTTAAAGTTACGAAACAACTGGTGTTTATCGAGTAGATTTATTCACTGGATTTATTCATTTCACTGAATTTGATGTGATAATTATGCGCTCCTCTATCTTCATTAACGTAAGCTAGAAAGACTTAACCTAATACGTTTCTAAAATAAAATATGTTTCCATAGGTGCTGAAGTCGCTGGTACACACAGTAGCTTTTCAAGCACTGGATTAAAAGTTCAACTCGTGAGCCTTTTTTGAAATCCTTCCATGGTTTATCAGACCGTTTGGCTCAGAAAAAGTGGTTACATTAACCAGTGATTTCCCTTTTCTGTCAAATTAGGCAAAAATGCTGACTCTCAACAGCTATTTGTCTCACCCCTTCAAATTCACGAAAATATGCCCTGCTTCCATGCAACTCCACCTGTATTCGTGAAATCGATTTTTACCATCCAGTCAACCCGGTCTGCTAGACTATCCTCCTACCACTCTCGCGCGTCTCAGTCATAAGTCTTCTTAAATTCTCTAACACGGCACCTTGACTATGGAAGGATTTCTGCCCCAGAATTTAAGAAATTCTCCGTCCCTCCACCAATCCTAGCTTCATTCATTCAATATGAATCATACCTGTCGAGCTATCTCAGATTGTGTGCATTTTGGGTAAGTAAAGTAATTATAAAAAGCAACGAGACCTAAAGTCGCCTAGAAGTTGTTGGAGATTCTCGACTGAAATGGATTGAGAGGTAAAGACAACCCCAAGATGAGTAATTGCTTTCAGCTGGTCAGTGCATCACCGACTTCTTTGAGTGCCGATATCTTCTGAGGAACAGCCGATTCGATATGCCCTGAATACAAAAGATAGCCTTTCAGATAAATGATTATCTACAGCCGATGTAGATCCGACATCTATGGTAGATCCGACATCTATGGTTCATTGGCTTGAATAATTAGAATTTGTAAGGGAGCTTCATACGTCGCGCCTTTCGGTAATCTAGCAAATTTCATTCTTATTGTATTGTATTCGGATATTTATAAAGCGCTTCTAGCGGGAGGGCCATTCAGAAGCGCTCCCAGTGCGAGAGACGCCGAGAGAAAGAGCAAGTTTTAAGAAAGGTAAAAGAGGAAGGGACGTTACCTGAGAGAATAGAAGAACGAACGAACGGAGGAAGCTCATTCCAAAGAGCAGGGCCAATGGAGGCAAAAGACCTCGATTGAGCCAGAGAAGTCCTGACACGGGGAACGAGGAGGTCCAAACGGACCGATGAACGAGGAGGACGAAGAGAAGCAGCAGAGTGAGGGCGATGAATTTAGTCACATAAATATTTTGGAGCGAAACCAAGTTGAGCCTTAGAGACAAGGATGAGAACCTTAAATTGGATGCGGGCAGACAGCGGGAGCCAGTGGAGCTCTTCTGCCATAAAGGTGGTGATATGAGAGAATCGAGGAAGACGGGAAATTAATCTAGCAGCAGCATTGAGAACGGACTGAAGAGGAGCAAGACGGACTTTGGGAAGACCAATGAGGAGGGAATTGCAGTAGTCAAGTCTAGAGCAGACAAATGCATGGACAATTGAAGTTAAAATTGGAGACGAGAGAGAGCGACGGATAGCTCTAAGGAGCCTTAGGTAAAAATGGGAAGTGCGAGTGAGTTTGGAAATGTGTTCAGTAAAGGTGAGAGAATTGTCAAGGGTCACTCCTAGATCACGAACGCTAGACGAGAAAGTGAAAAGCGGAAACCTTTGACACAGCACAGCAAAGTCGAGTTTTTGAAGTTGCTGAGGAGTGCCAAACCAGATAAATTGGGTTTTGGACGAATTGAGGGAGAGGCGATTGCAAGACATCCAGGTATGAAGATCATGAGAAAGAGCTTCGATGCGCTGAGCAAGAAGAAGTTGAGAGGAAGGAGGCCCATGAACATAAGCCTGGACATCGTCAGCAAAGAGGTGGCCTGAAGCCCCATGGATGGGGAGGAGAGAGGGGATACCGGCCGTGTATAAAATAAAGAGGAGAGGGCCCAGAACAGAGCCCTGCGGAATACCCAGTTTAACAGGGACCCACAGAGTTCTAGATTCACCAGAGATAGCCATCTGAGTGCGATCAGATAGGTATGACCGGAACCACTGGAGAGGGGTACCCTTGAGATCGCAAGAGGTCTCAAGGCGCTGTAGAAGAATGGTGTGGTCGACCATGTCAAAGGCTGAGGAGACATCATATAGCGCCAGAAGAGTGAGTTCGGACCTATCAACAGCTGAATAAATTTCAGAAAGCAAAGAAAGGAGGGCAGTTTCAGTGGAGTGGTTTAGGACCCAGTGTAAACGTTTCAAAGTGAAGAGTCCAATCAAAATAAAGAAGGCAATCGTTCCGAGTACAATAGCATAAGAAAGAGGTTAAGCTCAGGTAAAAAATGAATTATGTTGAGCTGAGTCGAGTAGCAATGAGAGGCAAAACGAGGCAGTGACCAACATCTGTCGAACGTTCAAGCAATATCAGGCTAGTGCTAAACGGACACTATTTATCGTTAGTCTATAGTAGATTTGAAGATAAGTTCTTTTAGCTGTCGTAATAATCGTAGCTTTCGTAATCGTCAACTTATTGTGCTCTTGAACACTCTCGTACGAACTCAGAAGATTTGTTCGCAACATGCTCGTTTGACAATCTTACGCAGAATCATAATTGACGCGACAGAATCAAACCTATCAGACACTTCGTAGGACTAGTCTATGCGACACTTATTATTATTATTATTATTAGTATTATTATTATTATTATTATTATTATTATTATTATTATTATTATTATTATAATTATTATTATTATTATTATTATTATTATTATTATTATTATTATTATTATTATTATTATTATTATTATTATTATTATTATTATTATTATTATTATTATTATTATTATTATTATTATTATTATTAGAGCAGTTTTATATAGCGCCCCTTCAGATTGCCTACTCAGGAGCACTCCCAGCCCCACTGCGCGGTCGAACAACATAGTTTTGAGGACAGTAAGAAACAGGGTGAAATGACCAATCGGTATTTGACGGAGCTTGGAAAGGAGCCCATTCCAGGTCATGGGGGCAGCCACAGAGAAGGCACGGCGCTGCCGTATGGCTGTGGAGGACATGAGACACACGGTTGAGTAGTGGTTGACTTCGAGAGGCGCTATAGTAATATCCGGAATAAATAAATAAATAAAATTAAAATAAGTGTGAAAATTTCCTGACAACCGAATCGTTCGTGTCTTAATCGTGTGAGTCCCTTATATCCTTCTCCCCCACACCATTACTTATACGACTCAGCGTCGCTGTGACCATTATTTTTCCAAAAACGACAAATGCCTACGCTTCAGATACGTGCATAGATTATCAACCTCGCAGCTGTTTTCAACAAATCCATGATGCGCTTTTTCCTCGGTCTACTATCGTGGATCTATCTTTTCAGTCGATTTTATATATAATGGTACGCAAATGGGGCGGAGAGATGGTTGAATGGTAATACGCTGGCACGAAGATCAGAAGAACGCGGGTTCGATACCCGCTGGCTCCATAAAGGTTGACTTAGCCTTTTCACTCCCTACACTTCTTCGGGGCAACTGTAAAATGAGCAGTAGAACAGATGGACTCCTCTTGAACATATTATTATTATTATTATTATTATTATTATTATTATTATTATTATTATTATTATTATTATTATTATTATTATTATTATTATTATTATTATTATCATCTGTTACTACTATTTCATGTAATCTTACTGCGTACTTGTCGGTTTCAATTTAATAACCGAATATGATTATTATTAAATAGTATAATTTGCGTACATGCATTAACCTTGAGGTAATTGCAGTTCGTGAAACTATCCTGAGAAACACTGCACTCTATCAACCATAAGGCCGTTATCTTGCATGCGATAACCTTCTAGTTTAATCTGTTGATATTGTACACCTGTTCGATATGTTCAATTTCCCATCAGCCAAAATTCGCTATAAATACAGAAGATTTCATAAGGAGTTCACTGGTCGTTTCTTCAACCTTCACAGTAAAGATGCGTTCATTTGTGGCTTTTCTTGCTGCTCTCAGCCTGTGTAAGTAACTGCTTTCAACTATCTATGATTAGAAATATTACTCGTAACAGTAGTCTCAAATTTGCTAAAGCACTACTTAAAGCCAAACTCTGAGCAGTAGCTTGTTCACGAGTGCTACATCGTGTCGGTTACCAGAAGACCAGCGACAGAAAAGGAGACAGAGTAGCTCTAAGGCGAAGTCCGTCTGGAACAAGAAGGATAGTACGGCGGAAGACAGGAAGAAGAAATAGCAGCAAAATATTTTTAATTACTGCAATTGTGTTTTGTCTACGCTTGTTTCCTAACAGAAGCGTCATAGGATACTTGAAATGATGACTTACTTTTCATCATCCTTCTTGACAAATTAAAAATGATAATCTCTTGACGCGCTGCTTTCATTTCTATCTGGTGCCGTACTTCAAGTTTTATGAAAGTCACACTTTCTATCTCTCGAAATAAACAATTCAGGACATTTCCGTATATTCTGTCAGAAATGGCAATAACAGAAATTAATAAACTACGACACTTCTCAAACTACAAAGTTAAGCGTGACGCAAAGAATTGCTTTTGGCTGTAAAGAGAAGCGCACAAGGCCATTCCCCTACAATCTTATTTATTACACGCCTTTCTTAACATCAAAGCGTTCAGAGGTGTTATACTGGGGCTGTAGGTTATTCGGCGGAATCGATCACAAGCCAGGTGCAACCCAGCAAATGAATCCTAAACATTTAATAATGCCTGGAATTTTCGGATATACATACCTCACCCCATTTAAAAGTTTAACAACGAGCGTGTACTAAAAGTGACCGGGAAATCAATGCAGGGCGTCGTTAAAGTGTTAATCGCCATTATTGCTAGCATAACTAGAAAATACTAGCTCAATTTTCCTAATAGTAAGGCGAAAGCAATGTACATTAAAATCAAATACTTTATTTGGCTGAATAGGCTTAGACTGTAAAACACCATAAAAGCTGCTTGTCAGCGATCGGTCTCAGAAATTTTTAAGAGTCTAGTTACCATCATAGTAACCATCGAAACGCATAAATTACATGGAAGTAACCAACTCCTGTATTTTTTGGTTTAAAGCACACTCTTCCTTGCTAGGTTAGAAATTCCAAAGCTTAGAATCGTCTAGGTCAACTGGCTTAGCACTGCAAGCAGACAGGTTCCCTAACATAATAGATTTTGCCGAACATAATAGATTTTGCCAAACTTCCACAACGGATTTCCATTTTTTTACTACGTTTTCACTTGAAACGGACTGGTAACACTCTTGCTCGAAGAACATAAGGTCTTGAAAGACGCGGTTCGATACCCCGTAAGCTCTGTATAGGTCGACTCAGCCTTCACCTCAGGGGCAACTGTAAAATGAGAGGGTGCCTTACAGGCTGCCAAGACGTGTGCTATAAAAGATTTTGATAATTGTACTGTCAGATGTTTCAATGTTACTGCGGTTTAGCAACAAACACGAAAATATATATATATATATATATGTATTTATTAACTGACTTATGGATTATGAAAGCGACGATATGCCAGTACTGAGATTGGATTATATTTGCAGACTCACTGTTCAACAGTACTATGGCTTAAGCTTGTGTTGGCTTCCTGACAATGATCCACGTGGGCTAGATGCATATGTCCTATTAAATTATTAGGTTTAAAAACCCAAATGGTTATGTGCCCTCCTATGCTCGTCAGACTGATTTCATAAGACCGGAAGGAAAGTAGAGAAACGTTATATTCCCTTAGATGTTCAACACAGTGGGTTTTCTCGCCACATCGTTGGTTGTTCCGACGATGGCAGGAAGAGAATGGACCTTTGGTTTTATTCACACGCTTTCACAAAGAAGTTGCAATATATTCCAAGCTACTGGACTTCATGATTTGAACAAAGTCACTCATGTGTTAGAAAAGAAGCAAAAGAAATGCAGTCACTGTTGGTCTCTTGTAGATTACGGTCATAGGCCTGTCTCATAGTAATAACGGGGAATAATATTCTTCAAATCGACTGCCTTGTTGTAGACAACAATTTTAGTTGAATTACGTAACAGCATGACGAAGATTTATGTATTTATAAATGAGAAAAATCGTTGTAGGCCAGGCGAGGCCCCAGAAATTCATCGATGGGGCTCTTCCGTCTTTCTTCCTCAGCGGTGAGCAGTTCATCATCGGTGGATCGGATGCTGCTCCTGGAGAGTTTCCATGGCAACTGTCTCAGACACGAGGAGGCTCGCACAGCTGCGGAGCTTCACTGTTGAGCGCAAACTACGGCCTCAGTGCATCTCACTGCGTCGATGGAGCGTAAGTGAAAAGACAAGAATCAGGCATCTAGTCACCAATGAGAACTATTTTAACAAGCGCAATGATTGTGTATAATTTGCTTCGTGATTATGCATAATTCATTGTAGGCAAAAATACGCAATACATACAAAGTATTAGAGAACTTAGTCGCCTGTGTGAGTTCAAGTACATGCTATTTCTATTTTCAAGACTTTACAATTTCAGTGACATTCTTGAGGCAATCTCAAACATTCCATTATTATTTCTTGTAGACTTCCATCATCCATACAAGTAATCGCTGGTCTGCATCAACGATCTGGCACTCCAGGATCTCAGACAGTCGACATTACCGGATACACGATGGTATGTTGACCAATTCCTTTGGAGAACTTTCCACGGTGAAACATTTAAGGGCACCATTTGGGTATGAGATTTGACCGTTCAACGTTCATATTGCTGTTACGCTATGAAATAAAACATTTGTAGACATCTAAAACAAAACAAAGAGGGCTGCGAAGTTTCGTGGCGGAAATGATTCAATACATATAATTTATATTGTTGTTGTTGGAATTTATAAGATCAATCGAAATAAGAAAGTAACTTTTGCTGATCGTGGTTTGCTGTTAGCACGCGGATTACTTAGCGGGTGTTCCTACCTATTCCAACGACATCTCCATTCTGAACTTTGCTTCGGCCATTACCATTGGAGGCAATATTCAGCCGGCTCTCCTTCCAGCGGACAACAGCAACAACTACCTCGGCTTAACTTGCGTCATTTCAGGATGGGGCCGCACAAGTAAGAACGCTGATATTCTGTTCTTAAATTACATCGATACTAATCATCGTGAATTTATGTTTAACATAAAGAGGCCGAGACCGAAGAATAATGTTACGAGGCTGAACCACAGTTTCTAAGGTTGCACATCACGAAACCGAAACCGAAGACGCAACAGTTTAGCTAGAGAAGATCCAAGTGCATCTGTACATACTTTGATACCGAATTAGATGTAATTTAAAATTAGATGGTTATAAATTACATGCTCACGTTTAGTGAAATTTCATCTAGCATAGGTTCAAAGAGAACAAAGTTGAGTCAAGGTTATGTATGTGTTTGTAATCACAGGTTCATCCAATATCCTTCCTGATACTCTTCAGAAGGTCTCCATTGAAGTCATCGGAACCGCTGAGTGCCAGACTCTTGTCGATGCCGTCCTCGGATGCTGGATTTGGGACAACCATATCTGTCTCTACGACCGGGCTACCCTAGCTGGATCCTGTAACGTAAGCTAATCTTGGCGGATTTACTAATGCACACACTTATTGAAGACTTGTATTCTGCTATGAAGTTCAAACAATTCAAGCTTTTCCTGCTACTTCTAGCTTCATCCTAACGGCTTAAATTAAAAACCTTAAATGGCTATTGTTTATTGTTGCATTGTAATTGCAAATTTATATAAAAATTTATATACTTCGAGAGAAACTCGTCAGTGGGGCTTCCGACCTGATAACACAAACCACGGTCGAACATTGAGGCGCTTAAGAAAATCGGGCGGATGCCAACATGTTCATGTGGAAGGTTATGTGGCAACTTATTCCAAATAGATGGGCCGACCACTGCCAAGCTTCTATGATGGACTTTCAAAGTGCGGGCCGGTGAAACATCCTGGTCATTTTCGCCGCAGAGGGAAGAAATCTCTGTCCACACTAATGGATGACACCGAGACGCGTATCTCTGAAGTGAGATGGAGCACAGCCTTCAAGACAATTATGCATAAGCAATACAGTCTTGAACTCAATGCGTTTCTGCATTAGTAGCAATGCAATTCTCCCACATGACATTGGATGCCCGAAACTCGGTATCCCGCCGGTCAGCCTAGTTGCAACATGTAACATAGGCTGTAGTTGATCAATATGGAACAGAGGAAAGCCTGCATTACTGATATTACCGTAGTCAACCCTGGCTGAAGATAAGACATTCAGTACAACCTAACGATGTAGTTAATTGTACATAGGTCTGTTATTACCGTAGTCAACTTTGAATACACCCGTGAGATTGTCCCTGTCTGGATTTAGTTGTACACTTTTAAGAGGAGCTCTTTCCAAGCTGATGGATTTCGCTTGGGAACGGGCGTTTCATGGTACGGTCAACCTTCGCTGCGACGACGGCTGAAGATAAGACATTCAGTACAACCTAACGATGCAGTTAATTATATATAGGTCTTACTGATAATCTTTTTCAGGGTGATAGTGGCGGCCCGTTGAACTGCCCAGACGGTGGCACTCGCGTTGCTGGTATTACTTCATGGGGTATATCGAGTGGTGGCAACTGCCTCCAGGATTACCCATCCGTTTACACCCGCACCAGCGCCTACCTGGATTGGATCACAGCCAACACTCCGTAAGAAGGAACAATCTCGTCAAGACAACGATTCAAGTCAACAAGCATTTACCATTTACAAAAGTCAATAATAGACGGAAGACAATAGAGACTGTTATATTCACCTGATGAGAACTGAACATTTGGTCTATTGACTTGTTGTAAGTTGAAAGAATTAATAAACGTCAGCAGCATTGAAGAATTTTTATATTATTGAAAACCAATTCCTACGTAAGTTTGTTTCCTTATGATATCTTATTCCAATTCTAAAATGGCTCCAATTCTAAACACCATACGCCGTACCCGCCTGTCTAACTGCCTATTCATGTTAAGCGCCCTCGACAGGTTCTTAAAAGAAGAGCCCATCTTCTTTACACATAGTCAGATACATGCATGCATACATGATCTTGGGATTTCGACCTGGGACCGAATCAGCCTTTACTATCTTATCGATATTCTTTGAATGCTTGTGAATAATATGGTTACCGTCATTTGGTTTTCTCTGAAAGCTGTAAAAAAATATCGAGTTACTATTACGATTACAGTGTGTGTTTGAACAGTTAGATTTCTTCACTGATTCTTAACCGACTTTTGGTATTCCGCACCTAACTAAGGCTTACATGCTCGCAGCCTCTTAATTTATCCATTATATATCCGTGACTAGGTGATACAAGACGTTTTTAAAGCTCACCCTATGAGGTATTTTCGTGTAGGTCGTACAATAAAACATTTGGACACCAATTTGACGTTTAAGTTGTGTAATTGCTTCTTCAACATTATTCAGCACAACATTGGAAAGTAATCAGGTATTATAAAGGTGTGTGTTGAAGAAATGCAAAAGATTTTAAAATCGACACATTAAGCTGAAAACGTTATGTAGGCCTACGTATGTTTTTTCTAAATACGGGAGAAATTTAAATTCTAATGGGCTGAGTCAAATTCAATTTATTCAAAGCGCGTTTTGGCAAAACCCTGAAAACAAGTCTCTGTTAATAAAATTTTAGTTTAGATTTTTTCCCCAACAGAAATGTTCAGTCGATCTATCGTAGTGCGACTATCGCGATAAATTCGCTTTCAACCACACTATAACTTCGAGATTATCGATATTGAAACGTTCGAATTTCACGCTAATCCTTTGGCAGATCAGCCGCACCGCAGCCGTTCGTTCGATGCACTTATTTCGAAGTTAAACGTCTCTGATAACTCGCAAAAGAGATACAATTGAACTATTGTCCCCTCTACACTTCTTAATGACCGTCTATTTGAAACTAATCATTCATTTTAAATGGTATCACCAGGGTGCACACTCTCAATATTCTGGGTGTGGAGACTGTGGACCTTAATGAGATATTTGGGTTCTCGAGTCATATCAGACACCTGGCCATTAAGGCAAGGCAGTCCTTCTGTGCACTTTGGGTTTTGAGAGCGCATGGGCTGTCGGAAGACTGTTTGTTCGATGTGGTACGTGACACTACAGTTGGTAGGATGCTTTATTGCTCGCCCGTGTGGTGCATGGAGTTTTGCGAGTGGGCAGGAGCGGGAGGCCGTGGAGGGTATAGTCCGGAGGCTGGTAAATTAGGGCTACTTACATTAATCATCCTCATTTGAGGCACAGTGTAATAATGCTGATGTTAGTCTCTTTTCTAATATTTTGCACAATGCAAGCCATGTTGGCCTATTACAACCAATGCTGCCGGTCATTAAGCGCACTCGCTACTCTCTGCGCCCACGGTCTCATAACCGAGAGCTACCTAGATATGATAGCTTGTCTCGGAAATACTTCCTTGCCAGGATGCTATACAAATAGCCCTTTTGTATCTTTTATATCTTTTATGTATCAATTCGTAGTAACTTCTCTTAATTGGTTACATTGTTTGATTGTAATATGTAATATGAAGTAATATGCTGCAATATCTTTCTTGTAGGCAGCGCTGTGCGTTTGCTAGCGCTTCTTAATAAAAAAATATACTTACTTACTTACCTATTTCGAAAAGATCAGGAGTCTGCGCCTCGATCGTTCTTTAATGCATACGACATTATCAACGTCTTACGTCCAACAGAATCCGTCTTAATGCATTAACGCACAACAGCCTTGTATTCGTTCCCAGCAGACGATCTTTGTCTAAAGTCGTTATATTTTTAAATTCATCCAATCAGGATCTTCCACCTCATTTATCATAGTCTCGAAATTTTGAAATAACGCCACCGAAACTTATTCTAATATTTCATCTCTTATAATGCTGGTATAAGATGTTGGTCTATTAATTACCATTAACAGCTTAAACCATTCTGCATTTAACAAACATTCAACAGCATCCTAAATAACATTCAACAATCCAATAGCAATACAGAGCTAAGAAAGGTCGGTATAGGACGTTGCTACAGCTCTACAGCAACAGCTGTTGTTGAAATATAACAAATAAAATTGTGGAGTATTATGCTGGAGCCTAGACCTCTGAATTTTGGCCAAGGATGGCAATTCGCCATGCCATTTGCCGGGACGATGGAAAAACCGGTAATAATCGGAAAAAACCCTAGCAAAAACTAACTTGCAGACTGCAGTTATTGGGACCATGACAAATTCTGAAGAAAAAAATTAACAATACTATGGTTCCCTTTACTCAGCAAAGAATGGAGTGGGGAGTTGAGTTGTTGGCGGATTGGTTGAGATCCTATCGCCTCCTACTGAATCCGGACAAGACAGATTTTCATGGTGTGCCACTCATAGGAGATGCGGTCAGCGTAGCACAGACTCCCTGAATATCTGTGGGACGTCGGTGCCGCCTTCCGCTGTGGTGCGTGATGTCGGGGTGCTGTTCGAAGCGGACTTGTCCATGACACGCCTTGTGGGTTTGATGGTGGGCAGATGCTTTCGACAGCTGCGATTAATCAAGAGCTGCGTGAGAGCTCGGCCCCTCGAGGCTGTCAAAACGGCTGTAGTCTGCTTCGTTGTCTCTCAGGTTGACCGTTGCAACAGCCTACTGGCTGGTGCGCCAAAGTACCTGCTGGATCGACTACAGTCGGTGCTCAATGCAGCGGCGAGGCTCGTTTGCAATCGGCGGAAATACGACCATGTGACACCATTACTGCGTGACGTGCTGCATTCCAGTGCCGTACCGTTATAAGCTCTCTCTGCTGGTCTACAAGTCACTGCATGGTTCATCACCGGAATATCTCAGGTCCTACTGTGTGCGAACGGCGTCGTCGAGTGCTGGACTGACGTTGAGATCGAGTGGAAAAGGTGATCTGTATGTGCGGAGGACGAGGACACGCTTCGGGGAACGCGCTTTTTCAACTGCTGGCCCCAGCTGCTGGAACAGTCTGCCTTCCACGATACGTTTGGATGACTCAGTTGAGTCTTTCAAGTCAAGACTCAAGTATTATCTCTCTTCCAAGGCGTATCTCTGACTGATTGAGTGTGTGTGTTGTTGTTTGTCAAGGCGCCCTTGTAATGGCATGTGCTGTCGTCATTATTATTATTATTATTATTATTATTATTATTATTATTATTATTATTATTATTATTATTATTTTTTTATTTTTATTTTTTTTTTTTACGCGACGTATATATGATCCCTCAGGTGCAAGATACTATTTAATGATGTTGACTCTGGAGTGGCCGTCCTGGTTAAGATTCGGGAGAACAAAAGAGCTGTGGAAGGCGGCTGCGTTGAAACGTTGAATTACAACGGACAGGCGCTGGAATAGATAACTGGTTTCCCTTGGGTCTCCCGAGATTAGCTCAGAAGACGTCCAAGGTCGGAGAGGAACGCCTGTCCCACGGCGTTAGCTGGTCCCAAGGTTTCAAAGCCAATGGAACAAAATGGTAGAAGTGCATCAATTCGGTGTACTTAGCGTTTTTCCTGGACTCAGCCAGTTCCGCTGCACCTTCCGCCCGAGTGGAGGTTGTAGGCAGATAAGAAGGGGCTACTGTGTCTGCTACAGTGACGTCCCAGGTCAAACATCGACCAGAGCGCCATGGTATTAGAGTAAGGCCATCTGGTCGTTTACCGTCCGACCTGGAAAGGCCTGGGGGTTCCTTAACTGCCGGAATGCCCGCCTGAACGAGGCTTCTGCAGATAAGGTCATTCAGGACAGCATGTCGGGCGTGTCGGCCCGAGCCGACACGGCATGACAGGCCATGCGAACCATCGGCGGTCAACAGAGTGTCTGAAAAGCGACGGAGCGTTTCAACGGAGACTTTCAACGGAGACTGGGTCATCAGAGCGCGATATTGCCTCGCATTTTGCATGATTCAGATATAACCCTAGTTCTCTGCATTCACGCTCGATGGTTTGGGATTGCAGGTTAAGCAGAATCGCCTGTAGGGGAAGACAAAGGCCGAGGGGGTCGCCCTGCTGCGGTCCCACCTCTGACCGGAGGGAGAACTGACCAAACTTAAGGTCAGAGGTTTCCCCATAAGCTAAATTACAGTATGGCAGAAGTTCAGGTAAAGTGTCTAAAAACGAAGAAAGCAAGCGGTCTCTGTACAAACTGTTAAAAGCATCTAGTTTCACAAGTATTGAGTCTTCCTGCATACTGCTTAGGACGCGCCTAACTGTGTGGACAGCCGCATCGCAGCCCCCGATACGCCTACTCCCACCTGCTTGTGCGAGAAGTAAGTTGAAACTCTTGGGAGGGCGAAAGAGTTGGCGCATTTGGAGCTTAATCTACGCCAGACTTTTTACGTAAGGCAAAGAGTGAACCGCCAAAAAGGGTAGAGCGAACTTCGTTGGGGCAAATACCAGCTAGAAGTGGATTCACAAGGGCGGTGATAGCAGAGATCAATTCAGGCCCTGTTTCTTTGCAATTGGTTAAATCCAGCAGATGCTGGGGTCTGAGGCCGTCGGGTCTCCCGAGGAGCCTGCTGGAAAGGAGCGGATGTGCTTGCGCACTTCCTCCTCAGAAGTTTGAAAGGGATTTATCGGGGTCTCTAACGGTGTGCTAGGTCGGTCAGAAGGATGGCGCGGATGTTTGGAGCGTAATTCTTCCAGGGAATCTATGTTGACCGGGACTGGCTCATCTTCTGAACATAAAATTCTGATTGCTGCCTTAATATCACCATCTTCCAATTTGGAAGATATCGCTGCTGCAATCGCTTCCTGATCGTTACGTCTGAAAGAGTTTACATAAGTGCCAGTCTTAGGGTTTGATGTGTCCTCTGAGAACAGGTCATCTGACCTCAGAGGCCAACTGGTCGAGAAGTTCTCGACTCGGCCTTTGATAGTTGAAGTTAGATTGTGGCGTTTGCCACCTCTAGCCGGTTGCTTCAAAATTAGAGCTCCAAAAGCGATCAGAACTTTCCAGGGAGAGGGGCTGAGTGGGTTTGACAGAATTTTATTGATGGCTAGTGTTAGTAGTCTTCCTACTGCCGGCCAGGCTGCCTTTGGAACATGTTTAAGCAGTCTGTTATTCAGACTTGGGTGTTGGATTCTCTCTCCCGAGTGCGGGCCATCAGCAACATCCGTGCAACCATTAGGGTTGATAGGTTGAGATGTTGATGGTTTTGCGAAGTCGGACTCATGTGAAGGCGTCTCATCTGGTGCCTGTGAGATAGCCCCGTCATTGTTTTCCCGAGAGGGTTTATGAGACCCAGGGCATGGGTTATTACGTGCCCCATGAAGATTGACCTTTCCGTCTTTGTTGTGCAGAAATCTAATGACCCCGCAAGTGCTGCAAGTACCCTTCGCTTTTTGTGAAGCTTCGGGGGGAGGTGGGGGTTTAATCCCTGACGGACCGTCCATTTAGTGTAAAGTAACCAAACAAATGGAGAAAGACTAGACTTGGTTGGAACAAACCCAAAATTAGCATTGTGTCTCACAGTGTCTGGCCTCTAACTACGATTGAATATTGTGCAAACTTTAAGTGAATTCACATAAACCTTGAAATGTAAAGTACCTGTCAGGAAAACACCAGTAACCAAACACCGAACGTCAAAAACGGCTGGCACAGCCGAGACCTCAGGCCGTAAACAACGGTTCAAACCTGGGGGGCGTGTCTGGCCGCCCGTCCTGGCTGCAAACTTCGAACAACTGGCGTGCTAGCATTTAATTAGGCCAAGCTGACAAGTACGAAATCTCCGCAAGAATGCAGATTCTATGCCGCAAAACCAACGTAAAAAAACAGCCGGCAAGTGCAAATGTGAAGTTAAAACCCAAAGTGTATAGAAGGGGTTAAAACCAAGTAAAGCTTCCCCGATAAACAGAGAGCAGCCATCTTGTCCAGAGGCCACTCCAGAATTATTATTATTATTATTATTATTATTATTATTATTATTATTATTATTATTTTTTGTTTATTTTTTTTGCCCCGAGGTATACAGGATCCCTCAGGGACTTCAATATTAATTAATGTAACATCCGGAAAATCAAGCCTCGTCGTCCGGAGGCTCTGGGAATGTCCCGTTGAAAGCAATAGAGTTGTAGCGTTGTTTGCAAATAGATAGACGCTGGAAGAGAAACGAAGCCTCACGGCGGTCGCCACTGATGGTAGAAAGGCGCCTACCTATATTGATGAATGCGGCACCTGAGGGATTGACAGGGCCCAAGGTCTCAAAGGCAATTGCCTGGAATCTGTGTGTTGGTGGCAGTCCCAGATATTTTTGCTCCTTGCGTTCAGCCGCCTGGGCTGATGCAGGCCCCCTGGAGCTGGCAGTGTGGGAGACATAGGAAAGCGCACACGTGTGAACCACAGTGGCGTCCCATGCCAGGTATCTACCCTCCGACCAAGGAATTAAAGTAGCACCATCCGGACGTTTTTCCATCTGACCTAAAAAGGCCGACTGGCTCCTTAGTACAAGGAACATCAGCCTTTACCAAAGCACGCCAGATGATGTCATTGATGGTAAAATGGCGCAGTGAGCGACCGCAGGCCTGCCTGCAAACAAATCCGTGGTGTCCACTAGGTCCGACCAGGTCCCCGCATCGGCAGGCGTGGGGGCTGCAGAGGTCAAGTCCCAAACGAAGGCCAACTGCAATTCGGACAGCTTCATTGTCCAAGGTGAGCCCGCATGATGGAATAGGAAGTGCGGCCAGCCAATCGCCTGAATGAGGGCTACAAATGGCAGTCAACCTAGCCTGGTCGACAGGGTTGTCATAACCTGGCCAAGAATGTATCGTGCTCTTGTCTCGCTCGATCAGCGGACGATCCCAGATGTTTTGTCTTGTAGGCAGCGGTAGCATGACAGCAGGTGAGGTCTGCTGACGTGACAAGAGCAGGTCTTCAAAAATGCCATCGGGTGCCAGGGAGCTGCTGTTGAGGATGGCCGATTGGAGCTCAAGAGTTGACGCAGCTGATGCCAAATAGGCAGAAGAAGCAAGCGAAACAACTCTACGAAGCCCAAGGCCGCCATCTCTCACAGGAAGCGTTGCCTGTAACCACTGAGTATCGTTGAATGAGGTGTTAACTATCTGCTCAAGACCGGCGCGCATAATCAAGTCGAGCGATTCCAGGGCCTGATGGTCAGTACAAGGGGAGCAGCGAAGGAGGTGACTTAGTTTCGAGGATCCAAATGAAGACCTGAGAAGGGTTAAGGCGCTCTGAGAAGGAAGCTGGCCAAGTTTAGTGAAGGCCCTTTGAAGATCAGCACAGTGTTGAGAAAGAGAAGCATCCAGCGCTGTCCCTTTGAAGTGTGGAGCCCCAAGTAAAGATACTGAGTCGAGGTCCAGAAGTTTGAAGTCTGACCAGCCAGAATCAAGTGTGTGAATATCAGCCAAACTGAGGATTTCGCATTTCTGGCGATTGAGACGCAGACCCAGAGATGACTCTAGCGAGGAGATGTACTGAATGTCCTGGGCCACCACCAATGGATCTCCCCCCAGTGTAAGGTCATCCAAAAAACCAATGCGAAGACTAGAGTTAAGTGACTGCAAGGGAGAGGGAGACAAAAGAGGAGGGGACCGAGGGGGTCTCCCTGTTGAGGGCCCATCTGGGACGACACAAAAAAGTGGCCAAATTTGAGGACTGTAGGAGCTGCATAAGACTGATGGACAAACTGATATAGTTCAGGGATTGTTGCAAAGAGTGATTCAAGCATTGCATCACGGCGTAGGCTGTTAAATGCGTTGGCAAAATCGAGCTTGACCACCACATGATCTCGCGGCATTCCTGCGACAAAGCGACGGGTGGAATGGATTGCAGCTTCGCACCCCGCCGGAACACCTATACCCAGTTGGAGCGGAGCAAAGAAGCCCGCAAGTTTATATTATTATTATTATTATTATTATTATTATTATTATTATTATTATTATTATTATTATTATTATTATTATTATTATTATTATTATTATTATTATTATTATTATTATTATTATTATTATTATTATTATTATTATTATTTGAACGGTTGAGTCGTGTCGATAGCTTATAAGCGAAGTTAATATGATGGTCATGTTTCATATTTAAAATCTGTGTGAAATATAAATATTGTCAAAACGATGTGTAATTGCTAATCATTGCATAAATTAGACTGACTGTTACACACTTGTATATTAGGGCTACCTTGTTAGCGGAACCTTGGGCTCCTTAGGGTATTACCCTTTGTCACTGAAACTGTATGTAAACAATATGTAAACATTGTTTACTTGGAAATGAGGCAGCGAACAATAAATTGATTGATTGATTGATTGATATCGAACGATGCGAAAACGGTGAGCCGATCTTAACCACCAAGACTGCTTAGAACTTGCGAAAACGTTTGAAGCCGATTATAGTTATGTGTTTTGTATATTCGAAGTAGGGCTGTACCGAACATTCACTTCGCATTCGCTTCGGGGCCGAATAGTGGGCCAAATAGCGACTCGGCAATCGGCCGAATAGTGGCGGTCGGACCTAATACGAATAGTGGTCACGTTACATCTGTTTCTGCATACGCGGCTGCTATAGCGAGTGGACTAAAGTAACTCTCTCATTAGCATAAAATATGCTGTGGTTGCAGCCTGGCGTTGCCTACACTCTGCTTGGACCGCGGTATCGCAGTGTCAGTTGTCTCAGCTGTAAGTGACAATTTTTAAGTTTAGTTAAATTAGTTCCATTCCTAGTTAACACAGACTGGCAGAAGGATGCAAAAATTACATGTTGTTAACTGTTTACTTTTAGTTTATGTATTAAATTTACTGAACTGAAACTTTTGCTTACATTTGAAATTTTGTTGTCGGCAGACCTATTTTGTACACTATTTGCATTCGTATTCGGCCGAATAGTTGGTCCAATTATTCGTATTCGGCCGACTAGTGATAATCACCTATTCGGTACAGCCCTAATTCGAAGGGAACTTTGAGAAATCTACTTCGATTCGACAAGGGGAACAGACTTTGGTCGAACTACAATTGTTTTGGAGAACGTTGTGGTGAGATTCTGCGTGAACGACAGATCTGTCATCTGCGACTGCACAGAAGCTAGATTCAGCGTGAGCAACATGGGCGACGCCTGCGTTTCGTGATAACTCCAACAAGAAGAACGGTACCGGTATTGAACTTTCCTTGGGGAAGAAAGAATGCATCTTCAACGAGGGAGAGTAACTAAGTATCATTAAATAATATAGCATTTCAGATTAATTATTTGCTGATCTAAGTAGATAAGATAGTCAGAGATTCATTATCGATGTTGTGACTTATGTGACCTAACACTATTTAGACTTTACTTAATTACAAATTTAATTTCACTGAACAGCCTTTTCTGAATTGACTATATGATAAGATGACCTAAATGAATATTAAAAGGGGCTATGTAGGATTTATTAACAAATAACTAGTTATAAGATCAATATCCGTCCCTAGGTAATTATAATCAAATAAGGGAGATTATGAGTTACAAAACTGGTTGGCTCGTCCGCGGGATAAAAGTACAAAACTTGGATTGTAAAGCCTGTAGAAAACGAATTTTAAGAGATCGTTGTAAACCTGTTTAATGTTTATAGACTCACGTGTATACAAGTATTGGAGAAGAAGTAGTTCCGATAGATAGTTGGTAGTGTGACGTTTTGCTTAATTAGATTGCTGACACTCGAGTGGGTGAGGTAAGATCACGCGAGATCTATTGACTCTTGACGCTGGTTGACGTGTATATATTCTACGTGTATCTCTCAGTGCTAATTTTCCAGCTCCTTATATATTATATACTAGCTGGTGAACCCGGCGTTGCCCGGGTTTCGGAGGTTTTGGGCCGGGACACCTTGGTAGCGGTCAAAACTGAGGACGCGAAGCTGCTTAACCCGGCGTTTTGGGTGTTTCAATCCCTCTAGCGAATAAGCAACAAAACACTGCTTAACGTGGCGTTGGCCTAGTTTAGTTCAGTGAAAGTTTCAATCCCTCGAATGAAAAGCTCGAAAACTGTAGAAATGCATCCCGGTCAAACATCGCTGTGACAGACAGACAGACAGACAGACAGACAGACAGACAGACAGACAGACAGACAGACAGACAGACAGTCTTCTCTTTATTTATATAGATAGGCAAAAGTAGGTATCGGGATAGGGAGGGAGGACATTACTAGCGATAAAGAACTGTAGATGGAAGCAGGACAATAGGATATCACTGGCGAATGAGAGATGTGGAGAGAAGGACACTAGGACATCCCTGGCGAAAGAGAGTTCAAAGATGCCGGCCACAAGACGCTGCGGAGGGAAGGAGGACACTAGGACATCATTAGCGAAAGAAAGACATCAAAGATCTTACCGGCAAACGTCGTCGACGGGAGAGCGAAGGCGGGGGAAAAGTGGCAGAATAGAGCATTAGCACGCATCAAAGGCTGAACCGCCTGCGTATACCAAAAGGGAAGGGAAAGGGGAGGGGATCCACTCAGCTGGGGCGATCGACCGTCGTACATCAAAGACATGCCGCTTCGACTTGGTCGGTCGTCATAGCAACCTATTGCCCACCATTCCGGAATGCAAATTAAATTTTCTCAACAATACTGCAAATGATCGTCTTGCCATTTCACTCAGTGGTATCGACACAGCCAATTTCGATCCTAGACCTTCTGTTGCACAATTTCTATCATCTTCTAGTCGCCACGGGGATCCGGATCCAGAAACACAAATATGCAAATAGTTTATATGCAGACAAGTTTTTCAGAAATGACAATATCCTGTGGATCATTAAAGTTCAGTAAGTACAGTGTTACTGTTCTAGTCTATATTTTTTTTAAATATTTTATGTGAATACCACTGCTGCTGAGTTCTACTGTTCTAGTCTGAAGAAAAGAACAATTAAAGAATATCAGTATGTGTGAATGTCATTGAATAACTAATGGTACTGCTCTAGTCTGAATAAAACACACATGATTTTCACTGAATATAGTTCTAGTCTTAGAAAACAAATTTTTACTTTTCAGTTTCAGTGAATACTTTTAATACCACTTAACGCATTTAATATCTAACAAAAGTCATGTCACAAATCAGACAATTGTAAATTAAATGTTATAAACAATAATTGCGTAAAAGTGTAGGTATACTGATAGGCCTATTCGTACAGGGTAACAGCGTGTAGCGAAATCTTATTTATCAAATGACTTGTCTACTTAGTTAATAAGTAATATAGGCATAGAAAGAGCTCATTTATTCAAGGCGGTGTTTGCCAAAAAAAGTGGCGCTATAAAAATAAAAGTTAAGTTTGAGTTGAGAGCCGTTGGTTAATGCCAGAGCTCTGGTTAATGCTAATGAGATGGCACGTAATGAGCAATGGCTGATCGGTTGCTATAACGATCAAGGACGCTAGCCAATGAGATTTCGCGGGGGCAGTCTTCGATTTGGAGAGAACGGCGTATGTTGAGTCACTGTTCAACGAATTTGATTTGAGTGGAAGAAACATTAATTTCTTCAGTAAATCTTTAGATGTGTTCAGTGAAATCTATGCGCTTGTCCATAAAGCCCTAGTATCTTTGGATGACATCGCTCCAGAAGTTATAAGAACTCGTCTATATTCGCTGAAGTGATAGGATCATAGGACGATCGGAATTCTCTCTAACCGTTGTCTAATTTGGTGTTCGTTTTGAAATTGCGATGCGACCTGCAGACATTTCGATTGCTGAAGATGGTCCTCGTATAAACGATATATCTTTGCCTTGTACTGGTTTATGGTCTTCCGATGGTCTTCCGATGCTCTTCGTTTCACTCTATTCTACACGCCGAAAGGGACAATCTACAGTAGAAGTTCAATTGAACAGTTTCAACTGTGATATGCAACTATGGCGATCTGACGTTTCATCAAATGTGACGGCTCAGATGAGGTATGAAATTTAATTCTCATCTAGATTATCAACGCCGCTCGAGGTAGATAGGTTCTGAATTGTTTTGTGAACTTAAATGATTGTCTGAAATAAATTTGCGTTTTAAAGTTACGAAACAACTGGTGTTTATCGAGTAGATTTATTCACTGGACTGAATTTGATGTGATAATTATGCGCTCCTCTATCTTCATTAACATAAGCTAAAAAGACTTAACCTAGTGCTGCACACTGGTTACATTAACCAGTGATTTCCCTTTTCTGTCAAATTAGGCAAAAATGCTGACTCTCAACTGCTATTTGTTCCACCCCTTCAAATTCACTAAAATATGCCCTGCTTCCATGCAACTCCACCTGTATTCGTGAAATCGATCTCTACCATCCAGTCAACCCGGTCTGCTAGACTATCCTCTTACCACTCTCGCGCGTCTCAGTCATAAGTCTTCTGAAATTCTCTAACACTGCACCTTGACTATATGGAAGGATTTCTGTCCAGAATTTAAGAAATTCTCCGTTCCTCCACCTCTTCGTTCATTCAATATGAATCATACCTGTCGAGCTCTCTCAAACTGTGTGCATTTAGGGTAAGTGAAGTAATTATAAAACGCAACGAGACCTAAAGTGGCCTAGAAGTTGTTGGAGATTCTCGACTGAAATGGATTGAGAGCTAAAGACAACCCCAAGATGTGTAATTGCTTTCAGCTGGTCAGTGCATCACCGACTTCTTTGAGTGCCGATATCTTCTGAGGAGCAGCCGATTCGACACGCCCTGAATACAACGGATAGCGTTTCAGATAAAAGATTATCTATAGCTGCTTCATCTGAGTAGACCCACCATCTACATGGTTCATGGACTCGAATAATTAGAATTTGTCAGGGAACTCCATACGTCGCGCCTTTCGGTAATCTAGCAAATTTCATTCTTAGGACCCAGTGTAAAAGTTTCAAAGCGAAGAGTCCAATCAAAATAAAGAAGGCAATCCTAAGGTTCCGAGTACAATACCATAAGAAAGAGGTTAAGCTCAGGAATCTACACTGATTATATATAGATATTGCACTTGGTACTTTTGGGGAGGAGGCAATGAGACACGCGGTGGACAGGTATAAGTTGGGTAAGAGCTCTTGAAGAGGTGGGACTTTAGGCTTCAATGGAAGGCTTAGGAGCAATAGATATGTAAGACTGCTTTGTCTACCTATTATATTGCGTGGCCGGACAAAATGTCCCCGGATAAAATGTCCCGGACAAAATGTCCCTGGACAAAATGTCCACAGACAAAATGTCCCCAGACAAAATGTCCCCGGACGAAATGTCCTCGGACAAAATGTCCCCGGACAAAATGTCTCTGGACAAAATGTCTCCGCAAAAAATGTCCCCGGACAAAATGTCCCCGGACAAAATGTCCCTAGACAAGATGACCCAATTCGTAAAGTCCCCAGATGATTTGTACCAGCAGAGAATGATTCTTCCCTAGATGCGCAGGACCGACTGCTCCAAATATATGGGAGCGGGTCATTTTTCGAAGATGAATATCGATGAATACATATCTTTAATACGTCATTCTTTGACAGATCAATATTTAGCAGGAGTTCTTTTGTCATATTGTTTAACATGCTTAGCCAAAATCTTTGGTAACAAAATAGTGAAATGATAGCATGTCTTCAGACTAGAGTGCTATCCACACAACGTTTATATTTCGCACACTTGCTCGTTAAACAAACATAAAAGTCATTATATATGCCTACGTTGTATAAACTGAAATAAGTTATCTAATTAATTGTCAGAAATGTTCTAAAAAAATTGGAACTGTAAAAACAAAACTACACCAAAGCGACCAAGCAGTAAAATTTAATTTTATTTAATTAATATAGACTAGAGTGCAATTCGCACAACGTTTATATTTTGCACACATGATGGAGTCCCGGCCTGCCGGATTGAGCCCCTGCTGCTCGCCTTGTAGGCCGCATCCCCAAGTTTGGCAGAGTGTCTCCATATATGAGGGATGTCCTCCACTGGCTCCTCTACCCACAGCGCATCACTTATCGAATCTCTGCCTTGGTCCGGCGGTGCTTTGAAGGCTTGGCTCCTCAATACATGCGGGAGCTCTGCTGTCCCACCTCATGCTCGCAGCGCCGTTGCTGTCTCCGCTCAGCTGCCTTCTCTGTGGCTGCCCCCATGACCTGGAATGGGCTCCTTTCCAATCTCCGTCAAATACCGATTGGTCATTTCACCCTGTTTCCTACTGTCCTCAAAACTGTGTTGTTCGACCGCGCGGTGGGGCTGGGAGTGCTCCTGAGTAGGAAATGTTGAAGGGGCGCTATATAAAACTGCTCTAATAATAATAATAATAATAATAATAATAATAATAATAATAATAATAATAATAATAATAATAATAATAATAATAAGCCCGAGAGACCAGTTTCCTGTTTCATCAACTGTCGATGACTGTCCAGCGGTTCAATGCTGTGGCTTTCAGCGGTTCTTTTACCAAATCGCTTCCCGCGATCAAAGAAATATAACAGTTTCAGATTAATAATAATAATAATATCTGGACGAGGGATAATAATAATAATAATAATAATAATAATTATAATAATAATAATAATAATAATAATAATAATAATAATAATAATAATAATAATAATAATAATAATAATAATAACGTAGTCTGACCCGCGCTGGCTTCCCTTCAACTAGGGAGCCCGTGGGCCTTTTGAGAGCCGATGGCAAGAGTCCGGATGGCCTCGAGTGTAGGACATTATCCCCCGGACATTATCTCCCCCGGACATTATCCCCCCCGGACAAAAGCCCCCCCGGACAGAATCCCCCCGGGGTAGGACATTATTCCCCTGGCTAGGAAATAATAACCTATATTTCACACATATATATCAAACATACATATATACATACACGCATAAAATACATATATACATACAAACATATATACATACATGCATAATATACATATATACATATATACCTACATATATACATATATACATGCATATATACATACATACATACATATACAGGCACATACATATAAACATTCATATACACAAATATACATACATATATACATACATAAATACATACACCTCAACATAAGTCGGAATATATTTCAATTTGTTTAATAAGAAGAAATATATATTTACAGTTTGTTTAATTCGAAGAATGATTACAATTCTATACTTTATACCTAAGCTGACCAAACAACCTGACACTGGGGCAACAGGGCTATTAAGTTTTATCAATTACATTTACACATCACAAACTTAAATTCGTTCAGTTAACTTCCTTTCATTCGTTGACCTATAGTGACGCAAACAAGGGTGCGGGAGACGGCTTGTAGCTGCTTGGCGCTGTGCCTGACCCGCTTTTTGGGCAGCGGACCTCGCGAATCCTGACATTAACAAGCCTTAAGTTAAAACTAGGCGACTAACAAGTCTTATTTTTACACCTGAATGACACTAACAAGTCTTTAGTCTATACGTTTACAACAATAACAAGCTGACACGAGGGCAACAGGGCTATTAAAGTTTCTCAATTAAATGTAGAAATAGGCTTATCACACAGAGGGGGATTTTGTCCGGGGGGATTTTGTCCTAGCTAAAATCGGGGGTGATTCTGTCCGGGGGGCTTTTGTCCGGGGGGATAATGTCCGGGGGATAATGTCCGGGGGGATAATGTCCGTTCCCCGGCCTTTAGGGGTGCCTTCAACAACTTTAACCTAGACGAATAGGGCCCATTCCAGACAAATCTATTTTGTAAATAATGTTGAAGTCCCTGAGGGATCCTGTATACCTCGGGGCAAAAAAAATATAATAATAATAATAATATATGTGTCACATAGACTAGTCCTGCGAAGTGTCTGATAGGTTTGATAGTGTCGCGTTAATTATGATTCTGCATAAGATTGTCCAACGAGCATGGTTGCGAACAAATCTTTTGAGTTCGTACGAGAGTGTTGAAGAGCACAATAAGTTGACGATTACGAAAGCTACGATTATTACGACAACTAAAAGAACTTATATTCAAATCTACGCTAGACTAACGAATAATAGTGTCAGTTTAGCACTAGACTGATATTGCTTGAACGTTAGACAGATGTTGGTCACTGCCTCATTTTGCTGTCGTTGCTACTCGACTCAACTCAACTCAATTCATGAGTGTCCTATATAGGCTAAGTGTGAACATTTCCTGACAACCGAATCGTTCGTGTCTTAATCGTGTGAGTCCCTTATAGCCTTTTCCCCCACACCATTCCTTACACGGTTCAGCGCCGCTGTGACCATTATTTTTCCAAAAACGACAAATCCCTACACTTCAGATACACGCACCCCCTAGTGACGCCAGAGGCATAGATTATATAGTTCTGGTTAAATCAACCTCGCAGCTGTTTTGAACAAATCCGTGATGCGCTTTTTTCCTCGGTCTACTATCGTGGATCTATCTTTTGAGTCCATTTTAAATATAATGGTACGCAAATGGGGCGGAGAGACGGTCTGGCACGAAGATCAGGAGAACACGGGTTCGATACCCGCTGGCTCCATAAAGGTTGACTTAGCCATTTCACTCCCTACACTTCTTAGGGGCAACTGTAAAATGAGCAGTAGGAAAGATGGACTCCTCTTGAACTTGTTATCATCTGTTACTACTATATCATGTAATCTTACTGCGTACTTGTCGGTTTCAATTTAATAAGCGAATACGATTATTATTAAACAGCTTAATTTGCGTATATGCATTTACCTTGAGGTAATTGCAGTTCGAGAAACCGTCCTGAGAAACTCTGCACTTCATCAACCATAAGGCCGTTATCTTTCATGCGATAACCTTCTCGTTTAATCTGTTAATATTGTACACCTGTTCGATATGTTCAATTTCCCACCAGCCAAAATTCGCTATAAATAGAGCAGAATTCATAAGGAGTTCACTGGTCGTTTCTTCAGCCTTCACAGTAAAGATGCGTATATTTGTGGCTTTTCTTGCTGCTCTCAGCCTGTGTAAGTAACTGCTTTCAACTATCTATGATTAGAAATATTGCGCGTAACAGTAGTCTCAAAGTTTCTAAAGCACAACTTAGAGCTAAACTCTGAGCAGGTGTCGGTTACCAGAAGACCATGCGACAGAGAAGGAGAAAGAGAAGCTCTAAGGAGAAGTCCGTCTGGTACAAGAAGGATAGGACGGCGGAAGACAGGAAGAAGAAATAGCAGCAAAATATTTTTAATTATTGCAATTGTGTTATGTCTATGCTTGTTTCTTAACAGAAACGTCATAGAATATTTGAAATGATGACTTACCGTACTTTTCATCATCCTTCTTCAGAAATTTCAAATGATAATCTCTTGGCGCGCTGCTTACATTTCTATCTAGTACTTCAAGTTTTATGAAAGTCACACTTTCTATCTCTCGAAATAAACAATTCAGGACATTTCCGTATATTCTGTCAGAAATAGCAATTACAGAAATTAATAAGCTACGACAATTCTCAAACTACAAAGTTAAGCGTGACGCAAAGAATTGCTTTTGGCTGTAAAGAGAAGCGTACAAGTCCATTTCCCTACAATCTTATTTATTACACACCTTTCTTAACATCAAAGTGTTCAGAGGTGCTATACTGGGGCTGTAGGTTATTCGGCGGAATCGATCTCAAGCCAGGTGCAACCCAGCAAATGAATCCTAAGCTCCGTCAATTACCGATTGGTCATTTCACCCTGTTTCTTACTGTCCTTAAAACTGCGTTATTTGACCGTGGTTGGGCTGGGAGTGCTCCTGAGTAGGCAATCTTGAAGGTTAGAAATTCCAAAGTTTAGAATCGTCTGAGTCAACTGGCTTAGCACTGCAAGCAGACAGGTTCCCTAACGTAATAGATTTTGCCGAACTTCCCCAACGGATTTCCATTTTTACTACGTTTTCGTTTGAAACGGAATGGTAACACTCTTGCTCGAAATATGAGCGGGTGCCTTACAGGCTGCCAATACGTGTGCTATAAAAGATTTTGATAATTGTACTGTCAGATGTTTCAATACTACTGCAGTTTAGCAACAACACGAATATATATACATATATATATATATATATATATATATATATTTAATTACTGACTTATGGATTATGAAAGCGACGATATGCCAGTACTGAAATTGGATTATATTTGCAGACTCAATGTTCAACAATACTATGGCTTAAGCCTGTGTTGGTTTTCTGACAATAATCCACGTGGGCTAGATGCATACGTCCTAATAATTAATTATTAGGTTGAAAGACACAAATGGTTATGTGCCCTCTTATATTTTCTAACAGAGCACTCGTCAGACTGATTTCATAAGACAGGAAGGAGAGTAGAGAAACGTTAAATTCCCATAAATGTTCAACACAGTGGGTTTTCTCGCCACATCGTTGGTTGTTCCGACGATGGCAGGAAGAGAATGGACCTTTGGTTTTATTCACACGCTTTCACAAAGAAGTTGCAAGTAGGCTTATTTTCCAAGCTATAGTAGACTTCATGATTTGAACAAAGCTACTCATGTGTTAGAAAAGAAGCAAAATAAATGCAGTCGCTGTTAGTCTCTTGTAGATTACGGTCATAAGCCTGTCTCATAATAATAACGGGGAATAATAGGCTTCAAATCAACTGCCTTCTTGTAGAAAACAATTTAAGTTGAATTACGTAACAACATGACGAAGATTTATGTATTTATATTTGAGAAAAATCGTTGTAGGCCAGGCGAGGCCCCAGAAATTCATCGATGGCGCTTTTCCGTCTTTCTTCCTAAACGGTGAGCAGTACATCATCGGAGGATCGGATGCTGCTCCTGGAGAGTTTCCATGGCAACTGTCTCAGACACGAGGAGGCTCGCACAGCTGCGGAGCTTCACTGTTGAGCGCATTTTACGGCCTCAGTGCATCTCACTGCGTCGATGGAGCGTAAGTGAAAAGACGAGAATCAGGCATCTATAGTCACCAATGAGAACTATTTTAACACGCGCAATGATTGTGTATAATTTGCTTCGTGATTATGCATAATTCATTGTAGGCAAAATACACAATACATATAAAGTATTAGAGAACTTAGTCGCCTGTGTGAGTTCAAGTACATGCTATTTCTATTTTCAAGACTTTACAATTTCAGTGACATTCTTGAGAGAATCTCAAACATTCCATTATTATTTCTTGTAGACTTCCATCATCCATACAAGTAATCGCTGGTCTGCATCAACGATCTGGCACTCCAGGATCTCAGACAGTCGACATTACCGGATACACGATGGTATGTTGACCAATTCCTTTGGAGAACTTTCCACGGTGAAACATTTAAGGGCACCATTTGGGTATGAGATTTGACCGTTCAACGTTCATATTGCTGTTACGCTATGAAATAAAACATTTGTAGACATCTAAAACAAAACAAAGAGGGCTGCGAAGTTTCGTGGCGGAAATGATTCAATACATATAATTTATATTGTTGTTGTTGGATTTTATAAGATCAATCGAAATAAGAAAGTAACTTTTGCTGATCGTGGTTTGCTGTTAGCACGCGGATTACTTAGCGGGTGTTCCTACCTATTCCAACGACATCTCCATTCTGAACTTTGCTTCGGCCATTACCATTGGAGGCAATATTCAGCCGGCTCTCCTTCCAGCGGACAACAGCAACAACTACCTCGGCTTAACTTGCGTCATTTCAGGATGGGGCCGCACAAGTAAGAACGCTGATATTCTGTTCTTAAATTACATCGATACTAATCATCGTGAATTTATGTTTAACATAAAGAGGCCGAGACCGAAGAATAATGTTACGAGGCTGAACCACAGTTTCTAAGGTTGCACATCACGAAACCGAAACCGAAGACGCAACAGTTTAGCTAGAGAAGATCCAAGTGCATCTGTACATACTTTGATACCGAATTAGATGTAATTTAAAATTAGATGGTTATAAATTACATGCTCACGTTTAGTGAAATTTCATCTAGCATAGGTTCAAAGAGAACAAAGTTGAGTCAAGGTTATGTATGTGTTTGTAATCACAGGTTCATCCAATATCCTTCCTGATACTCTTCAGAAGGTCTCCATTGAAGTCATCGGAACCGCTGAGTGCCAGACTCTTGTCGATAACGTCGCCGGATGCTTTATTTGGGACAGTCATATCTGTCTCTACGACCGGGCTAACCTAGCTGGATCCTGTAACGTAAGCTAATCTTGACGGATTTACTAATGCACACACTTATTGAAGACTTGTATTCTGCTACGAAGTTCAAACAAGTCAAGCTCTTCCTAATACTTCTAGCTTCATCCCAACGGCTTAAATTATAAACCTGAAATGGCTATTGTTTATTGTTGCATTGTAATTGCAAATTTATATAAAAATTTATACACTTCGAGAGAAACTCGTCAGTGGGGCTTCCGACCTGATAACACAAACCACGGTGGAACATGCATGCGCTTAAGAAAATCAGGCGGAGGCCAACATGTTCATGTGGAAGGTTATGTGGCAACTTATTCCAAATAGATGGGCCGACCACTGCTAAGCTTCTATGATGGACTTTCAAAGTGCGGGCCGGTGAAACATCCTGGTCATTTTCGCCGCAGAGGGAAGAAATCTCTGTTCACACTAATGGATGACACCAAGACGCGTATCTCTGAAGTGAGATGACAATTATGCATAAGCAATAAAGTCTTGAACTCAATGCGTTTCTGCATTAGTAGCAGTGCAATTTCTCCAACATGACACTGGATGCCCGAAACTTGGTATCCCGCCGGTCAGCCTAGTTGCAACATGTAATATAGGCTGTAGTTGATCAATATGGAACAGGAGAAAGCCTGCATAACTGATATTACCGTAGTCAACCCTCGCTGAAGATAAGACATTCAGTACAACCTAACAATGTAGTTAATTGTACATAGGTCTGATATTACCGTGGTCAACCCTGAATACACCCGTGAGATTATCCCTGCCTGGATTTAGTTATACACTTTTAAGGGGAGCTCTTTCCAAGCTGATGGATTTCGCTTGGGAACGGGCGTTTCATGGTGCGGTCAACCTTCGCTGCGACGACGGCTGAAGATAAGACATTCAGTACAACCTAACGACGTAGTAAATTATATATAGGTCTTACTGATAATCTTTTTCAGGGTGATAGTGGCGGCCCGTTGAACTGCCCAGATGGTGGCACTCGCGTTGCTGGTATTACTTCATGGGGTATATCGAGTGGTGGCAACTGCAACCAGAATTACCCATCCGTTTACACCCGCACCAGCACCTACCTGGGTTGGATCGGAGCCAATACTCCGTAAGAAGGAACAATCTCGTCAAGACAACGATTCAAGTCAACAAGCATTTACCATTTACAAAAGTCAATAATAGACGGAAGACAATAGAGACTGTTATATTCACCTGATGAGAACTGAAAATTTGGTCTATTGACTTGTTGTAAGTTGAAAGAATTAATAAACGTCAGCAGCATTGAAGAATTTTTATATTATTGAAAACCAATTCCTACGTAAGCTTGTTTCCTTAGGATATCTTATTCCCATTCTAAAATGGCTCCAATTCTAAACACCATACGCCGTATCCGCCTATCTAACTGCCTACTCATGTTAAGCTCCCTTGAGTGGTTCTTAAAAGAAGAGCCCATCTTCTTTACACATAGTCAGATGCATCGACCCCTATATAGCTACTCCTAACCTACCCCTGGTAATCATCCCTTTGAATGAAATTATCAACTGCTCCCTTTCCCAGGGGGCAGTACCTCAAAAGCTAAAGATAGCCAAGGTGATCCCTATCTTCAAAAAGGGAGACAAAGAGAACCTAGCCAACTACAGACCCATATCGATACTTCCACATTTCTCCAAATACTTTGAAAAAATTATTTATAACAGGCTCAGTGATTATATAAAAAAGACCAAAGTAATTTACCACTCACAGCATTGATTTCAACAGGGCCACTCAACATTTATGGCGTTACTCGACATGGAGAATAGAATATCCAAGGCCATTGATAATAATGAATATTCTGTAGGAATATTCCTAGATCTACCAAAGGCCTTCGATACTGTGTATCATTCAATACTACAAAAAAAGCTACAAAATTACGGAATTAGGGGAACCCAACTAAAATGGTTTTACAGTTATTTCGAAAACCGTACGCAGAGAGTTCTCTGTAATGGAGTTCTATCAGATGAAGGGTACATCACCTACGTAGTTCCCCAAGGCTCCAACCTTGGACCACTTTTATTCCTCATCTACATAAGTGGCCTAGCCAAAGTCTCCTCCACTTTATATTTTATACTATTCGCTGACGATACCATCATCTTCTTTTCCCACTCATCTTGGCAATCACTGATGGAAATCATTAATATTGAATTGCTAAAAGTTAGTAACTGGTTCACGTCTAATCGACTCACCCTTAACCTAGACAAAACCAACTTCATCTTGTTTAAGTCACACAAAAAAAACAATCCAGTAAACCTAAAACTGGAAATCGAGGGTGATCCAATAGCGCAAGTTGAGTCCACCAAATTCCTGGGTATCCTCGTCGATCAACACCTTACTTGGAAGAACCACATCAACTATATATCTCTGAAAATAGCAAAAAATATTGGTATCCTTAATATGATATCACATCTATTGCCCAATAACATTAGACTTCAATTATATTATACACTTGTTTATCCTTATCTCTCGTATATTGTAACTTAATCTGGGCCTCCAACTATGAATCTAGGTTACATAAACTAGTGATATTACAAAAGAAAGCTGTTAGGGTAGTAGCCGGGGCTCGCAGAAATGCCCACACCAGCCCTATCTATGAAGAATTTAACATACTGAAATTAGAGCAAATAAGAACTATGCAAATAGGAGAATTCTTTTACAAATATGAGCACAAATTACTTCCCTCCTCATTCGTGGACTACTTTATCCTTACCCATCAGGTTCACACTTGCAACACGAGAAACGCTGATACTTACCGTCCAGACAGGGCAATAACCAATTTAAGGGATTTCTCCATTAAGTCATCGGGCCTCAGATCATGGAATTCAATTCCCCTTGAGATTCGCCTATCGGCCAACCACTATTCCTTTAAAAGGAAGCTTAGAGGTTTTCTAGCTAATGCCTAACCCATCCTATCGACCTACAGACCTTGTAGAGTCTATCTACATTCTATGGTGCCTAGTGCCTTATCGACCTGCAGCTCCACTCATCATTCCCTTACCCTCCCGTGGAGGGAGGCTATTGTGGCGCGGAGGACCCACTCGGTCCGATTAGGACCGCTTATTGGCCCCCGGACTTTCCTTGGGGCTTAGTTAAGATTAGTTAAATTTTGTTAAGATGATTACTTCACTACTTTTAGTCGTACCCTATTGTACGACATCAATGATTTTGTACGACATAGATTAAGATACCAGGGAATTATTTGCACTCCTGCAGTCATAAATTTTGCGTTTGCATCTTATGTTCAGGTGGCCCTCTAGCGGGACCTTGGTTCCTTTGGGCGTTCCCTTTTGCTTTCCGCTGACTATGCGAAAATTGAATCTGTTATGTATTATGAATTGTATTATGAATTGAATTGTATTATGAATTGTTGCTACTCGGTTGCAATAAAGATATATTGTTTGCATACATACATGATCATGGGACTTCGACCTGGGACCGAATCAGCCTTTACTATCTTATCGATATTCTTTGAGTGCTGGTGAATAACGTGGTTCCCGTCATTTGGTTTTCTCTGAAAGCTGTAAATATATCAAGTTACGATTACGATTACAGTGTGTGTTTGAGCAGTTAGATTCTTCACTGATTCTTAACCGACTATTGGTATTCCGCACCTAACTAAGGCTTACATGCTCGCAGCCTCTAAATTTATCCGATTATATATCCGTGACTAGGTGATACAAGACGATTTTAAAGAAGCTCACCCTATGAGGTATTTTCGTGTAGGTCGTACAATAAAACATTTGGACACCAATTTGACGTTTAAATTGTGTGATTGCTTCTTCAACATTATTCAGCACAACATTAAAAAGTAACCAACGCTGCCACCTATTTACCACACTCGCTACTATTTGTGCCCACGGTCTCATAACCGAGAGCTAGCCTACCTAGATATGATTGCTTGTCTCGGAAATACTTCCTTGTCAGGATGCTATACAAATGGCCCTTTTGTATCTTTTATATCTTTTATGTATCAATTCGTAGTAACATTTCTCTTAATTGGTTACATTGTTTGATTGTAATATGAAATATGAAGTAATATGCTTCAATATCTTTCTTGTACAGCGCTGTGCGTTTGCTAGCGCTTCTTAATAAAAAAATATACTTACTTACTTACTTATTTCGATTAGATCAGGAGTTTGGCGCCTCGATCGTTCTTTAATGAATCCGACATTATCAAAGTCTTACGTCCAACAGAATCCGTCTAAATGCAGTAACGCACAACAGCCTTGTAGGCTATTCGTTCCCAGCAGACGATCTTTGTCTAAAGTCGTTATATTTTTAAATTAATCCAATCAGGATCTTCCACCTCATTTATCATAGTCTCGACATTTTGAAATAACGCCGAAACTTACTCTAATATTTCATCCCTTATAATGCTGGTATAAGATGTTGGTCTATTAATTATCATTAACAGCTTAAACCATTCTGCATTTAGCAAACATTCAACAACATCCTAAATAACATTACACAGTCAAATAGCAATATAGAGCTAAGTAAGGTCTGCATAGGACGTTGCTACAGCTCTAGCAGCAACTGTTGTTGAAATAATTATAACAAATAAAATTGTGGAGTACTGGAGCATTTTGGCCAAGGACGGCAGTTCGCCATGCCATTTGCCGGGACGATGGAAAAAACCGGTAATAACCGGCAAAAACCCTAGCAAAAACTAACTTGCAGACTGCAGTTATTGGGACCATGACAAATTCTGAAGAAAAATATAAAAAATAAACAATACTATGGTGCCTTTTACTCTTTGTCAGCATTGTCTTCTAAAAATGCTAATCATGTTCTGACATTTATCAATTTCTCAAAGTATCAGTCTATTTATCAATTTCTCAAAGTGTCGCTATCAGTATCAGTATCAATATAGGTTGCCATGATGATACTGGTGTGACTGTCCAGTTCATCACTGAATAAATTAAATGTTCTATATTTAGTGTCCAATCCACGAGGACACGAAACATCCGGTAAAAGAACACACTTAATTCTTTGCTGTTTCATTTTCCAGGCGAATTCTAATCTTGTTGTGATAAACCCAAAGTTAGGAAATATGCGTTCAATAGGTGCAG
Source organism: Allolobophora icterica (assembly GCA_963556255.1). Lineage (NCBI taxonomy): Eukaryota > Metazoa > Annelida > Clitellata > Crassiclitellata > Lumbricidae > Allolobophora > Allolobophora icterica. The sequence continues at coordinate 23,297,665 of OY744607.1, read as the reverse complement.
AACTTGCTGGGGGTGACAGTATACGGTATCCTATCAAAGGGGCGAAAATCAAAAGGGCGAAATCAAACGCCCCTTTGATAGTAGGCCTAAACCACAGTATACGGGCCCGCAAGTGCCGAAAACTGAGCACAGATGCCCAATTTTGTGTCTTTCAACACACCTTTCCACCACAATCTTTTAGAAATTACTTCCATTACCCATTTTGGCTTGGGTCACCCATGAGATCATGATTGACATGATAAGGTGACTGATATAATAGGAAGTAAATGGAGGTCTTTCCAGACAATTATATTGAAGATGTACACGCGGCTTGGTGACAGTTAAATATTAAGACAAGTAATAAGAGAAACATTTGTTTTATTAAATCTTAATGTGGCAATAAGTAGTTTTACCAGAAAACCTTTTTCCAAGACGGGTTTTTCCATGGTAAAATCCATTTTTTCCACCGGTTGGCAAAAACTTGCCAACCCTGATATCCGCTGACATCTGATGAAAAGGATTGTCTCTGTTAGTACATGATCTGCTCAAGATAGTTGAAGAACCATAGACTATTCTTAAAAGTCACGGGAGATTTTTAGTGGAATTTAAATCAAGAATAATTTTAAAGATTCTGAAAGAATCTAAATTTGAAATTGGCAATAATTAAAGCTTTAGAAATGGAGAAAAATTAAAGCGCTTAATCGATTTTTATGGACACCTATATTATGAGGAAAGTTGAGTTCTTTAAGATTGGGTATAATTTTAAAATGCCAAAAGTACGTAGTTCTTCAATAATAATAATAATATTTATTCTTTAATTAAGCGCCTGCAAACGCACTGCGCTGTACATGTACATGTTATGCGATAAATCTTAACTACTAACAGAACAGACAGCCTGCAATACACGGCGCAAATTGCAGCCTACAAAGCATGTCCGCCTATGGGACTCGATCCTTGTACCTCTCGCACTCTACGCCAGATGTTGTCCAATGCGCTATCGGGCCCCCCAATCTGGTAAATACCCTGCTAATTAAAAATGTAGAAATCAAGAAAAATTAAAGCGATGAACAATTTTTATAGACACCTATCTTATAAGGAGAGTTGAGTTCTGATAGAAAAATGTTTTAATAACAGCATTCAACATAACACAATGGCGAACTTGTCAGACATTAAGCAAGAGAGATCACGTGACTATAACAAGGGGCTGTCCAAGAATTACTGGGCTCTACTGTGCAACATTAATATAACTGTAACGTAATTTACAGTAACTACCAGTTAAACAAGGCTTAATACTGTCGCTATTCTAACACCCCACTCGACAGTAACTTTTAAGTTTCAATGTACAAGTCAATCTGGTCGCTTATGTAATGTAGCTTATCTTTTGTAAGTGGTTTAGTCATGACGTCTGCAAGCATCTGATCTGTTGCACAACATTCCAAATCAATGATACCACGAAACTGCAGATCACGAAGATGATGATGCCGAACGTCTATGTGCTTTGTTCGTGCACTGATTTTCTCGTTACATGCAATTTTGATGCATCCTTGATTGTCCTCATACAAAGTGGTTGACTGAGCACATGGTATATGAAGATCAGATAGAAGTTGTCTTAACCGAACTGATCACCGGTTGCTGTCCTGGAGGTTTCAGGTTGCTGAGGCGAATGCGCCTGTCTACAAGACTCGGAGTCGCAGGACATGGAAGAGCTTCGATGCTGATGCGTTTAGGAGAGATCTCGCCGCTTCCAGCCTGTGCAGCATTTTGCCTGCGGCTGGTGAATCTGCAGCTGATGATCCTTCAGTGATGGCGCGTCGCTTCGATGAACTTGTCAGTGCCCTGCTGGAGGTTCATGCCCCGATGATAGATGTGACCTGCCGGGTGAGAAGCTCTTCCGACCGGTGGTATGACGCGGAATGTCGTGCGGTCAAGCGTCAGGTCAGGAGACTGGAGCGTCGCTACAGAAAACTGCGCTCGGACTACGCCCGTGTACAGTGGATCAGTGCACTCAACGGGATGCATTGGATGGTGCAGGCCAGGCGTCGGCGGTACTGGATGACGAAGATAGGCACGCATTGTGATCCAGCGGAGCTGTGGCGCGTAATAGATAAAGGAATGTGCAGAAAAGCCGATCGGTCGCCGGGCTTGAAGGCGGGTCTTACTGCTGAGGCCTTGGCTGATTTCTTCAACTGGAAGGTGGCCGATGTACGGAGCGCGACTGATGGTGCGGCGCCTGCAGAGTTCATTGACATCCATGGAGTCAGATGATCGATTGCATGGGTTCAAGCCGGTCACGATAGACGATGTTCGCCCGATGGTTGGTGAAGCAGCGGACAAAGTATTCAATGCTTGACCCTATACCGACCTGGCTGCTCAAGTCATGCGCAGATCTGCTGGCTCCATTAATCGCTGCGATGTTCAATTCTTCTGGACTCGCCTCTGGAGCGGGGCTGTCCTCACACTTCTATGCTGACCACTCACAACTGTATGACTGCGCCCCAGCTGCAGCAAAGAATGGAGTCGGGAGTTGAGTTGTTGGCGGATTGGTTGAGATCCAATCGCCCCCTACTGAATCCGGACAAGACAAATTTTTTATGGTGTGCCACTCATAGGAGATGCGGTCAGCTTAGCACAGACTCCCTGAATATCTGTGGGACGTCGGTGCCGCCTTCCGCGGTGGTGCGTGATCTCGGGGGTGCTGTTCGAAGCGGACTTGTCCATGACTCGCCATGTGGGTTTGATGGTGGGCAGGTGCTTTCGACAGCTGCGATTAATCAAGAGCTGCGTGAGAGCTCGGCCCCTCGAGGCTGCCAAAACGGATGTAGTCTGCTTCGTTGTCTCTCAGGTTGACCGTTGCAACAGCCTACTGGCTGGTGCGCCAAAGTACCTGTTGGATCGACTACAGTCGGTGCTCAATGCAGCGGCGAGGGTCGTCTGCAATCGGCGGAAATACGACCATGTGACACCATTACTGCGTGACGTGCTGCATTGGCTTCCAGTGCCGTACCGCATTGAGTATAAGCTCTCTCTCTCTGCTGGTCTACAAGTCACTGCATGGTTCATCACCGGAATATCTCAGGTCCTCCTGTGTGCGAACGGCGTCGTCGAGTGCTGGACTGACGTTGAGATCGAGTGAAAAAGGTGATCCGTATGTGCGGAGGACGAGGACACGCTTCGGGGAGCGCTCTTTTTCAATTGGTGGCCCCAGCTGCTGGAACAGTCTGCCTTCCACGATCCGTTTGGATGACTCAGTTGAGTCTTTCAAGTCAAGACTCAAATCTTATCTCTTTTCCAAGGCGTATCTCTGACTGACTGCGTGTGTTTGTGTGTGTGTGTTGTTGCTTGTCAAGGCGCCCTTGTAACGGCATGTGCTGTGTTACGGCGCCGTAGAAATTGTCGTCATTTTTATTATTATTTTTTTGCACCCGAGGTAGTTCTGTTCCCTCGGGCTAAGAAACTATGTCCGAAGACTGTGCGGTGGGTGTCTGGAACGAATCACTCGACAAGATCATGCTGCTCGAAGGTTCCTTTAAAAGCGACGGCATTAAAGCGCTGGATGTAAACTTATAGTCGCTGGAAAAGGTAACAGGTCTTTTTCGGGTCTCCCGTGCTTTGTGTTAGATGTCGCCCCAGGTCCTTAATAAATTCTATCCCATTGTTGTTGATGAGGCCCATGGTCTCAAAGGCCAATGGAACAAAAAATTGGGTCGTGCTGAGCTGGCCGTACTTTGCATTCTTCCGGGTTGCTGCCAAGTCTGCCGCTGCGCCCGCCGATGCCGATGTCGCCTGCAGGTATGACGGCGCCACGGTGTCTATTACTGTGGCGTCTCAGACCAGACTCCGTCCTCTGCGCCATGGGATCAGTGTAAGTCCGTCCGGTTGCTTTCCGTCAGATCTCAAAAGACCGGGCGGCTCCTTGACAATTTCGAATCCCGCTCGTGTAAGGCTGTGACTGACTAGGTCATTGAGCGCGGCACGTCTGGCGATCCTGCCAGGGCCCAGTCCACAGGAAAGCCCGTGTGACCCTTCCGCTGTCACCCGTGCTCCGCACGGGCAAACGTGCGGCTCGCATATTCTCGTTCCTAGGCGGAGTCCCACCGCGATCCTCACCGCCTCATAATCCAGTCGCAGGCCACATGACGTCACTGGGAGGGCGAAGAGCCAGTCTCCGGCATGTGGCGACTCGGCTGCCCTGATTCTTGCCTGGTGGTATTGGTCGATATGGGCGCGGCTCAGCTCTTCTGCCGCCTTTTGCATGAGCGGCCTGTCCCAAGACGATTGCTTCTGGGTTGCTTCGATATCCGGGTTCACCATCTGACTCTCGATGCACCTTCTTACTTAGCGCCATTGCCTCGACCTGCATGTCAGTGTCGGGACAAGCATCCCCAGCATGATGGACTGGAGGGCGCGGGTGCTCGCAGCGGAAGCCAAAAAGGCGTGAAGCGCAAGCGAGACCACCCGGCGTATCCCCAGTCCTCCCATCATGACCGGCAGTGACGCCTGTATCCATTGGTCGCGGGTGCTCGCAGCGGAAGCCAAAAAGGCGTGAAGCGCAAGCGAGACCACCCGGCGTATCCCCAGTCCTCTCATCATGACCGGCAGTGACGCCTGTATCCATTGGTCGTCAGACAGAGTGAGATTTAGGATCGCGCAGAGGCTCTAACGCAGGAGTGCGTCATATTTGTCCAATAGGGCATGTCCAGTACATGGGGGGCTGCATCTCAGAGTATACAGCAGCTTCTGGGAGCTTAGCGAGCATCTGAGGAGATTCATGGCGTCATGTTTGGCGATGGTCCCAGTCTGGCGATCGCCAGCTCCAGCTCCAAGCATCTGGCCTCCAAACACGCCGTCAAGGCCTCTTGGACGGAAAGGGGGCGCCCAGCAGGCATGCCCTCCTCGGAGCTGTGACGGCGAAGTGCTCGAGAACTCCTGAGGTGATCTGCCCGTCCGGATGATGGATGACTTCGCATTTTTCCCGATTAAGCTGCAGCCCCAGCTGCCTGCACGGCCGTTTCAACATCACTACGTCCTCCGCGACCACTGAGGCCCCTCCTCCTAGGGTTAGGTCATCCAAATACCCCAGGACCAACGGTGATGATAAGTCTTGTAAAATTGGTTGTAGCGGGAGACAGAACAGCAACGGGCCCAACGGATCTCCCTGTTGCGGTCCGACTTGTGACGAAATGGTGTATTGGCCGAAAAGGAGCTCTGAGTGTTCCGCATATGCCAAGTGACAAAAATGAGCCAGTTCCGTCAGCACATCATCGATAGCGGACAACATTCGGTCCCTGTTGAACGCGTTCTTAAAGTCCAACTTTACTAGGATGGATTCTGACGGCACTGTTTCCAGAAAGCGCCTCGCAGCATGGGCTGCCGCCTCTCCTCCTCCTGGAACGCCGACCCCGACCTGCCATGGCGCCAGATAGGCAGTTGCTTTGGGGACAGCGTAGGCATTTGCGCATTTGGACGCCAGTCTACGCCAGTAATAGCCTATTACGATCGGGCGTAAACCTCCTTAATCTTTTCGGAGCGCCATGAGAGTGCCGCCAAAAAGTAATGGTCTGTTGCGGGCACACGCCTGCCAGAAGGAGGTTCACCAGGCCAGCGATTGCGGAGACAAGCTCCGATCCCACCTCGGAACAGCTCACCAGGTCCGACAAATGCTGGGGTCGAAGTCCATCGGGTCCTCCCGCGGAGCATAGAGGGAAGGAGCGAATCCGGCCGAGCACCTGCTCCTCTGAGGTTTGGAAAGGTGCATCGACTCGTCCTTCCCTGATGGGAGGTCGGTCGGGTGGAGGCTCAGGGTGTTTTGTGCGCAATTCTTCCAAGGTTTCCGGGTCAGCCGATACCGGCCTGTCGTTAGAGCACAGTATTCTGATGGCTGCTCTGATGTTACCGTCCTCTAACTTCGATGCTACCGCCGCTGCCACCGCCCTCTCATCGCCCGGTCTAGAGCAGACTCTGTGGTTGTTGCTGCTGGGCATTTCTGAGAAGATTTATTTCCTTTTGAGTTGCCAGGTAGTGGGGAAGTCTTCCACCCGCCTTTTGATGGTTGATGTCAGATTATGGCTGGCAGCGGCGAGATCTCTCCTAAACTCATGAGCATCGAAGCTCTTCCATGTCCTGCGACTCCGAGTCTTGTAGACAGGCGCATTTCTCCTCTTGTTGGTTGTTGCAGGATGGCAGCACCAAAAGTTAGCAGCATCTGGATTCATGGCGTCATTCAGAATTTTGTCGATGATAGTGGTCAACAATCTTCCGGTGTGCGGTCTGGCAGCTTTTGGGATGCGCTTCAGCAGTCTTTGTGGCAACGTGGGGGTGTGTGCTCTTGTCCTGGGCCGAGCCACCGTTCGTCATCGGGTCCTGAGGCCGCGTGTCCTGCGGCGTTAACGGGTCAGTGCTCGATTGATCGCGGTTTTCCGTCTCATGACCTCCCTGCTGGCTAAAGCCCACTCCAAGGGGCTATTTGTTTGAACCCGGGCACGGTTGGTTTCGCGTGCCACGCCGGTGAACTTTCCCGTCTTTATTGTGCAGTTGTCTTGCGGTCCTGCACACGCTGCAAACACCGCTTGTTTTCTGCGAAGACCGAGAGGGTGTTGGGCCATCCATTCTGGACCACAATGAGACGAGAGAAACAACGGACCAGGCAGACAGGCAAGCAGGCAAACAAACCAGCCTAGCCAGCTGACCAACTCGCCTGGCCGCACAGGTGCAATGGGGGCGTGTCTTTCGCTAATCAAAGAACGGCCAAAGTGCCTTCAAAAATAGACAGACGGTTATAGAAGACCAACCAGCAAACTGACCTGATAAAATCAAGCTTTAAGCGAGAACAAGAACGGAGAAATTCCGTGCAGAAGTAGTGCAAACATCGAATTAAAATCAAACTTGAACCTTCTCAAATGCGTATGCTTATTATTATTATTATAATTATTATTATTATTATTATTTTTATGCCCCGAGGTATACAGGATCCCTCAGGGACTTCAATATTAACTAATGTAAAAAAAGTGTCCGAAATGGCCCTATTCGTCTGTTTCCTGGCTGGCGAAAGTACCCTTAAAAGCTACAGCGTTGAAACGCTGTATCGTTATCGATAGGCGTTGGTATAAGAAAGAGGTCTCACGTGGGTCCCTCGTAACCGTGCATAGCTTCTGTCCCAGGTCCGAAAGGAAACTCAGGCCTTCGTTGTTGATCGGGCCCAGGGTTTCGAAGACCAGAGGGATGAAGAGGTGTGTCGAGGATATTTCGGTGTATTTGTCGATTTTGCGTGTCGACGCCCTCTCGGCAGCCGCGCCGGCAGTTTGGGAGGTATCCGGCAAGTAGGAAGCGGCCAGAGTGTCTGTTACGGTCGCATCCCAGACCGGGCATCGCCCGACGCGCCAAGGAATATTATATTATTATTATTATTAGTATTATATATATTATATTATATTATATATTATATTATTATTATTATTATTATTATTATTATTATTATTATTATTATTATTATTATTATTATTATTATTATAATTATATATATTATATTATATTATATATTATATTATTATTATTATTATTATTATTATTATTATTATTATTATTATTATTATTATTATTATTATTATTATTATAATAAGCTTATTATTATTATTATTATTATTATTTATTTATTTATTTATTTATTTATTTATTTATTATTATTATTATTATTATTATTATTATTATTATTATTATTATTATTATTATTATTATTATTATTATTATTATAATTTGAACGGTTGAGTCGTGTCGATAGCGTATTAGCGAAGTTAATATCGAACGATGCGAAAACGGTGAGCCGATCTTAACCACGAAGACGGCTTAGAACTTGCGAATACGTTTGAAGTCGATTATAGTTAAGTGTTTTGTATATTCGAAGTAGGGCTGTACCGAACATTCATTTTCCATTCGCTTCAGGGCCGAATAGTGGGTCAAATAGCTATTCGGTAATCGGCCGAATAGTAGCGGTCGGACCGAATACGAATAGTGGTCACGTTACATCTCTTTCTGCATATGCGGCTGCTAGAGCGAGTGGCCTAAAGTAACTCTCTCATTAGCATAATATATGCTGGGGTTGCAGCCTGGCGTTGCCTACTCTGCTTGGACCGCGGTATCGCAGTGTCAGTTGTCTCAGCTGTAAGTGACAATTTTTAAGTTTAGTTATATTAGTCCCATTCCTAGTTTGCACAGACTGGCAGAAGGATGCAAAAATTACATGTAGTTAACTGTTTACTTTTAGTTTATGTATTAAATTTACTGAACTGAAACTTTTGCTTACATTTGAAACTTATGTCGGTAGACCTAGTTTGTACACTATTAGTATTCGGCCGAATAGTTGGTCCAATTATTCGTATTTGGCCGACTAGTGATAATCACCTATTCCGTACAGCCCTAATTCGAAGGGAACCTTGAGGAATCTACTTCGATTCGACAAGGGGAGCAGACTTTGTTCGAACTACGATTGTTTTAGAGAACGTTGTGGTGAGATTTTGCGTGAAACGACAGATCATCTGCGACTGCACAGAAGCTAGATTCAGCGTGAGCAACATGGGCGACGCCTGCGTTTCGTGATAACTCCAACAAGAAGAACGGTATTGAACTTTCCATGCGGAAGAAAGATGCATCTTCAACGAGGGAGAATAACTAAGTATCATTAAATAATATAGCATTTCAGATTAATTATTTCCTGATCTAAGTAGATAATATAGTCAGAGATTCATTAACGATGTTGTGACTTATGTCAACTAACACTATCTTGACTTTACTTAATTACAAATTTAAATTTCATTGAACAACCTTTTCTGAATTGACTGTATGATAAGATGACCTAAATGAATATTAAAAGGGGCTTTGTAGGATTGATTAACAAATAACCAGTGATAGGATCAATATCCGTCCCTAGGTAATTATAATCAAATAAGGGAGATGATGAGTTACAAAACTGGTTGGCTCGTCCGCGGGATAAAAGTACAAAACTTGGATTGTATACCTCTGTAGAAAACGAATTTTAAGAGATCGTTGTAGAAGCAGAAACTTGTTTATAGACTCACGTGCATACAAGTATTGGAGAAGAAGTAGTTCCGATAGATAGTTGGTAGTGTGACGTTGTGCTTAATTAGATTGCTGACACTCGACTGGTTGAGGTAAGGTCACGCGAGATCTATTGACTGTTGACGCTGGTTGAAGTGTATATCTTCCACGTGTATCTGTGCTAATTTTCCAGCTCCTTATTTAGGCAAAAGTAGGCATCGGGATAGGGAGGGAGGACATTACTAGCGATAGAGAACTGTAGAGGGAAGAAGGATAATAGGATATCACTGGCGACAGAGAGATGTGGAGAGAAGGAGGACACTAGGACATCCCTGGCGAAAGAGAGTTAAAAGACGCCGGCCACAAGACGCTGCGGAGGGTAGGAGGACACTAGGACATCCCTGGCGAAAGAGAGTTCAAAGACGCGTACTTCTACTAATATCAACACGGTTTGAAAATACTTGACCAAATGTCAGATTTGAACTAAAATTCCGCAAACTAGAACAGCTCGAGCAGTCGGCTAGGTAGTTTATTATGAGTAAGCGCCTATCTATAATGCGTGTGCAATGATAAAACCAACAAGTCAGATGAACAACATTTTCTTACTATTATGAGGAATCCTAATCATGTGCTGCGTGACCTGCTCCCTCCCCTCCGCAAGGGTGGACACAACCTTCGAGAAAGACCGCATAAATTTACCCTACCCGAAAAAGATGATAACAATTTTATACCACGTATTCTCTATAAGAATGCCTACTGATGCTAATTAGCTGCTGGTGAGACTACAACCCCGTAGCTTAATTGTTCTAGTTGCGTTATGTCAGCTACGATGGTTCAATAAACGAGTATTCATTCATGGTAGTTGCTCTGCTTTTAGTATAACACTAGTCTTTAGTATTGTTGATGGTTGGAACAATATTAAAAAAAATTTCGATACATTCTAAAACAACTGAAGAACAGAGGCGGCGCTACACTAGGGCGCGCCAGGGCAAATGCCCTGGTAAAAAAGCATTTGCTCTGGTCGATGCCCTGCCAGAATTTTTGACCTGTTCGGGCATATTTGTTATATATCCTGAGATATAAATTCACTTATTTCACTGAAATGTTAAAATTTGCTTTACAAATGCCAAAAAGCGTTCAGGTTCGGGGGGCCTTCGCCCATCTGACCTTCTGACTATAGACACAAATATAACAGCGCTGGGGCGATTTATTGCAAGCGCGGTAGCGCGATCTTATAATATGGTTACCATTTAGGCTCGCGCTACCGCGCTCTCCATAAATCGCCCTCTGCACTGGTTACTTGTATGACTGCCCTGGCTATGCCCTGGTTACAAAAACTGTCTGGCGCCGCCACTGCTGAAGAATCGCGATATATTTGATGTGAAACAATTAATGTTGCAATTTAGAAATCATAATTGATATACAGGAACGGTAAAAGTGTGCAGGGAGTTGATACAGAGAGAAACACTGGTAGACAAGATCGGAATAAGAAGACTGAGAGGGTTTGGGCACGTAACAAGAATGGACGACAAGAGATTACCAGCAAGGGCATTAAATTGCCACGTGGAGGGTACATGGAGTCGAGGAAGACATACAAAGACATGGATGGAAAACGTGATAAAAGATCTTAAAGAACAAGACATGGCCATGAGAACGGACCTGGATACTATCAGAATCAGGAAAAACATTGAGCCATCTTGTAAAAACCCTTATCGTCGGCACACACCTGACGGAAGACAGAAAAAGAAGAAGAGGATGGAAATCAAAGTACGGTTAACAGACCAATGAGAGAAAGAGGTAGAGGCAGTTAAGACGGACTAGAGAGAAGGGAGACACTAGGACGTCATTAGCGAAAGAAAGACATCAAAGACGTTACCGGCAAACGTCGTCGACGGGAGAGCGAAGGCGGGGAAGAAGTGGCAGAACAGAGCATTAGCACGCATCAAAGGCTGAACCGCCTGCGTATACCAAAAGGGAAGGGTAAGGGACGGGATCCATTCAACTGGGGCGATCGACCGTCGTACATCAAAGACATGCCGCGTCGACTTGGTCGGTCGTCATAGCAATCTATTGCCCACCGTCCCGGAATGCAAATTAAATTTTCTCAACAATACTGCAAACGATCGTCTTGCTATTTCTCTCAGTGGTATCGACACAGCCAATTTCGATCCTAAACCTTCTGTAGCACAATTTCTATCATCTTCTAGACGCCACGGGGATCCAGATACAGAAACACAAATATGCAAATAGTTTATATGCCGAAAAGTTTTTTTTAGAAATGACAATATCCTGTGGATCATTTAATTTCAGTAAGTACAGTGTTACTGTTCTAGTCTATTTTTTATTTTATGTGAATACCATTGCTACTGAGTTCTACTGTTCTAGTCTGAAGAAAAAAACAATTAAAGAATATCAGTGTGTGTGAATTTCATTGAATAACTAATGGTACTGCTCTAGTCTGGATAGAACACACATAATTATCACTGAATATTGTTCTAGTCTTAGAAAACAAATTTTTACTTTTCAGTTTCAGTGAATACTTTTAATACCACTTAACGCATTTAATATCTAACAAAAGTCATGTCACAAATCAGACAATTGTAAATTAAATGTAATAAACAATAATTGCGTAAAAGTGTAGGTATACTGATAGGCCTACTTACAGGGTAACAGCGTGTAGCGAAATCTTATTTATCAAATGACTTGTCTACTTTGTTAATAAGTAATATAGGCATAGAAAGAGCTCATTTATTCAAGGCGGTGTTTACCAAAAAAGTGGCGCTATAAAAATTAAAGTTAAGTTTGAGTTGAGAGCCGTTGGTTAATGCCAGAGCTCTGGTTAATGCTAATGAGATGGGACGTAATGAGCAATGGCGGATCGGTTGCTGTAACGATCAAGGACACTAGCCAATGAGAATTCGCGGGTACAGTTTTCGATTTGGAGAGAACGGCGTATGTTGAGTCACTGTTCAACGGATTTGATTTGAGTGGAAGAAACATTAATTTCTTCAGTAAATCTCTAGATGTGTTCAGTGAAATCTATGCGCTTGTCCATAAAGCCCTAGTATCTTTGGATGACATTGCTCCAGAAGTTATAAGAACTCGTCAATATTCGCTGAAGTGATAGGATCATAGGACGATCGGAATTCTCTCTAACCGTTGTCTAATTTGGTGTTCGTTTTGAAATTGCGATGCGACCTGCAGACATTTCGATTGCTGAAGATGGTCCTCGTATAAACGATATATCTTTGCCTTGTACTGGTTTATGGTCTTCCGATGCTCTTCCGATGCTCTTCGTTTCACTCTATTCTACACGCCGAAAGGGACAATCTGCGATTCAACTGCCTTGAAATGAACTCAGTAGAAGTTCAATTGAACAGTTTCAACTGTGATATGCAACTGTGGCGATCTGACGTTTCGTCAAATGTGACGGCTCAGATAAGGTATGAAATTTAATTCTCATCTAGATTATCAACGCCGCTCGAGGTAGATAGGTTCTGAATTGTTTTGTGAACTTAAATGATTGTCTGAAATAAATTTGCGTTTCAAAGTTACGAAACAACTGGTGTTTATCGAGTAGATTTATTCACTGGACTGAATTTGATGTGATAATTATGCGCTCCTCTATCTTCATTAACATAAGCTAAAAATACTTAACCTAGTGCTGCACAGTGGTTACATTAACCAGTGATTTCCCATTTCTGTCAAATTAGGCAAAAATGCTGACTCTCAACAGCTATTTGTCCCACCCCTTTAAATTCACTAAAATATGCCCTGCTTCCATGCAACTCCACCTGTATTCGTGAAATCGATCTCTACCATCCAGTCAACCCGGTCTGCTAGACTATCCTCTTACCACTCTCGCGCGTCTCAGTCATAAGTCTTCTGAAATTCTCTAACACTGCACCTTGACTATATGGAAGGATTTCTGTCCAGAATTTAAGAAATTCTCCGTTCCTCCACCAATGCTAGCTTCGTTCATTCAATATGAATCATACCTGTCGAGCTCTCTCAAACTGTGTGCATTTAGGGTAAGTGAAGTAATTATAAAACGCAACGAGACCTAAAGTGGCCTAGAAGTTGTTGGAGATTCTCGACTGAAATGGATTGAGAGCTAAAGACAACCCCAAGATGTGTAATTGCTTTCAGCTGGTCAGTGCATCACCGACTTCTTTGAGTGCCGATATCTTCTGAGGAGCAGCCGATTCGACACGCCCTGAATACAACGGATAGCGTTTCAGATAAAAGATTATCTATAGCTGCTTCATCTGAGTAGACCCACCATCTACATGGTTCATGGACTCGAATAATTAGAATTTGTCAGGGAACTCCATACGTCGCGCCTTTCGGTAATCTAGCAAATTTCATTCTTAGGACCCAGTGTAAAAGTTTCAAAGCGAAGAGTCCAATCAAAATAAAGAAGGCAATCCTAAGGTTCCGAGTACAATACCATAAGAAAGAGGTTAAGCTCAGGAATGTACACTGATTATATATAGATATTGCACTTGGTACTTTTGGGGAGGAGGCAATGAGACACGCGGTGGACAGGTATAAGTTGGGTAAGAGCTCTTGAAGAGGTGGGACTTTAGGCTTCAATGGAAGGCTTAGGAGCAATAGATATGTAAGACTGCTTTGTCTACCTATTATATTGATGTGAGTTACACGTTCGATACTGTCGATCACGACATTCTCTTACAGCGCCTATCCATTTCCTTTGGCTTCTCTGGTAATGTTCTTGCCTTCTCTTGCCTTGCAATTCCCACACCTTTCTTTCTCGACCTGGGTCCTGGACTTGGAAGTCATCCTGGACCAGGAACTTACGTTCACACGGCACAAAAATCTTATCTCCCGCAATTGCTATTACCAGCTCCGGCAACTCAAGGTGATCTCCCGTTCTTTGTCCACCGCTGCAGCTTCCACGCTTGTCCATGCATTTGTTGTTTCTCGCTTGGGCTACTGCAGTGCCATATATGACGGACTGCCGGCCTGCCGGATTGAGCCCCTGAATAGAATCCTGCGTCCTGCTGCTCGCCTTGTAGGCCGCATCCCCAAGTTTGGCAGAGTGTCTGCATATATGAGGGATGTCCTCCACTGGCTCCCCTACCCACAGCGTATCACTTAGCGAATCTCTGCCTTGGTCCGGCGGTGCTTTGAAGGCTTGGCTCCTCAATACTTGCGGGAGCTCTGCTGTCCCACCTCATGCTCGCAGCGCCGTTGCTCTCTCCGCTCAGCTGAACTTATTGTTCCCCGCGCGCGAATAGCCATACGGCAGCGCCGTGCCTTCTCTGTGGCTGCCTCAATGACCTGGAATGGGCTCCTTTCCAAGCTCCGTCAAATACCGATTGCTCATTTCACCCTGTTACTTACTGTCCTCAAAACTGTTGTTCGACCGCGCAGTGGGGCTGGGAGTGCTCCTGAGTAGGCAATCTGAAGGGGCGCTATATAAAACTGCTCTAATAATAATGATAATAATAATAATAATAATAATAATAATAATAATAATAATAATAATAATAATAATAATAATAACTGGGTATAGGTGTTCCGGCGGGGTGCGAAGCCGCCATCCATTCCACCCGTCGCTTTATCGCAGGAATGCCGCGAGATCATGTGGTGGTTAAGCTCGATTTTGCCAACGCATTTAACAGCCTACGTCGTGATGCAATGCTTGAATCACTCTTTGCAACAATCCCTGAATTATATCAGTTTGTCCATCAGTCTTATGCAGCACCTACGGTCCTCAAATTTGGCCACTTTTCTGTGTCGTCCCAGATGGGCCCTCAACAGGGCGACCCCCTCGGTCCCCTTCTCTTTTGTCTCCCTCTCCAACCGGCTTTGCAGTCACTTAACTCTAGTCTTCGCATTGGTTTTTTGGATGACCTTACACTGGGGGGAGATCCATTGGTGGTGGCCCAGGACATTCAGTACATCACCTCGCTTGAGTCTTCTCTGGGTCTGCGTCTCAATCGCCAGAAATGCGAAATCCTCACTTTGGCTGATATTCACACACCTGATTCTGGCTGGTCAGACTTCAAACTTCTGGACCTCGACTCAGTATCTTTACTCGGGGCTCCACTCTTCAAAGGGTCAGCGCTGGATGCATCTCTTTCCCAACACTGTGCTGATCTTCAAAGGGCCTTCACTAAACTTTGCCAGCTTCCTTCTCAGAGCGCCTTAACCCTTCTCAGGTCTTCATTTGGATCCTCGAAACTAAGTTACCTCCTTCGCTGCTCCCCTTGTACTGACCATCAGGCCCTGGAATCGCTCGACTTGATTATGCGCGCCGGTCTTGAGCAGATAGTTAACACCTCATTCAACGATATTCAGTGGCTACAAGCAACGCTTCCTGTGAGAGATGGCGGTATTGGGCTTCGTAGAGTTGTGTCGCTTGCTTCTTCTGCCTATTTGGCATCAGCTGCGTCAACTCTCGAGCTCCAATCGGCCATCCTCAACAGCAGCTCCCAGGCACCCGATGGCATTTTTGAAGACCTGCTCTTGTCACGCCAGCAGACCTCACCTGCTGTCATGCTACCGCTGCCTACAAGACAAAACATCTGGGATCGTCCGCTGATCGAGCGAGACAAGGGCACAATACATTCTTGGCCAGGTTATGACAACCCTGTCGACCAGGCTAGGTTGACTGCCATTTGTAGCCCTCATTCAGGCGATTGGCTGGCCGCACTTCCTATTCCATCATGCGGGCTCACCTTGGACAATGAGGCTGTCCGAATTGCAGTTGGCCTTCGTTTGGGACTTGACCTCTGCAGCCCCCACGCCTGCCGATGCGGGGACCTGGTCGGACCTAGTGGACACCACGGATTTGTTTGCAGGCAGGCCTGCGGCTGCTCACTGCGCCATTTTACCATCAATGACATCATCTGGCGTGCTTTGGTAAAGGCGGATGTTCCTTGTACTAAGGAGCCTGTCGGCCTTTTTAGGTCAGATGGTAAACGTCCGGATGGTGCCACTTTAATTCCTTGGTCGGAGGGTAGATACCTGGCATGGGACGCCACTGTGGTTCACACATGTGCGCTTTCCTATGTCACCCACCCTGCCAGCTCCAGGGGGCCTGCATCAGCCCAGGCGGCTGAACGCAAGGAACAAAAATATCTGGGACTGCCATCAACCCACAGATTCCAGGCAATTGCTTTTGAGACCTTGGGCCCTGTCAATCCCTCAGGCGCCGCTTTCATCAGCAATATAGGTAGTCGCCTTTCTACCATCAGTGGCGATCGCCGTGAGGCTTCGTTTCTCTTCCAGCGTCTATCTATTTGCATACAACGCTACAACTCTATTGCTTTAAACGGGACATTCCCAGAGCCTCCGGACGACGAGGTTTGATTTTCCGGATGTTACATTAATTAATATTGAAGTCCCTGAGGGATCCTGTATACCTCGGGGCAAAAAAAAATAATAATAATAATAATAATAATGCTCCTAGATAACAATAATTTTTTCCAAATCCTGAGGGATCATTGATAGCTCGGGTAAAGAAAAATAATACATGTGTCACATAGACGAAGACACATACGAAGTGTCTGATAGGTTTGATTCTGTAGCGTTAATTATTCTGCATAAGATTGTCCAACGAGCGTGTTGCGAACAACTCTTCTGAGTTCGTACGAGAGTGTTGAAGAGCACAATAAGTTGACGATTACGAAAGCTACGATTATTACGACAGTAAAAGTACTTATATTCAAATCTACTGTAGACTAACGAATAATAGTGTCAGTTTAGCACTAGACTGATATTGCTTGAACGTTCGACAGATGTTGGTCACTGCCTCATTTTGCTGTCATTGCTACTTGACTCAGCTCAACTCAATTCATGAGTGTCCTATATAAGTGTGAACATTTGCTGACAACCGAATCGTTCGTGTCTTAATCGTGTGGGTCCCTTGTAGCCTTTTCCCCCACACCATTCCTTATTCCGCTACACCATTCCTTATACGATTCAGCGTCGCTGTTTCCATTATTTTTCCAAAAACGACAAATGCCTACACTTCAGATACACGCACCCCCTAGTGACGCCAGAGGCATAGATCATATAGTTCTGGTTAAATCAACCTCGCAGCTGTTTTCAACAAATCCATGATGCCCTATTTTCCTCGGTCTACTATCGTGGATCTATCTTTTCAGTCCATTTTAGATATAATGGTACGCAAATGGGGCGGAGAGACGGTCTGGCACGAAGATCAGGAGAACACGGGTTCGATACCCGCTGGCTCCATAAAGGTTGACTTAGCCTTTTCACTCCCTACACTTCTTAAGGGCAACTGTAAAATGAGCAGTAGGAAAGATGGACTCCTCTTGAACTTGGTATCATCTGTTACTACTATATCATGTAATCTTACTGCGTACTTGTCGGTTTCAATTTAATAAGCGAATACGATTATTATTAAACAGCTTAATTTGCGTATATGCATTTACCTTGAGGTAATTGCAGTTCGAGAAACCGTCCTGGGAAACTCTGCACTCTATCAACCATAAGGCCGTTATCTGGTTCTAGGACTTTTCGCACTCGGAAGATTCGCCTCCAGAAGATTCGCCCCCGGAAGATTCCCCCGACATTTCGCCCCCCGGAAGTTTCGCCCCCGTCGATCCAGTTTCTAGTCTTAGTTACATTTTCATCATAGATCCCGCTCTAGTCTTAGTTACATTTTCCTCGCTAATCCACCTTCTAGTCTAAGTTACATTTTCCTCGCTAATCCAGCTTCTAGTCTTAGTACATTTTCATCATTGATCCCGGGGTCGAAACTTCCGGGGGCGAATCTTCCCGGGGGCGAAATGTCGGGGGCGAATCTTCCGGGGGCGACATTTCCGTATCCCCGTTATCTTGCATGCGATAACATTCTAGTTTAATCTGTTGATATTGTACACCTGTTCGATATGTTCAATTTCCCACCAGCCAAACTTCGCTATAAATACAGAAGATTTCATAAGGAGTTCACTGGTCGTTTCTTCAGCCTTCACAGTAAAGATGCGTTCATTTGTGGCTTTTCTTGCTGCTCTCAGCCTGTGTAAGTAACTGCTTTCAACTATCTATGATTAGAAATATTACTCGTAACAGTAGTCTCAAATTTTCTAAAGCACTACTCTGAGCAGTAGCTTGTTCACGAGTGCTACGTCGTGTCGGTTACCCGAAGACCAGCGACAGAAAAGGAGACAGAGAAGCTCTAAGGCGAAGTCCGTCTGGAACAAGAAGGACAGGACGGCGGAAGACAGGTAGAAGAAATAGCAGCAAAATAGTTTTAATTACTGCAATTGTGTTATGTCTATGCTTGTTTCTGAACAGAAGCGTCATAGGATATTTGAAATGATGACTTACCGTACTTTTCATCATCCTTCTTGACAAATTTCAAATGATAATCTCTTGACGCGCTGCTTTCATTTCTATCTGGTACTTCAAGTATTATGAAAGTCACACTTTCTATCTCTCGAAATAAACAATTCAGGACATATCCGTATATTCTGTCAGAAATAGCAATTACAGAAATTAATAAGCTACGACACTTCTCAAACTACAAAGTTAAGCGTGACGCAAAGAATTGCTTTTGGCTGTAAAGAGAAGCGCACAAGGCCATTTCCCTACAATCTTATTTATTACACGCCTTTCTTAACATCAAAGTGTTCAGAGGTGCTATACTGGGGCTGTAGGTTTTTCGGCGGAATCGATCTCAAGCCAGGTGCAACCCAGCAAATGAATCCTAAACATTTAATAATGCCTGGAATTTTCGGCTATACGTACCTCACCCCATTTAAAAGTTTAACAACGAGCGTGTACTAAAAGTGACTGGGAAATCAATGCAGGGCGTCGATAAAGTGTTAATCGCCATTAGTTAATCGTCAATAGTAAGGCGATAGCAGTGTACATTAAAATCAAATACTTTATTTCGCTGAATAGGCTTAGACCGTAAAACACCATAAAAGCTGGTTGTCAGTGATCGGTCTCAGAATTTTTAAGAGTCTAGTTACCATCATAGTAACCATCGAAACGCAAAAATTACATGGAAGTAACCAACTCCTGTATTTTTTGTTTAAAGCACACTATCCCTTGCTAGGTTAGAAATTCTAAAGTTAAGAATTGTCTGAGTCAACTGGCTTAGCACTGCAAGCAGACAGGTTCCCTAACGTAATAGATTTTGCCGAACTTCCCCAACGGATTTCCATTTTTACTACGTTTTCATTTGAAACGGAATGGTAACACTCTTGCTCGAAATATGAGCGGGTGCCTTACAGGCTGCCAAGACGTGTGCTATAAAAGATTTTGATAATTGTACTGTCAGATGTTTCAATACTACTGCAGTTTAGCAACAACACGAATATATATATATATATATATATATTTAATTACTGACTTATGGATTATGAAAGCGACGATATGCCAGTACTGAAATTGGATTATATTTGCAGACTCAATGTTCAACAATACTATGGCTTAAGCCTGTGTTGGTTTTCTGACAATAATCCACGTGGGCTAGATGCATACGTCCTAATAATTAATTATTAGGTTGAAAGACACAAATGGTTATGTGCCCTCTTATATTTTTCTAACAGAGCACTCGTCAGACTGATTTCATAAGACAGGAAGGAGAGTAGAGAAACGTTAAATTCCCATAAATGTTCAACACAGTGGGTTTTCTCGCCACATCGTTGGTTGTTCCGACGATGGCAGGAAGAGAATGGACGTTTGGTTTTATTCACACGCTTTCACAAAGAAGTTGCAAGTAGGCTTATTTTCCAAGCTATAGTGGACTTCATGATTTGAACAAAGCTACTCATGTGTTAGAAAAGAAGCAAAATAAATGCAGTCGCTGTTAGTCTCTTGTAGATTACGGTCATAAGCCTGTCTCATAATAATAACGGGAATAATATTCTTCAAATCGACTGCCTTGTTGTAGACAACAATTTTAGTTGAATTACGTAACAGCATGACGAAGATTTATGTATTTATATTTGAGAAAAATCGTTGTAGGCCAGGCGAGGCCCCAGAAATTCATCGATGGCGCTTTTCCGTCTTTCTTCCTAAACGGTGAGCAGTACATCATCGGAGGCTCGGATGCTGCTCCTGGAGAGTTTCCATGGCAACTGTCTCAGACACGAGGAGGCTCGCACAGCTGCGGAGCTTCACTGTTGAGCGCATGGTACGGCCTCAGTGCATCTCACTGCGTCGATGGAGCGTAAGTGAAAAGACGAGAATCAGGCATCTATAGTCACCAATGAGAACTATTTTAACACGCGCAATGATTGTGTATAATTTGCTTCGTGATTATGCATAATTCATTGTAGGCAAAATACACAATACATATAAAGTATTAGAGAACTTAGTCGCCTGTGTGAGTTCAAGTACATGCTATTTCTATTTTCAAGACTTTACAATTTCAGTGATATTCTTGAGAGAATCTCAAACATTCCATTATTATTTCTTGTAGACTTCCATCATCCATACAAGTAATCGCTGGTCTGCATCAACGATCTGGCACTCCAGGATCTCAGACAGTCGACATTACCGGATACACGATGGTATGTTGACCAATTCCTTTGGAGAACTTTCCACGGTGAAACATTTAAGGGCACCATTTGGGTATGAGATTTGACCGTTCAACGTTCATATTGCTGTTACGCTATGAAATAAAACATTTGTAGACATCTAAAACAAAACAAAGAGGGCTGCGAAGTTTCGTGGCGGAAATGATTCAATACATATAATTTATATTGTTGTTGTTGGATTTTATAAGATCAATCGAAATAAGAAAGTAACTTTTGCTGATCGTGGTTTGCTGTTAGCACGCGGATTACTTAGCGGGTGTTCCTACCTATTCCAACGACATCTCCATTCTGAACTTTGCTTCGGCCATTACCATTGGAGGCAATATTCAGCCGGCTCTCCTTCCAGCGGACAACAGCAACAACTACCTCGGCTTAACTTGCGTCATTTCAGGATGGGGCCGCACAAGTAAGAACGCTGATATTCTGTTCTTAAATTACATCGATACTAATCATCGTGAATTTATGTTTAACATAAAGAGGCCGAGACCGAAGAATAATGTTACGAGGCTGAACCACAGTTTCTAAGGTTGCACATCACGAAACCGAAACCGAAGACGCAACAGTTTAGCTAGAGAAGATCCAAGTGCATCTGTACATACTTTGATACCGAATTAGATGTAATTTAAAATTAGATTGTTATAAATTACATGCTCACGTTTAGTGAAATTTTATCTGGCATAGGTTCAAAGAGAACAAAAGTTGAGTCAAGGTTACGCATGTGTTTGTAATCACAGGTTCATCCAATATCCTTCCTGATACTCTTCAGAAGGTCTCCATTGAAGTCATCGGAACTGCTGAGTGCCAGACTCTTGTCGATAACGTCGCCGGATGCTTTATTTGGGACAGTCATATCTGTCTCTACGACCGGGCTAACCTAGCTGGATCCTGTAACGTAAGCTAGTCTTGACGGATTTACTAATGCACACACTTATTGAAGACTTGTATTCTGCTACGAAGTTCAAACAATTCAAGCTCTTCCTCATACTTCTAGCTTCATCCCAACGGCATAACTTATAAACCTTAAATGGCTATTGCTTATTGGTGCATTGTAATTGCAAATTTCTATAAAAATTTATATACTTCGAGAGAAACTCGTCAGTGGGGCTTCCGACCTGATAACACAAACCACGGTGGAACATTCATGCGCTTAAGAAAATCAGGCGGAGGCCAACATGTTCATGTGGAAGGTTATGTGGCAACTTATTCCAAATAGATGGGCCGACCACTGCTAAGCTTCTATGATGGACTTTCAAAGTGCGGGCCGGTGAAACATCCTGGTCATTTTCGCCGCAGAGGGAAGAAATCTCTGTTCACACTAATGGATGACACCGAGACGCGTATCTCTGAAGTGAGATGACAATTATGCATAAGCAATAAAGTCTTGAACTCAATGCGTTTCTGCATTAGTAGCAGTGCAATTTCTCCAACATGACACTGGATGCCCGAAACTTGGTATCCCGCCGGTCAGCCTAGTTGCAACATGTAATATAGGCTGTAGTTGATCAATATGGAACAGGAGAAAGCCTGCATAACTGATATTACCGTAGTCAACCCTCGCTGAAGATAAGACATTCAGTACAACCTAACAATGTAGTTAATTGTACATAGGTCTGATATTACCGTGGTCAACCCTGAATACACCCGTGAGATTATCCCTGTCTGGATTTAGTTATACACTTTTAAGGGGAGCTCTTTCCAAGCTGATGGATTTCGCTTGGGAACGGGCGTTTCATGGTGCGGTCAACCTTCGCTGCGACGACGGCTGAAGATAAGACATTCAGTACAACCTAACGACGTAGTAAATTATATATAGGTCTTACTGATAATCTTTTTCAGGGTGATAGTGGCGGCCCGTTGAACTGCCCAGACGGTGGCACTCGCGTTGCTGGTATTACTTCATGGGGTATATCAAGTGGTGGCAACTGCAACCAGAATTACCCATCCGTTTACACCCGCACCAGCACCTACCTGGGTTGGATCGGAGCCAATACTCCGTAAGAAGGAACAATCACGTCAAGACAACGATTCAAGTCAACAAGCATTTACCATTTACAAAAGTCAATAATAGACGGAAGGCAATACAGACTGTTATATTCACCTGATGAGAACTGAAAATTTGGTCTATTGACTTGTTGTAAGTTGAAAGAATTAATAAACGTCAGCAGCATTGAAGAATTTTTATATTATTGAAAACCAATTCCTACGTAAGCTTGTTTCCTTAGGATATCTTATTCCCATTCTAAAATGGCTCCAATTCTAAACACCATACGCCGTACCCGCCTATCTAACTGCCTACTCATGTTAAGCTCCCTTGAGAGGTTCTTAAAAGAAGAGCCCATCTTCTTTACACATAGTCAGATGCATCGACCCCTATATAGCTACTCCTAACCTACCCCTGGTAATCATCCCTTTGAATGAAATTATCAACTGCTCCCTTTCCCAGGGGGCAGTACCTCAAAAGCTAAAGATAGCCAAGGTGATCCCTATCTTCAAAAAGGGAGACAAAGAGAACCTAGCCAACTACAGACCCATATCGATACTTCCATATTTCTCCAAATACTTTGAAAAAGTTATTTATAACAGGCTCAGTGATTATATAAAAAAGACCAAAGTAATTTACCACTCACAGCATTGATTTCAACAGGGCCACTCAACATTTATGGCGTTACTCGACATGGAGAATAGAATATCCAAGGCCATTGATAATAATGAATATTCTGTAGGAATATTCCTAGATCTACCAAAGGCCTTCGATACTGTGGATCATTCAATACTACAAAAAAGCTACAAAATTACGGAATTAGGGGAACCCAACTAAAATGGTTTTACAGTTATTTCGAAAACCGTACGCAGAGAGTTCTCTGTAATGGAGTTCTATCAGATGAAGGGTACATCACCTACGTAGTTCCCCAAGGCTCCAACCTTCACCTTGTCACCTTGTGCTGTCGATTCGTTGAATCCTAGCGACTGTCATGGTCAACCTTCTCCATGTGCTCCGATTTCTCGTTGCCTCTCTCAGCTCCGAGATGTTCATCTTCAATGCCTCCTGTATCTCGTCCATCCATCTCCTCCTTGGTCGTCCTCTCCTCCTTCTGCCCTCCCCACACGCCAACATCATCTCCTTTTCCAGCCCATCTGCACGCATCACGTGTCCAAAGTATGACATCTTCTGCCTGGACGCTCTCTGCCCCAACGTCAAACTCCCTCTCCAGTGTCCTATTTCTTCCAGGATATCCTCGTTAGTTCTCTTCTCAGTCCAAGAAACCCTCAACATTTTCCTCCAGATCCACATTTCACATGCCTCAATTTTCTTCTCCAATGCCTTGGTTTTTGTCCATGTTTCGCATCCGTAAAGCACCACTGGTAAGATCATTGCTTTAACAATTCTTGTCTTCGTTCCCAAACTCACTGATTTGTCCTTCCATATTTTTTCCAGTCCCTGCGTTGCCGTCTTCCCCAATGTAATTCTCCGTCGTATTTCTCGTTCGCATCCACCTTCACTCTCCATCATGGCCCCCAAGAAACAGAAGCTTGATACCACCTCTATCTCCTCTCCATCTACCTCAAAATAACTCCATTTCTCAGTGGTCATTATCTTCGTCTTTTTTATATTAAAGTACATTCCTGCTTTCTCGCTAGCACATTTTAGCCTTCTGATGTTATCCTTCAGTTTCTCCTTTTTTTCCGCCAGCAGTGTTGTGTCGTCCGCATACCTTAAATTGTTCACTATCCTTCCAGCTATCCTCACACCCTCCGCCTCATCATCAAAACCTGCCTCCCTCATTATCCTTTCTGCATATAGAATGAATAGGTATGGTGATAGTATACATCCCTGTCTGACCCCTTTCTTTATTCGAAAACTTGAAGTGTCGCCATGTTCTGTCCTGACCACCGCCACCTGATTGCCATACAGGTTCTTGAGGAGAGTTATCAGATGCATGGGTATGCCCATTTCACTCAGTGTTTTCCACAGCAGAGCATGATCAACGCAGTCGAATGCCTTGCTGTAATCTATAAAACAAAGATGTACCTCTTGTCCATATTCCCTCTGCCTTTCCATTATCCATCTTAGGTTTGCAATATGGTCTCTTGTGCCTCTCCCTTTTCTAAATCCTGCTTGATTTGCCGGCAGCTCTCTCTCTATCGTGTCTTCCATCCTTTTGTGGATAATCTTTAGGAGTATCTTGCTCGTATGAGATATTAGCGCAATGGTTCTGTAGTTCTCGCATTCCTTAGCATCTCCTTTTTTAAAGATGGGTATAAAGATCGATGTTTGCCAGTCCTTCGGCCACTCCTCAGTCTCCCAAATCAGATTACACAGAATTGTTATCTCTCTTATCACTCCATCTCCAGCTGCTTTGATCAGCTCAATAGGGATTTCGTCTGCTCCTGGGGTCTTGTTATCTCTGATTTGTGTAATTGCCCATTCCACCTCTGCTTCCATGATCTTTGGTTCCTTGACGTAATCAGTTGTGATCGCTTCTTCGTTTTCCTCCACTCTGTCATCGATCTTGTAGAGATTTTCCGTATATTCTCTCCACCTGTTCTTTGCTTCCTCTTTATCGCATATTATTCCGCCATTCCCGTTTCTTAATGAGCCGTTCCGTGGTGTGAACTTGCCAGTGATTTTCCTCATTTCCGCAAACATCTCTCTAGTTCTTCCCTTTTTTCCCTGTTCTTCCATTTCTTTGCATCGATCGTTCAAGTATCTTTCTTTATCCTTCCTTGCCTGCTTCTGAAATCTCCCGTTCAGCACCTTGACTAGGTCTTTGTTTCCTGCTGTTCTCACACTTCTCCTTTCTTCTGCTATCTTGATTGCATCCGACGATAACCACGGTGATATCTTCTTCTTTTGTCTTTTTGGTACGTGAATGTTCGCATCCTCCTGTATCACCTTCTTCATTCCTTCCCACATATCATCAGCACTAGTCGCTTCAACCAAAATCAGTGCCTCAAATCGGTTCTTTATCTCGTCCCTGTACTCAGGAATGATCCCTTTGCACTCGTATCTAGTCAGGCGTTCCCCCAATTTGAGTCTCTTAAGTTTCAACTTAAGGGTAGCCACCAGCAGTTCATGATCCGATCCACAATCCGCTCCCGGTCTCGTTTGTACATCCCTCACCATGCTCTTCCATCTCTGTTTTACCATCACATAGTCTATTTGATTTTTGTGTTTCCCATCCGGCGAAGTCCAGGTGTATAATCTTCTCTTTGTCTTCTCAAAGCATGTGTTCATGATCCTCAGTTCATTTGTCTCACAAAAGTCGATGAGCCTTTCTCCTGCATCGTTCCGTTTTCCCAGCCCATGTCTTCCAATCGCTGACTCGATCTTGTCCGATCTCCCTACCTTTGCATTGAAGTCCCCCATGATCACCAAAGTGTCGCCTTTTGGAACTCCATCTATCTTCCTCTGTAGCTCATTGTAGAAACTTTCTCGATCTTTCTCGTCCGCCGTCGACGTAGGTGCATACACCTGGATGACAGTAGTGTTAATCACTTTCCCCCTGAACCTTACGCTCATGATTCGATCATTAACCGTGTCGTAGCCCAGTATTGCTGCTGCACTCCTCTTGTCGCAGACCATTGCCACACCATTCCTTCTGCTATCGCTTGGTCCTGACATCATCACTCTGTACTCCCCAGAATTAAAGTGTCCCTGCCCCTGCCATCGAGTCTCACTCAGGCCCAGCACCGCCAGCCCCAAACGCTTCATCTCTCGTTTTATCACCTCTAGCTTCCCTATCTGCATGCTCCGGACATTCCATGTCCCCAGTCTCAGCTGGGTTTTACAGCTCAGGTTGAGCTGGTGTTCCTCGACTGAATCAGTTACTGCACTTCCTTGCGGGTTTAATGCCGTTACTTCATGATGCCGTCTCTTCACCAGATCATCCTTCAGCTCTTCCCCAGTAGCTCTTGAATCACTCTCTGGCCTGGGTGTCTCGCCATCAGTGATTATCGTTTTTCCATGAGTTTTGTCTTCCATGACAGTTTTCTTGGCAGATTTACAGAGGTGGTTTGCCATTGCCTTCCTCTGGTTTTGCCTGCCGTGCCCGTTCGTTCGCCTCCCCTTGGGGAGGGTACTAACGGTTCGCACCGCGAGAAGGTGGGCACGGAGGTCTTTGGTTGGTCAGCCCAGGCCGGGCCCGCACCTCCGTCCTGGAACGTCGGTCAGGTCACCTTCCACCAACCTTGGACCACTTTTATTCCTCATCTACATAAGTGGCCTAGCCAAAGTCTCCTCCACTTTATATGTTATACTATTCGCTGACGATACCATCATCTTCTTTTCCCACTCATCTTGGCAATCACTGATGGAAATCATTAATATTGAATTGCTAAAAGTTAGTAACTGGTTCACGTCTAATCGACTCACCCTTAACCTAGACAAAACCAACTTCATCTTGTTTAAGTCACACAGAAAAAACAATCCAGTAAACCTAAAACTGGAAATCGAGGGTGATCCAATAGCGCAAGTTGAGTCCACCAAATTCCTGGGTATCCTCGTCGATCAACACCTTACTTGGAAGAACCACATCAACTATATATCTCTGAAGATAGCAAAAAATATTGGTATCCTTAATATGATATCACATCTATTGCCCAATAACATTAGACTTCAATTATATTATACACTTGTTTATCCTTATCTCTCGTATTGTAACTTAATCTGGGCCTCCAACTATGAATCTAGGTTACATAAACTAGTGATATTACAAAAGAAAGCTGTTAGGTTAGTAGCCGGGGCTCGCAGAAATGCCCACACCAGCCCTATCTATGAAGAATTTAACATACTGAAATTAGAGCAAATAAGAACTATGCAAATAGGAGAATTCTTTTACAAATATGAGCACAAATTACTTCCCTCCTCATTCGTGGACTACTTTATCCTTACCCATCAGGTTCACACTTGCAACACGAGAAACGCTGATACTTACCGTCCAGACAGGGCAAGAACCAATTTAAGGGATTTCTCCATTAAGTCATCGGGCCTCAGATCATGGAATTCAATTCCCCTTGAGATTCGCCTATCGGCCAACCACTATTCCTTTAAAAGGAAGCTTAGAGGTTTTCTAGCTAATGCCTAACCCATCCTATCGACCTACAGACCTTGTAGAGTCTATCTACATTCTATGGTGCCTAGTGCCTTATCGACCTGCAGCTCCACTCATCATTCCCTTACCCTCCCGTGGAGGGAGGCTATTGTGGCGCGGAGGACCCACTCGGTCCGATTAGGACCGCTTATTGGCCCCCGGACTTTCCTTGGGGCTTAGTTAAGATTAGTTAAATTTTGTTAAGATGATTACTTCACTACTTTTAGTCGTACCCTATTGTACGACACCAATGATTTTGTACGACATAGATTAAGATACCAGGGAATTATTTGCACTCCTGCAGTCATAAATTTTGCGTTTGCATCTTATGTTCAGGTGGCCCTCTAGCGGGACCTTGGTCCTTTGGGCGTTCCCTTTTGCTTTCCGCTGACTATGCGAAAATTGAATGTGTTATGTATTATGAATTGTATTATGAATTGAATTGTATTATGAATTGTTGCTACTCGGTTACAATAAAAAAATAAAAAATAAAGAATCAGCCTTTACTATCTTATCGATATTCTTTGAGTGCTGGTGAATAACGTGGTTCCCGTCAATTGGTTTTCTCTGAAAGCTGTAAATATATCAAGTTACGATTACGATTACAGTGTGTGTTTGAGCAGTTAGATTCTTCACTGATTCTTAACCAACTATTGGTATTCCGCACCTAACTAAGGCTTACATGCTCGCAGCCTCTAAATTTATCCGATTATATATCCGTGACTAGGTGATACAAGACGATTTTAAAGAAGCTCACCCTATGAGGTATTTTCGTGTAGGTCGTACAATAAAACATTTGGACACCAATTTGACGTTTAAATTGTGTGATTGCTTCTTCAACATTATTCAGCACAACATTAAAAAGTAACCAACGCTGCCACCTATTAACCACACTCGCTACTCTTTGTGCCCACGGTCTCATAACCGAGAGCTACCTAGATATGATTGCTTGTCTCGGAAATACTTCCTTGTCAGGATGCTATACAAATGGCCCTTTTGTATCTTTTATATCTTTTATGTATCAATTCGTAGTAACATTTCTCTTAATTGGTTACATTGTTTGATTGTAATATGAAATATGAAGTAATATGCTTCAATATCTTTCTTGTACAGCGCTGTGCGTTTGCTAGCGCTTCTTAATAAAAAAAATATACTTACTTACTTACTTATTTCGATTAGATCAGGAGTTTGGCGCCTCGATCGTTCTTTAATGAATCCGACATTATCAAAGTCTTACGTCCAACAGAATCCGTCTAAATGCAGTAACGCACAACAGCCTTGTAGGCTATTCGTTCCCAGCAGACGATCTTTGTCTAAAGTCGTTATATTTTTAAATTAATCCAATCAGGATCTTCCACCTCATTTATCATAGTCTCGACATTTTGAAATAACGCCGAAACTTACTCTAATATTTCATCCCTTATAATGCTGGTATAAGATGTTGGTCTATTAATTATCATTAACAGCTTAAACCATTCTGCATTTAGCAAACATTCAACAACATCCTAAATAACATTACACAGTCAAATAGCAATATAGAGCTAAGTAAGGTCTGCATAGGACGTTGCTACAGCTCTAGCAGCAACTGTTGTTGAAATAATTATAACAAATAAAATTGTGGAGTACTGGAGCATTTTGGCCAAGGACGGCAGTTCGCCATGCCATTTGCCGGGACGATGGAAAAAACCGGTAATAACCGGCAAAAACCCTAGCAAAAACTAACTTGCAGACTGCAGTTATTGGGACCATGACAAATTCTGAAGAAAAATATAAAAAATAAACAATACTATGGTGCCTTTTACTCTTTGTCAGCATTGTCTTCTAAAAATGCTAATCATGTTCTGACATTTATCAATTTCTCAAAGTATCAGTCTATTTATCAATTTCTCAAAGTGTCGCTATCAGTATCAGTATCAATATAGGTTGCCATGATGATACTGGTGTGACTGTCCAGTTCATCACTGAATAAATTAAATGTTCTATATTTAGTGTCCAATCCACGAGGACACGAAACATCCGGTAAAAGAACACACTTAATTCTTTGCTGTTTCATTTTCCAGGCGAATTCTAATCTTGTTGTGATAAACCCAAAGTTAGGAAATATGCGTTCAATAGGTGCAGAACTTGCTGGGGGTGACAGTATACGGTATCCTATCAAAGGGGCGAAAATCAAAAGGGCGAAATCAAACGCCCCTTTGATAGTAGGCCTAAACCACAGTATACGGGCCCGCAAGTGCCGAAAACTGAGCACAGATGCCCAATTTTGTGTCTTTCAACACACCTTTCCACCACAATCTTTTAGAAATTACTTCCATTACCCATTTTGGCTTGGGTCACCCATGAGATCATGATTGACATGATAAGGTGACTGATATAATAGGAAGTAAATGGAGGTCTTTCCAGACAATTATATTGAAGATGTACACGCGGCTTGGTGACAGTTAAATATTAAGACAAGTAATAAGAGAAACATTTGTTTTATTAAATCTTAATGTGGCAATAAGTAGTTTTACCAGAAAACCTTTTTCCAAGACGGGTTTTTCCATGGTAAAATCCATTTTTTCCACCGGTTGGCAAAAACTTGCCAACCCTGATATCCGCTGACATCTGATGAAAAGGATTGTCTCTGTTAGTACATGATCTGCTCAAGATAGTTGAAGAACCATAGACTATTCTTAAAAGTCACGGGAGATTTTTAGTGGAATTTAAATCAAGAATAATTTTAAAGATTCTGAAAGAATCTAAATTTGAAATTGGCAATAATTAAAGCTTTAGAAATGGAGAAAAATTAAAGCGCTTAATCGATTTTTATGGACACCTATATTATGAGGAAAGTTGAGTTCTTTAAGATTGGGTATAATTTTAAAATGCCAAAAGTACGTAGTTCTTCAATAATAATAATAATATTTATTCTTTAATTAAGCGCCTGCAAACGCACTGCGCTGTACATGTACATGTTATGCGATAAATCTTAACTACTAACAGAACAGACAGCCTGCAATACACGGCGCAAATTGCAGCCTACAAAGCATGTCCGCCTATGGGACTCGATCCTTGTACCTCTCGCACTCTACGCCAGATGTTGTCCAATGCGCTATCGGGCCCCCCAATCTGGTAAATACCCTGCTAATTAAAAA
Organism: Allolobophora icterica; assembly: GCA_963556255.1. Classification (NCBI taxonomy): domain Eukaryota; kingdom Metazoa; phylum Annelida; class Clitellata; order Crassiclitellata; family Lumbricidae; genus Allolobophora; species Allolobophora icterica. Next base: position 23,266,861 of record OY744607.1, on the reverse strand, counting down.
TGTAGAAATCAAGAAAAATTAAAGCGATGAACAATTTTTATAGACACCTATCTTATAAGGAGAGTTGAGTTCTGATAGAAAAATGTTTTAATAACAGCATTCAACATAACACAATGGCGAACTTGTCAGACATTAAGCAAGAGAGATCACGTGACTATAACAAGGGGCTGTCCAAGAATTACTGGGCTCTACTGTGCAACATTAATATAACTGTAACGTAATTTACAGTAACTACCAGTTAAACAAGGCTTAATACTGTCGCTATTCTAACACCCCACTCGACAGTAACTTTTAAGTTTCAATGTACAAGTCAATCTGGTCGCTTATGTAATGTAGCTTATCTTTTGTAAGTGGTTTAGTCATGACGTCTGCAAGCATCTGATCTGTTGCACAACATTCCAAATCAATGATACCACGAAACTGCAGATCACGAAGATGATGATGCCGAACGTCTATGTGCTTTGTTCGTGCACTGATTTTCTCGTTACATGCAATTTTGATGCATCCTTGATTGTCCTCATACAAAGTGGTTGACTGAGCACATGGTATATGAAGATCAGATAGAAGTTGTCTTAACCGAACTGATCACCGGTTGCTGTCCTGGAGGTTTCAGGTTGCTGAGGCGAATGCGCCTGTCTACAAGACTCGGAGTCGCAGGACATGGAAGAGCTTCGATGCTGATGCGTTTAGGAGAGATCTCGCCGCTTCCAGCCTGTGCAGCATTTTGCCTGCGGCTGGTGAATCTGCAGCTGATGATCCTTCAGTGATGGCGCGTCGCTTCGATGAACTTGTCAGTGCCCTGCTGGAGGTTCATGCCCCGATGATAGATGTGACCTGCCGGGTGAGAAGCTCTTCCGACCGGTGGTATGACGCGGAATGTCGTGCGGTCAAGCGTCAGGTCAGGAGACTGGAGCGTCGCTACAGAAAACTGCGCTCGGACTACGCCCGTGTACAGTGGATCAGTGCACTCAACGGGATGCATTGGATGGTGCAGGCCAGGCGTCGGCGGTACTGGATGACGAAGATAGGCACGCATTGTGATCCAGCGGAGCTGTGGCGCGTAATAGATAAAGGAATGTGCAGAAAAGCCGATCGGTCGCCGGGCTTGAAGGCGGGTCTTACTGCTGAGGCCTTGGCTGATTTCTTCAACTGGAAGGTGGCCGATGTACGGAGCGCGACTGATGGTGCGGCGCCTGCAGAGTTCATTGACATCTATGGAGTCAGATGATCGATTGCATGGGTTCAAGCCGGTCACGATAGACGATGTTCGCCCGATGGTTGGTGAAGCAGCGGACAAAGTATTCAATGCTTGACCCTATACCGACCTGGCTGCTCAAGTCATGCGCAGATCTGCTGGCTCCATTAATCGCTGCGATGTTCAATTCTTCTGGACTCGCCTCTGGAGCGGGGCTGTCCTCACACTTCTATGCTGACCACTCACAACTGTATGACTGCGCCCCAGCTGCAGCAAAGAATGGAGTCGGGAGTTGAGTTGTTGGCGGATTGGTTGAGATCCAATCGCCCCCTACTGAATCCGGACAAGACAAATTTTTTATGGTGTGCCACTCATAGGAGATGCGGTCAGCTTAGCACAGACTCCCTGAATATCTGTGGGACGTCGGTGCCGCCTTCCGCGGTGGTGCGTGATCTCGGGGGTGCTGTTCGAAGCGGACTTGTCCATGACTCGCCATGTGGGTTTGATGGTGGGCAGGTGCTTTCGACAGCTGCGATTAATCAAGAGCTGCGTGAGAGCTCGGCCCCTCGAGGCTGCCAAAACGGATGTAGTCTGCTTCGTTGTCTCTCAGGTTGACCGTTGCAACAGCCTACTGGCTGGTGCGCCAAAGTACCTGTTGGATCGACTACAGTCGGTGCTCAATGCAGCGGCGAGGGTCGTCTGCAATCGGCGGAAATACGACCATGTGACACCATTACTGCGTGACGTGCTGCATTGGCTTCCAGTGCCGTACCGCATTGAGTATAAGCTCTCTCTCTCTGCTGGTCTACAAGTCACTGCATGGTTCATCACCGGAATATCTCAGGTCCTCCTGTGTGCGAACGGCGTCGTCGAGTGCTGGACTGACGTTGAGATCGAGTGAAAAAGGTGATCCGTATGTGCGGAGGACGAGGACACGCTTCGGGGAGCGCTCTTTTTCAATTGGTGGCCCCAGCTGCTGGAACAGTCTGCCTTCCACGATCCGTTTGGATGACTCAGTTGAGTCTTTCAAGTCAAGACTCAAATCTTATCTCTTTTCCAAGGCGTATCTCTGACTGACTGCGTGTGTTTGTGTGTGTGTGTTGTTGCTTGTCAAGGCGCCCTTGTAACGGCATGTGCTGTGTTACGGCGCCGTAGAAATTGTCGTCATTTTTATTATTATTTTTTTGCACCCGAGGTAGTTCTGTTCCCTCGGGCTAAGAAACTATGTCCGAAGACTGTGCGGTGGGTGTCTGGAACGAATCACTCGACAAGATCATGCTGCTCGAAGGTTCCTTTAAAAGCGACGGCATTAAAGCGCTGGATGTAAACTTATAGTCGCTGGAAAAGGTAACAGGTCTTTTTCGGGTCTCCCGTGCTTTGTGTTAGATGTCGCCCCAGGTCCTTAATAAATTCTATCCCATTGTTGTTGATGAGGCCCATGGTCTCAAAGGCCAATGGAACAAAAAATTGGGTCGTGCTGAGCTGGCCGTACTTTGCATTCTTCCGGGTTGCTGCCAAGTCTGCCGCTGCGCCCGCCGATGCCGATGTCGCCTGCAGGTATGACGGCGCCACGGTGTCTATTACTGTGGCGTCTCAGACCAGACTCCGTCCTCTGCGCCATGGGATCAGTGTAAGTCCGTCCGGTTGCTTTCCGTCAGATCTCAAAAGACCGGGCGGCTCCTTGACAATTTCGAATCCCGCTCGTGTAAGGCTGTGACTGACTAGGTCATTGAGCGCGGCACGTCTGGCGATCCTGCCAGGGCCCAGTCCACAGGAAAGCCCGTGTGACCCTTCCGCTGTCACCCGTGCTCCGCACGGGCAAACGTGCGGCTCGCATATTCTCGTTCCTAGGCGGAGTCCCACCGCGATCCTCACCGCCTCATAATCCAGTCGCAGGCCACATGACGTCACTGGGAGGGCGAAGAGCCAGTCTCCGGCATGTGGCGACTCGGCTGCCCTGATTCTTGCCTGGTGGTATTGGTCGATATGGGCGCGGCTCAGCTCTTCTGCCGCCTTTTGCATGAGCGGCCTGTCCCAAGACGATTGCTTCTGGGTTGCTTCGATATCCGGGTTCACCATCTGACTCTCGATGCACCTTCTTACTTAGCGCCATTGCCTCGACCTGCATGTCAGTGTCGGGACAAGCATCGCCCAGCATGATGGACTGGAGGGCGCGGGTGCTCGCAGCGGAAGCCAAAAAGGCGTGAAGCGCAAGCGAGACCACCCGGCGTATCCCCAGTCCTCCCATCATGACCGGCAGTGACGCCTGTATCCATTGGTCGCGGGTGCTCGCAGCGGAAGCCAAAAAGGCGTGAAGCGCAAGCGAGACCACCCGGCGTATCCCCAGTCCTCTCATCATGACCGGCAGTGACGCCTGTATCCATTGGTCGTCAGACAGAGTGAGATTTAGGATCGCGCAGAGGCTCTAACGCAGGAGTGCGTCATATTTGTCCAATAGGGCATGTCCAGTACATGGGGGGCTGCATCTCAGAGTATACAGCAGCTTCTGGGAGCTTAGCGAGCATCTGAGGAGATTCATGGCGTCATGTTTGGCGATGGTCCCAGTCTGGCGATCGCCAGCTCCAGCTCCAAGCATCTGGCCTCCAAACACGCCGTCAAGGCCTCTTGGACGGAAAGGGGGCGCCCAGCAGGCATGCCCTCCTCGGAGCTGTGACGGCGAAGTGCTCGAGAACTCCTGAGGTGATCTGCCCGTCCGGATGATGGATGACTTCGCATTTTTCCCGATTAAGCTGCAGCCCCAGCTGCCTGCACGGCCGTTTCAACATCACTACGTCCTCCGCGACCACTGAGGCCCCTCCTCCTAGGGTTAGGTCATCCAAATACCCCAGGACCAACGGTGATGATAAGTCTTGTAAAATTGGTTGTAGCGGGAGACAGAACAGCAACGGGCCCAACGGATCTCCCTGTTGCGGTCCGACTTGTGACGAAATGGTGTATTGGCCGAAAAGGAGCTCTGAGTGTTCCGCATATGCCAAGTGACAAAAATGAGCCAGTTCCGTCAGCACATCATCGATAGCGGACAACATTCGGTCCCTGTTGAACGCGTTCTTAAAGTCCAACTTTACTAGGATGGATTCTGACGGCACTGTTTCCAGAAAGCGCCTCGCAGCATGGGCTGCCGCCTCTCCTCCTCCTGGAACGCCGACCCCGACCTGCCATGGCGCCAGATAGGTAGTTGCTTTGGGGACAGCGTAGGCATTTGCGCATTTGGACGCCAGTCTACGCCAGTAATAGCCTATTACGATCGGGCGTAAACCTCCTGAATCTTTTCGGAGCGCCATGAGAGTGCCGCCAAAAAGTAATGGTCTGTTGCGGGCACACGCCTGCCAGAAGGAGGTTCACCAGGCCAGCGATTGCGGAGACAAGCTCCGATCCCACCTCGGAACAGCTCACCAGGTCCGACAAATGCTGGGGTCGAAGTCCATCGGGTCCTCCCGCGGAGCATAGAGGGAAGGAGCGAATCCGGCCGAGCACCTGCTCCTCTGAGGTTTGGAAAGGTGCATCGACTCGTCCTTCCCTGATGGGAGGTCGGTCGGGTGGAGGCTCAGGGTGTTTTGTGCGCAATTCTTCCAAGGTTTCCGGGTCAGCCGATACCGGCCTGTCGTTAGAGCACAGTATTCTGATGGCTGCTCTGATGTTACCGTCCTCTAACTTCGATGCTACCGCCGCTGCCACCGCCCTCTCATCGCCCGGTCTAGAGCAGACTCTGTGGTTGTTGCTGCTGGGCATTTCTGAGAAGATTTATTTCCTTTTGAGTTGCCAGGTAGTGGGGAAGTCTTCCACCCGCCTTTTGATGGTTGATGTCAGATTATGGCTGGCAGCGGCGAGATCTCTCCTAAACTCATGAGCATCGAAGCTCTTCCATGTCCTGCGACTCCGAGTCTTGTAGACAGGCGCATTTCTCCTCTTGTTGGTTGTTGCAGGATGGCAGCACCAAAAGTTAGCAGCATCTGGATTCATGGCGTCATTCAGAATTTTGTCGATGATAGTGGTCAACAATCTTCCGGTGTGCGGTCTGGCAGCTTTTGGGATGCGCTTCAGCAGTCTTTGTGGCAACGTGGGGGTGTGTGCTCTTGTCCTGGGCCGAGCCACCGTTCGTCATCGGGTCCTGAGGCCGCGTGTCCTGCGGCGTTAACGGGTCAGTGCTCGATTGATCGCGGTTTTCCGTCTCATGACCTCCCTGCTGGCTAAAGCCCACTCCAAGGGGCTATTTGTTTGAACCCGGGCACGGTTGGTTTCGCGTGCCACGCCGGTGAACTTTCCCGTCTTTATTGTGCAGTTGTCTTGCGGTCCTGCACACGCTGCAAACACCGCTTGTTTTCTGCGAAGACCGAGAGGGTGTTGGGCCATCCATTCTGGACCACAATGAGACGAGAGAAACAACGGACCAGGCAGACAGGCAAGCAGGCAAACAAACCAGCCTAGCCAGCTGACCAACTCGCCTGGCCGCACAGGTGCAATGGGGGCGTGTCTTTCGCTAATCAAAGAACGGCCAAAGTGCCTTCAAAAATAGACAGACGGTTATAGAAGACCAACCAGCAAACTGACCTGATAAAATCAAGCTTTAAGCGAGAACAAGAACGGAGAAATTCCGTGCAGAAGTAGTGCAAACATCGAATTAAAATCAAACTTGAACCTTCTCAAATGCGTATGCTTATTATTATTATTATAATTATTATTATTATTATTTTTTTTTATGCCCCGAGGTATACAGGATCCCTCAGGGACTTCAATATTAACTAATGTAAAAAAAAGTGTCCGAAATGGCCCTATTCGTCTGTTTCCTGGCTGGCGAAAGTACCCTTAAAAGCTACAGCGTTGAAACGCTGTATCGTTATCGATAGGCGTTGGTATAAGAAAGAGGTCTCACGTGGGTCCCTCGTAACCGTGCATAGCTTCTGTCCCAGGTCCGAAAGGAAACTCAGGCCTTCGTTGTTGATCGGGCCCAGGGTTTCGAAGACCAGAGGGATGAAGAGGTGTGTCGAGGATATTTCGGTGTATTTGTCGATTTTGCGTGTCGACGCCCTCTCGGCAGCCGCGCCGGCAGTTTGGGAGGTATCCGGCAAGTAGGAAGCGGCCAGAGTGTCTGTTACGGTCGCATCCCAGACCGGGCATCGCCCGACGCGCCAAGGAATATTATATTATTATTATTATTATTATTATATATATTATATTATATTATATATTATATTATTATTATTATTATTATTATTATTATTATTATTATTATTATTATTATTATTATTATTATTATTATTATTATTATTATTATTATTATTATTATATATATTATGTTATATTATATATTATATTATTATTATTATTATTATTATTATTATTATTATTATTATTATTATTATTATTATTATTATTATTGTAATAAGCTTATTATTATTATTATTATTATTATTATTTATTTATTTATTTATTTATTTATTTATTATTATTATTATTATTATTATTATTATTATTATTATAATTTGAACGGTTGAGTCGTGTCGATAGCGTATTAGCGAAGTTAATATCGAACGATGCGAAAACGGTGAGCCGATCTTAACCACGAAGACGGCTTAGAACTTGCGAATACGTTTGAAGTCGATTATAGTTAAGTGTTTTGTATAATCGAAGTAGGGCTGTACCGAACATTCATTTTCCATTCGCTTCAGGGCCGAATAGTGGGTCAAATAGCTATTCGGTAATCGGCCGAATAGTAGCGGTCGGACCGAATACGAATAGTGGTCACGTTACATCTCTTTCTGCATATGCGGCTGCTAGAGCGAGTGGCCTAAAGTAACTCTCTCATTAGCATAATATATGCTGGGGTTGCAGCCTGGCGTTGCCTACTCTGCTTGGACCGCGGTATCGCAGTGTCAGTTGTCTCAGCTGTAAGTGACAATTTTTAAGTTTAGTTATATTAGTCCCATTCCTAGTTTGCACAGACTGGCAGAAGGATGCAAAAATTACATGTAGTTAACTGTTTACTTTTAGTTTATGTATTAAATTTACTGAACTGAAACTTTTGCTTACATTTGAAACTTATGTCGGTAGACCTAGTTTGTACACTATTAGTATTCGGCCGAATAGTTGGTCCAATTATTCGTATTTGGCCGACTAGTGATAATCACCTATTCCGTACAGCCCTAATTCGAAGGGAACCTTGAGGAATCTACTTCGATTCGACAAGGGGAGCAGACTTTGTTCGAACTACGATTGTTTTAGAGAACGTTGTGGTGAGATTTTGCGTGAAACGACAGATCATCTGCGACTGCACAGAAGCTAGATTCAGCGTGAGCAACATGGGCGACGCCTGCGTTTCGTGATAACTCCAACAAGAAGAACGGTATTGAACTTTCCATGCGGAAGAAAGATGCATCTTCAACGAGGGAGAATAACTAAGTATCATTAAATAATATAGCATTTCAGATTAATTATTTCCTGATCTAAGTAGATAATATATATTCAGAGATTCATTAACGATGTTGTGACTTATGTCATCTAACACTATCTTGACTGCTTAATTACAAATTTAAATTTCATTGTACAACCTTTTCTGAATTGACAGTATGATAAGATGACCTAAATGAATATTAAAAGGGGCTTTGTAGGATTTATTAACAAATAACTAGTTATAAGATCAATATCCGTCCCTAGGTAATTATAATCAAATAAGGGAGATTATGAGTTACAAAACTGGTTGGCTCGTCCGCGGGATAAAAGTACAAAACTTGGATTGTATACCTCTGTAGAAAACGAATTTTAAGAGATCGTTGTAGAAGCAGAAACTTGTTTATAGACTCACGTGCATACAAGTATTGGAGAAGAAGTAGTTCCGATAGATAGTTGGTAGTGTGACGTTGTGCTTAATTAGATTGCTGACACTCGACTGGTTGAGGTAAGGTCACGCGAGATCTATTGACTGTTGACGCTGGTTGAAGTGTATATCTTCCACGTGTATCTGTGCTAATTTTCCAGCTCCTTATTTAGGCAAAAGTAGGCATCGGGATAGGGAGGGAGGACATTACTAGCGATAGAGAACTGTAGAGGGAAGAAGGATAATAGGATATCACTGGCGACAGAGAGATGTGGAGAGAAGGAGGACACTAGGACATCCCTGGCGAAAGAGAGTTAAAAGACGCCGGCCACAAGACGCTGCGGAGGGTAGGAGGACACTAGGACATCCCTGGCGAAAGAGAGTTCAAAGACGCGTACTTCTACTAATATCAACACGGTTTGAAAATACTTGACCAAATGTCAGATTTGAACTAAAATTCCGCAAACTAGAACAGCTCGAGCAGTCGGCTAGGTAGTTTATTATGAGTAAGCGCCTATCTATAATGCGTGTGCAATGATAAAACCAACAAGTCAGATGAACAACATTTTCTTACTATTATGAGGAATCCTAATCATGTGCTGCGTGACCTGCTCCCTCCCCTCCGCAAGGGTGGACACAACCTTCGAGAAAGACCGCATAAATTTACCCTACCCGAAAAAGATGATAACAATTTTATACCACGTATTCTCTATAAGAATGCCTACTGATGCTAATTAGCTGCTGGTGAGACTACAACCCCGTAGCTTAATTGTTCTAGTTGCGTTATGTCAGCTACGATGGTTCAATAAACGAGTATTCATTCATGGTAGTTGCTCTGCTTTTAGTATAACACTAGTCTTTAGTATTGTTGATGGTTGGAACAATATTAAAAAAAATTTCGATACATTCTAAAACAACTGAAGAACAGAGGCGGCGCTACACTAGGGCGCGCCAGGGCAAATGCCCTGGTAAAAAAAGCATTTGCTCTGGTCGATGCCCTGCCAGAATTTTTGACCTGTTCGGGCATATTTGTTATATATCCTGAGATATAAATTCACTTATTTCACTGAAATGTTAAAATTTGCTTTACAAATGCCAAAAAGCGTTCAGGTTCGGGGGGCCTTCGCCCATCTGACCTTCTGACTATAGACACAAATATAACAGCGCTGGGGCGATTTATTGCAAGCGCGGTAGCGCGATCTTATAATATGGTTACCATTTAGGCTCGCGCTACCGCGCTCTCCATAAATCGCCCTCTGCACTGGTTACTTGTATGACTGCCCTGGCTATGCCCTGGTTACAAAAACTGTCTGGCGCCGCCACTGCTGAAGAATCGCGATATATTTGATGTGAAACAATTAATGTTGCAATTTAGAAATCATAATTGATATACAGGAACGGTAAAAGTGTGCAGGGAGTTGATACAGAGAGAAACACTGGTAGACAAGATCGGAATAAGAAGACTGAGAGGGTTTGGGCACGTAACAAGAATGGACGACAAGAGATTACCAGCAAGGGCATTAAATTGCCACGTGGAGGGTACATGGAGTCGAGGAAGACATACAAAGACATGGATGGAAAACGTGATAAAAGATCTTAAAGAACAAGACATGGCCATGAGAACGGACCTGGATACTATCAGAATCAGGAAAAACATTGAGCCATCTTGTAAAAACCCTTATCGTCGGCACACACCTGACGGAAGACAGAAAAAGAAGAAGAGGATGGAAATCAAAGTACGGTTAACAGACCAATGAGAGAAAGAGGTAGAGGCAGTTAAGACGGACTAGAGAGAAGGGAGACACTAGGACGTCATTAGCGAAAGAAAGACATCAAAGACGTTACCGGCAAACGTCGTCGACGGGAGAGCGAAGGCGGGGAAGAAGTGGCAGAACAGAGCATTAGCACGCATCAAAGGCTGAACCGCCTGCGTATACCAAAAGGGAAGGGTAAGGGACGGGATCCATTCAACTGGGGCGATCGACCGTCGTACATCAAAGACATGCCGCGTCGACTTGGTCGGTCGTCATAGCAACCTATTGCCCACCGTCCCGGAATGCAAATTAAATTTTCTCAACAATACTGCAAACGATCGTCTTGCTATTTCTCTCAGTGGTATCGACACAGCCAATTTCGATCCTAAACCTTCTGTAGCACAATTTCTATCATCTTCTAGACGCCACGGGGATCCAGATACAGAAACACAAATATGCAAATAGTTTATATGCCGAAAATTTTTTTTTAGAAATGACAATATCCTGTGGATCATTTAATTTCAGTAAGTACAGTGTTACTGTTCTAGTCTATTTTTTATTTTATGTGAATACCATTGCTACTGAGTTATACTGTTCTAGTCTGAAGAAAAAAACAATTAAAGAATATCAGTGTGTGTGAATTTCATTGAATAACTAATGGTACTGCTCTAGTCTGGATAGAACACACATAATTATCACTGAATATTGTTCTAGTCTTAGAAAACAAATTTTTACTTTTCAGTTTCAGTGAATACTTTTAATACCACTTAACGCATTTAATATCTAACAAAAGTCATGTCACAAATCAGACAATTGTAAATTAAATGTAATAAACAATAATTGCGTAAAAGTGTAGGTATACTGATAGGCCTACTTACAGGGTAACAGCGTGTAGCAAAATCTTATTTATCAAATGACTTGTCTACTTTGTTAATAAGTAATATAGGCATAGAAAGAGCTCATTTATTCAAGGCGGTGTTTACCAAAAAAGTGGCGCTATAAAAATTAAAGTTAAGTTTGAGTTGAGAGCCGTTGGTTAATGCCAGAGCTCTGGTTAATGCTAATGAGATGGGACGTAATGAGCAATGGCGGATCGGTTGCTGTAACGATCAAGGACACTAGCCAATGAGAATTCGCGGGTACAGTTTTCGATTTGGAGAGAACGGCGTATGTTGAGTCACTGTTCAACGGATTTGATTTGAGTGGAAGAAACATTAATTTCTTCAGTAAATCTCTAGATGTGTTCAGTGAAATCTATGCGCTTGTCCATAAAGCCCTAGTATCTTTGGATGACATTGCTCCAGAAGTTATAAGAACTCGTCAATATTCGCTGAAGTGATAGGATCATAGGACGATCGGAATTCTCTCTAACCGTTGTCTAATTTGGTGTTCGTTTTGAAATTGCGATGCGACCTGCAGACATTTCGATTGCTGAAGATGGTCCTCGTATAAACGATATATCTTTGCCTTGTACTGGTTTATGGTCTTCCGATGCTCTTCCGATGCTCTTCGTTTCACTCTATTCTACACGCCGAAAGGGACAATCTGCGATTCAACTGCCTTGAAATGAACTCAGTAAAAGTTCAATTGAACAGTTTCAACTGTGATATGCAACTGTGGCGATCTGACGTTTCGTCAAATGTGACGGCTCAGATAAGGTATGAAATTTAATTCTCATCTAGATTATCAACGCCGCTCGAGGTAGATAGGTTCTGAATTGTTTTGTGAACTTAAATGATTGTCTGAAATAAATTTGCGTTTTAAAGTTACGAAACAACTGGTGTTTATCGAGTAGATTTATTCACTGGACTGAATTTGATGTGATAATTATGCGCTCCTCTATCTTCATTAACATAAGCTAAAAATACTTAACCTAGTGCTGCACAGTGGTTACATTAACCAGTGATTTCCCATTTCTGTCAAATTAGGCAAAAATGCTGACTCTCAACAGCTATTTGTCCCACCCCTTTAAATTCACTAAAATATGCCCTGCTTCCATGCAACTCCACCTGTATTCGTGAAATCGATCTCTACCATCCAGTCAACCCGGTCTGCTAGACTATCCTCTTACCACTCTCGCGCGTCTCAGTCATAAGTCTTCTGAAATTCTCTAACACTGCACCTTGACTATATGGAAGGATTTCTGTCCAGAATTTAAGAAATTCTCCGTTCCTCCACCAATGTTCATTCAATATGAATCATACCTGTCGAGCTCTGTCAAACTGTGTGCATTTAGGGTAAGTGAAGTAATTATAAAACGCAACGAGACCTAAAGTCGCCTAGAAGTTGTTGGAGATTCTCGACTGAAATGGATTGAGAGCTAAAGACAACCCCAAGATGTGTAATTGCTTTCAGCTGGTCAGTGCATCACCGACTTCTTTGAGTGCCGATATCTTCTGAGGAGCAGCCGATTCGACACGCCCTGAATACAACGGATAGCGTTTCAGATAAAAGATTATCTATAGCTGCTTCATCTGAGTAGACCCACCATCTACATGGTTCATGGACTCGAATAATTAGAATTTGTCAGGGAACTCCATACGTCGCGCCTTTCGGTAATCTAGCAAATTTCATTCTTAGGACCCAGTGTAAAAGTTTCAAAGCGAAGAGTCCAATCAAAATAAAGAAGGCAATCCTAAGGTTCCGAGTACAATACCATAAGAAAGAGGTTAAGCTCAGGAATGTACACTGATTATATATAGATATTGCACTTGGTACTTTTGGGGAGGAGGCAATGAGACACGCGGTGGACAGGTATAAGTTGGGTAAGAGCTCTTGAAGAGGTGGGACTTTAGGCTTCAATGGAAGGCTTAGGAGCAATAGATATGTAAGACTGCTTTGTCTACCTATTATATTGATGTGAGTTACACGTTCGATACTGTCGATCACGACATTCTCTTACAGCGCCTATCCATTTCCTTTGGCTTCTCTGGTAATGTTCTTGCCTTCTCTTGCCTTGCAATTCCCACACCTTTCTTTCTCGACCTGGGTCCTGGACTTGGAAGTCATCCTGGACCAGGAACTTACGTTCACACGGCACAAAAATCTTATCTCCCGCAATTGCTATTACCAGCTCCGGCAACTCAAGGTGATCTCCCGTTCTTTGTCCACCGCTGCAGCTTCCACGCTTGTCCATGCATTTGTTGTTTCTCGCTTGGGCTACTGCAGTGCCATATATGACGGACTGCCGGCCTGCCGGATTGAGCCCCTGAATAGAATCCTGCGTCCTGCTGCTCGCCTTGTAGGCCGCATCCCCAAGTTTGGCAGAGTGTCTGCATATATGAGGGATGTCCTCCACTGGCTCCCCTACCCACAGCGTATCACTTAGCGAATCTCTGCCTTGGTCCGGCGGTGCTTTGAAGGCTTGGCTCCTCAATACTTGCGGGAGCTCTGCTGTCCCACCTCATGCTCGCAGCGCCGTTGCTCTCTCCGCTCAGCTGAACTTATTGTTCCCCGCGCGCGAATAGCCATACGGCAGCGCCGTGCCTTCTCTGTGGCTGCCTCAATGACCTGGAATGGGCTCCTTTCCAAGCTCCGTCAAATACCGATTGCTCATTTCACCCTGTTACTTACTGTCCTCAAAACTGTTGTTCGACCGCGCAGTGGGGCTGGGAGTGCTCCTGAGTAGGCAATCTGAAGGGGCGCTATATAAAACTGCTCTAATAATAATGATAATAATAATAATAATAATAATAATAATAATAATAATAATAATAATAATAATAATAATAATAATAATAACTGGGTATAGGTGTTCCGGCGGGGTGCGAAGCCGCCATCCATTCCACCCGTCGCTTTATCGCAGGAATGCCGCGAGATCATGTGGTGGTTAAGCTCGATTTTGCCAACGCATTTAACAGCCTACGTCGTGATGCAATGCTTGAATCACTCTTTGCAACAATCCCTGAATTATATCAGTTTGTCCATCAGTCTTATGCAGCACCTACGGTCCTCAAATTTGGCCACTTTTCTGTGTCGTCCCAGATGGGCCCTCAACAGGGCGACCCCCTCGGTCCCCTTCTCTTTTGTCTCCCTCTCCAACCGGCTTTGCAGTCACTTAACTCTAGTCTTCGCATTGGTTTTTTGGATGACCTTACACTGGGGGGAGATCCATTGGTGGTGGCCCAGGACATTCAGTACATCACCTCGCTTGAGTCTTCTCTGGGTCTGCGTCTCAATCGCCAGAAATGCGAAATCCTCACTTTGGCTGATATTCACACACCTGATTCTGGCTGGTCAGACTTCAAACTTCTGGACCTCGACTCAGTATCTTTACTCGGGGCTCCACTCTTCAAAGGGTCAGCGCTGGATGCATCTCTTTCCCAACACTGTGCTGATCTTCAAAGGGCCTTCACTAAACTTTGCCAGCTTCCTTCTCAGAGCGCCTTAACCCTTCTCAGGTCTTCATTTGGATCCTCGAAACTAAGTTACCTCCTTCGCTGCTCCCCTTGTACTGACCATCAGGCCCTGGAATCGCTCGACTTGATTATGCGCGCCGGTCTTGAGCAGATAGTTAACACCTCATTCAACGATATTCAGTGGCTACAAGCAACGCTTCCTGTGAGAGATGGCGGTATTGGGCTTCGTAGAGTTGTGTCGCTTGCTTCTTCTGCCTATTTGGCATCAGCTGCGTCAACTCTCGAGCTCCAATCGGCCATCCTCAACAGCAGCTCCCAGGCACCCGATGGCATTTTTGAAGACCTGCTCTTGTCACGCCAGCAGACCTCACCTGCTGTCATGCTACCGCTGCCTACAAGACAAAACATCTGGGATCGTCCGCTGATCGAGCGAGACAAGGGCACAATACATTCTTGGCCAGGTTATGACAACCCTGTCGACCAGGCTAGGTTGACTGCCATTTGTAGCCCTCATTCAGGCGATTGGCTGGCCGCACTTCCTATTCCATCATGCGGGCTCACCTTGGACAATGAGGCTGTCCGAATTGCAGTTGGCCTTCGTTTGGGACTTGACCTCTGCAGCCCCCACGCCTGCCGATGCGGGGACCTGGTCGGACCTAGTGGACACCACGGATTTGTTTGCAGGCAGGCCTGCGGCTGCTCACTGCGCCATTTTACCATCAATGACATCATCTGGCGTGCTTTGGTAAAGGCGGATGTTCCTTGTACTAAGGAGCCTGTCGGCCTTTTTAGGTCAGATGGTAAACGTCCGGATGGTGCCACTTTAATTCCTTGGTCGGAGGGTAGATACCTGGCATGGGACGCCACTGTGGTTCACACATGTGCGCTTTCCTATGTCACCCACCCTGCCAGCTCCAGGGGGCCTGCATCAGCCCAGGCGGCTGAACGCAAGGAACAAAAATATCTGGGACTGCCATCAACCCACAGATTCCAGGCAATTGCTTTTGAGACCTTGGGCCCTGTCAATCCCTCAGGCGCCGCTTTCATCAGCAATATAGGTAGTCGCCTTTCTACCATCAGTGGCGATCGCCGTGAGGCTTCGTTTCTCTTCCAGCGTCTATCTATTTGCATACAACGCTACAACTCTATTGCTTTAAACGGGACATTCCCAGAGCCTCCGGACGACGAGGTTTGATTTTCCGGATGTTACATTAATTAATATTGAAGTCCCTGAGGGATCCTGTATACCTCGGGGCAAAAAAAAATAATAATAATAATAATAATAATGCTCCTAGATAACAATAATTTTTTCCAAATCCTGAGGGATCATTGATAGCTCGGGTAAAGAAAAATAATACATGTGTCACATAGACGAAGACACATACGAAGTGTCTGATAGGTTTGATTCTGTAGCGTTAATTATTCTGCATAAGATTGTCCAACGAGCGTGTTGCGAACAACTCTTCTGAGTTCGTACGAGAGTGTTGAAGAGCACAATAAGTTGACGATTACGAAAGCTACGATTATTACGACAGTAAAAGTACTTATATTCAAATCTACTGTAGACTAACGAATAATAGTGTCAGTTTAGCACTAGACTGATATTGCTTGAACGTTCGACAGATGTTGGTCACTGCCTCATTTTGCTGTCATTGCTACTTGACTCAGCTCAACTCAATTCATGAGTGTCCTATATAAGTGTGAACATTTGCTGACAACCGAATCGTTCGTGTCTTAATCGTGTGGGTCCCTTGTAGCCTTTTCCCCCACACCATTCCTTATTCCGCTACACCATTCCTTATACGATTCAGCGTCGCTGTTTCCATTATTTTTCCAAAAACGACAAATGCCTACACTTCAGATACACGCACCCCCTAGTGACGCCAGAGGCATAGATCATATAGTTCTGGTTAAATCAACCTCGCAGCTGTTTTCAACAAATCCATGATGCCCTATTTTCCTCGGTCTACTATCGTGGATCTATCTTTTCAGTCCATTTTAGATATAATGGTACGCAAATGGGGCGGAGAGACGGTCTGGCACGAAGATCAGGAGAACACGGGTTCGATACCCGCTGGCTCCATAAAGGTTGACTTAGCCTTTTCACTCCCTACACTTCTTAAGGGCAACTGTAAAATGAGCAGTAGGAAAGATGGACTCCTCTTGAACTTGGTATCATCTGTTACTACTATATCATGTAATCTTACTGCGTACTTGTCGGTTTCAATTTAATAAGCGAATACGATTATTATTAAACAGCTTAATTTGCGTATATGCATTTACCTTGAGGTAATTGCAGTTCGAGAAACCGTCCTGGGAAACTCTGCACTCTATCAACCATAAGGCCGTTATCTGGTTCTAGGACTTTTCGCACTCGGAAGATTCGCCTCCAGAAGATTCGCCCCCGGAAGATTCCCCCGACATTTCGCCCCCCGGAAGTTTCGCCCCCGTCGATCCAGTTTCTAGTCTTAGTTACATTTTCATCATAGATCCCGCTCTAGTCTTAGTTACATTTTCCTCGCTAATCCACCTTCTAGTCTAAGTTACATTTTCCTCGCTAATCCAGCTTCTAGTCTTAGTACATTTTCATCATTGATCCCGGGGTCGAAACTTCCGGGGGCGAATCTTCCCGGGGGCGAAATGTCGGGGGCGAATCTTCCGGGGGCGACATTTCCGTATCCCCGTTATCTTGCATGCGATAACATTCTAGTTTAATCTGTTGATATTGTACACCTGTTCGATATGTTCAATTTCCCACCAGCCAAACTTCGCTATAAATACAGAAGATTTCATAAGGAGTTCACTGGTCGTTTCTTCAGCCTTCACAGTAAAGATGCGTTCATTTGTGGCTTTTCTTGCTGCTCTCAGCCTGTGTAAGTAACTGCTTTCAACTATCTATGATTAGAAATATTACTCGTAACAGTAGTCTCAAATTTTCTAAAGCACTACTCTGAGCAGTAGCTTGTTCACGAGTGCTACGTCGTGTCGGTTACCCGAAGACCAGCGACAGAAAAGGAGACAGAGAAGCTCTAAGGCGAAGTCCGTCTGGAACAAGAAGGACAGGACGGCGGAAGACAGGTAGAAGAAATAGCAGCAAAATAGTTTTAATTACTGCAATTGTGTTATGTCTATGCTTGTTTCTGAACAGAAGCGTCATAGGATATTTGAAATGATGACTTACCGTACTTTTCATCATCCTTCTTGACAAATTTCAAATGATAATCTCTTGACGCGCTGCTTTCATTTCTATCTGGTACTTCAAGTATTATGAAAGTCACACTTTCTATCTCTCGAAATAAACAATTCAGGACATATCCGTATATTCTGTCAGAAATAGCAATTACAGAAATTAATAAGCTACGACACTTCTCAAACTACAAAGTTAAGCGTGACGCAAAGAATTGCTTTTGGCTGTAAAGAGAAGCGCACAAGGCCATTTCCCTACAATCTTATTTATTACACGCCTTTCTTAACATCAAAGTGTTCAGAGGTGCTATACTGGGGCTGTAGGTTTTTCGGCGGAATCGATCTCAAGCCAGGTGCAACCCAGCAAATGAATCCTAAACATTTAATAATGCCTGGAATTTTCGGCTATACGTACCTCACCCCATTTAAAAGTTTAACAACGAGCGTGTACTAAAAGTGACTGGGAAATCAATGCAGGGCGTCGATAAAGTGTTAATCGCCATTAGTTAATCGTCAATAGTAAGGCGATAGCAGTGTACATTAAAATCAAATACTTTATTTCGCTGAATAGGCTTAGACCGTAAAACACCATAAAAGCTGGTTGTCAGTGATCGGTCTCAGAATTTTTAAGAGTCTAGTTACCATCATAGTAACCATCGAAACGCAAAAATTACATGGAAGTAACCAACTCCTGTATTTTTTGTTTAAAGCACACTATCCCTTGCTAGGTTAGAAATTCTAAAGTTAAGAATTGTCTGAGTCAACTGGCTTAGCACTGCAAGCAGACAGGTTCCCTAACGTAATAGATTTTGCCGAACTTCCCCAACGGATTTCCATTTTTACTACGTTTTCATTTGAAACGGAATGGTAACACTCTTGCTCGAAATATGAGCGGGTGCCTTACAGGCTGCCAAGACGTGTGCTATAAAAGATTTTGATAATTGTACTGTCAGATGTTTCAATACTACTGCAGTTTAGCAACAACACGAATATATATATATATATATATATATTTAATTACTGACTTATGGATTATGAAAGCGACGATATGCCAGTACTGAAATTGGATTATATTTGCAGACTCAATGTTCAACAATACTATGGCTTAAGCCTGTGTTGGTTTTCTGACAATAATCCACGTGGGCTAGATGCATACGTCCTAATAATTAATTATTAGGTTGAAAGACACAAATGGTTATGTGCCCTCTTATATTTTTCTAACAGAGCACTCGTCAGACTGATTTCATAAGACAGGAAGGAGAGTAGAGAAACGTTAAATTCCCATAAATGTTCAACACAGTGGGTTTTCTCGCCACATCGTTGGTTGTTCCGACGATGGCAGGAAGAGAATGGACGTTTGGTTTTATTCACACGCTTTCACAAAGAAGTTGCAAGTAGGCTTATTTTCCAAGCTATAGTGGACTTCATGATTTGAACAAAGCTACTCATGTGTTAGAAAAGAAGCAAAATAAATGCAGTCGCTGTTAGTCTCTTGTAGATTACGGTCATAAGCCTGTCTCATAATAATAACGGGAATAATATTCTTCAAATCGACTGCCTTGTTGTAGACAACAATTTTAGTTGAATTACGTAACAGCATGACGAAGATTTATGTATTTATATTTGAGAAAAATCGTTGTAGGCCAGGCGAGGCCCCAGAAATTCATCGATGGCGCTTTTCCGTCTTTCTTCCTAAACGGTGAGCAGTACATCATCGGAGGCTCGGATGCTGCTCCTGGAGAGTTTCCATGGCAACTGTCTCAGACACGAGGAGGCTCGCACAGCTGCGGAGCTTCACTGTTGAGCGCATGGTACGGCCTCAGTGCATCTCACTGCGTCGATGGAGCGTAAGTGAAAAGACGAGAATCAGGCATCTATAGTCACCAATGAGAACTATTTTAACACGCGCAATGATTGTGTATAATTTGCTTCGTGATTATGCATAATTCATTGTAGGCAAAATACACAATACATATAAAGTATTAGAGAACTTAGTCGCCTGTGTGAGTTCAAGTACATGCTATTTCTATTTTCAAGACTTTACAATTTCAGTGATATTCTTGAGAGAATCTCAAACATTCCATTATTATTTCTTGTAGACTTCCATCATCCATACAAGTAATCGCTGGTCTGCATCAACGATCTGGCACTCCAGGATCTCAGACAGTCGACATTACCGGATACACGATGGTATGTTGACCAATTCCTTTGGAGAACTTTCCACGGTGAAACATTTAAGGGCACCATTTGGGTATGAGATTTGACCGTTCAACGTTCATATTGCTGTTACGCTATGAAATAAAACATTTGTAGACATCTAAAACAAAACAAAGAGGGCTGCGAAGTTTCGTGGCGGAAATGATTCAATACATATAATTTATATTGTTGTTGTTGGATTTTATAAGATCAATCGAAATAAGAAAGTAACTTTTGCTGATCGTGGTTTGCTGTTAGCACGCGGATTACTTAGCGGGTGTTCCTACCTATTCCAACGACATCTCCATTCTGAACTTTGCTTCGGCCATTACCATTGGAGGCAATATTCAGCCGGCTCTCCTTCCAGCGGACAACAGCAACAACTACCTCGGCTTAACTTGCGTCATTTCAGGATGGGGCCGCACAAGTAAGAACGCTGATATTCTGTTCTTAAATTACATCGATACTAATCATCGTGAATTTATGTTTAACATAAAGAGGCCGAGACCGAAGAATAATGTTACGAGGCTGAACCACAGTTTCTAAGGTTGCACATCACGAAACCGAAACCGAAGACGCAACAGTTTAGCTAGAGAAGATCCAAGTGCATCTGTACATACTTTGATACCGAATTAGATGTAATTTAAAATTAGATTGTTATAAATTACATGCTCACGTTTAGTGAAATTTTATCTGGCATAGGTTCAAAGAGAACAAAAGTTGAGTCAAGGTTACGCATGTGTTTGTAATCACAGGTTCATCCAATATCCTTCCTGATACTCTTCAGAAGGTCTCCATTGAAGTCATCGGAACTGCTGAGTGCCAGACTCTTGTCGATAACGTCGCCGGATGCTTTATTTGGGACAGTCATATCTGTCTCTACGACCGGGCTAACCTAGCTGGATCCTGTAACGTAAGCTAGTCTTGACGGATTTACTAATGCACACACTTATTGAAGACTTGTATTCTGCTACGAAGTTCAAACAATTCAAGCTCTTCCTCATACTTCTAGCTTCATCCCAACGGCATAACTTATAAACCTTAAATGGCTATTGCTTATTGGTGCATTGTAATTGCAAATTTCTATAAAAATTTATATACTTCGAGAGAAACTCGTCAGTGGGGCTTCCGACCTGATAACACAAACCACGGTGGAACATTCATGCGCTTAAGAAAATCAGGCGGAGGCCAACATGTTCATGTGGAAGGTTATGTGGCAACTTATTCCAAATAGATGGGCCGACCACTGCTAAGCTTCTATGATGGACTTTCAAAGTGCGGGCCGGTGAAACATCCTGGTCATTTTCGCCGCAGAGGGAAGAAATCTCTGTTCACACTAATGGATGACACCGAGACGCGTATCTCTGAAGTGAGATGACAATTATGCATAAGCAATAAAGTCTTGAACTCAATGCGTTTCTGCATTAGTAGCAGTGCAATTTCTCCAACATGACACTGGATGCCCGAAACTTGGTATCCCGCCGGTCAGCCTAGTTGCAACATGTAATATAGGCTGTAGTTGATCAATATGGAACAGGAGAAAGCCTGCATAACTGATATTACCGTAGTCAACCCTCGCTGAAGATAAGACATTCAGTACAACCTAACAATGTAGTTAATTGTACATAGGTCTGATATTACCGTGGTCAACCCTGAATACACCCGTGAGATTATCCCTGTCTGGATTTAGTTATACACTTTTAAGGGGAGCTCTTTCCAAGCTGATGGATTTCGCTTGGGAACGGGCGTTTCATGGTGCGGTCAACCTTCGCTGCGACGACGGCTGAAGATAAGACATTCAGTACAACCTAACGACGTAGTAAATTATATATAGGTCTTACTGATAATCTTTTTCAGGGTGATAGTGGCGGCCCGTTGAACTGCCCAGACGGTGGCACTCGCGTTGCTGGTATTACTTCATGGGGTATATCAAGTGGTGGCAACTGCAACCAGAATTACCCATCCGTTTACACCCGCACCAGCACCTACCTGGGTTGGATCGGAGCCAATACTCCGTAAGAAGGAACAATCACGTCAAGACAACGATTCAAGTCAACAAGCATTTACCATTTACAAAAGTCAATAATAGACGGAAGGCAATACAGACTGTTATATTCACCTGATGAGAACTGAAAATTTGGTCTATTGACTTGTTGTAAGTTGAAAGAATTAATAAACGTCAGCAGCATTGAAGAATTTTTATATTATTGAAAACCAATTCCTACGTAAGCTTGTTTCCTTAGGATATCTTATTCCCATTCTAAAATGGCTCCAATTCTAAACACCATACGCCGTACCCGCCTATCTAACTGCCTACTCATGTTAAGCTCCCTTGAGAGGTTCTTAAAAGAAGAGCCCATCTTCTTTACACATAGTCAGATGCATCGACCCCTATATAGCTACTCCTAACCTACCCCTGGTAATCATCCCTTTGAATGAAATTATCAACTGCTCCCTTTCCCAGGGGGCAGTACCTCAAAAGCTAAAGATAGCCAAGGTGATCCCTATCTTCAAAAAGGGAGACAAAGAGAACCTAGCCAACTACAGACCCATATCGATACTTCCATATTTCTCCAAATACTTTGAAAAAGTTATTTATAACAGGCTCAGTGATTATATAAAAAAGACCAAAGTAATTTACCACTCACAGCATTGATTTCAACAGGGCCACTCAACATTTATGGCGTTACTCGACATGGAGAATAGAATATCCAAGGCCATTGATAATAATGAATATTCTGTAGGAATATTCCTAGATCTACCAAAGGCCTTCGATACTGTGGATCATTCAATACTACAAAAAAGCTACAAAATTACGGAATTAGGGGAACCCAACTAAAATGGTTTTACAGTTATTTCGAAAACCGTACGCAGAGAGTTCTCTGTAATGGAGTTCTATCAGATGAAGGGTACATCACCTACGTAGTTCCCCAAGGCTCCAACCTTCACCTTGTCACCTTGTGCTGTCGATTCGTTGAATCCTAGCGACTGTCATGGTCAACCTTCTCCATGTGCTCCGATTTCTCGTTGCCTCTCTCAGCTCCGAGATGTTCATCTTCAATGCCTCCTGTATCTCGTCCATCCATCTCCTCCTTGGTCGTCCTCTCCTCCTTCTGCCCTCCCCACACGCCAACATCATCTCCTTTTCCAGCCCATCTGCACGCATCACGTGTCCAAAGTATGACATCTTCTGCCTGGACGCTCTCTGCCCCAACGTCAAACTCCCTCTCCAGTGTCCTATTTCTTCCAGGATATCCTCGTTAGTTCTCTTCTCAGTCCAAGAAACCCTCAACATTTTCCTCCAGATCCACATTTCACATGCCTCAATTTTCTTCTCCAATGCCTTGGTTTTTGTCCATGTTTCGCATCCGTAAAGCACCACTGGTAAGATCATTGCTTTAACAATTCTTGTCTTCGTTCCCAAACTCACTGATTTGTCCTTCCATATTTTTTCCAGTCCCTGCGTTGCCGTCTTCCCCAATGTAATTCTCCGTCGTATTTCTCGTTCGCATCCACCTTCACTCTCCATCATGGCCCCCAAGAAACAGAAGCTTGATACCACCTCTATCTCCTCTCCATCTACCTCAAAATAACTCCATTTCTCAGTGGTCATTATCTTCGTCTTTTTTATATTAAAGTACATTCCTGCTTTCTCGCTAGCACATTTTAGCCTTCTGATGTTATCCTTCAGTTTCTCCTTTTTTTCCGCCAGCA
Source organism: Allolobophora icterica (assembly GCA_963556255.1). NCBI lineage: Eukaryota > Metazoa > Annelida > Clitellata > Crassiclitellata > Lumbricidae > Allolobophora > Allolobophora icterica. Next base: position 23,243,626 of record OY744607.1, on the reverse strand, counting down.
GTGTTGTGTCGTCCGCATACCTTAAATTGTTCACTATCCTTCCAGCTATCCTCACACCCTCCGCCTCATCATCAAAACCTGCCTCCCTCATTATCCTTTCTGCATATAGAATGAATAGGTATGGTGATAGTATACATCCCTGTCTGACCCCTTTCTTTATTCGAAAACTTGAAGTGTCGCCATGTTCTGTCCTGACCACCGCCACCTGATTGCCATACAGGTTCTTGAGGAGAGTTATCAGATGCATGGGTATGCCCATTTCACTCAGTGTTTTCCACAGCAGAGCATGATCAACGCAGTCGAATGCCTTGCTGTAATCTATAAAACAAAGATGTACCTCTTGTCCATATTCCCTCTGCCTTTCCATTATCCATCTTAGGTTTGCAATATGGTCTCTTGTGCCTCTCCCTTTTCTAAATCCTGCTTGATTTGCCGGCAGCTCTCTCTCTATCGTGTCTTCCATCCTTTTGTGGATAATCTTTAGGAGTATCTTGCTCGTATGAGATATTAGCGCAATGGTTCTGTAGTTCTCGCATTCCTTAGCATCTCCTTTTTTAAAGATGGGTATAAAGATCGATGTTTGCCAGTCCTTCGGCCACTCCTCAGTCTCCCAAATCAGATTACACAGAATTGTTATCTCTCTTATCACTCCATCTCCAGCTGCTTTGATCAGCTCAATAGGGATTTCGTCTGCTCCTGGGGTCTTGTTATCTCTGATTTGTGTAATTGCCCATTCCACCTCTGCTTCCATGATCTTTGGTTCCTTGACGTAATCAGTTGTGATCGCTTCTTCGTTTTCCTCCACTCTGTCATCGATCTTGTAGAGATTTTCCGTATATTCTCTCCACCTGTTCTTTGCTTCCTCTTTATCGCATATTATTCCGCCATTCCCGTTTCTTAATGAGCCGTTCCGTGGTGTGAACTTGCCAGTGATTTTCCTCATTTCCGCAAACATCTCTCTAGTTCTTCCCTTTTTTCCCTGTTCTTCCATTTCTTTGCATCGATCGTTCAAGTATCTTTCTTTATCCTTCCTTGCCTGCTTCTGAAATCTCCCGTTCAGCACCTTGACTAGGTCTTTGTTTCCTGCTGTTCTCACACTTCTCCTTTCTTCTGCTATCTTGATTGCATCCGACGATAACCACGGTGATATCTTCTTCTTTTGTCTTTTTGGTACGTGAATGTTCGCATCCTCCTGTATCACCTTCTTCATTCCTTCCCACATATCATCAGCACTAGTCGCTTCAACCAAAATCAGTGCCTCAAATCGGTTCTTTATCTCGTCCCTGTACTCAGGAATGATCCCTTTGCACTCGTATCTAGTCAGGCGTTCCCCCAATTTGAGTCTCTTAAGTTTCAACTTAAGGGTAGCCACCAGCAGTTCATGATCCGATCCACAATCCGCTCCCGGTCTCGTTTGTACATCCCTCACCATGCTCTTCCATCTCTGTTTTACCATCACATAGTCTATTTGATTTTTGTGTTTCCCATCCGGCGAAGTCCAGGTGTATAATCTTCTCTTTGTCTTCTCAAAGCATGTGTTCATGATCCTCAGTTCATTTGTCTCACAAAAGTCGATGAGCCTTTCTCCTGCATCGTTCCGTTTTCCCAGCCCATGTCTTCCAATCGCTGACTCGATCTTGTCCGATCTCCCTACCTTTGCATTGAAGTCCCCCATGATCACCAAAGTGTCGCCTTTTGGAACTCCATCTATCTTCCTCTGTAGCTCATTGTAGAAACTTTCTCGATCTTTCTCGTCCGCCGTCGACGTAGGTGCATACACCTGGATGACAGTAGTGTTAATCACTTTCCCCCTGAACCTTACGCTCATGATTCGATCATTAACCGTGTCGTAGCCCAGTATTGCTGCTGCACTCCTCTTGTCGCAGACCATTGCCACACCATTCCTTCTGCTATCGCTTGGTCCTGACATCATCACTCTGTACTCCCCAGAATTAAAGTGTCCCTGCCCCTGCCATCGAGTCTCACTCAGGCCCAGCACCGCCAGCCCCAAACGCTTCATCTCTCGTTTTATCACCTCTAGCTTCCCTATCTGCATGCTCCGGACATTCCATGTCCCCAGTCTCAGCTGGGTTTTACAGCTCAGGTTGAGCTGGTGTTCCTCGACTGAATCAGTTACTGCACTTCCTTGCGGGTTTAATGCCGTTACTTCATGATGCCGTCTCTTCACCAGATCATCCTTCAGCTCTTCCCCAGTAGCTCTTGAATCACTCTCTGGCCTGGGTGTCTCGCCATCAGTGATTATCGTTTTTCCATGAGTTTTGTCTTCCATGACAGTTTTCTTGGCAGATTTACAGAGGTGGTTTGCCATTGCCTTCCTCTGGTTTTGCCTGCCGTGCCCGTTCGTTCGCCTCCCCTTGGGGAGGGTACTAACGGTTCGCACCGCGAGAAGGTGGGCACGGAGGTCTTTGGTTGGTCAGCCCAGGCCGGGCCCGCACCTCCGTCCTGGAACGTCGGTCAGGTCACCTTCCACCAACCTTGGACCACTTTTATTCCTCATCTACATAAGTGGCCTAGCCAAAGTCTCCTCCACTTTATATGTTATACTATTCGCTGACGATACCATCATCTTCTTTTCCCACTCATCTTGGCAATCACTGATGGAAATCATTAATATTGAATTGCTAAAAGTTAGTAACTGGTTCACGTCTAATCGACTCACCCTTAACCTAGACAAAACCAACTTCATCTTGTTTAAGTCACACAGAAAAAACAATCCAGTAAACCTAAAACTGGAAATCGAGGGTGATCCAATAGCGCAAGTTGAGTCCACCAAATTCCTGGGTATCCTCGTCGATCAACACCTTACTTGGAAGAACCACATCAACTATATATCTCTGAAGATAGCAAAAAATATTGGTATCCTTAATATGATATCACATCTATTGCCCAATAACATTAGACTTCAATTATATTATACACTTGTTTATCCTTATCTCTCGTATTGTAACTTAATCTGGGCCTCCAACTATGAATCTAGGTTACATAAACTAGTGATATTACAAAAGAAAGCTGTTAGGTTAGTAGCCGGGGCTCGCAGAAATGCCCACACCAGCCCTATCTATGAAGAATTTAACATACTGAAATTAGAGCAAATAAGAACTATGCAAATAGGAGAATTCTTTTACAAATATGAGCACAAATTACTTCCCTCCTCATTCGTGGACTACTTTATCCTTACCCATCAGGTTCACACTTGCAACACGAGAAACGCTGATACTTACCGTCCAGACAGGGCAAGAACCAATTTAAGGGATTTCTCCATTAAGTCATCGGGCCTCAGATCATGGAATTCAATTCCCCTTGAGATTCGCCTATCGGCCAACCACTATTCCTTTAAAAGGAAGCTTAGAGGTTTTCTAGCTAATGCCTAACCCATCCTATCGACCTACAGACCTTGTAGAGTCTATCTACATTCTATGGTGCCTAGTGCCTTATCGACCTGCAGCTCCACTCATCATTCCCTTACCCTCCCGTGGAGGGAGGCTATTGTGGCGCGGAGGACCCACTCGGTCCGATTAGGACCGCTTATTGGCCCCCGGACTTTCCTTGGGGCTTAGTTAAGATTAGTTAAATTTTGTTAAGATGATTACTTCACTACTTTTAGTCGTACCCTATTGTACGACACCAATGATTTTGTACGACATAGATTAAGATACCAGGGAATTATTTGCACTCCTGCAGTCATAAATTTTGCGTTTGCATCTTATGTTCAGGTGGCCCTCTAGCGGGACCTTGGTCCTTTGGGCGTTCCCTTTTGCTTTCCGCTGACTATGCGAAAATTGAATGTGTTATGTATTATGAATTGTATTATGAATTGAATTGTATTATGAATTGTTGCTACTCGGTTACAATAAAAAAATAAAAAATAAAGAATCAGCCTTTACTATCTTATCGATATTCTTTGAGTGCTGGTGAATAACGTGGTTCCCGTCAATTGGTTTTCTCTGAAAGCTGTAAATATATCAAGTTACGATTACGATTACAGTGTGTGTTTGAGCAGTTAGATTCTTCACTGATTCTTAACCAACTATTGGTATTCCGCACCTAACTAAGGCTTACATGCTCGCAGCCTCTAAATTTATCCGATTATATATCCGTGACTAGGTGATACAAGACGATTTTAAAGAAGCTCACCCTATGAGGTATTTTCGTGTAGGTCGTACAATAAAACATTTGGACACCAATTTGACGTTTAAATTGTGTGATTGCTTCTTCAACATTATTCAGCACAACATTAAAAAGTAACCAACGCTGCCACCTATTAACCACACTCGCTACTCTTTGTGCCCACGGTCTCATAACCGAGAGCTACCTAGATATGATTGCTTGTCTCGGAAATACTTCCTTGTCAGGATGCTATACAAATGGCCCTTTTGTATCTTTTATATCTTTTATGTATCAATTCGTAGTAACATTTCTCTTAATTGGTTACATTGTTTGATTGTAATATGAAATATGAAGTAATATGCTGCAATATCTTTCTTGTACAGCGCTGTGCGTTTGCTAGCGCTTCTTAATAAAAAAATATACTTACTTACTTACTTATTTCGATTAGATCAGGAGTTTGGCGCCTCGATCGTTCTTTAATGAATCCGACATTATCAAAGTCTTACGTCCAACAGAATCCGTCTAAATGCAGTAACGCACAACAGCCTTGTAGGCTATTCGTTCCCAGCAGACGATCTTTGTCTAAAGTCGTTATATTTTTAAATTAATCCAATCAGGATCTTCCACCTCATTTATCATAGTCTCGACATTTTGAAATAACGCCGAAACTTACTCTAATATTTCATCCCTTATAATGCTGGTATAAGATGTTGGTCTATTAATTATCATTAACAGCTTAATCCATTCTGCATTTAACAAACATTCAACAACATCCTAAATAACATTACACAGTCAAATAGCAATATAGAGCTAAGTAAGGTCTGCATAGGACGTTGCTACAGCTCTAGCAGCAACTGTTGTTGAAATAATTATAACAAATAAAATTGTGGAGTACTGGAGCATTTTGGCCAAGGACGGCAGTTCGCCATGCCATTTGCCGGGACGATGGAAAAACCGGTAATAACCGGCAAAAACCCTAGCAAAAACTAACTTGCAGACTGCAGTTATTGGGACCATGACAAAAAATTCTGAAGAAAAATATAAAAAATAAACAATACTATGGTGCCTTTTACTCTTTGTCAGCATTGTCTTCTAAAAATGCTAATCATGTTCTGACATTTATCAATTTCTCAAAGTATCAGTCTATTTATCAATTTCTCAAAGTGTCGCTATCAGTATCAGTATCAATATAGGTTGCCATGATGATACTGGTGTGACTGTCCAGTTCATCACTGAATAAATTAAATGTTCTATATTTAGTGTCCAATCCACGAGGACACGAAACATCCGGTAAAAGAACACACTTAATTCTTTGCTGTTTCATTTTCCAGGCGAATTCTAATCTTGTTGTGATAAACCCAAAGTTAGGAAATATGCGTTCAATAGGTGCAGAACTTGCTGGGGGTGACAGTATACGGTATCCTATCAAAGGGGCGAAAATCAAAAGGGCGAAATCAAACGCCCCTTTGATAGTAGGCCTAAACCACAGTATACGGGCCCGCAAGTGCCGAAAACTGAGCACAGATGCCCAATTTTGTGTCTTTCAACACACCTTTCCACCACAATCTTTTAGAAATTACTTCCATTACCCATTTTGGCTTGGGTCACCCATGAGATCATGATTGACATGATAAGGTGACTGATATAATAGGAAGTAAATGGAGGTCTTTCCAGACAATTATATTGAAGATGTACACGCGGCTTGGTGACAGTTAAATATTAAGACAAGTAATAAGAGAAACATTTGTTTTATTAAATCTTAATGTGGCAATAAGTAGTTTTACCAGAAAACCTTTTTCCAAGACGGGTTTTTCCATGGTAAAATCCATTTTTTCCACCGGTTGGCAAAAACTTGCCAACCCTGATATCCGCTGACATCTGATGAAAAGGATTGTCTCTGTTAGTACATGATCTGCTCAAGATAGTTGAAGAACCATAGACTATTCTTAAAAGTCACGGGAGATTTTTAGTGGAATTTAAATCAAGAATAATTTTAAAGATTCTGAAAGAATCTAAATTTGAAATTGGCAATAATTAAAGCTTTAGAAATGGAGAAAAATTAAAGCGCTTAATCGATTTTTATGGACACCTATATTATGAGGAAAGTTGAGTTCTTTAAGATTGGGTATAATTTTAAAATGCCAAAAGTACGTAGTTCTTCAATAATAATAATATTTATTCTTTAATTAAGCGCCTGCAAACGCACTGCGCTGTACATGTACATGTTATGCGATAAATCTTAACTACTAACAGAACAGACAGCCTGCAATACACGGCGCAAATTGCAGCCTACAAAGCATGTCCGCCTATGGGACTCGATCCTTGTACCTCTCGCACTCTACGCCAGATGTTGTCCAATGCGCTATCGGGCCCCCCAATCTGGTAAATACCCTGCTAATTAAAAATGTAGAAATCAAGAAAAATTAAAGCGATGAACAATTTTTATAGACACCTATCTTATAAGGAGAGTTGAGTTCTGATAGAAAAATGTTTTAATAACAGCATTCAACATAACACAATGGCGAACTTGTCAGACATTAAGCAAGAGAGATCACGTGACTATAACAAGGGGCTGTCCAAGAATTACTGGGCTCTACTGTGCAACATTAATATAACTGTAACGTAATTTACAGTAACTACCAGTTAAACAAGGCTTAATACTGTCGCTATTCTAACACCCCACTCGACAGTAACTTTTAAGTTTCAATGTACAAGTCAATCTGGTCGCTTATGTAATGTAGCTTATCTTTTGTAAGTGGTTTAGTCATGACGTCTGCAAGCATCTGATCTGTTGCACAATATTCCAAATCAATGATACCACGAAACTGCAGATCACGAAGATGATGATGCCGAACGTCTATGTGCTTTGTTCGTGCACTGATTTTCTCGTTACATGCAATTTTGATGCATCCTTGATTGTCCTCATACAAAGTGGTTGACTGAGCACATGGTATATGAAGATCAGATAGAAGTTGTCTTAACCGAACTGATCACCGGTTGCTGTCCTGGAGGTTTCAGGTTGCTGAGGCGAATGCGCCTGTCTACAAGACTCGGAGTCGCAGGACATGGAAGAGCTTCGATGCTGATGCGTTTAGGAGAGATCTCGCCGCTTCCAGCCTGTGCAGCATTTTGCCTGCGGCTGGTGAATCTGCAGCTGATGATCCTTCAGTGATGGCGCGTCGCTTCGATGAACTTGTCAGTGCCCTGCTGGAGGTTCATGCCCCGATGATAGATGTGACCTGCCGGGTGAGAAGCTCTTCCGACCGGTGGTATGACGCGGAATGTCGTGCGGTCAAGCGTCAGGTCAGGAGACTGGAGCGTCGCTACAGAAAACTGCGCTCGGACTACGCCCGTGTACAGTGGATCAGTGCACTCAACGGGATGCATTGGATGGTGCAGGCCAGGCGTCGGCGGTACTGGATGACGAAGATAGGCACGCATTGTGATCCAGCGGAGCTGTGGCGCGTAATAGATAAAGGAATGTGCAGAAAAGCCGATCGGTCGCCGGGCTTGAAGGCGGGTCTTACTGCTGAGGCCTTGGCTGATTTCTTCAACTGGAAGGTGGCCGATGTACGGAGCGCGACTGATGGTGCGGCGCCTGCAGAGTTCATTGACATCCATGGAGTCAGATGATCGATTGCATGGGTTCAAGCCGGTCACGATAGATGATGTTCGCCCGATGGTTGGTGAAGCAGCGGACAAAGTATTCAATGCTTGACCCTATACCGACCTGGCTGCTCAAGTCATGCGCAGATCTGCTGGCTCCATTAATCGCTGCGATGTTCAATTCTTCTGGACTCGCCTCTGGAGCGGGGCTGTCCTCACACTTCTATGCTGACCACTCACAACTGTATGACTGCGCCCCAGCTGCAGCAAAGAATGGAGTCGGGAGTTGAGTTGTTGGCGGATTGGTTGAGATCCAATCGCCCCCTACTGAATCCGGACAAGACAAATTTTTTATGGTGTGCCACTCATAGGAGATGCGGTCAGCTTAGCACAGACTCCCTGAATATCTGTGGGACGTCGGTGCCGCCTTCCGCGGTGGTGCGTGATCTCGGGGGTGCTGTTCGAAGCGGACTTGTCCATGACTCGCCATGTGGGTTTGATGGTGGGCAGGTGCTTTCGACAGCTGCGATTAATCAAGAGCTGCGTGAGAGCTCGGCCCCTCGAGGCTGCCAAAACGGATGTAGTCTGCTTCGTTGTCTCTCAGGTTGACCGTTGCAACAGCCTACTGGCTGGTGCGCCAAAGTACCTGTTGGATCGACTACAGTCGGTGCTCAATGCAGCGGCGAGGGTCGTCTGCAATCGGCGGAAATACGACCATGTGACACCATTACTGCGTGACGTGCTGCATTGGCTTCCAGTGCCGTACCGCATTGAGTATAAGCTCTCTCTCTCTGCTGGTCTACAAGTCACTGCATGGTTCATCACCGGAATATCTCAGGTCCTCCTGTGTGCGAACGGCGTCGTCGAGTGCTGGACTGACGTTGAGATCGAGTGAAAAAGGTGATCCGTATGTGCGGAGGACGAGGACACGCTTCGGGGAGCGCTCTTTTTCAATTGGTGGCCCCAGCTGCTGGAACAGTCTGCCTTCCACGATCCGTTTGGATGACTCAGTTGAGTCTTTCAAGTCAAGACTCAAATCTTATCTCTTTTCCAAGGCGTATCTCTGACTGACTGCGTGTGTTTGTGTGTGTGTGTTGTTGCTTGTCAAGGCGCCCTTGTAACGGCATGTGCTGTGTTACGGCGCCGTAGAAATTGTCGTCATTTTTATTATTATTTTTTTGCACCCGAGGTAGTTCTGTTCCCTCGGGCTAAGAAACTATGTCCGAAGACTGTGCGGTGGGTGTCTGGAACGAATCACTCGACAAGATCATGCTGCTCGAAGGTTCCTTTAAAAGCGACGGCATTAAAGCGCTGGATGTAAACTTATAGTCGCTGGAAAAGGTAACAGGTCTTTTTCGGGTCTCCCGTGCTTTGTGTTAGATGTCGCCCCAGGTCCTTAATAAATTCTATCCCATTGTTGTTGATGAGGCCCATGGTCTCAAAGGCCAATGGAACAAAAAATTGGGTCGTGCTGAGCTGGCCGTACTTTGCATTCTTCCGGGTTGCTGCCAAGTCTGCCGCTGCGCCCGCCGATGCCGATGTCGCCTGCAGGTATGACGGCGCCACGGTGTCTATTACTGTGGCGTCTCAGACCAGACTCCGTCCTCTGCGCCATGGGATCAGTGTAAGTCCGTCCGGTTGCTTTCCGTCAGATCTCAAAAGACCGGGCGGCTCCTTGACAATTTCGAATCCCGCTCGTGTAAGGCTGTGACTGACTAGGTCATTGAGCGCGGCACGTCTGGCGATCCTGCCAGGGCCCAGTCCACAGGAAAGCCCGTGTGACCCTTCCGCTGTCACCCGTGCTCCGCACGGGCAAACGTGCGGCTCGCATATTCTCGTTCCTAGGCGGAGTCCCACCGCGATCCTCACCGCCTCATAATCCAGTCGCAGGCCACATGACGTCACTGGGAGGGCGAAGAGCCAGTCTCCGGCATGTGGCGACTCGGCTGCCCTGATTCTTGCCTGGTGGTATTGGTCGATATGGGCGCGGCTCAGCTCTTCTGCCGCCTTTTGCATGAGCGGCCTGTCCCAAGACGATTGCTTCTGGGTTGCTTCGATATCCGGGTTCACCATCTGACTCTCGATGCACCTTCCTACTTAGCGCCATTGCCTCGACCTGCATGTCAGTGTCGGGACAAGCATCCCCAGCATGATGGACTGGAGGGCGCGGGTGCTCGCAGCGGAAGCCAAAAAGGCGTGAAGCGCAAGCGAGACCACCCGGCGTATCCCCAGTCCTCCCATCATGACCGGCAGTGACGCCTGTATCCATTGGTCGCGGGTGCTCGCAGCGGAAGCCAAAAAGGCGTGAAGCGCAAGCGAGACCACCCGGCGTATCCCCAGTCCTCTCATCATGACCGGCAGTGACGCCTGTATCCATTGGTCGTCAGACAGAGTGAGATTTAGGATCGCGCAGAGGCTCTAACGCAGGAGTGCGTCATATTTGTCCAATAGGGCATGTCCAGTACATGGGGGGCTGCATCTCAGAGTATACAGCAGCTTCTGGGAGCTTAGCGAGCATCTGAGGAGATTCATGGCGTCATGTTTGGCGATGGTCCCAGTCTGGCGATCGCCAGCTCCAGCTCCAAGCATCTGGCCTCCAAACACGCCGTCAAGGCCTCTTGGACGGAAAGGGGGCGCCCAGCAGGCATGCCCTCCTCGGAGCTGTGACGGCGAAGTGCTCGAGAACTCCTGAGGTGATCTGCCCGTCCGGATGATGGATGACTTCGCATTTTTCCCGATTAAGCTGCAGCCCCAGCTGCCTGCACGGCCGTTTCAACATCACTACGTCCTCCGCGACCACTGAGGCCCCTCCTCCTAGGGTTAGGTCATCCAAATACCCCAGGACCAACGGTGATGATAAGTCTTGTAAAATTGGTTGTAGCGGGAGACAGAACAGCAACGGGCCCAACGGATCTCCCTGTTGCGGTCCGACTTGTGACGAAATGGTGTATTGGCCGAAAAGGAGCTCTGAGTGTTCCGCATATGCCAAGTGACAAAAATGAGCCAGTTCCGTCAGCACATCATCGATAGCGGACAACATTCGGTCCCTGTTGAACGCGTTCTTAAAGTCCAACTTTACTAGGATGGATTCTGACGGCACTGTTTCCAGAAAGCGCCTCGCAGCATGGGCTGCCGCCTCTCCTCCTCCTGGAACGCCGACCCCGACCTGCCATGGCGCCAGATAGGTAGTTGCTTTGGGGACAGCGTAGGGATTTGCGCATTTGGACGCCAGTCTACGCCAGTAATAGCCTATTACGATCGGGCGTAAACCTCCTGATTCTTTTCGGAGCGCCATGAGAGTGCCGCCAAAAAGTAATGGTCTGTTGCGGGCACACGCCTGCCAGAAGGAGGTTCACCAGGCCAGCGATTGCGGAGACAAGCTCCGATCCCACCTCGGAACAGCTCACCAGGTCCGACAAATGCTGGGGTCGAAGTCCATCGGGTCCTCCCGCGGAGCATAGAGGGAAGGAGCGAATCCGGCCGAGCACCTGCTCCTCTGAGGTTTGGAAAGGTGCATCGACTCGTCCTTCCCTGATGGGAGGTCGGTCGGGTGGAGGCTCAGGGTGTTTTGTGCGCAATTCTTCCAAGGTTTCCGGGTCAGCCGATACCGGCCTGTCGTTAGAGCACAGTATTCTGATGGCTGCTCTGATGTTACCGTCCTCTAACTTCGATGCTACCGCCGCTGCCACCGCCCTCTCATCGCCCGGTCTAGAGCAGACTCTGTGGTTGTTGCTGCTGGGCATTTCTGAGAAGATTTATTTCCTTTTGAGTTGCCAGGTAGTGGGGAAGTCTTCCACCCGCCTTTTGATGGTTGATGTCAGATTATGGCTGGCAGCGGCGAGATCTCTCCTAAACTCATGAGCATCGAAGCTCTTCCATGTCCTGCGACTCCGAGTCTTGTAGACAGGCGCATTTCTCCTCTTGTTGGTTGTTGCAGGATGGCAGCACCAAAAGTTAGCAGCATCTGGATTCATGGCGTCATTCAGAATTTTGTCGATGATAGTGGTCAACAATCTTCCGGTGTGCGGTCTGGCAGCTTTTGGGATGCGCTTCAGCAGTCTTTGTGGCAACGTGGGGGTGTGTGCTCTTGTCCTGGGCCGAGCCACCGTTCGTCATCGGGTCCTGAGGCCGCGTGTCCTGCGGCGTTAACGGGTCAGTGCTCGATTGATCGCGGTTTTCCGTCTCATGACCTCCCTGCTGGCTAAAGCCCACTCCAAGGGGCTATTTGTTTGAACCCGGGCACGGTTGGTTTCGCGTGCCACGCCGGTGAACTTTCCCGTCTTTATTGTGCAGTTGTCTTGCGGTCCTGCACACGCTGCAAACACCGCTTGTTTTCTGCGAAGACCGAGAGGGTGTTGGGCCATCCATTCTGGACCACAATGAGACGAGAGAAACAACGGACCAGGCAGACAGGCAAGCAGGCAAACAAACCAGCCTAGCCAGCTGACCAACTCGCCTGGCCGCACAGGTGCAATGGGGGCGTGTCTTTCGCTAATCAAAGAACGGCCAAAGTGCCTTCAAAAATAGACAGACGGTTATAGAAGACCAACCAGCAAACTGACCTGATAAAATCAAGCTTTAAGCGAGAACAAGAACGGAGAAATTCCGTGCAGAAGTAGTGCAAACATCGAATTAAAATCAAACTTGAACCTTCTCAAATGCGTATGCTTATTATTATTATTATAATTATTATTATTATTATTTTTTTTTATGCCCCGAGGTATACAGGATCCCTCAGGGACTTCAATATTAACTAATGTAAAAAAAAGTGTCCGAAATGGCCCTATTCGTCTGTTTCCTGGCTGGCGAAAGTACCCTTAAAAGCTACAGCGTTGAAACGCTGTATCGTTATCGATAGGCGTTGGTATAAGAAAGAGGTCTCACGTGGGTCCCTCGTAACCGTGCATAGCTTCTGTCCCAGGTCCGAAAGGAAACTCAGGCCTTCGTTGTTGATCGGGCCCAGGGTTTCGAAGACCAGAGGGATGAAGAGGTGTGTCGAGGATATTTCGGTGTATTTGTCGATTTTGCGTGTCGACGCCCTCTCGGCAGCCGCGCCGGCAGTTTGGGAGGTATCCGGCAAGTAGGAAGCGGCCAGAGTGTCTGTTACGGTCGCATCCCAGACCGGGCATCGCCCGACGCGCCAAGGAATATTATATTATATTATTATTATTATTATTATTATATATATTATATTATATTATATATTATATTATTATTATTATTATTATTATTATTATTATTATTATTATTATTATTATTATTATTATTATTATTATTATATATATTATATTATATTATATATTATATTATTATTATTATTATTATTATTATTATTATTATTATTATTATTATTATTATTATTATTATAATAAGCTTATTATTATTATTATTATTATTATTTATTTATTTATTTATTTATTTATTTATTATTATTATTATTATTATTATTATTATTATTATTATTATTATTATTATTATTATAATTTGAACGGTTGAGTCGTGTCGATAGCGTATTAGCGAAGTTAATATCGAACGATGCGAAAACGGTGAGCCGATCTTAACCACGAAGACGGCTTAGAACTTGCGAATACGTTTGAAGTCGATTATAGTTAAGTGTTTTGTATAATCGAAGTAGGGCTGTACCGAACATTCATTTTCCATTCGCTTCAGGGCCGAATAGTGGGTCAAATAGCTATTCGGTAATCGGCCGAATAGTAGCGGTCGGACCGAATACGAATAGTGGTCACGTTACATCTCTTTCTGCATATGCGGCTGCTAGAGCGAGTGGCCTAAAGTAACTCTCTCATTAGCATAATATATGCTGGGGTTGCAGCCTGGCGTTGCCTACTCTGCTTGGACCGCGGTATCGCAGTGTCAGTTGTCTCAGCTGTAAGTGACAATTTTTAAGTTTAGTTATATTAGTCCCATTCCTAGTTTGCACAGACTGGCAGAAGGATGCAAAAATTACATGTAGTTAACTGTTTACTTTTAGTTTATGTATTAAATTTACTGAACTGAAACTTTTGCTTACATTTGAAACTTATGTCGGTAGACCTAGTTTGTACACTATTAGTATTCGGCCGAATAGTTGGTCCAATTATTCGTATTTGGCCGACTAGTGATAATCACCTATTCCGTACAGCCCTAATTCGAAGGGAACCTTGAGGAATCTACTTCGATTCGACAAGGGGAGCAGACTTTGTTCGAACTACGATTGTTTTAGAGAACGTTGTGGTGAGATTTTGCGTGAAACGACAGATCATCTGCGACTGCACAGAAGCTAGATTCAGCGTGAGCAACATGGGCGACGCCTGCGTTTCGTGATAACTCCAACAAGAAGAACGGTATTGAACTTTCCATGCGGAAGAAAGATGCATCTTCAACGAGGGAGAATAACTAAGTATCATTAAATAATATAGCATTTCAGATTAATTATTTCCTGATCTAAGTAGATAATATATATTCAGAGATTCATTAACGATGTTGTGACTTATGTCATCTAACACTATCTTGACTGCTTAATTACAAATTTAAATTTCATTGTACAACCTTTTCTGAATTGACAGTATGATAAGATGACCTAAATGAATATTAAAAGGGGCTTTGTAGGATTGATTAACAAATAACCAGTGATAGGATCAATATCCGTCCCTAGGTAATTATAATCAAATAAGGGAGATGATGAGTTACAAAACTGGTTGGCTCGTCCGCGGGATAAAAGTACAAAACTTGGATTGTATACCTCTGTAGAAAACGAATTTTAAGAGATCGTTGTAGAAGCAGAAACTTGTTTATAGACTCACGTGCATACAAGTATTGGAGAAGAAGTAGTTCCGATAGATAGTTGGTAGTGTGACGTTGTGCTTAATTAGATTGCTGACACTCGACTGGTTGAGGTAAGGTCACGCGAGATCTATTGACTGTTGACGCTGGTTGAAGTGTATATCTTCCACGTGTATCTGTGCTAATTTTCCAGCTCCTTATTTAGGCAAAAGTAGGCATCGGGATAGGGAGGGAGGACATTACTAGCGATAGAGAACTGTAGAGGGAAGAAGGATAATAGGATATCACTGGCGACAGAGAGATGTGGAGAGAAGGAGGACACTAGGACATCCCTGGCGAAAGAGAGTTAAAAGACGCCGGCCACAAGACGCTGCGGAGGGTAGGAGGACACTAGGACATCCCTGGCGAAAGAGAGTTCAAAGACGCGTACTTCTACTAATATCAACACGGTTTGAAAATACTTGACCAAATGTCAGATTTGAACTAAAATTCCGCAAACTAGAACAGCTCGAGCAGTCGGCTAGGTAGTTTATTATGAGTAAGCGCCTATCTATAATGCGTGTGCAATGATAAAACCAACAAGTCAGATGAACAACATTTTCTTACTATTATGAGGAATCCTAATCATGTGCTGCGTGACCTGCTCCCTCCCCTCCGCAAGGGTGGACACAACCTTCGAGAAAGACCGCATAAATTTACCCTACCCGAAAAAGATAACAATTTTATACCACGTATTCTCTATAAGAATGCCTACTGATGCTAATTAGCTGCTGGTGAGACTACAACCCCGTAGCTTAATTGTTCTAGTTGCGTTATGTCAGCTACGATGGTTCAATAAACGAGTATTCATTCATGGTAGTTGCTCTGCTTTTAGTATAACACTAGTCTTTAGTATTGTTGATGGTTTGAACAATATTAAAAAAAATTTCGATACATTCTAAAACAACTGAAGAACAGAGGCGGCGCTACACTAGGGCGCGCCAGGGCAAATGCCCTGGTAAAAAAAGCATTTGCTCTGGTCGATGCCCTGCCAGAATTTTTGACCTGTTCGGGCATATTTGTTATATATCCTGAGATATAAATTCACTTATTTCACTGAAATGTTAAAATTTGCTTTACAAATGCCAAAAAGCGTTCAGGTTCGGGGGGCCTTCGCCCATCTGACCTTCTGACTATAGACACAAATATAACAGCGCTGGGGCGATTTATTGCAAGCGCGGTAGCGCGATCTTATAATATGGTTACCATTTAGGCTCGCGCTACCGCGCTCTCCATAAATCGCCCTCTGCACTGGTTACTTGTATGACTGCCCTGGCTATGCCCTGGTTACAAAAACTGTCTGGCGCCGCCACTGCTGAAGAATCGCGATATATTTGATGTGAAACAATTAATGTTGCAATTTAGAAATCATAATTGATATACAGGAACGGTAAAAGTGTGCAGGGAGTTGATACAGAGAGAAACACTGGTAGACAAGATCGGAATAAGAAGACTGAGAGGGTTTGGGCACGTAACAAGAATGGACGACAAGAGATTACCAGCAAGGGCATTAAATTGCCACGTGGAGGGTACATGGAGTCGAGGAAGACATACAAAGACATGGATGGAAAACGTGATAAAAGATCTTAAAGAACAAGACATGGCCATGAGAACGGACCTGGATACTATCAGAATCAGGAAAAACATTGAGCCATCTTGTAAAAACCCTTATCGTCGGCACACACCTGACGGAAGACAGAAAAAGAAGAAGAGGATGGAAATCAAAGTACGGTTAACAGACCAATGAGAGAAAGAGGTAGAGGCAGTTAAGACGGACTAGAGAGAAGGGAGACACTAGGACGTCATTAGCGAAAGAAAGACATCAAAGACGTTACCGGCAAACGTCGTCGACGGGAGAGCGAAGGCGGGGAAGAAGTGGCAGAACAGAGCATTAGCACGCATCAAAGGCTGAACCGCCTGCGTATACCAAAACGGAAGGGTAAGGGACGGGATCCATTCAACTGGGGCGATCGACCGTCGTACATCAAAGACATGCCGCGTCGACTTGGTCGGTCGTCATAGCAACCTATTGCCCACCGTCCCGGAATGCAAATTAAATTTTCTCAACAATACTGCAAACGATCGTCTTGCTATTTCTCTCAGTGGTATCGACACAGCCAATTTCGATCCTAAACCTTCTGTAGCACAATTTCTATCATCTTCTAGACGCCACGGGGATCCAGATACAGAAACACAAATATGCAAATAGTTTATATGCCGAAAAGTTTTTTTTATAAATGACAATATCCTGTGGATCATTTAATTTCAGTAAGTACAGTGTTACTGTTCTAGTCTATTTTTTTATTTTATGTGAATACCATTGCTACTGAGTTCTACTGTTCTAGTCTGAAGAAAAAAACAATTAAAGAATATCAGTGTGTGTGAATTTCATTGAATAACTAATGGTACTGCTCTAGTCTGGATAGAACACACATAATTATCACTGAATATTGTTCTAGTCTTAGAAAACAAATTTTTACTTTTCAGTTTCAGTGAATACTTTTAATACCACTTAACGCATTTAATATCTAACAAAAGTCATGTCACAAATCAGACAATTGTAAATTAAATGTAATAAACAATAATTGCGTAAAAGTGTAGGTATACTGATAGGCCTACTTACAGGGTAACAGCGTGTAGCGAAATCTTATTTATCAAATGACTTGTCTACTTTGTTAATAAGTAATATAGGCATAGAAAGAGCTCATTTATTCAAGGCGGTGTTTACCAAAAAAGTGGCGCTATAAAAATTAAAGTTAAGTTTGAGTTGAGAGCCGTTGGTTAATGCCAGAGCTCTGGTTAATGCTAATGAGATGGGACGTAATGAGCAATGGCGGATCGGTTGCTGTAACGATCAAGGACACTAGCCAATGAGAATTCGCGGGTACAGTTTTCGATTTGGAGAGAACGGCGTATGTTGAGTCACTGTTCAACGGATTTGATTTGAGTGGAAGAAACATTAATTTCTTCAGTAAATCTCTAGATGTGTTCAGTGAAATCTATGCGCTTGTCCATAAAGCCCTAGTATCTTTGGATGACATTGCTCCAGAAGTTATAAGAACTCGTCAATATTCGCTGAAGTGATAGGATCATAGGACGATCGGAATTCTCTCTAACCGTTGTCTAATTTGGTGTTCGTTTTGAAATTGCGATGCGACCTGCAGACATTTCGATTGCTGAAGATGGTCCTCGTATAAACGATATATCTTTGCCTTGTACTGGTTTATGGTCTTCCGATGCTCTTCCGATGCTCTTCGTTTCACTCTATTCTACACGCCGAAAGGGACAATCTGCGATTCAACTGCCTTGAAATGAACTCAGTAGAAGTTCAATTGAACAGTTTCAACTGTGATATGCAAGTGTGGCGATCTGACGTTTCGTCAAATGTGACGGCTCAGATAAGGTATGAAATTTAATTCTCATCTAGATTATCAACGCCGCTCGAGGTAGATAGGTTCTGAATTGTTTTGTGAACTTAAATGATTGTCTGAAATAAATTTGCGTTTTAAAGTTACGAAACAACTGGTGTTTATCGAGTAGATTTATTCACTGGATTTATTTACTTCACTGAATTTGATGTGAACATTATGCGCTCCTCTATCTTCATTAACATAAGCTAAAAAGACTTAACCTAATGCTGCACAGTGGTTACATTAACCAGTGATTTCCCATTTCTGTCAAATTAGGCAAAAATGCTGACTCTCAACAGCTATTTGTCCCACCCCTTTAAATTCACTAAAATATGCCCTGCTTCCATGCAACTCCACCTGTATTCGTGAAATCGATCTCTACCATCCAGTCAACCCGGTCTGCTAGACTATCCTCTTACCACTCTCGCGCGTCTCAGTCATAAGTCTTCTGAAATTCTCTAACACTGCACCTTGACTATATGGAAGGATTTCTGTCCAGAATTTAAGAAATTCTCCGTTCCTCCACCAATGCTAGCTTCGTTCATTCAATATGAATCATACCTGTCGAGCTCTCTCAAACTGTGTGCATTTAGGGTAAGTGAAGTAATTATAAAACGCAACGAGACCTAAAGTGGCCTAGAAGTTGTTGGAGATTCTCGACTGAAATGGATTGAGAGCTAAAGACAACCCCAAGATGTGTAGGGTAAAATAGGGTAATTTCGGCACCTTAAGCAATTTCTTCAATATTTAAAATGCTATCACATCTGTAGGACACATTGAAGTTTCCACAGTTTGCTGCAACCCTCTGCTATGAAATGGAACCTTCAAACTGTGAATCGTCTCTCACAAATTCCTGTTATAACATGCGAAGTGAAGGCATTCAAAAGCCGAAATTACCCATAGGGTAGGGTAATTTCGGCCACAGGGTAGGGTAATTTCGGCAGGGGTGACGAAATTAACCGACATGAAAATTACCATACATTTATGACTAGCTAAATTGAGCAGATAGGCATAAACTATGAATGTAGGCCTATATCTATGGGGGCATACATGCCTGCATTTGTTTACACTGTATACAGTCAGAGACTGTAACACGCAATGTTATGTTTAGCTTATATTTACTAAAAATTCACAAACTGTTCAAGCAAACCCGAGTCATAGTAGCCTAGTGCAAATGGACGGGCGAGTGGAGGCAACTGCCATCGTGTAAGAGTTCTTTTGCGCATATCCTTATCCTAGCCAAAGTAAGTCAACAATTTAACGACGACAAAAATGACCAAACGTAATGGAAACATTTATGAAGCATTTGGGCCCTACAGTGCAATAAACATGACGTTTGTGAGTTGCGACATCTAGAGTTTTCGCACACCCATTTCTCGCCTCATCTACACCAACGTTATAATACGGAATCTTGCAAAACAGGCATGGAGTTGTGTCGACGAAACTACTAGCGGCAAACCGTTCTGTGACTCGATGTAGGCTAGAGTTTGGCCTTGTCATTGTCTTTCACAGCTGCTGCCGCTAAAGCAGAATTCACGCTTTCTCCTCTTGTTCGTCTTCTCTATAGTCACGTCTAGTGGACGTTCGTTGAGTTTTCTTCTTTACAGCCTCTTCCGTCTCAAGCTATCCTTTGTAGGGTAAACTTTTCAAGACTTCTGCGTGCCATAGTTGGTCGACAGCAGCGTCCACGCAAGCTCTATTCAGATAGTCCTGAAGAGTTTGGCGTGGAATTCCAAGCTGTTTAGCGACCGTTTTCTTTGGACGCTCTTCAACAAGCACAGCCTTTACTGCTAGCTAACCTGATGTCATTGTTCGACCACTGAGCATATCGTCCACATTTAGGCTTGGCTCAGTTATCACACCCAATCATCCATTTTACCTGTGCAAGTACTCATGCGTTTTAACTATGCAACGGATGATGACAGAATTAAAAAGACTATTTGAACGTGGCCAACTAAAGCAAGGCAGAATGGTAATTTCGGCACTACCCTAGAGCAAATGTCGGCACTGCCGGAATTAGAAAAGAGTTGAATGCCGAAATTACCTCATAGATAGGCATTATTCTGACCGCACATAGAAAAAATAATCGGCTGCTATACACTTTGTATTCGCTCAGGGTTCTGAAGAGCAATATTTAAATGTGGAGAAAAACCATTGCATTTATTTATTGGAGCGATACCAAATTTTTAGCAACGATGTCTCTGAATTGATATACAGTTAACAAAATGCATAAAAACGAAAATGACTCACCAATCGTGCTAAAAATGCGATTCTTACAAGGTTTTGTAACTTTTTCTATATCATAACGTCCAGACCTATGACGTCACATCATACAGCTCTACTGCAGCACGATATTTTCTCGGCTACGCGGGGGGCGTGTTTCCGATTCCCACCGTTGTACAAGGATGTCATTAATATTCATAAACCTCAGTCGCAAATGATCTTGAATATGCATAAAATTCAGCCAATCACAGCTTTCATGCATATTCATTAGCTTTGTGGGACATTCGGCTAAATAAGCTTACTTCTCGAAAACATTGTCGAGTCAAATCGAAAATTCTGACAGGGTTGTATTAACTTTTACTGATGTTGTTTTTATTGGAACTTGTACTGAAACTTTTTTTTACGAATCAGTAAATAATAATAGGCCTACGCGTAATAATATGCTTTCGCAATATGTGGCTTTCCGTGTTTTTGGGTCCGTAGTGTTAGATTATTGTCGAGTCTTAGGTCAGAGTAGGGTATTCGAATTCAGCAAGGGAATTATGCTGTTATGTCAGAAGTCTTAAACAAAATTGGCTTACATTCTCATTTTACATGAAATAAAAGTAATACTGTAATACCTTTGTGAATATTCACGTAGGAACTTAGCTAAAAGTGTATTTTAGTGAATTTTATTATTTTTCAATTTTACTAACAGCAAATAGGGTATTTTATTAGGCCTATTAACAGTCATTATTAAACTAAAAAAAATCATGTTTTCATTAAAAGTAAATTATATTTTAATCGTTGATCCCGCTTCTAATTTATTTTACATTTTAATCGTTGATCCCGCTTCTAATTTAATTTATATTTTAATCGTTGATCCCGCCTCTAATTTAATGTATATTTTAATCGTTGATCCCGCTTCTAATTTTAATTATATTTTAATCGTTGATCCCGCGTCTAAAGTTTGAGTTATATTTTAATCGTTGATCCCGCTTTTAATTTAATTTATATTTCAATCGTTGATCCCGCTTCTAATTTAATTTGTATTTTAATCGTTGATCCCACTTCAAGTTTTAGTTATATTTTAATCGTTAATCCCGCTTCTAATTTAATTGGTATTTTAATCGTTGATCCCGCTGCTAGTTTTAGTTATATTTTAATCGTTGATCCCGCTTCTAATTTAATTTATATTTTAATCGTTGATTCCGCTGCTAGTTTAAGTTGTATTTTAATCGTTGATCCCGATTCTAATTTTAATGATATTTTAATCGTTGATCCCGATTCTAAAGTTTAAGTTATATTTTAATCGTTGATCCCGCTTCTAATTTAATTTACATTTAAATCTATGATCCCGCTTCTAATTTAAGTTATATTTTAATCGTTAATCCCGCTTCTAATTTAATTTACATTTCAATCGTTGATCCCGCTTCTAATTTAATTTGTATTTTAATCGTTGATCCCGCCTCTAGTTTTAATTATATTTTAATAGTTGATCCCGCTTCTAATTTAATTTATATTTTAATCGTTGATCCCGCCTCCAATTTAATTTGTATTTTAATCGTTGATCCCGCTTTTAGTTTTAGTAATATTTTAATCGTTGATTCCGCTCTAGTTTTAATTATATTTGAATCATTGATCCCGCTTCTAAAGTTTTAGTTATATTTTAATCGTTGATCCCGCCTCCAATTTAATTTGTATTTTAATCGTTGATCCCGCTGCTGGTTTTAGTTGTATTTTAATTGTTGATCCCGCTTCTAGTTTTTATTAAATTTTAATTCTAGTTTAATTTATATTTTAGTCGTTGATCCCGCCTCTAATTTAATTTATATTTTATTCGTTGATCCCGCCTCTAGTTTTAGTTATATTTCAATCGTTCATCTCGCTTCTGGTTTAATTTACATTTAAACCGCTCATCCCGCTTCTAGTTTAATTTACATTTTAGTCGTTGATCCCGCCTCTAGTTTAATTTACATTTTAGTCGTTCATCCCGCCTCTAGTTTAATTTACATTTTAATCGTTCATCCCGCTTTTAGTTTAATTTACATTTTGATCGCCCATCCTGCTTGTAGTTTAATTTACATTTTAATCGTTCATCCCGCTTCTAGTTTAAATGAGAAGCGGGATGAACGATTAAAATGTAAACTGAACTAGAAGCGGGATGAACAACTAAAATGAAAAATTAAACTAGAAGCGGGATGAACGATTAAAATGAAAAATTAAACTAGACGCGGGATGAACGAATAAAATGTAAATTAAACTAAAAGCGCGATGAACGATTAAAATGTAAATTAAACTAGAGGCGGGATTAACAATTAAAATTAAAAATTAAACTAGAAGCGGCATGAACGATTAAAATGTAAATTATACTAGAAGCGGGATCAACGATTAAAATATAAATTAAATTAGAAGCGGGATCAACGATTAAAATGTAAATTAAACTAAAAGCAGGATCAACGATTAAAATATAACTAAAACTAGTAGCGGGATCAACGATTAAAATACAAATCAAACTAGAGGCGGGATGAACGATTAAAATGTAAAATAAACTAGAAGCGGGATGAGCGATTCAAATGTAAATTAAACTAGAAGCGGGATGAACGATTAAAATATAGCCAAAATTAGTAGCGGGATCAACGATTAATATATAAATTAAACTAGAGGCGGGATCAACGATTAAAATATTGCTAGAATTAGAGGCGGGTCAACGATTAATATGTAAATTAAACTTGAGGCGGGATCAACTTTCATTTACATTTTAATCGTTGATCCCACTTCTAATAATTTTTAGCTATATTTTAATCGCTTAATATATAGCGCTAGCTCATTGCATCTATACCTTTTTTATCCCTACCATTTTATCCGTACCATTTTTTCCGTACCATTTTGTGCATACCATTTTGTCCGTACAATTTTGTTCGCTACCATTTTGTTCGCTACATCCCTAATAGAATGTTCATTGTTAATTCACACTTTTAATTAACAGAATATAAATTGTCTATTTATTGTTCATTATTGTATGACTTCGCATTGTCATTGTCTTGTACTAATGCTGGATTCTTTGATCAATAAAACAACGACTGATAGATTGATTTCTGGATATATGAAATTGGTCTGAGAGTTAATTTCGCATACAAGACCTGCTGAAAGTGAACATAAATAAGTGTTTAGTAAAATGTTGGTTATAGAACTTTTAGTATATTTACATTATAAATTATTCAAGTGTTAATTATAGCTACCTGTACATTATGAGAATGGCTTTTGTCTTGTGCATTACACAATGGCACTACAGACATTATAAATTAATAATAAATCTGTCTGAATTTCTACTTTCCTACCACGAGGACCTCTACTAAACGTAGTTTACTCACTCTGGCTTGCTTAAGCTTCCCTGAGCAATCTGGTTTTCCCACTAGAGCCTATTCTTCTGAATAAAGGGCTGAGTACATGTAGTACAACTTCGAACAGACACAAAGTTTAACCTTTGTTCAGAGTATTTGTTAACATGTATCAATATAATTTCACATCCATTAGCTTATAGTACAAAATTACATTCTGAAGTCAATTGTTTAAATGATCTGCCTCATAGTTTTCACAAATAAACCAAATTCATGCTGAACCGCTTATTTTAACATTATCATAACATATTGCATTTCAGAATAAGACATTTGAGAATTTAATACAGACCTATATAAATGCATGGGCACATGTTTACATAGAAGTACTGGAAACCTTTTGACATACAGCTTTCATTAAAAGATGATTATGCTATAGCAGTTTTCCAATCTCCAGCTACCATAAATTGAGTACATTAGTAGCTGAAACAGTCTATAGATGCCAGGTTAATAAAGCCTGGATAATTAGTCGGCCATGAATGAGAAGCTCTGTGCATTTTTCCGTTCCAGCATGAATCATACTCATGCATTCCATGCCAGTGATGCTCTATGGTGCCTTTAGATCTGTGAATAGATTAGATACACTTTGAATGACTCAGTGGATAAATATGATGCTCTTTGATCATTATTAGCACCACGAATAGAGTCCTGTTACAAGCTAGTGCAGAAAGTTGACAATTTTATGAATGAAGATGAAAATGTTGATAGTGCTATGGGCTTCAGAGATGTAGTCCAGTCATTAAAACAACAATTTTTAATGGAGGTTCAACAAAATTTGAAGAAAAGGTTTCTCGATGGATTTCACCTCTTTGGTACATCTACATTACAGGATAAAAAGGTTACCAAAATATGACATGGGGAACTATGTGAAAATGGGTCAAATCCAAGATGGCCGCCGTCAAAATTAACAAAAGTGGAAAAAATTTCATATATGGAACCACTCAAGTTAAAAACATCTATGATGAGTCTATTCATATCAGCATATACATATACATGTTATGGAATGTAATTTTCAAGTTAAATGTAAAAAAAACAAAATGGCTACCAAGATTTGACGAAAAAAGCAAAATTATCATGTCTACATATCAAACGGCTCTAGTCCAGGCAATTTACAGTTAGACCTGGGAAAATTGCATCAAAAGGTTTTTAAACGGTTTCTTGTTCAGAAAAAATTGTTGAATAACATACAAAAATCCCACTAAATCCGAGTTCAGAGTGTAGGACATTAACCCCCCCGGACAAAAGCCCCCCCGGACAAAAGCCCCCCCGGACAAAAGCCCCCCCGGACAGAAACCCCCCCGGGGTAGGACAAAAACCCCCCCGGCTAGGAAATAATAACCTATATTTCACACATATATATCAAACATACATATATACATACACGCATAAAATACATATATACATACAAACATATATACATACATGCATAATATACATATATACATATATACCTACATATATACATGCATATATACATACATAAATACATACATACACCTCAACATAAGTCGGAATATATTTCAATTTGTTTAATAAGAAGAAATATATATTTACAGTTTGTTTAATTCAAAGAATGATTACAGACCAACGTAAAAGTTTATAAGACTATAATGGTCCAAAATTTGTCTCTAACGCTGTTTTAGTAAAACTAAAAAACCTACAGGCGAATGTTATGTCCTAATCCATGGAGGGTATCTTCGATGGATTTCTTTCCATCACGCCGATCTTGGCACAACTGCAGTAGACGGTCCTGTAGCTGCTTGGTGGTGCGTCTGACGCGCTTAATGGGCAGCTGACCTCGCGAGGCCTGTAATAAGGCCGTGTTTACCATGGCCTCATCCTGCTGCAGCGCCCCTATGAGAACCCACAGGGAAGGGTGATGATGACCGACCAGGCTCGCGAATCCTGACATTAACAAGCCTTAAGTTAAGAACTAGGCGACTAACAAGTCTTATTTTACACCTGAATTACACTAACAAGTCTTTAGTCTATACGTTTACATCATTAACAAGCTGACACGAGGGCAACAGGGCTATTAAAGTTTCTCAATTAAATGTAGATATAGGCTTATAACACAGAGGGGGGTTTCTGTCCGGGGGGGCTTTTGTCCTAGCTAAAATCGGGGGGGTTTCTGTCCGGGGGGGCTTTTGTCCGGGGGGGTTTTTGTCCGGGGGGGCTTTTGTCCGGGGGGTTAATGTCCGTTCCCCCACGGGAACACCCCCAAAAATGAATTTAAAAATGGCGGATTGGGGTTTCCTAAGATATGCCAATAATAATACACATAATTTGCAGTAAGACCTGGGCAAAATTGGTTCATGAGCTTTTTTACGGTTTCCTGCTCAGGAACCATTGCTGAATAGCATATCCAAAATCCCCCCAAATCGGACCACGGGAACACCCCCAAAATGCCCGAATCCAATATGGCCGCCATCGATCACATTGGAAATATCACCTTTTTTGTTTTTTTTAGAGTATATGCACGTGTAATACCTCTAATATTACTGATTTCGGTATGTAAAATTCATTTCTGATGTTGTTTTTGCCATTCGGGGCCATCTTCACCTTGAAAGGTCATGGTCAAGGTCATTTTTGGCAGATTGGAAAGTGAACATTTTTGTTTTTTAAAGTATATGCACGTGTAATACTTCAAATGTTGCTGATTTCAGTATGTAGAATTCATTTCTGATATTGTCTTTGCCATTCGGGGTCATCTTCACCTTGAAAGGTCAGGGTCAAGGTCATTTTGGCAGACTGAGAAATTCACCTTTTTTGTTTTCTAGAGTATATGCATGTGTAATACCTCTAATGTTACTGATTTCGGTATGTAGAATTCATTTCTGATATTGTTTTCGCCTTTCTGGGTCATCTTCACCTTGAAAGGTCATGGTCAAGGTCATTTTGTTACATCGATGACGCCATCAAGCAAACTTTCGATCATTCGGTAAATGCGGCCACTGTCGAGGATTCTATGCCAATCTTTGCAGAATGTGACTGCATCAACTTCCTACGTTATGGATCGTGGTATCTGGAACAGGTGAAAGTGTTGGAGTTCACACATCCTGAGATCTATGGGCGCTTCTGTGTGAGCCAGTGGATTGTTCAGGATGGCCCAGGATGGTTCTATGCTGTCGGAGGTGGCATGAAGGTCGAGCAGACCATCCAGCGAATGTCGATGGGTCCTGGAGGTCACTATGTGGTAGGAGCCACACGCAATGCCACTGCTGTAGCAGAGTTCAAAGACCAAGAAAATTAGCACGACTTCATCCTCAGAAGACACCATCAACAATGGAGAAGCAGAAGAACGACCTGTCATCCAAGGAGGTGACAAAGGTGCATTAGAACATGGACATTGCTAAGGAGCGCGGTATGGACTTCAGGCAGGTACTCACACACAATTTGCTCTCAGCATCTCCACTGTTCGATAGTGATCTTCCAGCTCACACCAACAAGTCACTACTTGTTGGGAAGATTGAGCCTAGACTGGACCTCACCCAATGGCGTGAGGAGTCTACTCTTGCCACACATGTTGCGGTAGATTTCATGTCTAAGATCTACAAAAATGTAAACACTTATTCCAGCTGCTGCAACAGCATCGCTTCCACAGCTGAGACATCTCAATGTGGGGTGGCAAGTACAGTACCTGATGGATGAACTTAATTTGTGTGTATATGGTCACAGTGAAGAACAGCAACACATAAAAATTTACATTTACCGAATGACGGAAAGTTTGCTTGATGGCGTCATCGATGTAAAAAATGACCTTGACCCTGATCTTTCAAGGTGAAGATGACCCCGAATGGCAAAGACAATATCAGAAATGAATTCTACATACTGAAATCAGCAACGTTTGAGGTATTGCACGTGCATATATTATAAAAAAAGTTCACTTTCCAATCTACCAAAAATGACCTTGACCATGACCTTTCAAGGTGAAGAAGACCCCGAATGGCAAAAACAACATCAGAAATGAATTCTACATACCGAAATCAGTAATATTAGAGGTATTACACGTGAATATACTCTAAAAAAACAAAAGAGGTGATTTTTCCAATGTGGTCGATGGCGGCCATATTGGATTCGGGCATTTTGGGGGTGTTCCCGTGGTCCGATTTGGGGAGATTTTGGACATGCTATTCAGCAATGGTTCCTGAGCAGGAAACCGTTAAAAAAGCTTATGAAGCAATTTTGCCCAGGTCTTACTGCAAATTATGTGTATCATTATTGGCATATCTTAGGAAACCCCCAAACCGCCATTTTTAAATTCATTTTTGGGGGTGTTCCCGTGGTCGGATTTAGTGGGATTTTTTGTATGTTATTCAACAATTTTTTCTGAACAAGAAACCGTTTAAAAACCTTCTGATGCAATTTTCCCAGGTCTAACTGTAAATTGCCTGGACTATAGCCGTTAGTTATGTAGACATGATAATTTTGCTCTTTTCGTCAAATCTTGGTGGCCATTTTGTTTTTTTACATTTAACTTGAAAATTACATTCCATAACATGTATATGTATATGCTGATATGAATAGACTCATCATAGATGTTTTTATCTTGAGTGGTTCCATATATGAAATTTTTTCCACCTTTGTTAATTTTGTTGGCGGCCATCTTGGATTTGACCCATTTTCACATAGTTCCCCATGTCACATTTTGGTAACCTTTTTTTCCTGTAATGTGGACGTATCAAAGATGTGAAACCCATCGAGAAACCTTTTCTTCAAATTTTGTTGAACCTCAACTATTTAATGACCGGACTAATGCCACAGAGCTTAGAAACATTTATTTCACCATCAAACACCTTAACTTTGTATTAAAAACAAGACTGCCTTGCAAGCAACATGAAGGAAATGTTTGTGCTTTAAAAGGCAACTTATTTGCATGGATGATTCGTGAAGAAAACCACTGAACAGTGAATATGCAGTTCCCGTTTTCGAACTTGAAGGATTGTTCTACTAGAAGTGTTTGAATTTTGTTGATTAAGTATAGTGCAACTTGTCATTTGGCAACTGAATTGGGCAGATGTACTGGTTGTAATCTTGACTTGCATGGCTGTATGCATAACTTCACCGATATCAATTTGGAAAGTGATCCAAAGATGACATATATGAAGTATGCACTATAACTGGGTATTGATTTCATAGTTGAACATTACACTGACACCCTTAAATATTGGAAATTATTTAATATTATGTACAACATGTAGAACCCTACAGAAAGTGTTTCAATTTACAGACCCATCAGATAAAAAAACTATCTAAACTTCTGCTGTAATCACCCCACACAGATCAAAAACTCGGTCCGATGCTTAATTAATGAGTACAAAGTGCAAAAATCACATCTTTTCTGTCAATTAACATCACTGCAAATATCTGTTCTGTTCCATCAGTTGCTGACTTGTATTCGTTTAATCGAAGCTTTAGGTCATCAAGCTGCACAGATCCTGATGTTGGCCCACATTGCTTGTGGAAGATGTCATAGTACAACCTAAGGTGCATAAGAGCACCAAAAAGCAGGAGATTCCAAATGAGTACACATGCAGACCAATTTCTATGAATAATTCAGGAAAAATAATTCAGATCCAGATAGTTGAAAAAATGAGTTCTAATCATGAGACAATATTTGAAATCACCGTTTGCTCTGCTCAGTCACTTGTATCTTTTCGTTCTCACCTTAAACTTGCCTCTTTCAAATTATTTATCCGACATAGGCTGCCTCTCCGTCTTAGGGACTGATGTTCTGGATAATATTATGCCTTAGTTTTAGTGTGCCATCAGTTGATGCATTTGCATTAGATATTGGCACAATAGAAGTCACTTATTACAATTACAAATAAGTATGAGGCATCATAACACTAGTGATAATGTATACATAAATCTTTATAGTCACAGCAGCAAATACAAACAAAATGGAAAGAAAAATAAACAGAGACAGAATCTACATGAGGATACACCCAGCTGCAAACGACAAAAAACTTCAAACAGATA
The DNA here is from genome assembly GCA_963556255.1 of Allolobophora icterica. Classification (NCBI taxonomy): domain Eukaryota; kingdom Metazoa; phylum Annelida; class Clitellata; order Crassiclitellata; family Lumbricidae; genus Allolobophora; species Allolobophora icterica. The sequence continues at coordinate 23,214,078 of OY744607.1, read as the reverse complement.
TCATATTCAAAACAGTAATATAATAAACAAAATTAACCAAAATAAAACATTAATTTCTTAACTCCAGTTTGAAAGCATCCAAGGTATTTAGCGATTGCAACGTCAAAGGCAATCATCCCCATTAACAGTGATAAACCTTAAACTGTTAGCTCATATAAATTATAGGACAAAGCCTATCACAGTCATAAGTACACAATATCTGCTATCTCAAAATGCATTGTAACCAGCTCTATTTAATGATTTGACTTACTGTAATTTTCTCATGTAATCTGATAACTGTTCGTTCCCCTGTGTTTAAATTTCAATGTGAGCAAACGCATTCCTCGGGCTGGATGGTATTGATCCTATGACAGCGGTACTGCATATTAAATGCATTGCCCAACCCCTCGGAAATCATCAGGTGTAGTTCCATCAGAGCTGAAAGTAGCAAAAATTGTGCCGATTTTTAAACAAGGAAATAAACAACCAATCTCCATCTTTCCTATCTTCTCAAAATAATTGAAAAAATCATGTACGGTAGTATTAACAGCCACCTCATAAAAACTGATATACTCAATCCTATGCAACACGGCTTCAGAACAGGTCACTCAACCATAGCGGTTATTAACTTATTAAATTACAAGAGCAAATCTCAGCAGCTACTGACAATAATGAATTCTCAGTTGGCATCTTTACTGACCAAGTCAAGTCATTTATCTAATCTGAAATCATTTAAGAAATCTATGTGCACTCTCCCAATGAATACCTATTGTTGTAAACCTTATCTAATCCAAATTTTCATGTTGTCTGTCTCTTAGTTAAGTTCATACTCAATTAAGTTTATATTTAAATGTTTCTTTTGAGTTGTTTAGGTAGATCAGTTCTTCTTTCTAACAAATGTCTGCCAAAACTATTGGTACTATGTGAAAGCAATTCTTAGCCTGTTACTAATTCATGTGTGTTACAGGGGTGACCCTGGTTAGTGGGTCTATTGACCCTTCTGGATTACCATTATGATACCAAAAACATTACTTTACTGCTATTATACACGTTCATTACTCACTTAAGTTGGTTACAATAAATTCTTGTTCCTGTATGTAATTTATGTACGTGTTTGTAGGCTATGTATGTGTATCTATGTGTGTGTTTTATGTGTATGCATGTATCTATGTATGTATGTAAAGAAAGATGTTATGTTATGTTATGTATATATTGTATGTATGTATGTAGGCTATATGTATGTATTATGACACTGTAATATAGTATGTAACAATGCATATGTATGTATGTAACAATGCATATGTATGTATGACATGCATGATCAAGATAACAGCCCTATAGAAGCATCGATAATAGATTAAATTATGGTTGTGTTTAGGGCTTTGTAGGCAGTCTCTCCTACGGATTTCTTGGCTAATTATCTGTAATTCGTTGCATAAATAATTGAATCCCGATTATAGACAGGTTAATTAAGCCTGGCTAATTAGGCCTAGTCGGAAGCTCCACGCGTCTTTCGTTTGCATCAGGGTTCTACCATTCTAGGTGTTACAAGTTTTATAACAATATTAAATAATTTTCAACATTTAAGGGTGTTAGTATAATGTTAAACAATGAAATGAATGCCAAGTTGTAATGCCTACCTTCATAATTATATTTCATGTTTGCCTCGCTGTTCAAATCGGTATCCCAAACTTCGCAAATAGTTACAGACGCTATTTCCCAACTAGAAGCTAGTCTTATGCATATTAATAAGTTTTGTGCCTGACATAGCTGGCGTCACGTGGCCTGTTTCGTTAAGCCCTAATAGGCTGAATTTTATGCATATCCAAGCTCATTTGCGACTGAGGTTTATGAATATTAATCACATCCTTGTACAACGGTGGGAATCGGAAACACGCACGCGGGGGTGCCGAAATTACCTCCATGCCGAAATTACCCCACTTTACCCTAATTGCTTTCAGCTGGTCAGTGCATCACCGACTTCTTTGAGTGCCGATATCTTCTGAGGAGCAGCCGATTCGACACGCCCTGAATACAACGGATAGCGTTTCAGATAAAAGATTATCTATAGCTGCTTCATCTGAGTAGACCCACCATCTACATGGTTCATGGACTCGAATAATTAGAATTTGTCAGGGAACTCCATACGTCGCGCCTTTCGGTAATCTAGCAAATTTAATTCTTAGGACCCAGTGTAAAAGTTTCAAAGCGAAGAGTCCAATCAAAATAAAGAAGGCAATCCTAAGGTTCCGAGTACAATACCATAAGAAAGAGGTTAAGCTCAGGAATCTACACTGATTATATATAGATATTGCACTTGGTACTTTTGGGGAGGAGGCAATGAGACACGCGGTGGACAGGTATAAGTTGGGTAAGAGCTCTTGAAGAGGTGGGACTTTAGGCTTCAATGGAAGGCTTAGGAGCAATAGATATGTAAGACTGCTTTGTCTACCTATTATATTGCGTGGCCGGACAAAATGTCCCCGGATAAAATGTCCCGGACAAAATGTCCCTGGACAAAATGTCCACAGACAAAATGTCCCCAGACAAAATGTCCCCGGACGAAATGTCCTCGGACAAAATGTCCCCGGACAAAATGTCTCTGGACAAAATGTCTCCGCAAAAAATGTCCCCGGACAAAATGTCCCCGGACAAAATGTCCCTAGACAAGATGACCCAATTCGTAAAGTCCCCAGATGATTTGTACCAGCAGAGAATGATTCTTCCCTAGATGCGCAGGACCGACTGCTCCAAATATATGGGAGCGGGTCATTTTTCGAAGATGAATATCGATGAATACATATCTTTAATACGTCATTCTTTGACAGATCAATATTTAGCAGGAGTTCTTTTGTCATATTGTTTAACATGCTTAGCCAAAATCTTTGGTAACAAAATAGTGAAATGATAGCATGTCTTCAGACTAGAGTGCTATCCACACAACGTTTATATTTCGCACACTTGCTCGTTAAACAAACATAAAAGTAATTAGGCCTACGTTGTATAAACTGAAATAAGTTATCTAATTAATTGTCAGAAATGTTCTAAAAAAATTGGAACTGTAAAAACAAAACTACACCAAAGCGACCAAGCAGTAAAATTTAATTTTATTTAATTAATATAGACTAGAGTGCAATTCGCACAACGTTTATATTTTGCACACATGCTATGTTGTTGAGGTATTGCATGGGATCCCGATTCCCAAGGTCACTGACCTTGGTGAAGAGTGCGGTGTGGATATGTTGGTATTTCTTCTTACGTTGTGCCGGTGTCGCGTGACAGACTATCCGTCCTAAAACTATCCGGGTGATGAATAAATTTATCCCCTGGATGGAATATACCGGTATAGAGTATCCGGGGGATAAACCATTTCTATTCCCCATCGTGTAAAATCATCCCCGGGGTGTAACAATTCACAGGTATAAGGTATCATTGAAATTGCGTATAACTGATGAATCTATGTTGTAATCAAAATTCAAAACCAGAAATACGTGAAGCAAGTGACTCCTACGTGTTCTACATAACACCTAATATAACATAATCCTTTATTGGAACCAAGAATATGAACAATGCGTCAATGAGACAATAACCAATAAGAAATACAAGTTGGCTACAAAGGTAGGCCCAGACGGGAAAAAATCCCGCTAGTAGGGAAACCTACTTACGTCTATAATTAAAACGGCGAAATGAACTTGCAAGGCTAAGTAACATAAAGTTTGATAATACTGAGCGTGTAACTTTGATAACTGAACTAAGGACCGCCACAACTTCTTCTTCTTTTCCTTCAGGCTCGAATTAATCCCTCTTTGGAGAGGGGTCAGCCACTCGGATCCTTCTCTTCCACTTGTTTCTTTCTTGAGCATCTTCTTTCTTCAGTTTTAGGAGTTTTAGGTCTTGTTGTATCGTGTCTTCCCATCTCTTCCTCTGTCGTCCCCGGCTGCGGCGTCCGTATACCTCTGCATTCATGATTCTTTTCACACAACTATCATCCTCTTTTCTCATTACATGTCCATACCACCTCAGCCTGGTCTCTCGTACTTTGTCAGTTATACATGCCACCCCGAGCTTCTTTCTGATGTCCACATTTCTTTTCCTGTCCTTCAGTGAGATCCCAAGTATCCATCGTAGCATTCTCATCTCTGTTCTCTCCAGTAACCCTTCATCCCTTTTTGTCAGCGCCCAGGCCTCTGCTCCATATAGCATCACCGGTCTTACCATTGTTTTGTATACCTTTCCCTTGAGTTGAGTTGGCATTTTGGCGTCACACAACACTCCCGTTAGTTCTCTCCATTTCTGCCAAGCCACCTTAATCCTGTTCCTGATGTCATGCTCGCAGCCACCCTGTGCATTCATGGTCGATCCCAGATATTTAAATGTTTCAACCTGTTTCAGTGACTTTCCTGCAATGTCTCTGATCTCAATTGCTTCCGTTGTTTTTGAGCAGACCATGGTTTCTGTTTTATTGATGTTTATCTTAAGACCCTTGCTCTCCACTGCCATCTGCCAGTCTGTAAAACGTGCTTGCATCTTCGCCTCTGCATCGTCCGCCAGTATAAGATCATCCGCATACAGCATGTCCCAAGGTACCTCTCTCCTTACATGTTCTGATATTGCATCCATCACATAATAATGGGCGCTGACAGAGGCGGTAAAGAAGGAAAAGAGAACAGAAAGTCCCAGCTCACTGAGCTGATACTGGGTGATAAGATAAAGAACATTAAGTGGCACTTAACTAGTAGTTAACCGGTGCGTGGCTAACAGTCATGTAGTGAAGTCATAGTCTATAAGGTACTGGCGCAGCAAGCTTTGAACACGGAGAGGGACCCAGTCTGTTGTAGTGAGGGAGGCAGAGCATTCCATACCTGTGGCCCAGAGACATTAACAGAGAATCTTGGTGAATTGGTGTGAGCATAAGAAGTACGATACTTGCTTGAGTTCCTAGTGTTGTGGGAATGGATTTCAGAGCCCATACGAAAAAGGGTCTTAAATGGGTAGGAGGTTCCGAGAAAATTTGTCCATGAAGAGACCAATCTGGTAGTTTTGTGATTTGTTTAAATTTTTAATAGCCTATAGCTGGAAAAGATGGGTCCTATGTGAGAGCCCCAGGGATAGCTGCCAATGAATCGTACTGGTCTTTTCTGTAAGATGACCAATTTTTGGAGTCTAGAGTTGTAAGTAGATGTCCATACGATGCTGCAATAAGACAAGTAGGGGTAGATTAGGGAGTAATATAGTTGAATACGTACATGGGGTGGGAGTTTATTAGATGCACGATTAATCACACCTATATTTTTCGCAACTTTTGTAGAGATACATTTGATGTGCTGGTCCCAGGTTAAGTGTTGATCGACTATGGCCCCTAAGAACTTAGTACAGTTAACCTGAGTTATAGGAATATTATTTACTGATATATCCTTAGGGAGTTATCGGGTGGCCCCACCTTTCTGTGTGACTTAAAAAGGATGAGGGCGGTCTTATCTATTTTTAAGGATAATTTATTCGATAAGAACCATGCGGCGACTCGTTTAAGTTCATTGTTTATAGTTAGTACAAGATTTGTGTAAGATTTATCAGAGTGAAAAACGATTGTGTCGTCAGCAAATAAGATGAAGGATAAGACTGATGAGGCATTAGGTAAGTCGTTGATATAAAGTAGGAAGAGTATAGAAGGCCTAAGTTAGAACCCTGGGGAACTCCAAATGTAACTGCTTTTGCGCCATTACAAGATACTTATTGAAGTCGGTTTTCTAGGTAGCTTGCAAACCATGCTAACTGAGTTCCTGTTATTCCATAGTTAGATAAATTTGTGGAGAAGGATGTCATGATTTACCGTATCAAAGGCTTTTGCGAGGTCCAAGAAGATTCCTAAAGAATACGCATTATTTTCAAAAGAATCAGATATATTGTCGAACATATTTATAAGAGCTGTCCCGCCTGGAAGCCATGCTGAGAAGGAAAGATAATATGAGATTTTTTTATATTATTAGTAAGCCTATTTGTCATTATCTTTTTAAGAATTTAGCGAAGTAGGGAAGAATCGAAACGGGCCTATAGTTAGCGACTTAAATCCTATTGCCTTTTTTATAGATCGGAACAACTTTAGCTGTTTTAATTACCTGTGGCACCACACCCGCGTTTAGGGAGCAGTTAATGATCTCTGCTAAAGGAGAGGCTATTAAAGGCAAGCTGGTGGCGGCAATAGTGGGGTCAATGCCATCAGTTCCCCTGCTATGGGTTGTACGAATTGAGGAGCACAATGGTAGAAGTTCATCTGAAGAGGTGGGAATTAGGCCGAAGGAGCATGTCATGGGAGGGCCAAGGTAGTCGGAAAAGGAGGTATGGGATGCAGGATCTGGTCAGCTAGAGTCTGGGCAATGTTAGAAAAGGAGCTATTGAGAGTAGTAGCAATGAGAAGGGGATCCTTACTTTCTATGCTGCCCACCTTAATGGATTCAATTCATTCATTCATTCATTCATTCATAGGATTTGATATAGCGCCTCTTCAAGATACCTGGTACCTACTCAGAGGCGCTCCCAGCTCAACCACAGCTAAAGAAATGAGACTTGAGGGACTTACAAAAAGCAGGTGAGTTTACCAGTGGCAGCAGGCGCAGGTTTAAAGGTAGGCCATTCCAGATGGAGGGTCCTACAACCGAAAAGGCCCGACACTGTCTAATAGCACGCATAAAGGCCGAGACAGAGCATGCTTAGGAAGGTGACCAATGAGGCGAGCCGCTGAGCGGAGAACCCTATCAAGGCGCCCAATTAGCTTAAGAGGCAGGCCTACAAGTACCGCACTGCAGTGATCAAGTCTACTGGTGACGAAGGCATGCACAAGAGCCACCGTAGCATTGTGAGACAGAGAACGTGAGACAACTCGGAGTTGGCGTAACTGATAGTAACAACTACGAGTGACCAAATTAATATGCTGTGAGAAATTCCGCTCTTGGTCCAAAATTACTCCAAGGTCTCGAACTGTGAGAGAGAAAGAGATATGAGGAAAAGTCACCGCTAATAGACGCAGGTCAATGGACGCCAATTGCCTGCGGGTACCGATCCAGATAAACTGGGTTTTAGATTGATTCAAAAGCAAGCGATTTGAAGCCATCCATGATGAGACAGAGTCAATCGCATGGGACATCAGCGATGCAGAAGACACTGCGTCGGTGGCGAGGCAGTGAACATAGGCCTGCACGTCATCAGCCTAGAGCTGGTGCAGGAGGCCATTTGTGGACAGCAAGGAACTAATACCAGCTGTGTAAATAATGTACAGTAAAGGGCCCAACACTGAGCCCTGTGGCACACCAAAAGGGGCAGGGACCCAACGGGACCTAGAGGCGCCAACAACCACACTGTTTGTGCGCTCAGACAGAAAGGAGCGAAGCCATTCTAAAGGAGCAGCGGCCAACCCAAAAGAAGTAGAGAGGCGTTGGAGCAAGATATATGATGATCTACAGAGTCGAAAGCGGCACTAACGTCGAAAGGAGCCAAGAGAGTGACCTGACCACGGTCAAAGGCACCATAGAGATCAGATAGTAGACGGACCAGGAGTGCTGGGAGGGAAGCAGCTCATGCATATGTAAATATGCAATTAATTGGTTAGCGACTATGCGCTCTAATATTTTAGATAAAAATGTAACATTGGCAATTGGTCGGTAGCTGGCTGGATCATCTGGATCCAGACCTTCTCGCTTCAACGCTGGAAGCAGAACTGACCGCTTTTGAGAGGACAGAAGATGAGTTTCCTGGATCGACCGGTTGCATAGTGTAGTGAAGAACGGCAGGGAGTCATCAATGAGCTCTTGTACGAGAGATGTAGGAACAGGGTCCAGCTCACACGTTTTTGGCGCAGAGCTTAGGATGAGCCGACGTAACTCTAATCCAGTGACCTCATTTAAGACGGTTAGACGGTGATCGGTGACAGAGTATTCTGGTGGAGAAGAAGCTGAAGTAGCGTCGCGTATGGTTGAAACCTTGGTTGTATGCCGCTCCGGGAATGCGTCTGCAGTAAACGGCGGCGGAGACTGGGACTGCCGGCTGGCCGATCGTCGACCGAGGAGGCTGTTGAAAGTAGACCATAGTTTCTTAGGTTCCGTCGACTGGCGAGTAATGATAGCTTCCCAGTACTCACGCTCCCTGTCCCGGTAGGTAGAGTGCATCCTCCGGACGAAGTGAATCCAAGCAGTCTGATCTTGTGGGGAGCGCGTTCGCCTATAGATCCTCTCCAACCGCCTGGCTTGTCAATTGGTGGATCCCGATCGCCCAATTTTATTATAGTACGAATAAGGCTCCAAGTTTTTTAAGTTGCTACTATGCTTAGTAAATTCGACCAAATAGTAGCTTTTTCAGCGTTATTTCTTGTGGTTTTGAAGATATTTCTGAAGGTGGCAAATAGTTGCAAATCAGTTAACTGTTTATCTTAATACAAATGGTTTACTCCCCTCCAGTCAAGTGTTCGAAAAAACCATTCAACCGAGACCCTAATGGTTCGCCTCCTGTCTGATTATATGGTGCCATAGCTAGTGATCAGGTTACTCTTTTGGCCCTTTTTGACGTTAGCTCTGCATTTGACTCAGTTGACTACACCATCCTTCTCCAGCGTCTTTCGGTCTCATTTGGAGTCTTGGCAAACCATTAGACTGGCTCTGCTCTTTTCTTACTGGTCGCTCTAACTGTGTCTTGACTTGCTGTTCTAGGTCCTCCTGGGTTCCTGCTCTGCTTGGTGTTTCCCAGGGGTCTGTGCTTGGCCCATTGCTCTACATTCTGTTCACTTCTGATATCAGTTATTTGATGTGGTCTTGTGGACTACTGCATCACCTCTATGCTGATGACATACAAGCATACATCCATTGCCGTCCAACAGAGGCAGCTGCTTCTCTTGGCCTGATGTTCCATGCCATTGACACCCTTTCTGGATGGATGGCTTCTATTCGGTTTCTGCGGAACCCATCTAAAACTCAATTTATTTGGCTTGGTGGTCGCAGACAGCTGGCAAAGGTTGACCTGCACTTGTTAGCAGAGGCCTTCCCCTTGTCTCCTTTTCGCTCACTGTCCGGGATCTGGGAGTGACAATTGACCAAGAGCTTACTTTTTCTCAGCATGTTTACTTGGTCACCCGGAGTTGCTACTATCAGCTCCGGCAGTTGCGTGTTGTAATACGGTCCCTTTCTTATGACGCGGCGGTAATCCTTGTTCACGCTTTTATCTCCAGTAGAGTTGACTATTGCTGCTCTGTTCTCACTGGATATCCTTTGGCTCTAATTGGGCGACTTGACCGGGTTCTTCGCTCTGCCGCTCAGCTCATTGCCCATATCCCAAAATGTGCACCAGTTTCAGCTTATATGCACGATGTCCTGTATTGGTTTCCTGCCTCGCAGCGCATCTCCTATAGGATTGCTTCTCTTGTTTGGCGGTCTCTCTCTGGTGAAGCTCGGTCTTACCTATCTGATCTCTGCTGTCCGCTCTCTGGCCTAATGTCCCGTCGAGTTCTGCGTTCTGCAACTGGAGGTGAGCTGTTGGTACCTCGGTCCCGCTCATCAGTTTAACAGCGTCGTGCCTTCTCAGTGGCTATCTCCTCTACGTGGAATTGGCTCCCACATTCTTTGCGCCTATTTCCACGAGGAAATTCACCTGTTTTCTACCGTCTCCTTAAGTCCTCTATTTTTAACCGTGGCTGGTCTAGGAGCACCTCTGAGTTAGGTTTCTTGAAGAGGGGCTATATAAATTATCAAAATGAATCCTTCTAGGACCGGTTGTTATGTTAGGCTATAGGTGCACGGTGTCTGTAGAGCGCCCTTGTAGCTGCATGGTCGCGTTACGGCGCTTTAGAAATTGTCCATGTTTTCATTATTAGGCCTATTAATATTATTTGTCCACGTATGCCAACACTAAGTTGCGTTATGGCTTTGCCCATGACCACGACTGACATAGTTCTAAATTGAGTTAAATCGCACAGTTTGTAATTATGTTGCAGGGGAAACTTTTTTGACCAGCAATAATTTCATACGACTCATGGGGATACTTTTGCACGAGGGTGGGTAGTCCCTCCCGTTCACATTCATCCGGCCGGATACTGCATTCTGCTAAGGGGATATAACTGTATCTGATGCTCTATTTTGTGACACCGGCTGACCCAAAACCATTTGCCGTCGGAAGATTAACATGAAATGCTGCTGTATCTGATACTTTTGTCTGGGGACATTTTGTCCGGGGACATTTTGTCCGGGGACATTTCTTTCGGAGACATTTTGTCCAGAGACATTTTGTCCGGAGACATTTTGTCCGAGGACATTTTGTCCGGGGACATTTTGTCTGGGGACATTTTGTCCAGGGACATTTTGTCCAGGGACATTTTGTCCGGGACATTATGTCCGGGACATTTTGTCCGGGGACATTTAGTCCTAGTACCATTATATTGATGTGAGTTACACGTTCGATACTGTCGATCACGACATTCTCTTACAGCGCCTATCCATTTCCTTTGGCTTCTCTGGTAATGTTCTTGCCTTCTCTTGCCTTGCAATTCCCACACCTTTCTTTCTCGACCTGGGTCCTGGACTTGGAAGTCATCCTGGACCAGGAACTTACGTTCACACGGCACAAAAATCTTATCTCCCGCAATTGCTATTACCAGCTCAGGCAACTCAAGGTGATCTCCCGTTCTTTGTCCACCGCTGCAGCTTCCACGCTTGTCCATGCATTTGTTGTTTCTCGCTTGGGCTACTGCAGTGCCATATATGACGGACTGCCGGCCTGCCGGATTGAGCCCCTGAATAGAATCCTGCGTCCTGCTGCTCGCCTTGTAGGCCGCATCCCCAAGTTTGGCAGAGTGTCTGCATATATGAGGGATGTCCTCCACTGGCTCCCCTACCCACAGCGTATCACTTAGCGAATCTCTGCCTTGGTCCGGCGGTGCTTTGAAGGCTTGGCTCCTCAATACTTGCGGGAGCTCTGCTGTCCCACCTCATGCTCGCAGCGCCGTTGCTCTCTCCGCTCAGCTGAACTTATTGTTCCCCGCGCGCGAATAGCCATACGGCAGCGCCGTGCCTTCTCTGTGGCTGCCTCAATGACCTGGAATGGGCTCCTTTCCAAGCTCCGTCAAATACCGATTGCTCATTTCACCCTGTTTCTTACTGTCCTCAAAACTGTTGTTCGACCGCGCAGTGGGGCTGGGAGTGCTCCTGAGTAGGCAATCTGAAGGGGCGCTATATAAAACTGCTCTAATAATAATGATAATAATAATAATAATAATAATAATAATAATAATAATAATAATAATAATAATAATAATAATAACTGGATATAGGTGTTCCGGCGGGGTGCGAAGCCGCCATCCATTCCACCCGTCGCTTTATCGCAGGAATGCCGCGAGATCATGTGGTGGTTAAGCTCGATTTTGCCAACGCATTTAACAGCCTACGTCGTGATGCAATGCTTGAATCACTCTTTGCAACAATCCCTGAATTATATCAGTTTGTCCATCAGTCTTATGCAGCACCTACGGTCCTCAAATTTGGCCACTTTTCTGTGTCGTCCCAGATGGGCCCTCAACAGGGCGACCCCCTCGGTCCCCTTCTCTTTTGTCTCCCTCTCCAACCGGCTTTGCAGTCACTTAACTCTAGTCTTCGCATTTGTCAACCCAATCCTTCCGTTGACAATCCTTCTGATTAAATCCTTGTTCTCTTTATACTTAACGCCTATTTAACGTTCACCTTTTGAACACTAATTCTACGTATAAGTATAACCTGAATTAATCAGCAACACAGTTTAATATCTTTTCAGTTTAATAAGAAACAAACAGACAGAACTCAATTCGATTACAACTCAACTAGTCAGCCACACTACTACAGCGAACATCGAATTCAAACTTCTCTAGTCAGCATAATTCTTCGCGCCTCTTGACACACCTGTCTTCTGTGCGCATAAGCGAAATCTTATAATATACATATAGCGCGCCGCTGCCCAGATCGGCCGGCCGCGCGTGTCACTAAGACAGTACAATTAAACGTTATGCATTTATCATATATACATATACACGTGAAACTAAAGTAAGCGCACTAAATATATACGCTAATATCTCGCACTGCAAGACTGTACACAAAACTCAGTTCACATTACCTCCTTCCTTTTTCTGGAATTGAGCAAATTAAATTTCAAAATTTGCGAAATTACCAAAATACATGAAACATATATATATATCTAACTAATTAATGAACAGTCTTACGATTACTTATAACCTTGACAAACAATCAGCAATAACATTCAATCTGCCCTTCTTGTACTTCACCTCAACATCAAAAGTTTGTAAGGCTAACGCCCAACGCACAAGTTTAGCAGACTTAGACATTGACTCAGTCAAGTATGTAAGAGGATTGTGATCAGTAAAAATGAAAATTTTCGATCCAATTATAATTTCTTTTAACTTGTTTAAAGCCCAAACAATAGCATAGGCTTCCTTTTCCACAGTAGCCCATCTCTTCTGGGTATCAGTTAATTTCTGACTGATAAATGACACAGGGCGTTCTATTCCCTTGTCGTCCATCTGTGTTAAAACAGCACCGACTGCAAAGTCACTACTATCGCAGTACAAATTGAATGGTTTTCCAACTTCAAAAACATATAACACTACTTTGGATCGCACAGCCTCTTTAAGTAAATCAAATGCTTGCTGATGTTCAACAGTCCAATCAATCTTATCAGAAACACGTTTACTAGTTAAATCAGATAAAGGTTTCGCAATCTGTGCAAAGTCCTTAATAAACTGTCTGTAATAATTAAAAAATCCAAGCAGTTGCTTAACTTGCTTCTTAGTTTCTGGGATCTTCAAATTAGTCAAACTTTCAATTCTATCTGGATTCATCTTTATCTTACCAGACCCAACCACATGACCGATAAACCTTACTTCAGACTTACCAAATATGCATTTTTTCAAATTCAAAGTAACGTTATGCAATCTCATTTGCATCAAAAATGCATCTAGATGCTGCAAGTGAACTTTCCAACTGTCAGAATGCACAGCAATGTCATCAACATACGGTTCTGCAAAGTCGCTTATAGGCTGTAAAACTAAATTTATCGCCTTAACAAAAGTTCGGCCTGAATTTATCATTCCAAAAGGAACACGAGTAAATTCATACAGTCCATTATGTGTTACAAAAGCTGTCTTCCATTGATCAGATTGTTTTACAGGACAAGTCCAATAAGCACTTCGACAGTCCAAAATAGAAATCACATTAGACTTTCCAACTTTGTTCAAAACGTCTCTGACAATCGGCATCGGATATTTACAATCCACTGTGAATGAGTTAATGTATCTGTAGTCACAGGCAAGTCTTAAAGATCCGTCTTTCTTTTTAACAATAACCAAAGGGCTTGCCATTCTGCTCGATGATGGTTTGATAATGTTTGTTTTTAACATTTCTTTGATCTGACGTTCCACTTCTGATCGATAAATCAAAGGAATTCGATATGCTGCAAATTCCTTTGTGCCTTGCTCTCTTGTTATACTGATTTGGGTATTGTAACTGCTTTTCTTGAGAGTAAGATTCTGCAAACAATAATGCTTTCTCCGTAGTTTCTTTGAGTTCTTTCAAATGCTTTTCGTGAAAAGGAATTTTCTTGTGCCATTTCCTCGGGTTGTCTATGAGGTCCATTGTCATTCTCCTGAAGGCGACCTCTTCTCTTGAGACTGGAGTGATAGGCACTCTATCCATCACCAGACTCCTTGCCTTTAGTTGACACTTCTCGCAAGACTTACAAAATTTCACAATGTCTCTTCTCATCTTTGGCCATACAAAAGATAATTTTATTCGTTCTCTTGTTTTCTCTTCTCCTAGATGTCCTCCAAATACCGATTCATGCGCCAATTCCATCACTTTAATTCGTCTCTCTTTTGGTAACACTAGTTGATATATCGTCTGGTCTAATATCTGATATTTCTTATGCAATAAACCGTTGATCACACAGAATTCAGATTCTTTCTCTTGTGCTAACTTCCACCACGGCTTCAACGATTCATCCTTTCTCTGTTGCTCTTCAAACTTCTTCGAATCGGCAATCTGCACCTTTTGTTCTTCGTCCATTTCTTCATCTCTATACAAGTCTCCTATCCCCACATCACATTCATTGTCTTCTTCCGTTTCATTTAATGTGCCATTCTCGCATGCAGCCATCTCTTGCTCGTTTATCTCTGATGTTACACCATCTCGCGATAAGCTTCGTTGCTCATTACTTTCGTTTTCCTCATTACTGGAACTTTCAGTTTCATTCTTCTCATCAACATCTACCATTTCCTGTTTCCGACTCTGCGCTCTCGTCATTACATTTGCTCGTACACTCACATCTCCTTGTATCGTTTTAACTTTCATCTGTGGTACGGCTTTTAATTCGGCAATTATCTCTGGATGCAACAAGAATCTTTCTGTACTGCCCATCTTTGCAATACTAGCACACATCAAGGTGACATAAGGTGTAAGTGAACACTGGATTTTACGCGGAAATCCCTCTTCTTCCACGTCACTATCACACAGTCTAACATCGACTTTTACTAACATCGCAGGAATGGCATCTCCTGCCACACACTGCAAATTCACTTTTCCAATTTGTTCCACCTTCATGCCTTCCAGTAATTCTTCACTAATCACCGGAATTTCTGCACCCGAGTCGCTCAGTGCTTTGACTTTCACTGGCTCTTTACGGTCTACTGCACGAATTTCAACCTCGACATATTGCAAGAACGATTTCTTCAATATTCGACTGTCATCTTTTCCTATGACTTCTCTCTGAATTTCAGCATCCAATAGAATTTCTTTTTGAATACCACATTTCATTACTGACTTTACTTCAGTCTCTTGGTTTTCTTGACTCGCGGTTTGATTATCACTAACCACTTGAATCAAATTCACCCTTGTGTGTTCTTGATTTCTGCTAGAACTAGCTGCTGCCACTGGAACTGGACAAAATTTAACCAAATGTTTGTCTGAACCACAGTTGTGACAACGCTTCACCACCATACCTCGTTGTTCATTGCCTTCATATCTCTTATACTGCGTAAACGATGTGTTGCCTTCCCTCTTGGCAAACGGCGCTGACGATTTGTTAAATCCCTGACGACCAAACGTCACTTCTCTGGTCTCATTGGGTACAGGGACACTAGCCTTGACTTCTTTACCTTTGAACTGATTTCCTGGTCCTGGATTACTTTTCCACTTTCCACTCTGGCTTTGGTTTACGGAACGTTGAGAAGGATAACTGTTTATATTTGGAAATGCAAACCCAATTCGATTGTTTACATGAATGTCTGCTAGGTCTGCCACTGCACTAGCTTGGAGACAGTCAGTTCCTTCCTTCGACAATACAAACTGTAGTGGACCTGGCGGTAAACATTCTTTTAGCTTATCCGCTACCAGCAAATCAAAGAGCGTATCGTACTCTTTGTTCACGTTTCGACTTCTCACGTAATAGTTTAACAAGTTCTTCAGTCTTGCCGTAAACATCGTATAAGTCTCTTCTGTTGTCTTCTTAGCATCCACAAATCTGGTTCTGTATTCTCTCGAAGTCAATTTAAATTCTTTTAATAAGTGCTGCTTGACTCTATCATAATTGTCTAGATCATCGTATGACAATCTATTCAGAACGGTTCGAGCTTTCGGCGTCATCAATGGTAGTAATAATTTCACCCAAAACGGCTTCTCCACAGCAAAGCTACGAAACGCGTTCTCGACTGTTTCAAAATATAATGGCACCTCCATCATATCAGTTGGCATTTGAGGCAATACATGCTTCATTGCATCACCTATTTTCTTAATTTTTGACACCAAAGTTTCACTTTCTTGCTGTTTCCTTCTTTCTGCTTCCCGTTCTTCTCTCATTTGCGTTTCTTTCAATGTCAATTTTGATTTCTCCAGTTTCAGACGTTCTTGTCTTTCTGTCTCTGCCTTTTCCAAACTTTCTTTCTGAAATTTGAGTTCTTCTTGTCTTATCTGTTCTGCGCGTTCTAACTCTAACGTTCGCGCTTTTTCTTTTTCTTCCTCACGTATTCTCTTTGCTTCAATCTGTTGCTGACGAACCTCTTCATCACTTTTTCTAGCTCTTTCAAATTCAATCATCTGCTCCAGTCTTCTTCTTTCAGCATCTTCCCTATCTCTTTTCAACTGTTCTAACTGAATCTCAAACTGATTCTTTTGCAATTCAAGTTCTGCCTTACGCACTTGTTCTGCTTTATCTTCTCTCTCTCTTTGCAGACGCAATTCCTCTTGCCTTGCAAGTTCCGCTTTCTCTTCTTTCTCTCGCTGCAAGCGCAATTCTTTCTCTTCTTTCTCTCTCTGCAAACGTTCTGCTTTCTCTTCTTTCTCTCTCTGCAGACGTTCTGCTTTCTCTTCTTTCTCTCTCTGCAAGCGCAATTCGTCTTGTCTTACACGTTCTGCTTCTTGTCTCCGTTTATCTTCTCTTTCTTTCTCTTCCTGCCTAGTCATCATCATCCACTGCATCAACATCTCCATAGACATAGGCGCAGGAGGTTTTTCAATAGCCTTTTCTACGGCACCGCCAACGGCACCTTCTTCTTCGACTTCTTCTTTCACCCACACTTCAGCGAGTTCCTGTATCATGTCACCACGTGACATACCTTCTAATTGTTCTTCTTTAAAACCGGCTTTCAACAAACGCTGTTTTAGCCTTTCCGTAGACATCTTCTTAATATCTGCTTGTCTTTCAGCACTTAATTTCTCCATCTTACTTGTTTACTTTGGTGATTTCTCTTTTCAAAGAAGTCACGGTTTTTCTTGTTGTGTGAATCGATAAACAAACGGGATTTCTTTTGTATTTGTTCGTGAAAAACAACGAAATTTTTATACCGTTTCTCGTGTTCCACCGTCGTTGATATCGAAGACACGTCACACAGCAACAACGCGTAGATTCTTCTAACACCGTCGTAGATTCTTCTAACACCGTTGTAAATTCTTTTATCACCGTCGTAGATTCTTCTATCCGCCGAAGGAGGTGATAACGTGAATTTTTATCCACTGTGAGTTTATATCCACCGTGAGTATTTATTCCACCGTGAGTATTTATCCACCGTGAGTATTTATCCATCCCACCGCTGCCACCAATAATGTCAACCCAATCCTTCCGTTGACAATCCTTCTGATTAAATCCTTGTTCTCTTTATACTTAACGCCTATTTAACGTTCACCTTTTGAACACTAATTCTACGTATAAGTATAACCTGAATTAATCAGCAACACAGTTTAATATCTTTTCAGTTTAATAAGAAACAAACAGACAGAACTCAATTCGATTACAACTCAACTAGTCAGCCACACTACTACAGCGAACATCGAATTCAAACTTCTCTAGTCAGCATAATTCTTCGCGCCTCTTGACACACCTGTCTTCTGTGCGCATAAGCGAAATCTTATAATATACATATAGCGCGCCGCTGCCCAGATCGGCCGGCCGCGCGTGTCACTAAGACAGTACAATTAAACGTTATGCATTTATCATATATACATATACACGTGAAACTAAAGTAAGCGCACTAAATATATACGCTAATATCTCGCACTGCAAGACTGTACACAAAACTCAGTTCACAGCATTGGTTTTTTGGATGACCTTACACTGGGGGGAGATCCATTGGTGGTGGCCCAGGACATTCAGTACATCACCTCGCTTGAGTCTTCTCTGGGTCTGCGTCTCAATCGCCAGAAATGCGAAATCCTCACTTTGGCTGATATTCACACACCTGATTCTGGCTGGTCAGACTTCAAACTTCTGGACCTCGACTCAGTATCTTTACTCGGGGCTCCACTCTTCAAAGGGTCAGCGCTGGATGCATCTCTTTCCCAACACTGTGCTGATCTTCAAAGGGCCTTCACTAAACTTTGCCAGCTTCCTTCTCAGAGCGCCTTAACCCTTCTCAGGTCTTCATTTGGATCCTCGAAACTAAGTTACCTCCTTCGCTGCTCCCCTTGTACTGACCATCAGGCCCTGGAATCGCTCGACTTGATTATGCGCGCCGGTCTTGAGCAGATAGTTAACACCTCATTCAACGATATTCAGTGGCTACAAGCAACGCTTCCTGTGAGAGATGGCGGTATTGGGCTTCGTAGAGTTGTGTCGCTTGCTTCTTCTGCCTATTTGGCATCAGCTGCGTCAACTCTCGAGCTCCAATCGGCCATCCTCAACAGCAGCTCCCAGGCACCCGATGGCATTTTTGAAGACCTGCTCTTGTCACGCCAGCAGACCTCACCTGCTGTCATGCTACCGCTGCCTACAAGACAAAACATCTGGGATCGTCCGCTGATCGAGCGAGACAAGGGCACAATACATTCTTGGCCAGGTTATGACAACCCTGTCGACCAGGCTAGGTTGACTGCCATTTGTAGCCCTCATTCAGGCGATTGGCTGGCCGCACTTCCTATTCCATCATGCGGGCTCACCTTGGACAATGAGGCTGTCCGAATTGCAGTTGGCCTTCGTTTGGGACTTGACCTCTGCAGCCCCCACGCCTGCCGATGCGGGGACCTGGTCGGACCTAGTGGACACCACGGATTTGTTTGCAGGCAGGCCTGCGGCTGCTCACTGCGCCATTTTACCATCAATGACATCATCTGGCGTGCTTTGGTAAAGGCGGATGTTCCTTGTACTAAGGAGCCTGTCGGCCTTTTTAGGTCAGATGGTAAACGTCCGGATGGTGCCACTTTAATTCCTTGGTCGGAGGGTAGATACCTGGCATGGGACGCCACTGTGGTTCACACATGTGCGCTTTCCTATGTCACCCACCCTGCCAGCTCCAGGGGGCCTGCATCAGCCCAGGCGGCTGAACGCAAGGAACAAAAATATCTGGGACTGCCATCAACCCACAGATTCCAGGCAATTGCTTTTGAGACCTTGGGCCCTGTCAATCCCTCAGGCGCCGCTTTCATCAGCAATATAGGTAGTCGCCTTTCTACCATCAGTGGCGATCGCCGTGAGGCTTCGTTTCTCTTCCAGCGTCTATCTATTTGCATACAACGCTACAACTCTATTGCTTTAAACGGGACATTCCCAGAGCCTCCGGACGACGAGGTTTGATTTTCCGGATGTTACATTAATTAATATTGAAGTCCCTGAGGGATCCTGTATACCTCGGGGCAAAAAAAAATAATAATAATAATAATAATGCTCCTAGATAACAATAATTTTTTCCAAATCCTGAGGGATCATTGATAGCTCGGGTAAAGAAAAATAATACATGTGTCACATAGACGAAGACACATACGAAGTGTCTGATAGGTTTGATTCTGTAGCGTTAATTATTCTGCATAAGATTGTCCAACGAGCGTGTTGCGAACAACTCTTCTGAGTTCGTACGAGAGTGTTGAAGAGCACAATAAGTTGACGATTACGAAAGCTACGATTATTACGACAGTAAAAGTACTTATATTCAAATCTACTGTAGACTAACGAATAATAGTGTCAGTTTAGCACTAGACTGATATTGCTTGAACGTTCGACAGATGTTGGTCACTGCCTCATTTTGCTGTCATTGCTACTTGACTCAGCTCAACTCAATTCATGAGTGTCCTATATAAGTGTGAACATTTGCTGACAACCGAATCGTTCGTGTCTTAATCGTGTGGGTCCCTTGTAGCCTTTTCCCCCACACCATTCCTTATTCCGCTACACCATTCCTTATACGATTCAGCGTCGCTGTTTCCATTATTTTTCCAAAAACGACAAATGCCTACACTTCAGATACACGCACCCCCTAGTGACGCCAGAGGCATAGATCATATAGTTCTGGTTAAATCAACCTCGCAGCTGTTTTCAACAAATCCATGATGCCCTATTTTCCTCGGTCTACTATCGTGGATCTATCTTTTCAGTCCATTTTAGATATAATGGTACGCAAATGGGGCGGAGAGACGGTCTGGCACGAAGATCAGGAGAACACGGGTTCGATACCCGCTGGCTCCATAAAGGTTGACTTAGCCTTTTCACTCCCTACACTTCTTAAGGGCAACTGTAAAATGAGCAGTAGGAAAGATGGACTCCTCTTGAACTTGGTATCATCTGTTACTACTATATCATGTAATCTTACTGCGTACTTGTCGGTTTCAATTTAATAAGCGAATACGATTATTATTAAACAGCTTAATTTGCGTATATGCATTTACCTTGAGGTAATTGCAGTTCGAGAAACCGTCCTGGGAAACTCTGCACTCTATCAACCATAAGGCCGTTATCTGGTTCTAGGACTTTTCGCACTCGGAAGATTCGCCTCCAGAAGATTCGCCCCCGGAAGATTCCCCCGACATTTCGCCCCCCGGAAGTTTCGCCCCCGTCGATCCAGTTTCTAGTCTTAGTTACATTTTCATCATAGATCCCGCTCTAGTCTTAGTTACATTTTCCTCGCTAATCCACCTTCTAGTCTAAGTTACATTTTCCTCGCTAATCCAGCTTCTAGTCTTAGTACATTTTCATCATTGATCCCGGGGTCGAAACTTCCGGGGGCGAATCTTCCCGGGGGCGAAATGTCGGGGGCGAATCTTCCGGGGGCGACATTTCCGTATCCCCGTTATCTTGCATGCGATAACATTCTAGTTTAATCTGTTGATATTGTACACCTGTTCGATATGTTCAATTTCCCACCAGCCAAACTTCGCTATAAATACAGAAGATTTCATAAGGAGTTCACTGGTCGTTTCTTCAGCCTTCACAGTAAAGATGCGTTCATTTGTGGCTTTTCTTGCTGCTCTCAGCCTGTGTAAGTAACTGCTTTCAACTATCTATGATTAGAAATATTACTCGTAACAGTAGTCTCAAATTTTCTAAAGCACTACTCTGAGCAGTAGCTTGTTCACGAGTGCTACGTCGTGTCGGTTACCCGAAGACCAGCGACAGAAAAGGAGACAGAGAAGCTCTAAGGCGAAGTCCGTCTGGAACAAGAAGGACAGGACGGCGGAAGACAGGAAGAAGAAATAGCAGCAAAATAGTTTTAATTACTGCAATTGTGTTATGTCTATGCTTGTTTCTGAACAGAAGCGTCATAGGATATTTGAAATGATGACTTACCGTACTTTTCATCATCCTTCTTGACAAATTTCAAATGATAATCTCTTGACGCGCTGCTTTCATTTCTATCTGGTACTTCAAGTTTTATGAAAGTCACACTTTCTATCTCTCGAAATAAACAATTCAGGACATATCCGTATATTCTGTCAGAAATAGCAATTACAGAAATTAATAAGCTACGACACTTCTCAAACTACAAAGTTAAGCGTGACGCAAAGAATTGCTTTTGGCTGTAAAGAGAAGCGCACAAGGCCATTTCCCTACAATCTTATTTATTACACGCCTTTCTTAACATCAAAGTGTTCAGAGGTGCTATACTGGGGCTGTAGGTTTTTCGGCGGAATCGATCTCAAGCCAGGTGCAACCCAGCAAATGAATCCTAAACATTTAATAATGCCTGGAATTTTCGGCTATACGTACCTCACCCCATTTAAAAGTTTAACAACGAGCGTGTACTAAAAGTGACTGGGAAATCAATGCAGGGCGTCGATAAAGTGTTAATCGCCATTAGTTAATCGTCAATAGTAAGGCGATAGCAGTGTACATTAAAATCAAATACTTTATTTCGCTGAATAGGCTTAGACCGTAAAACACCATAAAAGCTGGTTGTCAGTGATCGGTCTCAGAATTTTTAAGAGTCTAGTTACCATCATAGTAACCATCGAAACGCAAAAATTACATGGAAGTAACCAACTCCTGTATTTTTTGTTTAAAGCACACTATCCCTTGCTAGGTTAGAAATTCTAAAGTTAAGAATTGTCTGAGTCAACTGGCTTAGCACTGCAAGCAGACAGGTTCCCTAACGTAATAGATTTTGCCGAACTTCCCCAACGGATTTCCATTTTTACTACGTTTTCATTTGAAACGGAATGGTAACACTCTTGCTCGAAATATGAGCGGGTGCCTTACAGGCTGCCAAGACGTGTGCTATAAAAGATTTTGATAATTGTACTGTCAGATGTTTCAATACTACTGCAGTTTAGCAACAACACGAATATATATATATATTTAATTACTGACTTATGGATTATGAAAGCGACGATATGCCAGTACTGAAATTGGATTATATTTGCAGACTCAATGTTCAAAAATACTATGGCTTAAGCCTGTGTTGGTTTTCTGACAATAATCCACGTGGGCTAGATGCATACGTCCTAATAATTAATTATTAGGTTGAAAGACACAAATGGTTATGTGCCCTCTTATATTTTTCTAACAGAGCACTCGTCAGACTGATTTCATAAGACAGGAAGGAGAGTAGAGAAACGTTAAATTCCCATAAATGTTCAACACAGTGGGTTTTCTCGCCACATCGTTGGTTGTTCCGACGATGGCAGGAAGAGAATGGACGTTTGGTTTTATTCACACGCTTTCACAAAGAAGTTGCAAGTAGGCTTATTTTCCAAGCTATAGTGGACTTCATGATTTGAACAAAGCTACTCATGTGTTAGAAAAGAAGCAAAATAAATGCAGTCGCTGTTAGTCTCTTGTAGATTACGGTCATAAGCCTGTCTCATAATAATAACGGGAATAATATTCTTCAAATCGACTGCCTTGTTGTAGACAACAATTTTAGTTGAATTACGTAACAGCATGACGAAGATTTATGTATTTATATTTGAGAAAAATCGTTGTAGGCCAGGCGAGGCCCCAGAAATTCATCGATGGCGCTTTTCCGTCTTTCTTCCTAAACGGTGAGCAGTACATCATCGGAGGCTCGGATGCTGCTCCTGGAGAGTTTCCATGGCAACTGTCTCAGACACGAGGAGGCTCGCACAGCTGCGGAGCTTCACTGTTGAGCGCATGGTACGGCCTCAGTGCATCTCACTGCGTCGATGGAGCGTAAGTGAAAAGACGAGAATCAGGCATCTATAGTCACCAATGAGAACTATTTTAACACGCGCAATGATTGTGTATAATTTGCTTCGTGATTATGCATAATTCATTGTAGGCAAAATACACAATACATATAAAGTATTAGAGAACTTAGTCGCCTGTGTAAGTTCAAGTACATGCTATTTCTATTTTCAAGACTTTACAATTTCAGTGATATTCTTGAGAGAATCTCAAACATTCCATTATTATTTCTTGTAGACTTCCATCATCCATACAAGTAATCGCTGGTCTGCATCAACGATCTGGCACTCCAGGATCTCAGACAGTCGACATTACCGGATACACGATGGTATGTTGACCAATTCCTTTGGAGAACTTTCCACGGTGAAACATTTAAGGGCACCATTTGGGTATGAGATTTGACCGTTCAACGTTCATATTGCTGTTACGCTATGAAATAAAACATTTGTAGACATCTAAAACAAAACAAAGAGGGCTGCGAAGTTTCGTGGCGGAAATGATTCAATACATATAATTTATATTGTTGTTGTTGGATTTTATAAGATCAATCGAAATAAGAAAGTAACTTTTGCTGATCGTGGTTTGCTGTTAGCACGCGGATTACTTAGCGGGTGTTCCTACCTATTCCAACGACATCTCCATTCTGAACTTTGCTTCGGCCATTACCATTGGAGGCAATATTCAGCCGGCTCTCCTTCCAGCGGACAACAGCAACAACTACCTCGGCTTAACTTGCGTCATTTCAGGATGGGGCCGCACAAGTAAGAACGCTGATATTCTGTTCTTAAATTACATCGATACTAATCATCGTGAATTTATGTTTAACATAAAGAGGCCGAGACCGAAGAATAATGTTACGAGGCTGAACCACAGTTTCTAAGGTTGCACATCACGAAACCGAAACCGAAGACGCAACAGTTTAGCTAGAGAAGATCCAAGTGCATCTGTACATACTTTGATACCGAATTAGATGTAATTTAAAATTAGATTGTTATAAATTACATGCTCACGTTTAGTGAAATTTTATCTGGCATAGGTTCAAAGAGAACAAAAGTTGAGTCAAGGTTACGCATGTGTTTGTAATCACAGGTTCATCCAATATCCTTCCTGATACTCTTCAGAAGGTCTCCATTGAAGTCATCGGAACTGCTGAGTGCCAGACTCTTGTCGATAACGTCGCCGGATGCTTTATTTGGGACAGTCATATCTGTCTCTACGACCGGGCTAACCTAGCTGGATCCTGTAACGTAAGCTAATCTTGACGGATTTACTAATGCACACACTTATTGAAGACTTGTATTCTGCTACGAAGTTCAAACAATTCAAGCTCTTCCTCATACTTCTAGCTTCATCCCAACGGCATAACTTATAAACCTTAAATGGCTATTGCTTATTGTTGCATTGTAATTGCAAATTTCTATAAAAATTTATATACTTCGAGAGAAACTCGTCAGTGGGGCTTCCGACCTGATAACACAAACCACGGTGGAACATTCATGCGCTTAAGAAAATCAGGCGGAGGCCAACATGTTCATGTGGAAGGTTATGTGGCAACTTATTCCAAATAGATGGGCCGACCACTGCTAAGCTTCTATGATGGACTTTCAAAGTGCGGGCCGGTGAAACATCCTGGTCATTTTCGCCGCAGAGGGAAGAAATCTCTGTTCACACTAATGGATGACACCGAGACGCGTATCTCTGAAGTGAGATGACAATTATGCATAAGCAATAAAGTCTTGAACTCAATGCGTTTCTGCATTAGTAGCAGTGCAATTTCTCCAACATGACACTGGATGCCCGAAACTTGGTATCCCGCCGGTCAGCCTAGTTGCAACATGTAATATAGGCTGTAGTTGATCAATATGGAACAGGAGAAAGCCTGCATAACTGATATTACCGTAGTCAACCCTCGCTGAAGATAAGACATTCAGTACAACCTAACAATGTAGTTAATTGTACATAGGTCTGATATTACCGTGGTCAACCCTGAATACACCCGTGAGATTATCCCTGTCTGGATTTAGTTATACACTTTTAAGGGGAGCTCTTTCCAAGCTGATGGATTTCGCTTGGGAACGGGCGTTTCATGGTGCGGTCAACCTTCGCTGCGACGACGGCTGAAGATAAGACATTCAGTACAACCTAACGACGTAGTAAATTATATATAGGTCTTACTGATAATCTTTTTCAGGGTGATAGTGGCGGCCCGTTGAACTGCCCAGACGGTGGCACTCGCGTTGCTGGTATTACTTCATGGGGTATATCGAGTGGTGGCAACTGCAACCAGAATTACCCATCCGTTTACACCCGCACCAGCACCTACCTGGGTTGGATCGGAGCCAATACTCCGTAAGAAGGAACAATCACGTCAAGACAACGATTCAAGTCAACAAGCATTTACCATTTACAAAAGTCAATAATAGACGGAAGGCAATAGAGACTGTTATATTCACCTGATGAGAACTGAAAATTTGGTCTATTGACTTGTTGTAAGTTGAAAGAATTAATAAACGTCAGCAGCATTGAAGAATTTTTATATTATTGAAAACCAATTCCTACGTAAGCTTGTTTCCTTAGGATATCTTATTCCCATTCTAAAATGGCTCCAATTCTAAACACCATACGCCGTACCCGCCTATCTAACTGCCTACTCATGTTAAGCTCCCTTGAGAGGTTCTTAAAAGAAGAGCCCATCTTCTTTACACATAGTCAGATGCATCGACCCCTATATAGCTACTCCTAACCTACCCCTGGTAATCATCCCTTTGAATGAAATTATCAACTGCTCCCTTTCCCAGGGGGCAGTACCTCAAAAGCTAAAGATAGCCAAGGTGATCCCTATCTTCAAAAAGGGAGACAAAGAGAACCTAGCCAACTACAGACCCATATCGATACTTCCATATTTCTCCAAATACTTTGAAAAAGTTATTTATAACAGGCTCAGTGATTATATAAAAAAGACCAAAGTAATTTACCACTCACAGCATTGATTTCAACAGGGCCACTCAACATTTATGGCGTTACTCGACATGGAGAATAGAATATCCAAGGCCATTGATAATAATGAATATTCTGTAGGAATATTCCTAGATCTACCAAAGGCCTTCGATACTGTGGATCATTCAATACTACAAAAAAGCTACAAAATTACGGAATTAAAGGAACCCAACTAAAATGGTTTTACAGTTATTTCGAAAACCGTACGCAGAGAGTTCTCTGTAATGGAGTTCTATCAGATGAAGGGTACATCACCTACGTAGTTCCCCAAGGCTCCAACCTTGGACCACTTTTATTCCTCATCTACATAAGTGGCCTAGCCAAAGTCTCCTCCACTTTATATGTTATACTATTCGCTGACGATACCATCATCTTCTTTTCCCACTCATCTTGGCAATCACTGATGGAAATCATTAATATTGAATTGCTAAAAGTTAGTAACTGGTTCACGTCTAATCGACTCACCCTTAACCTAGACAAAACCAACTTCATCTTGTTTAAGTCACACAGAAAAAACAATCCAGTAAACCTAAAACTGGAAATCGAGGGTGATCCAATAGCGCAAGTTGAGTCCACCAAATTCCTGGGTATCCTCGTCGATCAACACCTTACTTGGAAGAACCACATCAACTATATATCTCTGAAGATAGCAAAAAATATTGGTATCCTTAATATGATATCACATCTATTGCCCAATAACATTAGACTTCAATTATATTATACACTTGTTTATCCTTATCTCTCGTATTGTAACTTAATCTGGGCCTCCAACTATGAATCTAGGTTACATAAACTAGTGATATTACAAAAGAAAGCTGTTAGGTTAGTAGCCGGGGCTCGCAGAAATGCCCACACCAGCCCTATCTATGAAGAATTTAACATACTGAAATTAGAGCAAATAAGAACTATGCAAATAGGAGAATTCTTTTACAAATATGAGCACAAATTACTTCCCTCCTCATTCGTGGACTACTTTATCCTTACCCATCAGGTTCACACTTGCAACACGAGAAACGCTGATACTTACCGTCCAGACAGGGCAAGAACCAATTTAAGGGATTTCTCCATTAAGTCATCGGGCCTCAGATCATGGAATTCAATTCCCCTTGAGATTCGCCTATCGGCCAACCACTATTCCTTTAAAAGGAAGCTTAGAGGTTTTCTAGCTAATGCCTAACCCATCCTATCGACCTACAGACCTTGTAGAGTCTATCTACATTCTATGGTGCCTAGTGCCTTATCGACCTGCAGCTCCACTCATCATTCCCTTACCCTCCCGTGGAGGGAGGCTATTGTGGCGCGGAGGACCCACTCGGTCCGATTAGGACCGCTTATTGGCCCCCGGACTTTCCTTGGGGCTTAGTTAAGATTAGTTAAATTTTGTTAAGATGATTACTTCACTACTTTTAGTCGTACCCTATTGTACGACACCAATGATTTTGTACGACATAGATTAAGATACCAGGGAATTATTTGCACTCCTGCAGTCATAAATTTTGCGTTTGCATCTTATGTTCAGGTGGCCCTCTAGCGGGACCTTGGTCCCTTTGGGCGTTCCCTTTTGCTTTCCGCTGACTATGCGAAAATTGAATGTGTTATGTATTATGAATTGTATTATGAATTGAATTGTATTATGAATTGTTGCTACTCGGTTACAATAAAAAAATAAAAAATAAAGAATCAGCCTTTACTATCTTATCGATATTCTTTGAGTGCTGGTGAATAACGTGGTTCCCGTCATTTGGTTTTCTCTGAAAGCTGTAAATATATCAAGTTACGATTACGATTACAGTGTGTGTTTGAGCAGTTAGATTCTTCACTGATTCTTAACCAACTATTGGTATTCCGCACCTAACTAAGGCTTACATGCTCGCAGCCTTTAAATTTATCCGATTATATATCCGTGACTAGGTGATACAAGACGATTTTAAAGAAGCTCACCCTATGAGGTATTTTCGTGTAGGTCGTACAATAAAACATTTGGACACCAATTTGACGTTTAAATTGTGTGATTGCTTCTTCAACATTATTCAGCACAACATTAAAAAGTAACCAACGCTGCCACCTATTAACCACACTCGCTACTCTTTGTGCCCACGGTCTCATAACCGAGAGCTACCTAGATATGATTGCTTGTCTCGGAAATACTTCCTTGCCAGGATGCTATACAAATGGCCCTTTTGTATCTTTTATATCTTTTATGTATCAATTCGTAGTAACATTTCTCTTAATTGGTTACATTGTTTGATTGTAATATGAAATATGAAGTAATATGCTGCAATATCTTTCTTGTACAGCGCTGTGCGTTTGCTAGCGCTTCTTAATAAAAAAATATACTTACTTACTTACTTATTTCGATTAGATCAGGAGTTTGGCGCCTCGATCGTTCTTTAATGAATCCGAAATTATCAAAGTCTTACGTCCAACGGAATCCGTCTAAATGCTTCTTCTTTATGTTCTCTGCCCATTGGCAGGTTCGTATGACCAATGACGCCATCGTTCGTCTAAATGCAGTAACGCACAACAGCCTTGTAGGCTATTCGTTCCCAGCAGACGATCTTTGTCTAAAGTCGTTATATTTTTAAATTAATCCAATCAGGATCTTCCACCTCATTTATCATAGTCTCGACATTTTGAAATAACGCCGAAACTTACTCTAATATTTCATCCCTTATAATGCTGGTATAAGATGTTGGTCTATTAATTATCATTAACAGCTTAAACCATTCTGCATTTAACAAACATTCAACAACATCCTAAATAACATTACACAGTCAAATAGCAATATAGAGCTAAGTAAGGTCTGCATAGGACGTTGCTACAGCTCTAGCAGCAACTGTTGTTGAAATAATTATAACAAATAAAATTGTGGATTACTGGAGCATTTTGGCCAAGGACGGCAGTTCGCCATGCCATTTGCCGGGACGATGGAAAAACCGGTAATAACCGGCAAAAACCCTAGCAAAAACTAACTTGCAGACTGCAGTTATTGGGACCATGACAAAAAATTCTGAAGAAAAATATAAAAAATAAACAATACTATGGTGCCTTTTACTCTTTGTCAGCATTGTCTTCTAAAAATGCTAATCATGTTCTGACATTTATCAATTTCTCAAAGTATCAGTCTATTTATCAATTTCTCAAAGTGTCGCTATCAGTATCAGTATCAATATAGGTTGCCATGATGATACTGGTGTGACTGTCCAGTTCATCACTGAATAAATTAAATGTTCTATATTTAGTGTCCAATCCACGAGGACACGAAACATCCGGTAAAAGAACACACTTAATTCTTTGCTGTTTCATTTTCCAGGCGAATTCTAATCTTGTTGTGATAAACCCAAAGTTAGGAAATATGCGTTCAATAGGTGCAGAACTTGCTGGGGTGACAGTATACGGTATCCTATCAAAGGGGCGAAAATCAAAAGGGCGAAATCAAACGCCCCTTTGATAGTAAACCACAGTATACGGGCCCGCAAGTGCCGAAAACTGAGCACAGATGCCCAATTTTGTGTCTTTCAACACACCTTTCCACCACAATCTTTTAGAAATTACTTCCATTACCCATTTTGGCTTGGGTCACCCATGAGATCATGATTGACATGATAAGGTGACTGATATAATAGGAAGTAAATGGAGGTCTTTCCAGACAATTATATTGAAGATGTACACGCGGCTTGGTGACAGTTAAATATTAAGACAAGTAATAAGAGAAACATTTGTTTTATTAAATCTTAATGTGGCAATAAGTAGTTTTACCAGAAAACCTTTTTCCAAGACGGGTTTTTTCCATGGTAAAATCCATTTTTTCCACCGGTTGGCAAAAACTTGCCAACCCTGATATCCGCTGACATCTGATGAAAAGGATTGTCTCTGTTAGTACATGATCTGCTCAAGATAGTTGAAGAACCATAGACTATTCTTAAAAGTCACGGGAGATTTTTAGTGGAATTTAAATCAAGAATAATTTTAAAGATTCTGAAAGAATCTAAATTTGAAATTGGCAATAATTAAAGCTTTAGAAATGGAGAAAAATTAAAGCGCTTAATCGATTTTTATGGACACCTATGTTATGAGGAAAGTTGAGTTCTTTAAGATTGGGTATAATTTTAAAATGCCAAAAGTACGTAGTTCTTCAATAATAATAATAATATTTATTCTTTAATTAAGCGCCTGCAAACGCACTGCGCTGTACATGTACATGTTATGCGATAAATCTTAACTACTAACAGAACAGACAGCCTGCAATACACGGCGCAAATTGCAGCCTACAAAGCATGTCCGCCTATGGGACTCGATCCTTGTACCTCTCGCACTCTACGCCAGATGTTGTCCAATGCGCTATCGGGCCCCCCAATCTGGTAAATACCCTGCTAATTAAAAATGTAGAAATCAAGAAAAATTAAAGCGATGAACAATTTTTATAGACACCTATCTTATAAGGAGAGTTGAGTTCTGATAGAAAAATGTTTTAATAACAGCATTCAACATAACACAATGGCGAACTTGTCAGACATTAAGCAAGAGAGATCACGTGACTATAACAAGGGGCTGTCCAAGAATTACTGGGCTCTACTGTGCAACATTAATATAACTGTAACGTAATTTACAGTAACTACCAGTTAAACAAGGCTTAATACTGTCGCTATTCTAACACCACACTCGACAGTAACTTTTAAGTTTCAATGTACAAGTCAATCTGGTCGCTTATGTAATGTAGCTTATCTTTTGTAAGTGGTTTAGTCATGACGTCTGCAAGCATCTGATCTGTTGCACAATATTCCAAATCAATGATACCACGAAACTGCAGATCACGAAGATGATGATGCCGAACGTCTATGTGCTTTGTTCGTGCACTGATTTTCTCGTTACATGCAATTTTGATGCATCCTTGATTGTCCTCATACAAAGTGGTTGACTGAGCACATGGTATATGAAGATCAGATAGAAGTTGTCTTAACCGAACTGATCACCGGTTGCTGTCCTGGAGGTTTCAGGTTGCTGAGGCGAATGCGCCTGTCTACAAGACTCGGAGTCGCAGGACATGGAAGAGCTTCGATGCTGATGCGTTTAGGAGAGATCTCGCCGCTTCCAGCCTGCGCAGCATTTTGCCTGCGGCTGGTGAATCTGCAGCTGATGATCCTTCAGTGATGGCGCGTCGCTTCGATGAGCTTGTCAGTGCCCTGCTGGAGGTTCATGCCCCGATGATAGATGTGACCTGCCGGGTGAGAAGCTCTTCCGACCGGTGGTATGACGCGGAATGTCGTGCGGTCAAGCGTCAGGTCAGGAGACTGGAGCGTCGCTACAGAAAACTGCGCTCGGACTACGCCCGTGTACAGTGGATCAGTGCACTCAACGGGATGCATTGGATGGTGGAGGCCATGCGTCGGCGGTACTGGATGACGAAGATAGGCACGCATTGTGATCCAGCAGAGCTGTGGCGCGTAATAGATAAAGGAATGTGCAGAAAAGCCGATCGGTCGCCGGGCTTGAAGGCGGGTCTTACTGCTGAGGCCTTGGCTGATTTCTTCAACTGGAAGGTGGCACCATTACTGCGTGACGTGCTGCATTGGCTTCCAGTGCCGTACCGCATTGAGTATAAGCTCTCTCTCTGCTGGTCTACAAGTCACTGCATGGTTCATCACCGGAATATCTCAGGTCCTCCTGTGTGCGAACGGCGTCGTCGAGTGCTGGACTGACGTTGAGATCGAGTGGAAAAGGTGATCCGTATGTGCGGAGGACGAGGACACGCTTCGGGGAGCGCTCTTTTTCAATTGGTGGCCCCAGCTGCTGGAACAGTCTGCCTTCCACGATCCGTTTGGATGACTCAGTTGAGTCTTTCAAGTCAAGACTCAAATCTTATCTCTTTTCCAAGGCGTATCTCTGACTGATTGTGTGTGTGTGTGTGTGTGTGTGTTGTTGCTTGTCAAGCGCCCTTGTAACGGCATGTGCTGTGTTACGGCGCCGTAGAAATTGTCGTCATTTTTATTATTATTTTTTTGCACCCGAGGTAGTTCTGTTCCCTCGGGCTAAGAAACTATGTCCGAAGACTGTGCGGTGGGTGTCTGGAACGAATCACTCGACAAGATCATGCTGCTCGAAGGTTCCTTTAAAAGCGACGGCATTAAAGCGCTGGATGTAAACTTATAGTCGCTGGAAAAGGTAACAGGTCTTTTTCGGGTCTCCCGTGCTTTGTGTTAGATGTCGCCCCAGGTCCTTAATAAATTCTATCCCATTGTTGTTGATGGGGCCCATGGTCTCAAAGGCCAATGGAACAAAAAATTGGGTCGTGCTGAGCTGGCCGTACTTTGCATTCTTCCGGGTTGCTGCCAAGTCTGCCGCTGCGCCCGCCGATGCCGATGTCGCCTGCAGGTATGACGGCGCCACGGTGTCTATTACTGTGGCGTCTCAGACCAGACTCCGTCCTCTGCGCCATGGGATCAGTGTAAGTCCGTCCGGTTGCTTTCCGTCAGATCTCAAAAGACCGGGCGGCTCCTTGACAATTTCGAATCCCGCTCGTGTAAGGCTGTGACTGACTAGGTCATTGAGCGCGGCACGTCTGGCGATCCTGCCAGGGCCCAGTCCACAGGAAAGCCCGTGTGACCCTTCCGCTGTCACCCGTGCTCCGCACGGGCAAACGTGCGGCTCGCATATTCTCGTTCCTAGGCGGAGTCCCACCGCGATCCTCACCGCCTCATAATCCAGTCGCAGGCCACATGACGTCACTGGGAGGGCGAAGAGCCAGTCTCCGGCATGTGGCGACTCGGCTGCCCTGATTCTTGCCTGGTGGTATTGGTCGATATGGGCGCGGCTCAGCTCTTCTGCCGCCTTTTGCATGAGCGGCCTGTCCCAAGACGATTGCTTCTGGGTTGCTTCGATATCCGGGTTCACCATCTGACTCTCGATGCACCTTCTTACTTAGCGCCATTGCCTCGACCTGCATGTCAGTGTCGGGACAAGCATCGCCCAGCATGATGGACTGGAGGGCGCGGGTGCTCGCAGCGGAAGCCAAAAAGGCGTGAAGCGCAAGCGAGACCACCCGGCGTATCCCCAGTCCTCCCGTCATGACCGGCAGTGACGCCTGTATCCATTGGTCGTCAGACAGAGTGAGATTTAGGATCGCGCAGAGGCTCTAACGCAGGAGTGCGTCATATTTGTCCAATAGGGCATGTCCAGTACATGGGGGCTGCATCTCAGAGTATACAGCAGCTTCTGGGAGCTTAGCGAGCATCTGAGGAGATTCATGGCGTCATGTTTGGCGATGGTCCCAGTCTGGCGATCGCCAGCTCCAGCTCCAAGCATCTGGCCTCCAAACACGCCGTCAAGGCCTCTTGGACGGAAAGGGGGCGCCCAGCAGGCATGCCCTCCTCGGAGCTGTGACGGCGAAGTGCTCGAGAACTCCTGAGGTGATCTGCCCGTCCGGATGATGGATTACTTCGCATTTTTCCCGATTAAGCTGCAGCCCCAGCTGCCTGCACGGCCGTTTCAACATCACTACGTCCTCCGCGACCACTGAGGCCCCTCCTCCTAGGGTTAGGTCATCCAAATACCCCAGGACCAACGGTGATGATAAGTCTTGTAAAATTGGTTGTAGCGGGAGACAGAACAGCAACGGGCCCAACGGATCTCCCTGTTGCGGTCCGACTTGTGACGAAATGGTGTATTGGCCGAAAAGGAGCTCTGCGTGTTCCGCATATGCCAGGTGACAAAAATGAGCCAGTTCCGGTGTACTGCGAAATATTATCCGGCAACAAAAACGATCCGAAACCTTGTGTCATTGGTTCCCGTGACCTATGATGTCACGTAGCAACGTAGACGCCCGGAGCCTCCTTTTCATTGACAGTGTCAACCCAATCCTTCCGTTGACAATCCTTCTGATTAAATCCTTGTTCTCTTCGTACTTAACGCCTATTTAACGTTCACCTTTTGAACACTAATTCTACGTATAAGTATAACCTGAATTAATCAGCAACACAGTTTAATATCTTTTGAGTTTAATAAGAAACAAACAGACAGAACTCAATTCGATTACAACTTAACTAGTCAGCCACACTACTACAGCGAACATACTCGAATTCAAACTTCTCTAGTCAGCATAATTCTTCGCGCCTCTTGACACACCTGTCTTCTGTGCGCATAAACGAACTCTAATAATATACATATAGCGCGCCGCTGCCGATATCGGCCGGCCGCGCGTGTCACTAGGACTAAACGTTATACATCTATCATATATACATATACACGTGAAACTAAAGTAAGCGCACTAAATACATACGCTAATATCTCGCACTGCAAGACTGTACACGAAACTCAGTTCACATTACCTCCTTCCTTCTTCTGGAATTGAGCAAATTAAATTTCAAAATTTGCGAAATTACCAAAATACATGAAACATATATATATATCTAACTAATTAATAAACAGTCTTACGATTACTTATAACCTTGACAAATAATCAGCAATAACATTCAATCTGCCCTTCTTGTACTTCACCTCAACATCAAAAGTTTGTAAGGCTAACGCCCAACGCACAAGTTTAGCAGACTTAGACATTGACTCAGTCAAATATGTAAGAGGATTGTGATCAGTAAAAATGAAAATTTTTGATCCAATTATAATTTCTTTTAACTTGTTTAGAGCCCAAACAATAGCATAGGCTTCCTTTTCCACAGTAGCCCATCTCTTCTGGGTATCAGTTAACTTCTGACTGATAAATGACACAGGGCGTTCTATTCCCTTGTCGTCCATCTGTGTTAAAACAGCACCGACTGCAAAGTCACTACTATCGCAGTACAAATTGAATGGTTTTCCCACTTCAAAAACATATAACACTACTTTAGATCGCACAGCCTCTTTAAGTAAATCAAATGCTTGCTGATGTTCAACAGTCCAATCAATCTTATCAGAAACACGTTTACTAGTTAAATCAGATAGCGGTTTCGCAATCTGTGCAAAGTCCTTAATAAACTGTCTGTAATA
The DNA here is from genome assembly GCA_963556255.1 of Allolobophora icterica. Classification (NCBI taxonomy): domain Eukaryota; kingdom Metazoa; phylum Annelida; class Clitellata; order Crassiclitellata; family Lumbricidae; genus Allolobophora; species Allolobophora icterica. The sequence goes on along the minus strand of OY744607.1, from coordinate 23,179,209 downwards.
ATTAAAAAATCCAAGCAGTTGCTTAACTTGCTTCTTAGTTTCTGGGATCTTCAAATTAGTCAAACTTTCAATTCTGTCTGGATTCATCTTTATCTTACCAGACCCAACCACATGACCGATAAACCTTACCTCACTCTTACCAAATATGCATTTTTTCAAATTCAAAGTAACGTTATGCAATCTCATTTGCATCAAAAATGCATCTAGATGCTGCAAGTGAACTTTCCAACTGTCAGAATGCACAGCAATGTCATCAACATACGGTTCTGCAAAGTCACTTATAGGGTGTAAAACTAAATTTATCGCCTTAACAAAAGTTCGGCCAGAATTTATCATTCCAAAAGGAACACGAGTAAATTCATACAGTCCATTATGTGTTACAAAAGCTGTCTTCCATTGATCAGATTGTTTTACAGGACAAGTCCAATAAGCACTTCGACAGTCCAAGATGGAAATCACATTAGACTTTCCAACTTTGTTCAAAACGTCTCTGACAATCGGCATAGGATATTTACAATCCACTGTGAATGAGTTAATGTATCTGTAGTCACAGGCAAGTCTCAAAGATCCGTCTTTCTTTTTAACAATAACCAAAGGGCTTGCCATTCTGCTCGATGACGGTTTGATAATGTTTGTTTTTAACATTTCTTTGATCTGACGTTCCACTTCTGCTCGATAAATCAAAGGAATTCGATATGCTGCAAATTCCTTTGTGCCTTGCTCTCTTGTAATACTGATTTGTGTATTGTAATTGCTTTTCTTGAGAGTAAAATTCTGCAAACAATAATGCTTTCTCCGTATTTTCTTTGAGTTCTTTCAAATGCTTTTCATGGAAAGGAATTATTTTGTGCCATTTCCTCGGGTTGTCTATTAGGTCCATTGTCATTCTCTTGAAGGCGACCTCTTCTCTTGAGACTGGAGTGATAGGTACTCTATCCATCACCAGACTCCTTGCCTTTAGTTGACACTTCTCGCAAGACTTACAAAATTTCACAATGTCTCTTCTCATCTTTGGCCATACAAAAGATAATTTTATTCGTTCTCTTGTTTTCTCTTCTCCTAGATGTCCTCCAAATACCGATTCATGCGCCAATTCCATCACTTTTATTCGTCTCTCTTTTGGTAACACTAGTTGATATATCGTCTGGTCTAATATCTGATATTTCTTATGCAATAAACCGTTGATCACACAGAATTCAGATTCTTTCTCTTGTGCTAACTTCCACCACGGCTTCAACGATTCATCCTTCCTCTGTTGCTCTTCGAACTTCCTCGAATCGGCAATCTGCACCTTTTGTTCTTCGTCCATTTCTTCATCTCTATACAAGTCTCCTATTCCCACATCACATTCATTGTCTTCTTCAGTTTCATTTAATGTGCCATTCTCGCATGCAGCCATCTCTTGCTCGTTCATCTCTGCTATTACACCATCTCGCGATAAGCTTCGTTGCTCATTACTTTCGTTTTCCTCATCACTTGAACTTTCAGTTTCACTCTTCTCATCAACATCTACCATTTCCTGTTTCCGACTCTGCGCTCTCGTCATTACATTTGCTCGTACACTCACATCTCCTTGTATCGTTTTAACTTTCATCTGTGGTACGGCTTTTAATTCGGCAATTATCTCTGGATGCAACAAGAATCTTTCTGTACTGCCCATCTTTGCAATACTAGCACACATCAAGGTGACATAAGGTGTAAGTGAACACTGGATTTTACGCGGAAATCCCTCTTCTTCCACGTCACTACCACACAATCTAACATCCACTTTCACTAACTTCGCAGGAATGGCATCTCCTGCCACACATTGCAAATTCACTTTTCCAATTTGTTCCACCTTCATGCCTTCCAGTAATTCTTCACTAATCACCGGAATTTCTGCTCCCGAGTCGCTCAGTGCTTTGACTTTCACTGGCTCTTTACCGTCTACTGCACGAATTTCAACCTCGACATATTGCAAGAACGATTTCTTCAAGATTCGATTGTCATCTTTTCCTATGACTTCTCTCTGAACTTCAGCATCCAATAGAATTTCTTTTTGAATACCACATTTCATTACTGACTTTACTTCAGTCTCTTGGTTTTCTTGACCCGTGGTTTGATTACCTGTATCACTAACCACTTGAATCAAATTCACCCTTGTGTGTTCTTGATTTCTGCTAGAACTAGCTGCTGCCACTGGAACTGGACAAAATTTAACCAAATGTTTGTCTGAACCACAGTTGTGACAACGCTTCACAACTATGCCTCGTTGTTCATTTTCTTCATTTCTCTTATACTGCGTAAACGATGTGTTGCCTTCCCTCTTGGCAAACGGCGCTGACGATTTGTTAAATCCCTGACGACCAAACGTCACTTCTCTGGTCTCATTGGGTACAGGGACACTAGCCTTGACTTCTTTACCTTTGAACTGACTCCCTGTTTCTGGATTACTTTTCCACTTTCCACTCTGGCTTTGGTTTACGGAACGTTGAGAAGGATAACTGTTTATATTTGGAAATGCAAACCCAATTCGATTGTTTACATGAATGTCTGCTAAGTCTGCCACTGCACTAGCTTGGAGACAGTCAGTTCCTTCCTTCGACAATACAAACTGTAGTGGACCTGGCGGTAAACATTCTTTCAGCTTATCCGCTACCAGCAAATCAAAGAGCGTATCATACTCTTTGTTCACGTTTCGACTTCTCACGTAATAGTTTAGCAAGTTCTTCAGTCTTGCCGTAAACATCGTATAAGTCTCTTCTGTTGTCTTCTTAGCATCCACAAATCTGGCTCTGTATTCTCTCGAAGTCAATTTAAATTCTTTTAATAAGTGCTGCTTGACTCTATCATAATTGTCTAGATCATCGAATGACAATCTATTCAGAACGGTTCGAGCTTTCGGCGTCATCAATGGTAGTAATAATTTCACCCAAAACGGCTTTTCCACAGCAAAACTGCGAAATGCGTTCTCGACTGTTTCAAAATATAATGGCACCTCCATCATATCAGTTGGCATTTGAGGCAATACATGCTTCATTGCATCACCTATTTTCTTAATTTTTGACACCAAAGTTTCACTTTCTTGCTGCTTCCTTCTTTCTGCTTCCCGTTCTTCTCTCATTTGCGTTTCTTTCAATGTCAATTTTGATTTCTCCAGTTTCAGACGTTCCTGTCTTTCTGCCTCTGCCTTTTCCAAACTTTCTTTCTGAAATTTGAGTTCTTCTTGTCTGATCTGTTCTGCGCGTTCTAACTCTAACGTTCGCGCTTTTTCTTTTTCTTCTTCACGCATTCTCTTTGCTTCAATCTGTTGCTGACGTACCTCTTCATCACTTTTTCTAGCTTTTTCAGATTCAATCATCTGCTCCAGTCTTCTTCTTTCAGCATCTTCCCTATCTCTTTTCAACTGTTCTAACTGAATCTCAAACTGATTCTTTTGCAATTCAAGTTCTGCCTTACGCACTTGTTCTGCTTTATCTTCTCTCTCTCTTTGCAGACGCAATTCCTCTTGCCTTGCAAGTTCCGCTTTCTCTTCTTTCTCTCTCTGCAAGCGCAATTCGTCTTGTCTTACACGTTCTGCTTCTTGTCTCAACTCTTTCTCTTCTTGTCTTCGTCTATCTTCTCTTTCTTTCTCTTCTTGTCTCAGTTCTTTCTCTTCTTGTCTCCGTTTCTCCTCTCTTTCTTTCTCTTCTTGTCTCCGTTTCTCCTCCCTATCTTTCTCTTCTTGTCTCCGTTTCTCCTCCCTATCTTTCTCTTCTTGTCTCCGTTTCTCCTCCCTATCTTCTTTCATCATCATCCACTGCATCAACATCTCCATAGACATAGGCGCAGGAGGTTTTTCAATAGCCTTTTCTACGGTACCGCCAACGGCACCTTCTTCTTCGACTTCTTCTTTCACCCACACTTCAGCGAGTTCCTGTATCATGTCACCACGTGACATACCTTCTAATTGTTCTTCTTTAAAACCGGCTTTCAACAAACGCTGTTTTAGCCTTTCCGTAGACATCTTCTTAATATCTGCTTGTCTTTCAGCACTTAGTTTCTCCATCTTACTTGTTTACTTTGGTGATTTCTCTTTTCAAAGAAGTCACGGTTTTTCTTGTTGTGTGAATCGATAAACAAACGGGATTTCTTTTATATTTGTTCGTGGAAAACAACGAAATTTTTATACCGTTTCTCGTGTTCCACCGTCGTTGATATCGTAGACACGTCACACAGCACACAACGCGTAGATTCTTCTATCACCGTCGTAGATTCTTCTAACACCGTTGTAAATTCTTTTATCACCGTTGTAAATTCTTTTATCCGCCGAAGGAGGTGATAACGTGAATTTTAATCCACCGTGAGTTTATATCCACCGTGAGTATTTATTCCACCGTGAGTATTTATCCACCGTGAGTTATTTATCCACCGTGAGTTCTTATCCACACCGTCACTGCCACCAATAATGTCAACCCAATCCTTCCGTTGACAATCCTTCTGATTAAATCCTTGTTCTCTTCGTACTTAACGCCTATTTAACGTTCACCTTTTGAACACTAATTCTACGTATAAGTATAACCTGAATTAATCAGCAACACAGTTTAATATCTTTTCAGTTTAATAAGAAACAAACAGACAGAACTCAATTCGATTACAACTTAACTAGTCAGCCACACTACTACAGCGAACATACTCGAATTCAAACTTCTCTAGTCAGCATAATTCTTCGCGCCTCTTGACACACCTGTCTTCTGTGCGCCTAGGCGAACTCTAATAATATACATATAGCGCGCCGCTGCCGATATCGGCCGGCCGCGCGTGTCACTAAGACTAAACGTTATACATCTATCATATATACATATACACGTGAAACTAAAGTAAGCGCACTAAATACATACGCTAATATCTCGCACTGCAAGACTGTACACGAAACTCAGTTCACAGACAGATATGATCCGGGTTATTTGCTCAATGCGGTATTCCACCGATGACCTACTTTCCACCACCACTAGACCTCTGAGTCACCTCTCAACAAGAACCTTAACACAATAGACTGGGAAGTCCTTATAATATCACGTCGTGTCATGCGGCCAAACAACATGCGGACAGTCTATATAACAAATCCCAAATAAGAAACACCAATCACAGAAGAAAATTTATTTTTACATGGCGCTAGGGTGGAAATAAACAGCAACATAAATCAGTCAAGTTGTCAGCATTTAGTATAATTATGAATTCTTTTCCGTGATTGGTGGAGCTAAAAATAGCTAAAGTCTAGACTCAAGTGTAGGGCAGTATAGGCCTATACACAATCCTATACCTCTGAACGTAACTGTATGCGTGTCTTAACAAAGGATGGCCGATAAACTTAAGGGCGGTTCTCTTCTGATGCATTTTAAACCATTTGCTTACCAAGCCTTCTGAAATTTTACATTTTCATTTTCATACTGAATTACAACTGTAGGCCTAGGCTAATGATGTTGGGTCTTTCTTGAGCCGACTATATAGTAGATAACAAAAATCTGGTGGGACTGACCGTTCTTGTGAGTAAACCAATGTAAAACAAAAGTTAAGTGTGGTACATTGCCATTGCCTAAAGTAATTGTAATCGTAAATGTAATTATAATTAGTAACTTCTGTTAGGCCTACACCGGTGTCTAATGCACAAGGCATCAACTGATAGCAGACCAAAACCAAATAGTAATCAAGTCCATATGCAGAATATCAGTCTGTAGGCCTATGACAGAGAGGCACCGTATGGTGGATAAGCAATTTGAAAGAGGCAAGTTTTAGGGTTGAGAACGAAATGTCACGAGCGACTGAGCAGAGCATACAGACACAGGGGAGAGTTAAAAAGTAGATCCAACCATTGAAGAAGCTCATTCACCAAGAACAGTTCTTGATTTAGGTGATTTAGGTATGACCAGACAAAGATAATCAGATGACTTCACTGAATAATGAAAGGTCACTGGTATACAGGCGTCGCAATTGCCTGTAATTTTGTACAGCACATGCATAGGCGTAATTTGTGGGGGTACGAGGGGTACCCGTACCCCCAATTTTTGGACTGAGGGTACCGTATACCCTCCACTTTTTAAACAATTCATTAGGACATTTACATAGCGCCCATTAAAGAGGGCTACTCAGAGGCGCCCATTGCCAGTCAATATTTTATTATTGAGCCTTCCCATAGATCGCAGTCTCCGCCTTGCTTCGTGTATGTAAGAAATAGGAACACCCCCACTTTTAGACCAATGTTACGCCTCTGATTACATGGACTTTGATCATGAGTGCAGTGTGTCACTTTATGCGATCTTTTGACCCACTCAACTATTAAGCGAGAAAAAACCAAATATCTTCAATTCAACATGACAGGCCTCCTTTTAACAGGTGTTACCATTCAGTGACTGGGGGTCCATAGAGTAGTGGTAACATCACTGGCGTGAAGAGCAAGAGGTAGCGGGATCGCTTCCCGCAACCCTCTCAAATTTAGGTCCACTCAGCCTTTCATTCGCGAGATGGCGCGATGTTGAATGAGATGTAGGACGTGATGGGCGCCTTGCATGGCTGCCGTGGGGCCCGTGTATAGTTAAATTCGACTTCTGTAATAACTTGTGATCATCCGTTCATACTGATTTGTAATCATACTGCGTTACTGTCAGTTTGAAGATATTAAACGAAGATTATTATTATTACTATGACATCTTCAACAAGTAGGCTAACAAAACCAAAATGTGAGTGAGCTTCAAGGCATTTGGCAAAACAGCAACTCGTGATTGGAAGTGCTACATTATTTGCAAAGTTATTAGGCCTACAACGTACACTAACCAAGTAGTTTTCGTACAAGTTCTATATGCCCGTGACCACACAGTCGCACACGGAGTAACACACGCAAGCCAACAGTTTAATGAGGCCACTAGAGTCCGCTTAATTCATTAACAGATAATAATTGGAAATTGATCCTGCGTCAGATGTCATCGTTCGGCCTCAGGAATGCCATTAAGTAGGCCTACCATAGTTATTCTGCAAGTTCGATATCGATAAGGACACTTTAAAAACCTTTTACAAATTTCTTAGTAAAATATAACTGAGCTACATCAATAAGTTCACTTCGAACGCGGAATTTCCATTCTAAAAATAGAATACGTTCTATCTCTTTCACCATGATACAAACATAGTGTCTAATGCTTAGTGCACACAAAATACATACATTGTCAATGCAAATTTTCAAAATGGTCAAATTTCCCCAGATTTGGCCTTAAAAAACCCCAGATCCCCAGACGAAGGCCGAAATCCCCAGATCTAGGGGAAAATCCCCAGCTCTGGCAACATCGACACCGACACACGACGCAGCTGTTCAGCCCGCAATTGGGGTGTTCCGTTTGGCTATGACCCGTCTTTTAAGGAACACACTAATTCTATACTATAGGGCCTAATATGCAGATCTACCCCATTCTACCCACTAGCCTACCATATCCGTGGTAGATACCCGCAGGGGCGTAACTTTAGCCTAAAAAGTGGGGGGGGGGTACCGATACCTTGGTCTAAAAAGTGGAGGTACCAATATCTTCTCCACTTTCGTGTTTCGCATGATAACCATTTTGAACATTATTCCCTGCCAGTATTCTCATTAATTTTGGCTCTCGATTTACCTGTGTATATAAGCACTTTCATACTTTTGGCGTAGATTTCGTTCTCTGGGAAGGCACAATAATAAAATATTGATTGGCATTGTTTAAAAAGTGGGGGGTACAGTACCCCCCAGTCCAAAAAGTGGGGGGTACGAGTACCCCTCGTACCCACCACAAATTACGCCTATGGATACCCGCATGTTTAGACGCCACATTCCCTTTCTCAGGCTTTCTGTCATAATTTGTTTGCTAACGCCCTATAGTCTCTAGGCCTATATCCGTCTCGACTATTGACACTCGCTTCTTGCTGGCATTTCGAAAGCTAATTTGATGAAGCTTCAGAGTTCAAAATACTACGGACTGAGCGACCACTAAAACTCCAAAATACGAGCACATGTATACAAACCATATATTATCGATACCTAAACCACTACTCTGGCTGCCCATAGAAAAGCGAACAACTCTCAAGACTGGGCTAACGGTAGGCCTATACAAGACTCTGCATTTCAGTCAACTTTATTACCTTCAGTGACAAGTTCAGTCCTTGCTAACTCCAAACACTTCTCTGAATCTCTGTAGGCCTACTCAACCTGGTCTTCTGATCACCCCTATAAACTGTGAAGTCTGCGAAGTCTGCTCTGGCCTCAGATCTTAACTAAAATTATTTTGGCGCTATAGAAGTTCTCAGATTAGATTAGTGTCATGTACCTATGCGCAGAGGTAACAATATGTCAAATTCGTCATACGACAGAAATGACGTCATCTGATGTCCCTTAGTTACATGACTGGTTGCTGTCTAAACCTCGCCATTGCGATCTTTGCTGTTCGTCTGCTAGGACGCTTGTCTGCTTTGCCCTGCTTCGTTTGTGATTGTTTCTGTGTGCTCGTGATGCCTTCCCTGCGGAAGTTTTCCGTCGTCTTGGGCATGGGGTCCGGAGATCGTAAGTTGACAAAAAATCTTGTTTGTAGCAGCTCTTAATAATAGTTGAAACCGTTCCATGTTAGGTTAAAATTTTATTACAAGGACTAGCATACTGGTTTAAGCTAAAATAGGCCTAATACTGACTAATGGATTATAGTATGGCCAGCGGAAAAGATGCTCAGATTGGCCATAAATGCAATATCTTGCGAAAAGTAAATTGACTGATTTTTAGTTTAAGTTTAAACGAATTAGCCTAAATGACAGAAATATTTGTACTCAGATCATTTTGGTCAGACGAAAACTGTTCAGGCTTTGGCGCTTTTGTTAGAGAACAGTACTGCGGTCCCATAATACTTGGCGCGATCGATGAGTGCCGGATCCAATCAAATTGCAGATTATACTTGACATGATGATGTGATTGGTTCGTTATATATAAGAGGTCGTTGGATTGGCTACGGCTTTTCTGGGCGAGAGGGAGTTATGGGAGTTTCGGTCCCTCTCGTCCAAAGATTAATTATTTCGTCCGCATTGCAAAAACTTTGTATTCTGGGAATTTGGAGTAAACGATTATGAAGCATAGAAGAATTATCATGCGAAAGAGCAAATAAAGACTCGTATATTTTTAAGTATCGGTGTACCGTTTGAATAATGATGAGTGAATGAATAACATGAGATATACTGAGCATCGTTGTACTGTTTAAATAACAATGAATGTATAACATGAGATTTCCATGCCTACGTCAACACGAATGCCGTTTAAAGTTTCAGCTTTTGAAATATAATTCTGAGGTCCTTTACCCTGTGCACACCAGGCATTATCTGGCATAGGTTGAATGCTCAAGAAGTAGCGTGGTACCACTATAAATTATTTATACTGTGGTGGTACCTGGGATTAACATGCATGTGGTACTGACGATGCTATAGAAAATGGCATGCAACATATTAAAAAGCTTTATATTTTCAATTACATAAACTGGCATCAGACGAGCTTGGATGTCTGTCATCAGGTGATTTTAATATTAATATTAAATATTAACTAAAGTAAAAGTTTTTTTTAGCTGAGACAGCCAAAGTCAGGTTATTTTCTGGTAAGACAGAAAGAATTGCCTCAAAACTCACTGCTTCTAATTGAGTTTGAGTTTATTTATTGAGCTTGAATCGAATACATGACCAATCAATCATTAGTTTAAAATTTCACAGACTGAAATGCAAAGGAAATTCACTAAAAACTTATGTGAAGAAAAGCGTACTTGACCGTTCAGACTTGATACAGTTGCACTGGCGGCGATCTTGTTTCACATGTGGGGGGGGGGCACTGTTGATCTGATCTGGTGAAAAGAGTTTTGAACTGATCTGTTCAAAAAAAAGGTCAAACAATTTTTTCGCGCTCACACGCGAAATCTTGTTACCATTTTTCTGAAAAAATTTTACGACCTTTTTTGGGGTTTCTTCAAATTGTGTGGGGGTTCAAATGCATGGTGTGTCCCTCCCACTCTTAAAGGTGGGGCGACTTGTCCTCCTTGACCCTCCCCCCCCCATGATCGAGGCCCATGTACAGTTGCAAAATACGATTCACGAGGAGAGGAAGATCACTGGTGATTTCTTTATAATTATAGTGATTTCACTGCTTTTGCAATTTTTTACAATTACACAATAAATTAAAATTGTTGAACTGTGCTCGCCCCTGCGTTAGAGTCCAGTGCTTTTGTTCACATGAATTTTGTGGCTTTTATCTAGATGGAATTAGTGCTGTAAGGTATTGCATCATGAAAATTATATACCAAATTTTGTTTTAAGGTTTGTGTCTAAGCTTTGTTCAGTCGTAATTTTGGAGTGTTTGAGAGTGGTTGGGAACAGTTCATGATCTTTTGGCAGCAATACTAATATTCTGCCTTGTGTTATAGGCCTGGGTTCCTGGATCGCTATCAGCATTCCAGGTAATCTTGAATTTATTTCTTATCAAATTTTCTCATCAAATGTTCAGCATGAAGCGGCTTTGTTTCTCTGCCTTTCAGATTCTGTGTCGAATTTTACTTGCAGGGACTTGCTTCAATGTATATTTATCTTAAATACGATTGGTGATTTAGATGGAAGGTGTGAAAATTAGATATCAAATTTGGTATTAATTTATTTGGGAAGTTCATTTTTTCCTAAGATGTGGTGGAGCGGATGTCAATGACATACAGATAGTGACAATTAATTCATGATTTTGAGGCAGATGTTGAAAGTCCTACTTTGCTTTTATGGATTTTGGACTTCCATGCGGAGTTCAAAACCAATTAATCCCAACAGGGTGAAAACTGACTTCTTTTGTAGGAAATAATAATGTTGCTGAATAAAGTGTTGAGCTGTGTAATAACTTGAAATAGTAACAAGTTGCTGACTTTTACATTCCAGAATCCTGGGTGTCAGATGAATTCTTCAAAAGCCTTCATAATAAATTACTTAAAGATGAAAGAGATAATTTTGGTGCCAGAAATTATATTTTGAGCAACAATGAAATGTGGATTCATCTCTCTCGAACAGTCTACCACCAGGTATACTATCGCTTGCACCTTTCTTGACTTAGATACATTTGCTGGGTGATTCCTAGGTAACTGCTGGAGCACCCTTGTGACTTACCTAAAGGACACCGTACAAGTTTTCTCAAATATACATATGTACATACATTTCTTCAGATACTTTTCTAATAAATTATCTTAAGATGGAAAATTCTTATTTGCAAGGAGTTATATAATTATCTTGAGTAGCTTTGAAAATTTATTCTTAATAGCAATACTAAATAGCTTTTTAAATTTTGTATTCAGAAACTTTCCAGGCCGTGAGCGACGAGGGCGAGGAGCATGAGACGGCATCAGACTGCAGCAACTCCGGTATGTAATTTCTTGAAGAATTTTAAAAATGTGAATTCTTCCAAAAATATTTATTTGTTGGGTTACAGTGAAAAGTTTATTGTTGGTAGCAAAACTAAAAACTTGTATGTATTACAATCCAGGGACTAAGAACTTGAAGAAGAAGATGAAGAGATAATTTCTTCCAGAAATTATATGTGTGGCCGTTTTAAGCCCAGTAGCTGATTGGTTAGACTGCTTGGCCTGTAGCGCGGAGAGTATGGGTTTGAGCCTCGACTGAGGGGGTTATTGTGTAGGGACCTTGAGAAACCTTCACTCGCAGTTGCTTAGGTCCGTCGATGTTAATAATAATAATAATAATAATAATAACGACAATTTATATGGCGCTGTAACGCGGCCATGCCGCTACAAGGGCGCCTTACAACTCTAGCAGGCAGGATAGGCCTTAGCAAACAAGGTTTGTTCTGTCATATGTTCGTTTGTGCCCTTCTGAACTTTGGAACGATGGCAATATTGAAATGCATTTGAACTGAATTAAGTATTTAGGATTTCTTACAAAAAGTTTTGAACTAGATTATTTTAGATGAAAAGATAATTTCTTTGCCTGAAATTGTTTTCTACTAGCAAAGTAAAAGACTTTGATGTTATTTCAGACTCACTTTATGATTCCGCGGCGGAGGACGTACTGTGGAGTCGTTGTGGAGTCGGTTGTGGTTCAGGAATGGGGTAATTGTGCACTGATTTTATAAATTTTCTAACAGTTACTTTGGAAAAATAATTGCACTGTTCTTCGTTCAACCTGATGTACTAGCAGCAATAACAAATAAAATAATTTATTATAACATTAACTACAATGATGACAAAATACTGTTGTTCTACACTTGGTCCATAGTTCAGAATGCGTTGAAAGCAGTTATATAGAAACTTTTCTTTAATTTGCATATTAAATTCTTTTTAGAAAAAATGACTAAACAGGAAATCTCCTTTAGCTGTTTAACTGTATTTTGTCTAACTGAAATTTGTATAGCACTGCTTCAATATGGTGTAATCAAAATGATTAAAAAGAGCTGATTTTGTCTTATAGTTTGATCTGCAAATCCAACAAGAGACAACATCAATTATTGTATGTCCCAAACGGTGTTCCTATTAATTCCCGAAATGATGGAGGTGTGAGACTCTCCACCCGTCGCCTTATGCCGAGGCTAAGAAAATGAAGTTGCCAGCACTTCATGCCCATGTCTGGAAGGGAAAAATAGCAGTGCTACTTTTACGTGTTCTCAAACATATGACTGCGCAACAGGTAAATTATTTTAAATCATGGCTACTTTCATCCTAAATAAACATGCAGTTTCGGGGGAAAGGCCGAGAGAACTGATCATATGTGGAGCATAAAGACCGCAGTTAATTTGCATGTTAAGCTAACAGCTGTGTGGATATTTATTTGCAAGCCGTTTACACGTAAATTAACCATGGTTAGGACCTCTTTTGAAATCTAAGCTTTGCGTCCATTTCCAAAAAGGATGAAGTGCTAATAGGTACCAGCTGATCATTTATCCAATGTATGTTTGCCCATCTTAGTTCAAAATACTAACTGGACTTGGAATTCGCTGATTCTGCGAGCAGTGTATCAACAGTACCATGTCATTCTGTTACAGAATTATTATTAGGCGTACTGATGTCTGTCCATTTCGTTTTTTTTGGCCAATCCTGTATTGTGTTAAACAGTAAAGAAACCATCAAACCTGTCAAGAGTATTGTTTCAGCATGGCTGTTTGAATCCTCTGGAAGCCACATTCATAGCAATTTTGAGAGGTCCTAAACGTGCCCTATAAAATCTGAGATGCATAGATTGCTGCCAAAAATGAGAGACCAGAATATATTAATAGAAATGACTGGGCCTGAAATTTAACGTGAGAAACTCGGGTGGCATTATTTGCTGAAAGAACTCGGTATTCGTGTGCTTTTTTTCATTCCAGTGTTATATTTTAGGAAAGATTATTGCATGAGAGTTTGTTTATCTGTCAAATGCTCTGTCAACAACAGCAAACTGCTTCATTTGAATTCCAGGTCGTATTCCCGAGTCAACGAACAGACTGACCACTGTTTTCTTCTTCCGCCAACCGGAGTGCCCCTTCGATCGAGAGGAAACCGACTTCGGTAAGTGTTCAATTTTTCTTGAATTGAAATAATCAGTCAGTCGGATGGAAATAGTAGTGCAGAAGTGTTTCAGGTATTGTAAAGAACTGGGAGCAAAGTTTGTGCTAACTGATAGTTCTTGTTTTATAGAACGGGGCTTGAGGAAGTGCAAGTGGCAGTGATATTTTCGTTAACGAAAACTAAAATTAGAAGTAAAAATAAATGATTTCGTTAACGAAAACTAGAAGTAAAAGTAGGAATTATTTCAGCAGAAAGAACGAAATTAGGAATTGAATTAGGAATTATTTGCCGAACTAAAATTATGAACGAAATTAGGAATTATTTTCAGAAGTAAAATCATTTTACTTCTTGTGGCGCTTAAAGTGAGTAAGTAAGTAAGTATGTTCTTTAATAAACCACCTGCAAATGCACTGTGGCTGACAAACAGGTTAATACAGAAAGAGGTGCACAAAACATAATATAAAAACTTATAACCGTTGAGACGAAGGCGAGCACCGGTAAAATTGCACGCGCTCCAAACAAAATCCATTTGAGAACTTCGTTGAGATGAAGACGCTGCGCATACCATTTCTATTATCTTTGGTCTTCGTTGTCTAATACTTGTCCCCACTTAATTGCGTGCCAACGACCTCAGTTTCATATGCCATTTTATTTCGGGTTTGATCGTTAAATTGTAAAATTACGAGTTTATCGAGAATGTTGACCGGAAGGAAGTGAGATAGCCCAATTTTGGGTTTATCATTTCGACGAAACTACATGTGCAGGCAGGTCTACATGCCAAGTACTAAACGGGGAAAATGATGGAATTTGTGGAACAGCACTAGCTGGAGATATACAAACAATATAAGTCTTGGAAGGGGGATAGATGAATGGTAACACGCTAGCATAGCCTAAGAGCATTAAATCTTGCCGACTGACTCGAATGAATTCCATCAGCGACTGCACAGCGTTTTGGATATGGTTGTCCACACAGTAGGGCCTACCCGGTTTCGCTGATACTCGATAATTCTGCGTTTCATATTAATGATAACCACACGACCCAAAATTCAAATTACCAGCATTGTTAGACTAACGCCTCACCCCTTGTTTTACTTCAGTTTTTTCTTTCTCGAGACAGGTTTGGTGTGCTTCTCTCTGCAAGCGTTGTTCATATACTTTTACAGCACGGATATTAATAATTATTTGGAAAACTAAAATAAGAAGTAAAATTATTTGAGAACTAAAATAGGAATTAGAAGTAAAATTATTTGTGAAGTAAAATTAGAATTAGAAGTAAAATTCAAGAGCTCAGAACTGAATTAGAACTGAATTAGGAATTATTTTTAGAAGTAAAATATCACTGGCAAGTGGTAGCCTATTCCTGCAGTCTTCGATTCGTCATCCTCCCAGCAGTCTTCGAGTCGTCATCCTCCCAGCAGTCTTCGATTCGTCATCCTCCCAGCAGTCTTCGAGTCGTCATCCTCCCAGCAGTCTTAGAGTCGTCATCCTCCCAGCAGTCTTCGAGTCGTCATCCTCCCAGCAGTCTTCGAGTCGTCATCCTCCCAGCAGTCTTCGATTCGTCATCCTCCCAGCAGTCTTCGAGTCGTCATCCTCCCAGCAGTCTTCGAGTCGTCATCCTCCCAGCAGTCTTCGAGTCGTCATCCTCCCAGCAGTCTTCGATTCGTCATCCTCCCAGCAGTCTTCGAGTCGTCATCCTCCCAGCAGTCTTCGAGTCGTCATCCTCCCAGCAGTCTTCGAGTCGTCATCCTTCCAGCAGTCTTCCAGTCGTCATCCTCCGCAGTCTTCTACCTACAGCATCCGTTTGGTTACCTACAGCTTATCCCCTCCGTCATTCTTCCACATCCATCCATCCATCCATCTACAACATCCCCATGGTTTACTATTCCTCCGTCCTGGTTTCTTCTAAAGTGCAGTGAAGGCAAAAGCGTCCCCCCCTCAGTTTTCCATTTATTTCCTTATCATAGTGGGTTCTTTGCGGGTTATATTGGTTTCCATTCGGTTTTCTTTATGGTCTCTCTCTCTCTTCTCTAGAACCCTTAGTGCGGATGGGTAGCTTTGTCGTCTAGAAGCAGTGCTATATAAGTTAGGGGGATTTTAGAATTAGAATTTAGTTATGATAAATGAAATCCTTCTGATCTTGAATTTCAGCAGACAGCTATGGTCATCTGTGTTTTAATTGTTATCATAACCATTCATATCCATTCATATTGATAACCATTCATAAATGATTCATCTCTGTCATCTGGCAGATGCGATTTATGTTTCATATCGCGTCCCATAGGACCCATTGGTATGTGGTGGGCACTGTTTTGTGGCGACAGTCAGTGGTGGCGACGATCGGGTGGTGGCAACGGTCGGGTGGTGGCGACAGTCGGGTGGTGGCGATCGGGTGGTGGCGACAGTCGTGTGGTAGCGACAGTTGGGTGGTAGCGACAGTCAGGTTTTAGCGACAGTCGGGTGGTAGCGACAGTCAGGTGGTTGTGACACGCAGGGGTCGTAGCGGTCCTGTATTTCCTGTAATGTCCTGTATTTTTTTACTTGTGCTGTAAAATCCTGTATTTTTGCAAAAGTGTCCTGTATTTCCTGTATTTTTAAAAAGTCAGATTTCACGCTCTTTTTTTGTCACGAATACATGATATTTATAATTTGTTATTTTATTATATTTTTTGCTTTTTACTTATAATACAGAGTAGTATAAGTTACTGCAGAGTAGTATAAGTTAAGAATAATACCAGATGCCACCAAAGATGCTGATCAAAGGATGTGCAAACTACTGGAAATGGCTAATAAGGAAACATCCTTGATTTTGGGAGACTTAGCTACAACTATGTCAGAAGTAAGCAGAGAAGGAAAGACATGATAGGGCCATTCAAAAAGGAAGATGGAAAGGGAGAGATGATGTGAAAGCTGCTGAAGCACTGAATAAATATTTTAGCTCGATGTTTAGAAGAATTTGGAAGTATCCCAGAGCGTAAGCAAACAGACTGTGGTGAAAAGGTATTAACGCAGGTAATGTTTAGTAAGGAAAATGTGGTGGAACAACTGAAAAGGCTAAAAACTGACAAGAATCCAGACATAGATGAACTCAATTCAAATTCTAACATGAAGTGAAAGAAGAAATTGGAGAGGTATTAGCCCAGATCTTCAATAAATCAATGCAGACTGGAGACGTACCATGGGAATGGAGGGATGTTCTCATAGTGTCATTGTTTAAATAGGGAATTAGAAGTGAACTAGGGAACTGCAGACCAGTCAGCTTAACCAGTGTGGTGTGCAAGGTCATTGGAGAGAATTATTAAGGATAATCTCGCAGAATATTTTATTGGGCATGCTATTATAAATGGCAGTCAACATGGATTCACCAAAGGACTTTCATGTTTGACAAATCTGCTGGCTTTCTTTCAGGAGGTGTATGAGAGGATTGACGAGGGAAACCAGTAAATATAATTTACCTAGACTTTACCAGGGCATTTGACAAAGTACCTCATGTAAGACTGGCCAAAAAGTTACAAGCAAGTGGGATTAGAGGGCAAGTACAAACATGGATTCAAAGCTAGTTATCAGAAGACAAAAGGCGGGCATAGGAAATAGACACAGTAACTGGACGACAGTGCTAAGTGGAGTGCCACAAGGATCAGTGCTTGGGTCACTGCTGTTTGTACTTTTTATCAATGACATAGACGATGGGATTTTATCTAAAATTTAAAAGTTTGCAGATTATACAAAACTATGTAGAGCAGTGGATGATGAAGAAGAAGCAGAGATAGCCTACTGCGGGAAGATCTAAGAAGAATGTTCAGATGGTCACAAGACTGGCAAATGCTCTTTAATTTGGAAAAGTGCTCAGTAATGCACATGGGGAAGAGAAATAACGAGTTTTCATATGAAATGGGGTAAGGTATTGAAAGTGAGTGAGGAAGAGAGAGAGAGAGTTGGGAGTGATTATTCACTCTTGTACAAAGCCTTCAAGGCAATGTGCTGAAGCTGCAGCATCGAAAAAGGCTGACTCAACTTTAGGTATGACAAGAAGGACAATAGTCACCAGAGACAAGGATACAATACTGAGGTTGTACAGATCACTGGTTTGGCCACAATTGGAATACTACATCCAGGTATGAAATCCATACCTGAAACAAGACATGGAAAAACTGAAGAAAGTGCAAAGAATAGCTGAAAAAATGATTTGGGGGCTACAGTTTTGAGGAAAGGTTGAAAAGGTGTGGACTAACTTCGTTGGAGAGGAGGAGTAGAGGAGATCTATCAATCAATCAATCAATCAATTTTTATTGCAATGATATAACATACATCAGTTCAACATTATGTTACAAGAAAACGTTGACAAAGGGAAGGCCCAAAAGGGATGGAAATCCCGCTAATAGGGACACCCAGTTTGTAAGTTAATTGCGTTGAAGATAGAGGTTCGATTGAGAGACACAGTGATAAGCTTAACTAAGTGATTAAACAGAGGTATTCATAAGCATACAAAAACAGTGCACAGTGATTTGATTATGAACATTATAGTCTTAGATTAACAGTTGCAAGATGGCATGTAATCCAGTGTAAATCAGTTCCACGAATTGTCATTAATTAATCCATCCGTTAATTGAGAACGCAATAGTTTTTTAAAAAGATGAAGATTTGGTACCAGTTTAATATTTGTGGGAACACAGCTCCAGATCAGGGGACCATTGTATTTAGTTGAGAAACGGCGAATATTTGATCTAGCAAAAATAGTACGATAGGATTTTGCTGCTCTGGTATTATGAAAGTGATAGTCAGCACCAATGTTGTAATAATGAGTAAACCTTGGGGGTAAGAGGGGGCATGGGTGAATTGATACATAAAGATGGCTGTCTGAAAGTATCTTATTTGATGGAATTTGAGCAGTTTAAGTTCTAGAAAGATAGGGTCAGTATGTGAACAGTAAGGTACCCCAGCATTTATTCGGATTTGCTCTTTTCTGTAGCGTCACCAGTTTTTTTACTCGGGATTCATACGTAGAGGCCCATATCATGTTACAGAACATTAAGTACAGACAAATTAAAGAGTAATATAAAGTAAGGCGAATACAGAGGTGAAGTAAAAATGATGCTCGACCAAGTATTCCAACTTTTTTGCAACCTTGGCCGTTATAATTCTGATGTGTTCTTTCCACGTTAGATGACTATCAACAACTACACCAAGGAACTTTGTGGAATTTTCTTGAGAGATTGGAATATCGTTTATGTTTACTAATGCAGCAATATTTTTGGGGCACATTTTCCTGTGGGATCTAAATATAATAAAATTTGTTTTTTGCAAATTTAAGGAAAGCTTATTTGCAGTAAACCAATCCGCCACTGCCACCAACTCAGCGTTAACAGTCTGGATTAGAGATTGGTAGGATCTATTAGAGTAAAAAACATTTGTATCATCAGCAAATAAAATGAAGGATAGAATAGAGGAAGTGTTGGGGAGGTCGTTTACATACACAAGGAAAAGTAGAGGGCCAAGAATTGATCCTTGGGGAACCCCATATTTAATTAATTCAAAGTGAGATATAATACCATTGATAGATACACATTGGGAACGATTAGTAAGATAACTCTTAACCCAGTCCAATTGAATCCCTCTAATTCCGTAAGTTGTTAATTTTTGAATTAGGATTTTGTGATTTACGGTATCAAAAGCCTTAGCAATGTCAAAGAATATACCAATGGAGTATTCATTTTTTTCAAAGGAAGTAGAAATTTTTTCATACATCTCCATTAGGGCCATAGACGGTGAAAGGCCAGCCCGAAAACCATATTGAGATGGTCCCATACTTTTAGTCTTTACAAGAAATGTATTAAGTCTGTCATACATAATCTTTTCATAATATTTTGAAAAAATTGGGAGGATAGAAATTGGTCGGTAATTTGTAGGTTCATCCTTTTCACCCTTTTTAAAAATTGGTATAACTTTTGCTATCTTGATTTTCTGAGGAACAACACCTGAGGTAAGAGAGCAGTTTATAATTTCGGCTAGTACAGGGGCAATGAACGAAAAGGAGGCAGTAACAATTTTAGGATTTAGATCATCTATACCAGTGCTATGCGTAGGGTGGAAGGAATGGCTAAGCATGAGTAGCTCCTCTGCAGTGGTAGGAAGTACTTCAAAGTACTCTAGTCGAAGCTGATAAGATTATTACTGGAAAGGAGGCACTACAGTGGGAGAGGTTCTTTGAATTAGCACCAAACAAGACAACTCATGGACACAGGTATAAATTTTTTAAGAAGCTGAAAGGAACATTAGGGCAGAAATTCTTCAGTGCGAGAGTTGTAGACCTGTGGAATGGTTTGATGATAGAATGATCACACTATCTCAGTGAACACCATCACAACTTTTAAGAAGAAGCTAGGAAAATTGGGCTATTAAGAATTCCAGGTTAATTTGCAGTGGTTCTAACATAGACTATATGTCTTCTGAACCACTTAAAACTCTTGTTATGTTATGTATGTTATGTTAAATGTTTCCGAATGTTGTCTGTGCAGACTGCAGAGTAATAATTAATTTAGCACATAACCTCATTTAATGTACACAAAATTTGTCTGCTAACTAGGTTTTTTACCGATTCATCCCATTTGTCATAGCACAAAGAAATAATAGTTGACAAAGCAGAACTAAAATTTAGCAGTATGATGATGATGAGGAAACGCTTTTGACTGACTGGCACTATGCAGTAGAAGCAAACATAAATGTGTACTGGGTATTTTTTATTGTAATGTCCTGTAAAATGTCCTGTAATTTTATTTGTTGTGTCCTGTAAAATGTCCTGTATTTTTATGACAACCTGCTACGACCCCTGTGACAGTCGTGTGGTAGCGACAGTCGGGTGGTGGCGACAGTCAGATGGTGGCAACAGTCAGGTGGTAACGACAGTCAGGTGGTAGCGACAGTCGGGTGGTAGCAACTGTCGGGTGGTAGCGACAGTCAGGTGGTAACGACAGTCAGGTGGTGGCAACAGTCGGGTGGTAGCGACATTCGGGTGGTGGCGACAGTCAGCTGGTGGCGACAGTCGGTGGTGGCGTCAGTGGTGGTGGCGTTGGTGGTGGTGACGTCGGTGGTGGTGGCGTCAGTGGTGGTGGTGGCGTTGGTGGTGGTGGCGTCGGTGGTGGTGGCGTCGGTGGTGGTGGCGTCGGTGGTGATGGTGGTGGCGTCGGTGATGGTGATGGCGTCGGTGATGGTGATGGCGTCGGTGGTGGTGGCGTCGGTGGTGGTGGTGGCGTCGGTGGTGGTGTCGTCGGTGGTGGTGGCGTCGGTGGTAGCGGCGGTAGTGGTGGTGGCGTCGGTGGTGGTTTGGGGGAACTGTGAGGTGCCCTAATTGTGGTCATCGTAATCGTAAACTCCAAACTTTTAAAGCTAAGCGCAAAGGGAAACCTCCTGCCAGCTTACTCGTAAGCGAGCGTTGCGTCGTCGTATCAGGGGGGTTGTCCAGAGGGTGAAGGGAAGGGAAAGGAAGGGAGTCCAGTGGAGTTTCAAGTCTGGTTGACAGGGAGCCAGAGAGGGGGGCAGAGCAACTGCCATGGAGGTTTTCGTTGAGTATGGAGGGCCGGGAACGTGGATGATCGGATGGATTCGGGCAGGGGTTCTTGAAAAGGGAATCTTCAAATTGCAATGGAAACTGGGAGTGACGAGTAACGGAGCCTGAGGGTAATGCAGTGTAATGTAATTTGGCGGTATTTGTGGAGGAGATGAGACTGCAGTTTTCAGAGGATGTTCGTTCCAGAGTTGAGGTGCAGCGTGGCATATGCATCGGTTGGTGAACTTACCCGTGAGTAGTGATTGCGGGATGGGAGAGAGTGAGATAGTAGGACAATCGGGTAGAGCGGAATGGTGAAGAGTTTGCAGAGGTACTGCGACTGGGAGGGTTGTAGGCAGTTGTAAGGTTAGCGATGGGACTTTGAAGTGGATGCGATTTAACTGGTTATTGACCGCTTTTTATTCAATGGCCAGACTTTTATGTTTTACATACTGAGTCCTTGTAATGAAAGTGCATCAGGACCAAAAATGTGAAGGCATATCTTTATTGGTTGTGAGATATTTTGGTGACCTTTTAAAATGACGCTGAGCACATACGAGTCAGAATTTTACTAATTGACTGTCTTGTTCTGTAGCACATCATTGTAATATAAACAGCTGTGCAGTGCCAAAACTACTGGTCACAGTGACATAGTATCATAGCGCCAATGTCGTTTGATGGATGTCGGTATCTGACAGTGGTGAATACTGCGAAAGTCCATTCTTCCACCTCCTCTGCTTTGGGATGCTTTCGACGGTGTGATCCATGTGGTCAAATCTCGCCTCTGACGGTATGCAGGCTCCATGCTTGTGGTCTGGGCTGATTGAATATCTCAGGAGACATGCATCGACTGTTTGCCGTGTTAATTCCAAGAGATCAAGTTTCTCAATCTCTTTGAAAGGACTCTGTCTGTGGATCATCCAGCATTGTTAACTGATGCACTGACCTCAGGAATGAAAAGACCGGCCACGACCACTTCGTGGTGCGGATAGAGATCCGGTAGGTTGCAATGGTTTGGTCAACACAGTGGACACCACCCATGTATCTGTTGTAGGCCACACGTGGCTGAGGGACACAGATGGCCTTCCTGTTCTTGTTTGACCAATGCCGTTCTTGACCCAGTGGCGCTGCGGAATGACAGTTTGATGCCAAATAACAATATTGAACTATGATGACCCCAGATATAAGGCACCTTTTTTCTGTTTCAGCAGTGTCCTTGGATTTTTCAGCGGTGCCCTTTTGATTCGATTCAAGTGGATGGCCTTAAGTTGCGAGACTAATAAGCACAGGTAAAGCAGTGAATAAGTTGTCAAAAATTTTAGAAATATTTTTGGCTCTGTGGCAGTTAAGATATCCATGACAACAGAGCCAGCCATTCCAAGTTCTGGAACGCTGTATCCGGTAGACGTGCCTTGGTATGACTCGCCTTGGATAAGACATCCAGAAGATTTGGCCAGAGACCACATCATACATCCGAAGTGGATGGGTTTGCCGTGTATATGCTGCTTTGCCCGATGCCTTCCATAGCAGAAATCCTCCATCGATTCATGGCTGTGACCAGGGCTGTAGTGGTAAAATTAGAGGTGAGTATATGCTACCGGTTAGTTTTCCTAAAAAAATTACAGGTGAGTATACGCTACAGTATTTTGTGAGTATATGCTACAGTATTTTAATATAAATGAATATAAATAGTTTGTGAGGTGAGTATACGGTCTCCCCTGGAGGTGAGTATACGCTGTTACCCGCGTATACCCTCGACTACAGCCCTGGCTGTAACATGGCTTGAACATCAACCACCGGTCTTTGAGGTGAGCAAGAAATTGTCTCACCTTGGCAAACTTGTCATCTAGCTTGAGAGCCTTATTGGTTACAACGTCCAGGTAATGCAACACAGCCTCAAACTCTTCTCGGCATGGCTTTTGAGATGGCTGCACGCACTACATCTGGCTGCTGATCTCTTTGGGAGAATGGCACAGAATGTGACGAGGAACAATTTCGTGCTTTCATTGGTTAGTTCAACGCAGTGATCACCTTTGTGTTGTTTTGCATGTATACTTCTCATTATTTATGACCAGGAGACTAATAACATCATCATCATCACCAAAGAAGAGTTCAAACAAGTCAGCAGGGCTCCAGTCACGGTTTAAAACCTGGGTTTATCTGCACTTGGTGCGGGTAAAGCCAGTTCGGATACACTTAGTGCCGTGCCAGCACATGCTGAATCCTCAGATGTTGATCTCCACCTCTCCATTTCCAGGTTGACCGTTCAGCTTCGAACTCATTTTTCTGTCGTTTTGGAGCAGCAGATGAGGTGGAAGTAAGTTGAGTCATAGGAGCATCTTCATCTGAACTGTCCGTTGAATCTTCACTTACAGTGTTGCCTATCATACCACATGCCGCAATGAGCGACGAGCTCCGTAATTTTGTCCATTGGTGCCGCAAAGAAATCTGGAGCCATTGGATTGCCCTGTTGCACCCCACTTTGAACTGTTCACAATTCGGATGTTTTCACTTCTATTAGTACACAACTCGTGGTGCAGGTATATAAGGCCGGTATCCGAGCCTGACAGT
The DNA here is from genome assembly GCA_963556255.1 of Allolobophora icterica. Taxonomy (NCBI): domain Eukaryota; kingdom Metazoa; phylum Annelida; class Clitellata; order Crassiclitellata; family Lumbricidae; genus Allolobophora; species Allolobophora icterica. Next base: position 23,155,575 of record OY744607.1, on the reverse strand, counting down.
CTTGAATCAGGGTCGGGAGGTCCAAGCGATGTAGTAAGCGCCAGAGTCCACGTAAGCAATCCAAAGTTGTTGGTACTCATGCAGGTTATGGACGAGAGTGTTTAAGGTGAAATCCTGTCTGTTGTGGACCTGCGTGGAGTGAAACTACCGTACTTTTGCTCTTGTCTTTTATGCTTCAGGAGCAGATCCTTCACACATCATAATACCTTCCATGGGACAGACAGAACAGTAATGATTCCTTGACAGTTTTTACATTGCCTCGTCTTACCGTTGCCTTTGTAGAATGGGAGTTTTAACTCCTCTTCTCCAGTCCTGCGTGAGACACAAGCCGGCACTCTCCAATCTCGTAGACTATTCTTGTACGATCCTGCTGTAAATGCCCTGCACTTTGCCATTCTTCAGAGCCCAGATAACATCAGCAACTTCTACCTCTGAAGGCGTTCCCAAGCTAATTTCTGAGTTATCAATCTCAACCCTGGAATCATCCTGATGCTTGTGATTGAAGGCTGGTGGGTGGTTAAGCAGTGAATTATAATGCTTATGCCACCTTGCCAGTTTTGCCTCTTGGTGCATAAGCATGTCCCATCGAAGGCTGAGATTGGGCTGCCAATCCTTTAGTAGAAAGCATTCACGTAGCATCTTTGGACCAGACTCTTCTGCCAGCTTAACCTTTTCTGTTGCTCACTGCTGCTTATCTGCTTATTTCTTGCACTCAGTGTTGCAAGAATAGTAACAACTGCTTGGTGATCTGGGTCGTACCCCAGTCTGCACGAGACTACATTTAGCAATTATCATTGTGTGATGAATCAAGACTAATAGAAGAAAATGTCAAGCCATATAGATACCCCCAAAAAACTCATATATTTGCATGGACCCAGCCTAAGCAGGCTTTGGGCCAGCTACCCCCATGCAATTCTATAGTATATAATAGCTACACAGAACTCCAAAGTAAACTGTTTTATATAATAGCTAAGCTGTAAAAATAGATTAATATTTTTCTTGATGGGTGGCATTTTTGGATTCCAAAAGTTTGCAACTTGAAGTGTTAAATGTAAAATCAAAACTTTGAAAACTTTTTGCACAGATATTTATTTATCAACATCAATCGGCCGCATGAAAAGAAAGACTGAATAACTTGATGTGATTTAACCCTTTCGTTCCCAATGACTCCAGATTAGATTCAATATAATACTGAATCTTTTCAAATAGGCTAGCGTAATTTCATCTACCTAGATGGCGCTACAATAATAGTCTCAACATTGGCGATGTGCGACTAATCTCCTTGTTTCCTTCGACAGCCATATTTCTTTTGCAACAAAAGATATCCAAAGGTAAGCTAAGGGTTATGTTGCTTTTATGTATATGTTTTATTGTGTCAGATGAGTTGTTGTGTTATTTAACAAAATAATTACAGAGAAAAGGTGAGTTTTGAGCATGACTCCATTGAAGTCAATGGACATCAAAGGTTGAAATCAAGTATACGATTACATTTCTTGCTGTTTCAGTTTGACTATTTTGACTCAACAGGAAATATTAAAAGTGTTTCTCCACTTACTGAGAATAACTTATGATGCAATTTCTTCTAATTTTAATATTTTAAAGGTATCAAGATCGTGGATTGTGATGTGGAATGGCGCAAAACAACACTTGTGGTTTTATTATGAGTTGCAGATATTGGGGAGGGGCATAGATGAATGGTAACACTCTTGCATGAAGAACATAAAATCTTGAAAGATGCAGTTTGATACCCATAAGCCCCCTCTAGGTCGAATCAGCCTTCCACTCCCTAGGGGCAGCAGTAAAATGAGTGGGCGCTTAACAGGCTGCCAAGACATGTGTCAATAAGACCTTGATAATTCTACCGGCATGTTTCAATGTAACTTACTGTGGTTTGTCAGTGAGCTTGTGAATAAACATGAATATATTATATATTATTTCAGATCCAGAAGCGAAAGAGTTGAAGAAAGAGGGTCGAGGATCTGCTGATGTAGCTGTTGATGCTAATTCTGGTCTAGCTGTGGTACGGTACCCACACTGCTATGGAGCCAGTGACCTCAATCAAGGTGGAACTATAAAACAACACAAGTATATAACAACATCCCATGTCCAGCTATTGTGAAAGAATATAATGAGCACTCCCACTTCAGGCAATGGATCAGGAAGACCGACTTGCCGTAAGAAGAGATAGATCTGTAATTCCTGTTGCCAGTGATGTGTTGCGGTATGAAAGCAACGGACATTTTCCAGCTCATTCGGAACTAGAACAGAGATGCAGTGTCAGTCTGTCAGAGATGCAGTGTCAGTCTGTCAGAGATGCAGTGTCAGTCTGTCAGAGAGATGCAGTGTCAGTCTGTCAGAGATGTGTCAGTCTGTCAGAGATGCAGTGTCAGTCTGTCAGTGTATTGTGGGCACGAAGTCCATCAAGTGCAACTGTGTCAGAGGACAAAAACTGTTTTCGTACTTGTCACACTTGTTAATGATGACTCTACAATTGCTTATTGTATTGCATTGTATTACAAAACTTATAAAGCGCCTCTACCCAGTGCCCACTAATCAGAGGCACTCCCAGTGCGAGAGTCCTCTGGAATAAAGGCAAGTTTTAAGACAAAGAAAAGCGGTGGCAGGACCAACAGATAGTAGTGCAGCCCGGACTGAAGGAGGAAGCTGATTCCACAATGAAGGGCAATACTAACAAAGGAATGAGACTGGGCCATTGCCGTTCTCACTCAGGGAACAAATGAGTCATGTTGATCAGAGGAACGAAGAGGATGAAGGGAGCCACCTGATGCAGGAAGACATATTGAGTCACAGAGGCATTTAGGAGCAAGTCCCAGGTAAGAGAGAGAGCATCAATGCGACCAATAAGGGGAAGCTGAGCAGAAGGGGGCCAATGCATGCAGGCCTGGGCGTCATCAGCATAGAAATGGCCAGTGGTTAGGTTAAATGTGTTACAAAGATAGAGGAAATATCAGCTGTATAAAGCAAGTAAGGGAGAGGGCCAAGTACTGATCTCGGGGGTGGGGGGACCAAACTTGAGAGCAACCCAGTGTGTTCTGGAGTCACCCAAGATTATCATTTGTGTGCGGTCTGTGAGATAGGACCAGAACCAAAGAAGAGAGGAGCCCCTAAGACTACACGAGGATTCGAGACGTTGCAGGAGGATCTCATAGTCGACCATGTCAAAGACAGCAGATACATCAAATAGTGCAAGCAATGAGATCTGAGATCAGTCGATCACAGTGTAGATATCAGACAGGAGAGATAAGAGAACAGTTTCAGTATCTAGAGTGATTTTGTCTGAAACCAGATTGATATGTGGGAAGAAGTCCAGATTGTTCAAGATACGAAAGAAATTGCAGAGATGGTCTTGGAAAGAAGGGAGAGAATAGAAATTGGGTGGTAATTCTGGCAAAGATTAGGATCCAACTTAGGATTTTTGAGGAAAGGGAATACCAAGCCCGTTTCTGCGAAGAAGGGAGTTACGTACTTAATTTCATTTGAATGATGATGATTTCATTGTAGTCATTACAAGAAATATGTCCAAAATGTAATTCTTGCTTTCAGATCATTGTATGTGTTTCACACTATGTTACTGGTTTAAACGCAGGATAAAATATTTTTTCATTAATCAAAATAAATTGGGAGTGAAAGGATAAAAAAATAATGAAGTAATATTACTGTCCTTTTAAGAAAAGAGGTCATTAACCAGTTAAGGATGGGAGTGAAACAGGGATGCTCGGGTGTCCTGGTGGCTCCCATCCTCATATCACTCCTCTGGCTGAAAATCCCTGAGCGAATCCACTTCAAAGTCCTATCGCTAACTTACGACCCCGTCCCCCCAGTTCTTCCTCTAACCCCGCAGCTAAGTAACTGAAAGCTGTTGAGAAGTCAGGTCTTGACCCCTCTTTGATGAAGTGCAGAAGACCTGACTGTCAAATTATATTTATTTAAAGTGTGTATTGCAGTAAATTAGTGACTTACCTACCGATATGGTTTATGGCAGACTAATCCAAGTTATCTAGAACGTCTCCTTTTCCTTTGATGCTGTTGGTTGAAGGCAATTTAGTGCCCAAAACCAACAAATATTCCTTGTTGGAAATCATTTTCTCTTTTGGAACAATTTCTGAGAATGAGTTTCTTGGCGTTTGGATTTGAGAGAGTGAAACGGAATATTGTTGAGAAGGAAGACGATGAATGCAAGAAAAGTTTTGAAAGCCACTACATTCTGACATGCGTAATGAGAGTCGAAGCCAGTCAGAGCAGGACATCAAAACCTTTGAACAGTGGTGAGTGCATCGTGTATTCTGCTTTGATACTTTTAGACAACAGGTTGCTTTTTCTTCTAAAGATGAACAATTTCACGTATTTTGGCAAAACCATGAAATGTGAATTCTGTCTTTAACACCAGAATGTGTAGAACTTGAAATATCGAGAAATGCATAGACTCCAATGACGAAGGCAAAGAAAACCTCCAGAAAAATCTACCTTGAAGTCTTGAACCTAGTGAATGTTAGCAGTTTCTGCTTATTACAGCAAAGTGTCTAATGTTATATAAGAATTAATGTTCCTAAATATTGCATGATTCCGGAAGAAGGTCAGTTTTAATAATGATGTTCCAAGTTCTAGTTGTTTGAATATCATTTCAATTCAGACTATTAAAATTGGTTGTATGATTTAATGTGTAGATTCATCTGAGGATCACAAGTCAACGGATGTGTTTCCGTGCAGCAGTACAGTAGATTGAGTAGAAGGATGAGATCGGTGTGAAGAGACGTTCTCCAGTGTTGGCGTTTCATCCTTAAGAAGTTGCCCTTGTTCAAATTGTTCTGCCAGGAGATAATGATGACACAAAATTTAGGAGCTTCAGAAGTCAGTTTTTCCAATTATTGTATCGTATTCGGACATTTAACAAGCACTTCTAGCGTCAGAGCTAAATCAGAAGCGCTTCCAGTGCGAGAGACCCCGAGAGAAAAAAACAAGTTATAAGAAAGGCAAAGGAGGAAGAGACACTACCAGCGAGAATAGAGGAAGAAACAGAAGGAGGAAGCTTGTTCCAAAGCACAGGGCCAATGGAAGCAACAGACCTGGATTGTGCCAAGTCCTGACACGGGGAACCAGAAGGCCCAGACGGTCAGATGAATGAAGAGAAGCAGCAGAGGGAGGGCAAAGAATTAAATCACATAAATATTTAGAGGCAACACCAAGCTGAGCCTTAAAGACAAGAATGAGGACTTTGAATTGGATGTGGGCAGAAAGCGGGAGCCAGTGACGTTTTTCAGCCATAAAGATGGTGATATGAGAGAGCTGAGGAAGACGGGCAATCAGTCTAGCAACAGCAGTTTCGTAGACACCTGAAAACCTTACTTTTTGCCGGTGCTGGCATTGATGCGGGTTGAGAGCGCCGCTGATCTGAGTGGCGCTTTATAAGTGTTCGGTTACAATTACAGACTGAAGAGGCGTAACATGGACCTTGGGAAGACAGTTATATGACGGTTTGCAGCAGAGATTTTCATCCACCGAGATTTCCATCTAGAGCAGTGTTTCTTAACCAGTGTTCGACCGAACCCCTGGGGTTCGGTGAGCCAGTGCCAGGGGTTCGGCAGAGGTCCTCTGAAGTATATACATACTCAGGGTCAGTGAGTGTGAGTGAAAAATCATTTGCTATTTTATTTCATTTGGTAGTGTTGGTACGGTTAGTTAACTGTTAGTAGTTCATTTATTGTATTGAATGTATTAATATTGTATCACATTTTGGTACAATTTTTTATTTCCTTTTGTTCCCATTAGTTAAAAAATTATTGTTAAAACTTGAGGGGTTCGGTGAGTGGTCATGGATTTTTCTTGGGGTTCAGCTCCCTTGAAAAGGTTAAGAACCACTGATCTAGAGGATGCTATTATCTTACACAATACAGCATGGCCAAAAGATCCTCTGCAAAGGGGTCATACATAAAGGACGTCCGCAATGAGTGGAGGGAGGGGTCATTAAAATGTGAACAAGGGGAGGGGGTCATGACCAGTACGGACGTCCGCATCACAATTTCAAAATCTTAAAGTTTGGTAAACACCTCCTTTTTCAACCTTTCCCAAGAGACGGAAAGGTCAGTGAAGTGATTGTCTTTAACTACATGCCGTGTACTAGAACTTTAATATACTGTGCGCTTGAAAACTCTAAAGGACTAACATGGTCACTGAATATTGAGTTTCTTCTTGATTGCCTCAAAGAGGGAGGAAGTTTTGTTCTGACAGGCTAATATTTCATCGTTCAGGACAGAGGGGGACAGGAATTGTAAGAGCTATGTAAATGTACACGTTTTATGTAGTGACCATTCATTGGCTTTGGCATGCGGACTCCTGCAAAGGGGGCGGGTAAGGTGAAATGCAGACAAGGGGGAAGGAGTACAAAGTAGGTCATATTTTGCGGACGTCCTTTATCGAAGGGCGCTGTTTGGAGAAAGACGTGTTGCATATCTGTGCAAAGATTGGAATGAGTAATTCTGAAGCTGCAGATTTTTACTTGAATATTCTGTTTAAAAGAGTGGCCAAAATTTACAGACATTATTAATTTGTTGGAAGTTCTACCTGTTTCATCTGCCAATAGTTCTAAAGTATTTTTGTAGACTGAAGTGAGTTGTGTAAATTATGTTTTATGTTTTTTACATGCACTTATTTAGATGTGTGATCATTTTAATTAGTCTTTGTTGTGTAAATAAATTAAAAGAGAAAACTACAATATTATGAGTCGTTAGTTGTTTTGTGTGCGACGTTTTAACAACATCAGATTTTGACCTGCTTTCGTAACTAACACACAAGCAACAAATTACAATACTCCCAGCCAACGTACCTTTGCGAACTCTTCACCATCCAGCCACTGCTTGATCATCCTACTATCCCACTCTCTCTTGCCTAAGTTCAACAACCGGTTCTGCACCTGGTTCTGCACCTCAATTATTGTGGAACAGAATTTTCCTCTGAATTCTGCCAATCTCGGTTCGTCTGCAAATACCGTCGTTTTCCTCAGGTTGCGTTACTTATCACTCTCACGTTTTCCACGCAATTTGGAGCCTCACTCTTTGAGAGTTCCTACCGAATTCACCCGATCGTCTGCCTTCCTTGCCTTCTCATGCTCAGCGAAAACCGTCATGGCGGCTGCCCTGTCTTCGCTCTCTGACTCCCTGTCAACTGGACTTGGACCTCCACTGGGCCACTCTCTGGGCAGCTAATTACCTCTGATACGACGGTCCGACGCTCGTGAGTAAGCTGGTGCTTGCGCTTAGCTTTGGAGTTTACGGTTGGCACCTCAAACGGGGATTTTTTTGGGATGGTGGCGGCGGCGGTAGTGGTGGCGGCGTCGGTGGTGGTGGTGGCGTCGGTGGTGGTGGTGGTGGTGGTGGCGGCGTCGGTAGTGGTGGTGGCGGTAGTGGTGGCGGCGTCGGTGGTGGTGGTGGCGGCGGCGTCGGTAGTGGTGGTGGTGGCGTCGGTGGTGGTGGTGGTGGCGGCGTCGGTAGTGGTATTGGTGGCGTCGGTGGTGGTGGTGGCGGCGTCGGTGGTGGTGGCGTCGGTGGTGTTGGTGGCGTCGGTGGTAGTGGCGTCGGTGGTAGTGGCGTCGGTGGTGGTGGTGGCGTCGGTGGTAGTGGCGTCGGTGGTAGTGGTGGCACCACCGTCGGTGGTGGTGGTGGTGGTGGCGTCGGTAATGGTGGTGGCGTCGGTGGTGGTGGTGGCGTCGGTTATGGCGGCGTCGGTGGTGGTGGCGTCGGTGGTGGTGGTGGCGTCGGTGGTGGTGGCGACGGGGGTGGTGGTGGCGTCGGTGGTAGTGGCGTCGGTGGTAGTGGTGGCACCACCGTCGGTGGTGGTGGTGGTGGTGGCGTCGGTGGTGGTGGTGTCGGTGATGGTGGTGTCGGTGGTGGTGGCGTCGGTGATGGCGGCGTTGGTGGTGGTGGTGGCGTCGGTGATGGCGGCGTTGGTGGTGGTGGCGGCGTCGCGTCGGTGGTGGCGGCGTCGGTTATGGCGGCGTCGGTGGTGGCGGCGTCGGTGGTGGTGGCGGCGTCGGTGGTGACGTCGGTAGTGGTGGTGACGTCGGTGGTGGCGGCGTCGGTAGTGGTGGTGACGTCGGTGGTGGTGGCGGCGTTGGTGGTGGCGGCGGCCTCGTCTTTTAGCGCTTGGCGTGGGTCGAAATAGGCGCCTGGTATTAGGCGGCCCGGTGCCAATCATAATCACTCCTTCATCACCATCATTCCTTCATCGCCATCACTTGTATTGTCTTTGTTTCTTTAGGTTTAGGGGTAAATTTTAGGTATTATTTTCTGTCTTCTTGTCTTTCTCCCATTTTCCTCAGGTATGATTTAGGGTTAGGGATAAATGTTAGGTATTATTTTCTGTCTTCTTGTCTTCCACCTCGTCCCATTTTCTCCTGGTATGATTTATTTAGGTTTTAGCGGTAAACTTTAGGTATTGTTTTCTGTTTTGTAATCTTCCACCTTTTCCCAGGCGCTTTTGCTTTTCGCTACACTGTCCACACTAAAGGTCATTCCCCACTTGAATAATCCACTTCCAACTAACAAACTCACACACTACAATACTCCCACCCAAAATACCTATGCCTCTTCAACATCCAGCCACTCTACTCATACTGATCATCCTTCCGTCTCTCTCTCTGGTCAGGACTTGATTCAGTTCATGTGAAACAGTTGCAAGATTCAGTTCATGTGAAACAGTTGCAAGATTCAGTTCATGTCAGACACAGTTGCAAGATTCAGTTCATGTCAGACACAGTTGCAAGATTCAGTTCATGTGAAACAGTTGCAAGATTCAGTTCATGTGAAACAGTTGCAAGATTCAGTTCATGTGAAACAGTTGCAAGATTCAGTTCATGTCAGACAGTTGCAAGATTCAGTTCATGTGAAACAGTTGCAAGATTCAGTTCATGTGAAACAGTTGCAAGATTCAGTTCATGTGAAACAGTTGCAAGATTCAGTTAATGTGAAACAGTTGCAAGATTCAGTTCATGTGAGACAGTTGCAAAACATTTTGTTCTTTTAAAAAAAAATTGTTTGTTCAAAAAAAATGTTCTCATACATGTTGTCTTTGTGCATGTCATTGAGGAGTGATCGCACTGTGATGTGTTCTGTTAAGGCTCTGTCATGTATTTCTTCCTTTCTTACTTTGTTCTGCCTTACTTGCTGTTGCCGGGCACACTAGCCAAATGGATAAAGCGCTTGGCCTGTAACACGGAGAGTACGGGTTCGAGCCTTCACTTGTCGGTCACTGTTTAGAGACCTTAAGCAAGTCCTTCGCTCACAATTGCTCAGCGCCATCGATGTTCTGTCGCCTCTTACTTATTGCACTTCTGAACTTTGGAAGGAGGGCAATATCAAATACAGTTGTATTGTAGTGTGCACAGAGTCGGCTCAGCAGGTGTGAAGCCTCTATCGTTGATTACGGCGCTTTTGTGAGTTACTAAAAATGCGCTATATCAAGTGTCCTCATACATACATACATACTGACCCGGCATGATACCAAATAGGTAACGATCTGGAGAGGATATATATAGCACTGTTCGTCATCATCAATTTCAAATATTAGAATTAAATGCAGGCAGTTGTCAGATTTCATTATTTAGACCAATAAGTATTGTTATTAGTACAAAATAAGATTAATATTCATATTGGTTTTTTGGTTCCCTTTGTATGGTGTACTGCTTGCCAGACACTTGCCCACAAATTGCCTTCTAGTTGACTTCAGCTTGCCTACAAATTGCCTTCTAGTTGACTTCAGCTTGCCTACAAATTGCCTTTCAGTTGACTTCAGCTTGCCTGCAAATTGCCTTCCACTTGACTTCGGCTTGCCTACAAATTGCATAACACATAAACAAGGCATTCGGCATCCATTTTCAAAATTTATTACTTTGGAAATTAGCAGTATATAGCCCAGGGATGGCAAACCTATGGCACGCGTGCCCAACAGTGTTGCCAGTGAGGTTTTTCAGATTTCCCCAGATTTCGTTCCAAAAAATCCCCAGATTTCCCCAGATTATATAAACACAATTTATGAGACATTGTAACACTATTTAACAGTAACATACCTACTTACAGTTACATTAATAACAATATATATTCCTCAAATGAGTGGATCAAATATACTGACTTGTTATTTTTTTATTGTCACTTGTCAATGACTCAAAGTTGTCGGCGAATCGGCATCCAAGTCGACAACTTCTGTTTCGTTAAGATCATATTATGACTGCTTCACGGGACAGCCAGCGTGTTTTACATAGCATCAACGCCTTATGTTTCTGGGCCTAATCTACATCTTGTATTAACTGGAACTGGAGATTTCTTTACTATTCGAAGAATAGAAGTAAACATTTTTTATGAAAATTTCAAGACAAGATGGTAGACGGTTGATGGCAACGTTTGCACAAAGTGCAAATGAATGACAGACAAAATTATGTTTATAACTTCAAGCCGCTCAAAATGGGCAATGCTGTAACTAGTCTTGTTGTCAAGACCTTGAACCTCAAGACCAAGACCAAGACCTTGAACCTCAAGACCAAGACCAAGACCTTGAACCTCAAGACCAAGACCAAGACCTTGAACCTCAAGACCAAGACCTTGAACCTCAAGACCAAGACCAAGACCTTGAACCTCAAGACCAAGACCGAGACCAAGACCCCAAAAAATCACAGTCGTATCCAGACTTCTATTCCTTACTAAAAATTGTCCAGTCGGACTACTCGTTATTTTAATGAAAACATGAGTTTTTTTCTTTTATTCAAGCAAAACAACTCTAAATGGAGACTGCAGAGAATTCCGAATTCGTATTTACAAAACTCCTTCATGCGAAATGTTACTCCAAATGCCTGTTGAATTTTATAAAAACCAATTTCCTCAGAATTTGCTGACCAAGACGTGACCTGTGGGGCCTCATAAGAATTCTGCCATGTGAAAAAAAAGACGGTCTACAAGTGCTGAAATCGCTAGCACACAAAGCAGCTTTTCAAGAACCGGATGTAAATGTACAAATTAATCATGAGTCTGTTTTGAAATCATTCCATGGTAAATAACCGGAAGTCAAAATACTTGTCCAAAACAACAGTGAAGCCTCATTTACACCATGTAAATACTAAAGCAATAACTGTATGAGTAAGTCAAATCAAATCAAATCAAATCAAATCAAATCAATCTTTATTTCGAAACAGTACAATAATACTAACAATCATACTAACAATCTGTGCACAATCGGTGTGTAACAGTGGAAAAATAAACTAAATTTAGCGTCCATGTGCAACGCTAGGTTGTATTTAGTTTTATCAGCAGAAACAATATCAAGACTTTATTCGAAATGCGAGGAGATGAAGCTGGAGCAGCTTATCGAGTCATCCCCGCTAATTAACACTTTAATCAAATTTTACAAATTTTACAACGAGATAAATAGTAGGCATAAGAGTTCAATAGGACATATAGATTGAAACAATCCTAACATTCACAGGTTAGCAGTAATGGGCAATCAGGGATGATTTAAGTGCAGATTTAAAGATAACATAATTTCGTAAGTTACGAATATCAGCGCCAATAGCATTCCAAAGTTTGGGGCCAGCTATTCTAACGGTGAATTGTCGAATTTTGGTCCTGCATGTTCCAGACCGATAGTTGTGTCTAAACCTTGTATAATGATCGTGAACTGAGGCATTTTCAATAAAGTAACCAGCAAATAGTGTTGGAAGGGTCCCGGCATGATGCCTAAACATGAGAAGTCCAAGCTGAAACTTATAAATGTCATAAATGGTAAGCAGCTTAAGTGACTTAAATAAGCTTCCACTCTCTGCATAGTAATGGGACCCACTGATCATTCTGACGGCCCTTTTTTGTAGAAGTAGAAGGGGTCGGAGCTTCGTCTTATATCCACCTGCCCAAATGACATTGCAATAGTTTAGGTGAGGATAAACTAACGCCGTATATAGCAACTTAAGAGATGTGGCCGGCAATATACATTTAAGCTTATATATTATACCAATGACTTTGGATACCTTGTTGGTGACATGTTCTATGTGTGTAGACCAGGAGAGACTCTCATTGATAATAACACCCAGAAATTTTACATGAGTTACACGACATAGCTCAGTATTATCAATTTTAATCACAGGGATAGAAGATACTACTATTCGTTTTCTTCTTGTTTTAAATAGAACATAGTTAGATTTTTTACATTTAATGATAGGAGATTTACATGGAACCACAGAGCTAAATGCTCGAGTTCCTGGTTCATAGAGTGGAAGAGATCCATATAGATTTTCCCAATTAAGAATGCAGAAGTGTCATCAGCAAACAAGATTAAATTCAATTTCTGGGAACAATTAGTAACATCGTTAATATAAATCAGGAATAGTAAAGGACCCAGGTTAGACCCCTGGGGAACGCCACATAATATTGGTGCAAGGCTAGACAGAATCCCAGCAAAGTAAACCTGTTGAAACCTGCTAGACAAGTAAGATCTAAACCACTCCAGTGCAATACCCCGGATCCCATAATGTTGGAGCTTTATAAGTAATTTTTCATGGTCCAAGGTATCGAAGGCCTTGGACAAGTCGAGGAATACACCCAAGGTGTAGTCTCCACTGTCCATGGCCTCCGAAATTTTATCAATTACTTCTATTAGGGCGAGACTAGTGGAATGATTTTGTCTAAAACCAAATTGCTTTTCGTATAGTATCCCACTTCTGATGAGGAAATCATATAGCCTTTTATACATAATTTTTTCCATGATTTTGGAGAAACATGATAACTTTGATATGGGGCGATAATTTATCATATCATAACAGTCACCTGTTTTAAAAATTGGGGACACAGTTGCAGTTTTGAGATGAAGTGGGACAATACCCGTTAGGAAGGATTGATTAATCATATGAGCTATTGGTAGAGATAGGTTGGTCACACAACTTTTAATCACTTCCACGGGGACTATGAGAGAGCCAGTAGCTTTGGTATTTTTTAGATTCATAATCGTAGATTGTATCTCAAGCTCGTAGGTAGGGGTTAGGAATATTGAATTAATGTTGGGTTCTTTTAGGTAATTAGAGACTGTGCAGGTAGTGGGTGGAATTTTGGAAGCAAGTGTAGGCCCTATGTTAACAAAATAATTATTAAAAGCTTCAGCAATCATAGTTGGGTCCGTCACAATCTTGTCATCGATTCGTAAAGAAGGATTATTTTGCTGGGGGCCTTTTTGGTGTAAGGCCTCTTTCAGAGTCCTCCATATGCCTTTTAAATTACCACAATGAGTCTCCAGCTCAGTAATGTAGTATTGCCTCTCACATTTTCGTAGGATAGCGGTCAGTTTATTTTTATAAGATTTATATCTTAGAAGGGCATCGTTATTTTTATATCTTAAATATTTCCTATATAATATATTTTTCTTTCTACAAGATTTCAATAATGCCTTGGTTATCCATGGGTTAGTCTTAGCCTTATATAGCCTAGCCCTATGGGAATGAGGTGGGAAGCAGGAATCATAGAGTGTATTTAGCTTATCAGTTAACAGGATCGAAATTTCATCGGGGTCCTCCAAGGCATAAATGTCATTCCAGGCCTCTTGACCAAGTTGTGTCTGAAAGTTATCATAAGCCAATTTGTCATTAGGGCGAGAAATTACATAGTTATTTTTACGTGTATGTTCGAGTTTACAGTTCAAAACAACAAAAATGGGTAAATGATCACTTATATCTGCGTACAAAACACCTGGCCACTCATCATATTTTAATCTGTTTGAGAAGATATTATCGATGAGGGTACTGGAATGGGTGGTTATTCTTGTTGGTAGGTTGATGATAGGACGAAAGCAGAGAGAGGACATTGTGTTAATGAAGTCACAAGTAGGATGGTGCGAGTCATAATTAATCAGGTTAATATTAAAATCACCACAAATATAACTGTCACCTCTAATATTCTCTAGGTGGGCAGTTAGAGAAGCCATATCCGAGTTAAATTGACTCATATTAGTGCCTGGAGGTCTATATAATGCCCCAACGATCATTTTAGGCCTATTTGGAGTTGAAATCTTAAGTATTAAGATTTCTACAGGACTTTCCCAGTTAAGGTCAATGTCCAAAAGTTGTGCTTGCATACATTCATCGACCAGTATTGCAACCCCCCCACCTCTACTGGATGATCGAGACCTCATGTAGGCCTTATAGCCTGGGTAAGAGATTTGGGTCTCATTGTCTTCCATAGACCAAGTTTCAGTAAGGACAATTATATGAAATTTACTTTTGATATTTTTAACATACAACCATAACTGGTCTTGATTTTTGTTATAACTGCGTATATTTAGGTGGAGAATTTTGATATTGGATTGAAGACTATAGTCTTCAATTAATTTATTGAAACTATCTTCAGTATGGTAGTTAGAATGAGACCTTGTAGCCGGATTAATAAGGTTTAAATCAGGATCATTGTCTCTATTGCCCGTAATGAAAACCCCATCAAAACCTCTAGGTCCACCCGTTGGAGCATCGATAGCGTCCCCCACAGTAAGGCAAGAATCCCCCCAATGACATCACCATCAGTCAGGGACCCATCATCAGCCAAATAAAAGGGCAGGTTACATAACAGGCAAGCATTACAGAATCGTTCATTTATATCAAGCCCCGAAGATGGGCCTGATTTCAAACAATTGTTACACATTCGGTCAGCTATCACATAATCAGAACCGCAGGAGAAGTTAACTAGATTAGATGCCATAGTCAATGTGATAAAGATGTGTCACGTAATCGGCCCAACACACTATCATCCAAGCTCTTAGCGCAATTACTTTATGGAACTTAGGATAAACACTAATCACACAGTTGTACATCATATCAAGTTTCACATGAAGAAAATTCCCTTTAAAATAATTAAGTACATCCATATTGTAAGAAATCACACAAAGAAAATCAAATTCAAAATAAATGAAGACTTCCACATTGAAAGTATTGAAGTAACAAAAAAATCTAAAGTACACATCGGTGCTAGCTCCAGCACAATGGTGGGAAAGAAAATATAAACCAAAATAACCAAAGATATGGAATACCATGGCATTTACTATATGCCAAAGGTCTTGGTAGGTCAAAAGTCAGAGTTGACAAGAGGTCCAACTCCAACGGGAGACCACCGGAAGCATAGGGCAGTGTACGACGGAGACCTGACTCAGAAACTGCGACTCAGGTAGGTCTTCACTAGGAATGAGAACGGTTCTTTTTTGTCGACTTTGTACTAGGGATGGAGAAGGTTTGGTGAGGTCAGGTTCACAGAATTGTGTGTAATCTGCCCTCGAGTCGCTGAAATCTGAAAGGTTCATTTTGTGTCAGCTTGTCAGCAAGTGTTTTTAACACCGATGATCAGGGCCTAGTGTAGGAAAACTACTCCGGTAGTTGTTCATTTAGCGTTAAATGTGGAGACACAATTCGTTTGTTGCTATCCTTATTGGTGGTGATAAAGATTTTCCCGTTCCACGACCACATGTCTTTGATTCTGGGATCTTTACGGTACTTTGAGAGAAAGTGAGCATTCAGAGGAGTAAGATCCTCCGTAATGGTTTGACGAGTACCTTTGAGTTGCCGTCGTGATCTGAGGATTTTGTCACGGGTCATCTTACAGACCAATGACACGACTATCACAGGTTCAGGATGCAAGTTTGAAGATTTTGACAAAGTTTTCGACTTTATAATGGTGATATTTGATATGTCAGATGATTTAACGTCGTGAGCATTCAGTTTATCACGAAAAAATGCCAAGATTTCTTCAGTGACTGATTGAGGATGAACCACGAGACCTGTAATTCGCAGATTATGACTCCTTGCTAGTTGGTCAAGGTCATTAACTGAACGACTGAGTAGTTTATCAGTTTCGACCAATTTGGTAACTGTGATTTCAGTGGCTGCAATACTATCTGAGCCAAATTTTAGTTGTACGAGTTGCTCCTCTATCCGGTCCATGCGGTCCGAGTGAGTCGAAATGGTGGTCATGAGATCACTTCTGAATGCCTTGAAGTCATCGTCTAGTGTACCCACTTTCTCGCTAAGGTTTCGAATTTCTCCAGAGATTTTTGACATGGCTTCGGTTACTGCCTTTGAGACTGCAGAGGTTACCGCCTGTGTCACTGTTTTTTCGATTAGGAATGATATGTCTGGTATAATCGCAGTAAGTAAACTTAATTATTGGATAAATTTTTAAAATTCTTGCCGTTTGTTAAAATTAATGACTGTTCATATTGACAAAAGTCTTGGTCTTGGTCTTGCAAAACCAAGACCAAGACTTTGAACCTCAAGACCAAGACCAAGACCTTGAACCTCAAGACCAAGACCAAGACCTTGAACCTCAAGACCAAGACCAAGACCAAGACTTTTAAAAACGAACTCGAGTGCACTCGAGACCAAGACCTTTGTCTCGAGGACAACAAGACTGACTGTAACTGGATCACATAGGCAGCACTGCGCTCTGGTGACATTTTTTGAGCCATTGTGCTGTCTGGAAACATCTGCTTAGGCTACTATATTCTATCAAATGATCTGCTTATGTTCAGCATTGTGTTCTGCCAAATGATCAGCTTATGTTCAGTATTATGTTCTGCCATGAAAGCCGTCAACAATATCTCCACTTTAGCAATTTGTCTTGACGACCGGGCTCTTTTGGTTTGTTGAAAAACTTGTTAATGTTCAGAGTTGTGGCGTGCATGTCGTTAACCTGCTACAACTACCTCGCGTACATTCATCATCGCTCATCCATTAACAGAAATTTCAAACTATAACAGGAAATAGAAATACAATCACTACAATGACTAGATAGTTGATGACGTCATCATGGGCGCGACTCTGCGAGGCCCGTGAGTGCCCAGCACCACCAGAAATAGGCCATGCGAGGCCCGCCTATGCCCGGGCACCACCAGAAATCAGTCCCCAAAGAGCCCTTTTTAATAGATTATTTTGCTAATATTTTATAAAATAATATAACGTCTTTGTTATATTTTAATCTCAATTAACTTTGTCACTCGTCCTGTAAGTTTTATGCTTTCAGTCTTGTCTCAAACACGACTGACACACTTGTATACTAGGCCCTATAGACACAAGGACGAAACTGCTAGCTTATCGCTTAAAACAATCTGCAACCATTTGATCTCCTGCAAGGCTGCAACAGCCTTTGCAAAAAGAAATTCGCAGTTTAAAAAAAACCAGGGAGACCTAGAGAAAAGTCATTTAGTTGTGAATCATTGTAACAAATAAAGACATTATAATTATAAAACAAAAGAATTAAGAATTGATACTGGAGAGAACCATGGCATTTTGTAGCACTGTAACATTTCCATTGGAATTTTTGACATGAGTTGGACATGTCCCATCCACCTTTAACAGTGAGGGGACATAGTATACAGCTGTCCCCCAATTTCTAAAGAAACTTTTTGATTGCTGTTTTTGTTAATAATTTCCAAGTGGAAACTTGACCACTGAGACCAGGCAGCTGACACGTCGATATATCAGCACGTTGCCACCAACAAATAAAAAAAATTAATGAGTTTTGTTCATTATTATTCTGTTTACAGGCCTACTGTTTCGTACTATGTTACTACTAAGTCAATAAACTTTAGATTTGAATTAAGCTTAGTTTGCATGCGATTATACAATTTGATGAAACTATATCTACATGCCGTTACAAAGTGCCTGCTCCTTTCTTTTTAACGCATTTTTCGTGCACAAAAAGAGGTCAAAAATTTTTTCCGCGCTCACGCGCGATTTAATAGGCCTATTGTCCCAGTTCAAGTGTCCCCCTACCTGTCGAACAATACCGCCGCCTCTGTGTAGATTGCAGTGCAGATTCTACTGTCAAAGGGATAATTTCAATAAGTGTATCCTAACCAAATCCAACAAATATAGAAAATCCAAAAAAGTCTAAAAAATTATTTGACACTGGACGAGAAAAGCCACATATTTGTAATTTGACATTAATTTGCCATTATAATTATAAAACAAAAGAATTGAGAATTGATATTGGAAAGAACTATGATTTTTGTAGCATTGTAACATTGTAACGAAAAAAGACCAAAACATTTTTTTCACTCTCTTTGGGCACTCACACTTTTTGGGTCAACTCGGCGCCTATGGACGTCATTGAGATGGTTTTAAACAAGAAGTGCCTTTGGTGGAATGAAAATTATACAGCGCATTATTTTTTACATTCAATTACAATACAAACCATGGTGAAAGAAATACAATGCTGCTAACGAACTTAATACCGCTTCGCCCCTTAGAATCACATTTCATCCTAAATTTACTCGCATAATCGTAATGTCACTAGCCCACGATCTCACGTGCAGACATGAATTATAATATTGCTTTGCATCAGCGAATAATACGCTTCATAAACATAACTATTGTTAACGATGTTCGCCTATAGCCATCCGGATCGTATTTGTTACGGATTAGATTTCGCACGTAAGTAATGCGAAATTGCATCCTGGCAACAGAAGTGGGCGTGGCCGGATCGTTTTTGTTGCCGGATAGTATTTCGCATGACACCGGCAGCACATCATCGATAGCGGACAACATTCGGTCCCTGTTGAACGCGTTCTTAAAGTCCAACTTTACTAGGATGGATTCTGACGGCACTGTTTCCAGAAAGCGCCTCGCAGCATGGGCTGCCGCCTCTCCTCCTCCTGGAACGCCGACCCCGACCTGCCATGGCGCCAGATAGGCAGTTGCTTTGGGGACAGCGTAGGCATTTGCGCATTTGGACGCCAGTCTACGCCAGTAATAGCCTATTACGATCGGGCGTAAACCTCCTGAATCTTTTCGGAGCGCCATGAGAGTGCCGCCAAAAAGTAATGGTCTGTTGCGGGCACACGCCTGCCAGAAGGAGGTTCACCAGGCCAGCGATTGCGGAGACAAGCTCCGATCCCACCTCGGAACAGCTCACCAGGTCCGACAAATGCTGGGGTCGAAGTCCATCGGGTCCTCCCGCGGAGCATAGAGGGAAGGAGCGAATCCGGCCGAGCACCTGCTCCTCTGAGGTTTGGAAAGGTGCATCGACTCGTCCTTCCCTGGTGGTCGGTCGGTCGGGTGGAGGCTCAGGGTGTTTTGTGCGCAATTCTTCCAAGGTTTCCGGGCCAGCCGATACCGGCCTGTCGTTAGAGCACAGTATTCTGATGGCTGCTCTGATGTTACCGTCCTCTAACTTCGATGCTACCGTCGCTGCCACGCCCTCTCATCGCCCGGTCTAGAGCAGACTCTGTGGTTGTTGCTGCTGGGCATTTCTG
Source organism: Allolobophora icterica (assembly GCA_963556255.1). Taxonomy (NCBI): domain Eukaryota; kingdom Metazoa; phylum Annelida; class Clitellata; order Crassiclitellata; family Lumbricidae; genus Allolobophora; species Allolobophora icterica. The sequence goes on along the minus strand of OY744607.1, from coordinate 23,136,300 downwards.
AGAAGATTTATTTCCTTTTGAGTTGCCAGGTAGTGGGGAAGTCTTCCACCCGCCTTTTGATGGTTGATGTCAGACTATGGCTGGAAGCGGCGAGATCTCTCCTAAACTCATGAGCATCGAAGCTCTTCCATGTCCTGCGACTCCGAGTCTTGTAGACAGGCGCATTCCTCCTCTTGTTGGTTGTTCCAGGATGGCAGCACCATAAGTTAGCAGCATCTGGATTCATGGCGTCATTCAGAATTTTGTCGATGATAGTGGTCAACAATCTTCCGGTGTGCGGTCTGGCAGCTTTTGGGATGCGCTTCAGCAGTCTTTGTGGCAACGTGGGGTGTGTGCTCTTGTCCTGGGCCGAGCCACCGTTCGTCATCGGGTCCTGCGGCCGCGTGTCCTGCGGCGTTAACGGGTCAGTGCTCGATTGATCGCGGTTTTCCGTCTCATGACCTCCCTGCTGGCTAAAGTCCACTCCAAGGGGCGGTTTGTTTGACCCCGGGCACGGTTGGTTTCGCGTGCCACGCCGGTGAACTTTCCCGTCTTTATTGTGCAGTTGTCTTGCGGTCCTGCACACGCTGCAAACACCGCTTGTTTTCTGCGAAGACCGAGAGGGTGTTGGGCCATCCATTCTGGACCACAAAGAGACGAGAGAAACAACGGACCAGGCAGACAGGCAAGCAGGCAAACAAACCAGCCTAGCCAGCTGACCAACTCGCCTGGCCGCACAGGTGCAATGGGGGCGTGTCTTTCGCTAATCAAAGAACGGCCAAAGTGCCTTCAAAAATAGACAGACGGTTATAGAAGACCAACCAGCAAACTGACCTGATAAAATCAAGCTTTAAGCGAGAACAAGAACGGAGAAATTCCGTGCAGAAGTAGTGCAAACATCGAATTAAAATCAAACTTGAACCTTCTCAAATGCGTATGCTTATTATTATTATTATTATAATTATTATTATTATTATTATTATTATTATTATTATTATTATTATTATTATTATTATTATTATTATTATTATTATAATAATAAGCTTATTATTATTATTATTATTATTATTTATTTATTATTATTATTATTATTATTATTATTATTATTATTATTATTATTATTATAATTTGAACGGTTGAGTCGTATCGATAGCGTATTAGCGAAGTTAATATCGAACGATGCGAAAACGGTGAGCCGATCTTAACCACGAAGACGGCTTAGAACTTGCGAATACGTTTGAAGTCGATTATAGTTAAGTGTTTTGTATAATCGAAGTAGGGCTGTACCAAACATTCATTTTCCATTCGCTTCAGGGCCGAATAGTGGGTCAAATAGCTATTCGGTAATCGGCCGAATAGTAGCGGTCGGACCGAATACGAATAGTGGTCACGTTACATCTCTTTCTGCATATGCGGCTGCTAGAGCGAGTGGCCTAAAGTAACTCTCTCATTAGCATAATATATGCTGGGGTTGCAGCCTGGCGTTGCCTACTCTGCTTGGACCGCGGTATCGCAGTGTCAGTTGTCTCAGCTGTAAGTGACAATTTTTAAGTTTAGTTATATTAGTCCCATTCCTAGTTTGCACAGACTGGCAGAAGGATGCAAAAATTACATGTAGTTAACTGTTTACTTTTAGTTTATGTATTAAATTTACTGAACTGAAACTTTTGCTTACATTTGAAACTTATGTCGGTAGACCTAGTTTGTACACTATTAGTATTCGGCCGAATAGTTGGTCCAATTATTCGTATTTGGCCGACTAGTGATAATCACCTATTCCGTACAGCCCTAATTCGAAGGGAACCTTGAGGAATCTACTTCGATTCGACAAGCGGAACAGACTTTGTTCGAACTACGATTGTTTTAGAGAACGTTGTGGTGAGATTTTGCGTGAAACGACAGATCATCTGCGACTAATCAGAAGCTATAGATTCAGCGTGAGCAACATGGGCGACGCCTGCGTTTCGTGATAACTCAACAAGAAGAACGGTATTGAACTTTCCATGCGGAAGAAAGATGCATCTTCAACGAGGGAGAATAACTAAGTATCATTAAATAATATAGCATTTCAGATTAATTATTTCCTGATCTAAGTAGATAATATATATTCAGAGATTCATTAACGATGTTGTGACTTATGTCATCTAACACTATCTTGACTGCTTAATTACAAATTTAAATTTCATTGTACAACCTTTTCTGAATTGACAGTATGATAAGATGACCTAAATGAATATTAAAAGGGGCTTTGTAGGATTGATTAACAAATAACCAGTGATAGGATCAATATCCGTCCCTAGGTAATTATAATCAAATAAGGGAGATGATGAGTTACAAAACTGGTTGGCTCGTCCGCGGGATAAAAGTACAAAACTTGGATTGTATACCTCTGTAGAAAACGAATTTTAAGAGATCGTTGTAGAAGCAGAAACTTGTTTATAGACTCACGTGCATACAAGTATTGGAGAAGAAGTAGTTCCGATAGATAGTTGGTAGTGTGACGTTGTGCTTAATTAGATTGCTGACACTCGACTGGTTGAGGTAAGGTCACGCGAGATCTATTGACTGTTGACGCTGGTTGACGTGTATATCTTCTACGCGTATCTCTCTGTGGTAATTTTCCAGCTCCTTATTTAGGCAAAAGTAGGCATCGGGATAGGGAGGGAGGACATTACTAGCGATAGAGAACTGTAGAGGGAAGAAGGATAATAGGATATCACTGGCGACAGAGAGATGTGGAGAGAAGGAGGACACTAGGACATCCCTGGCGAAAGAGAGTTAAAAGACGCCGGCCACAAGACGCTGCGGAGGGTAGGAGGACACTAGGACATCCCTGGCGAAAGAGAGTTCAAAGACGCGTACTTCTACTAATATCAACACGGTTTGAAAATACTTGACCAAATGTCAGATTTGAACTAAAATTCCGCAAACTAGAACAGCTCGAGCAGTCGGCTAGGTAGTTTATTATGAGTAAGCGCCTATCTATAATGCGTGTGCAATGATAAAACCAACAAGTCAGATGAACAACATTTTCTTACTATTATGAGGAATCCTAATCATGTGCTGCGTGACCTGCTCCCTCTCCTCCGCAAGGGTGGACACAACCTTCGAGAAAGACCGCATAAATTTACCCTACCCGAAAAAGATGATAACAATTTTATACCACGTATTCTCTATAAGAATGCCTACTGATGCTAATTAGCTGCTGGTGAGACTACAACCCCGTAGCTTAATTGTTCTAGTTGCGTTATGTCAGCTACGATGGTTCAATAAACGAGTATTCATTCATGGTAGTTGCTCTGCTTTTAGTATAACACTAGTCTTTAGTATTGTTGATGGTTGGAACAATATTAAAAAAAATTTCGATACATTCTAAAACAACTGAAGAACAGAGGCGGCGCTACACTAGGGCGCGCCAGGGCAAATGCCCTGGTAAAAAAGCATTTGCTCTGGTCGATGCCCTGCCAGAATTTTTGACCTGTTCGGGCATATTTGTTATATATCCTGAGATGTAAATTCACTTATTTCACTGAAATGTTAAAATTTGCTTTACAAATGCCAAAAAGCGTTCAGGTTCGGGGGACCTTCGCCCATCTGACCTTCTGACTATAGACACAAATATAACTGCGCTGGGGCGATTTATTGCAAGCGCGGTAGCGCGATCTTATAATATGGTTACCATTTAGGCTCGCGCTACCGCGCTCTCCATAAATCGCCCTCTGCACTGGTTACTTGTATGACTGCCCTGGCTATGCCCTGGTTACAAAAACTGTCTGGCGCCGCCACTGCTGAAGAATCGCGATATATTTGATGTGAAACAATTAATGTTGCAATTTAGAAATCATAATTGATATACAGGAACGGTAAAAGTGTGCAGGGAGTTGATACAGAGAGAAACACTGGTAGACAAGATCGGAATAAGAAGACTGAGAGGGTTTGGGCACGTAACAAGAATGGACGACAAGAGATTACCAGCAAGGGCATTAAATTGCCACGTGGAGGGTACATGGAGTCGAGGAAGACATACAAAGACATGGATGGAAAACGTGATAAAAGATCTTAAAGAACAAGACATGGCCATGAGAACGGACCTGGATACTATCAGAATCAGGAAAAACATTGAGCCATCTTGTAAAAACCCTTATCGTCGGCACACACCTGACGGAAGACAGAAAAAGAAGAAGAGGATGGAAATCAAAGTACGGTTAACAGACCAATGAGAGAAAGAGGTAGAGGCAGTTAAGACGGACTAGAGAGAAGGGAGACACTAGGACGTCATTAGCGAAAGAAAGACATCAAAGACGTTACCGGCAAACGTCGTCGACGGGAGAGCGAAGGCGGGGAAGAAGTGGCAGAACAGAGCATTAGCACGCATCAAAGGCTGAACCGCCTGCGTATACCAAAAGGGAAGGGTAAGGGACGGGATCCATTCAACTGGGGCGATCGACCGTCGTACATCAAAGACATGCCGCGTCGACTTGGTCGGTCGTCATAGCAACCTATTGCCCACCGTCCCGGAATGCAAATTAAATTTTCTCAACAATACTGCAAACGATCGTCTTGCTATTTCTCTCAGTGGTATCGACACAGCCAATTTCGATCCTAAACCTTCTGTAGCACAATTTCTATCATCTTCTAGACGCCACGGGGATCCAGATACAGAAACACAAATATGCAAATAGTTTATATGCCGAAAAGTTTTTTTTAGAAATGACAATATCCTGTGGATCATTTAATTTCAGTAAGTACAGTGTTACTGTTCTAGTCTATTTTTTTATTTTATGTGAATACCATTGCTACTGAGTTCTACTGTTCTAGTCTGAAGAAAAAAACAATTAAAGAATATCAGTGTGTGTGAATTTCATTGAATAACTAATGGTACTGCTCTAGTCTGGATAGAACACACATAATTTTCACTGAATATTGTTCTAGTCTTAGAAAACAAATTTTTACTTTTCAGTTTCAGTGAATACTTTTAACACCACTTAACGCATTTAATATCTAACAAAAGTCATGTCACAAATCAGACAATTGTAAATTAAATGTAATAAACAATAATTGCGTAAAAGTGTAGGTATACTGATAGGCCTACTTACAGGGTAACAGCGTGTAGCGAAATCTTATTTATCAAATGACTTGTCTACTTAGTTAATAAGTAATATAGGCATAGAAAGAGCTCATTTATTCAAGGCGGTGTTTACCAAAAAAAGTGGCGCTATAAAAATTAAAGTTAAGTTTGAGTTGAGAGCCGTTGGTTAATGCCAGAGCTCTGGTTAATGCTAATGAGATGGGACGTAATGAGCAATGGCGGATCGGTGGCTGTAACGATCAAGGACGCTAGCCAATGAGAATTCGCGGGTACAGTTTTCGATTTGGAGAGAACGGCGTATGTTGAGTCACTGTTCAACGGATTTGATTTGAGTGGAAGAAACATTAATTTCTTCAGTAAATCTCTAGATGTGTTCAGTGAAATCTATGCGCTTGTCCATAAAGCCCTAGTATCTTTGGATGACATCGCTCCAGAGTCATAGGAACTCGTCAATATTCGCTGAAGTGATAGGATCATAGGACGATCGGAATTCTCTCTAACCGTTGTCTAATTTGGTGTTCGTTTTGAAATTTCGATGCGACCTGCAGACATTTCGATTGCTGAAGATGGTCCTCGTATAAACGATATATCTTTGCCTTGTACTGGTTTATGGTCTTCCGATGCTCTTCCGATGCTCTTCGTTTCACTCTATTCTACACGCCGAAAGGGACAATCTACGATTCAACTGCCTTGAAATGAACTCAGTAGAAGTTCAATTGAACAGTTTCAACTGTGATATGCAACTGTGGCGATCTGACGTTTCGTCAAATGTGACGGCTCAGATAAGGTATGAAATTTAATTCTCATCTAGATTATCAACGCCGCTCGAGGTAGATAGGTTCTGAATTGTTTTGTGAACTTAAATGATTGTCTGAAATAAATTTGCGTTTTAAAGTTACGAAACAACTGGTGTTTATCGGGTAGATTTATTCACTGGATTTATTCACTTAGCTGAATTTGATGTGATAATTATGCGCTCCTCTATCTTCATTAACATAAGCTAAAACGACTTAACCTAGTGCTGCACAGTGGTTACATTAACCAGTGATTTCCCTTTTCTGTCAAATTAGGCAAAAATGCTGACTCTCAACAGCTATTTGTCCCACCCCTTCAAATTCACTAAAATATGCCCTGCTTCCATGCAACTCCACCTGTATTCGTGAAATCGATCTCTACCATCCAGTCAACCCGATCTGCTAGACTATCCTCTTACCACTCTCGCGCGTCTCAGTCATAAGTCTTCTGAAATTCTCTAACACTGCACCTTGACTATGGAAGGATTTCTGTCCAGAATTTAAGAAATTCTCCGTTCCTCCACCAATGCTAGCTTCGTTCATTCAATATGAATCATGCCTGTCGAGCTCTCTCAGACTGTGTGCATTTAGGGTAAGTAAAGTAATTATAAAACGCAACGAGACCTAAAGTCGCCTAGAAGTTGTTGGAGATTCTCAACTGAAATGGATTGAGAGCTAAAGACAACCCCAAGATGTGTAATTGCTTTCAGCTGGTCAGTGCATCACCGACTTCTTTGAGTGCCGATATCTTCTGAGAAACAGCCGATTCGATATGCCCTGAATACAAAAGATAGCGTTTCAGATGAAAGATTATCTATAGCTGCTTCATCTGAGTAGACCCACCATCTACATGGTTCATGGACTCGAATAATTAGAATTTGTCAGGGAACTCCATACGTCGCGCTTTTCGGTAATCTGGCAAATTTCATTCTTAGGACCCAGTGTAAAAGTTTCAAAGCGAAGAGTCCAATCAAAATAAAGAAGGCAATCCTAAGGTTCCGAGTACAATACCATAAGACAGAGGTTAAGCTCAGGAATGTACACTGATTATATATAGATATTGCACTTGGTACTTTTGGGAAGGAGGCAATGAGACACGCGGTGGACAGGTATAAGTTGGGTAAGAGCTCTTGAAGAGCTGGGACTTTAGGCTTCAATGGAAGGCTTAGGAGCAATAGATATGTAAGACTGCTTTGTCTACCTATTATATTGATGTGAGTTACACGTTCGATACTGTCGATCACGACATTCTCTTACAGCGCCTATCCATTTCCTTTGGCTTCTCTGGTAATGTTCTTGCTTTCTCTTGCCTTGCAATTCCCACACCTTTCTTTCTCGACCTGGGTCCTGGACTTGGAAGTCATCCTGGACCAGGAACTTACGTTCACGCGGCACAAAAATCTTCTCTCCCGCAATTGTTATTACCAGCTCCGGCAACTCAAGGTGATCTCCCGTTCTTTGTCCAAAGCTGCAGCTTCCACGCTTGTCCATCCATTTGTTGTTTCTCGCTTGGGCTACTGCAGTGTCATATATGACGGCCTGCCGGATTGAGCCCCTGAATAGAATCCTGCGTCCTGCTCGCCTTGTAGGCCGCATCCCCAAGTTTAGCAGAGTGTTTGCATATATGAGGGATGTCCTCCACTAGCTCCCCTACCCACAGCGCATCACTTAGCGAATCTCTGCCTTGGTCCGGCGGTGCTTTGAAGGCTTCGCTCCTCAATACTTGCGGGAGCTCTGCTGTCCCACCTCATGCTCGCAGCGCCGTTGCTCTCTCCGCTCAGCTGAACTTATTGTTCCCCGCGCGCGAATATCCATACGGCAGCGCCTAGCCTTCTCTGTGGCTGCCCCAATGACCTGGAATGGGCTCCTTTCCAAGCTCCGTCAAATACCGATTGGTCATTTCACCCTGTTTCTTAATGTCCTCAAAACTGTGTTGTTCGACCGCGCAGTGGGGCTGGGAGTGCTCTTGAGTAGGCAATCTGAAGGGGCGCTATATAAAACTGCTCTAATAATAATGATAATAATAATAATAATAATAATAATAATAATAATAATAATAATAATAATAATAATAATAATAATAATAATAATAATAATAATAATAATAATAATAATAATAATAATAATAATAATAATAATAATAATAATAATAATAATAATAATAATAATAATAATAATAATAATAATAATAATAATAATAATAATAATAATGCTCCTAGATAACAATAATTTTTTCCAAATCCTGAGGGATCATTGATAGCTCGGGTAAACAAAAATAATACATGTGTCACATAGACGAAGACACATACGAAGTGTCTGATAGGTTTGATTCTGTAGCGTTAATTATTCTGCATAAGATTGTCCAACGAGCGTGTTGCGAACAACTCTTCTGAGTTCGTACGAGAGTGTTGAAGAGCACAATAAGTTGACGATTACGAAAGCTACGATCATTACGACAGTAAAAGAACTTATATTCAAATCTACTCTAGAGTAACGAATTATAGTGTCAGTTTAGCACTAGACTGATATTGCTTGAACGTTCGACAGATGTTGGTCACTGCCTCATTTTGCTGTCATTGCTACTTGACTCAGCTCAACTCAATTCATGAGTGTCCTATATAAGTGTGAACATTTCCTGACAACCGAATCGTTCGTGTCTTAATCGTGTGGGTCCCTTGTAGCCTTTCCCCCCACACCATTCCTTATTCCCCTACACCATTCCTTATACGATTCAGCGTCGCTGTTTCCATTATTTTTCAAAAACGACTAATACCTACACTTCAGATACACGCACCCCCTAGTGACGCCAGAGGCATAGATTATATAGTTCTGGTTAAATCAACCTCGCAGCTGTTTTCAACAAATCCATGATGCCCTATTTATGTCCTATATAAGTGTGAACATTTCCTGACAACCGAATCGTTCGTGTCTTAATCGTGTGGGTCCCTTGTAGCCTTTCCCCCCACACCATTCCTTATTCCCCTACACCATTCCTTATACGATTCAGCGTCGCTGTTTCCATTATTTTTCAAAAACGACTAATACCTACACTTCAGATACACGCACCCCCTAGTGACGCCAGAGGCATAGATTATATAGTTCTGGTTAAATCAACCTCGCAGCTGTTTTCAACAAATCCATGATGCCCTATTTTCCTCGGTCTACTATCGTGGATCTATCTTTTCAGTCCATTTTAGATATAATGGTACGCAAATGGGGCGGAGAGACGGTCTGGCACGAAGATCAGGAGAACACGGGTTCGATACCCGCTGGCTCCATAAAGGTTGACTTAGCCTTTTCACTCCCTACACTTCTTAGGGGCAACTGTAAAATGAGCAGTAGGAAAGATGGACTCCTCTTGAACTTGGTATCATCTGTTACTACTATATCATGTAATCTTACTGCGTACTTGTCGCTTTCAATTTAATAAGCGAATACGATTATTATTAAACAGCTTAATTTGCGTATATGCATTTACCTTGAGGTAATTGCAGTTCGAGAAACCGTCCTGGGAAACTCTGCACTCTATCAACCATAAGGCCGTTATCTGGTTCTAGGACTTTTCGCACTCGGAAGATTCGCCTCCGGAAGATTCGCCCCCGGAAGATTCCCCCAGTGTTATTTAAGTTTCAGTTAACTTTTCAGTTTCAGTTATAGTTTTAGTTTTGCTAAAACTTTCCAGTTTAGTTTTAGTTATAGTTTTTAAATCTTTTTAGTTTTAGTTTTAGCAGTGTACATTAAAATCAGACGCTCGGTCTCACCTTCTGTCTTTACCACCATAGTTCACGCATTTGTCTGCTAACGCTTGGACTACTGCAACTCGCTCCTCATGGGTCTCCCCAAGCAGCGTCTTCCCCCCTTCAATCTATTCTAAATGCTTCTGCTAGGCTCATCGCTCGACTTCCCCGGTTTGCCCATATCTCTACTTACATGCTTGATGTCCTTCACTGGCTACCTATTGCTGCACGCATCCGATATAAGATCCTCTTCTTTGTCTCTAAACCTCAGCAGCCTACTGCTCCGAAATATCTCTCGAACTATCTACGAAAACCGCTATCTGCATCTTTTTCTCGTTCATTGCGTTCTGTAAATCGCCTTGATCTTTTTGTTCTCGGGGCTAAAACTGCCTTGGCCCAGCACCGGACGTTTGCTGTAGTGGGTCCCACGATCTGGAATGACCTTCCCCCTGTGCTCAGGGCCAAACTAATAACTGGCTTTTCCTCATCGGTCTCGCGTTCCCTAAAGGCATTTCTGTTTCCCCGGGGCTTCTGTGCTGAGAGCGCCTCTGAATAGTTATTCTGCGAGAGGCGCTTTATAAATTTCTAGATACAATACAATGCAATACAACACAAAAAATACTTTTTTTCGCTGAATAGGCTTAGACCGTAAAACACCATAAAAGCGGGTTGTCAGTGATCGGTATCAGAAATTTTAAGAGCCTAGTTACCATCATAGTAACAATCGAATCGCAAAAATTACATGGAAGTAACACACTCCTGTATTTTTTTTTGTTTACAGCACACTATCCCTTGCTAGGTTAGAAATTCCAAAGCTTAGAATCGTCTGAGTCAACTGGCTTAGCACTGCAAGCAGACAGGTTCCCTAACGTAATAGATTTTCCCGAACTTCCCCAACGGATTTCCATTTTTACTACGTTTTCATTTGAAACGGACTGGTAACACTCTTGCTCGAATAACATAAGATCTTGAAATACGCGGTTCGATACCCGGTAAGCTCCGTATAGGCCAACTCAGCCTGTCTCTAAGGGGCAACTGTAAAATGAGAGGGTGCCTTACAGGCTGCCAAGACGTGTGCTATAAAAGATTTTGATAATTGTACTGTCAGATGTTTCAATATTACCGCAGTTTAGCAACAAACACGAATATATATATATATATATATATATATATTCCCGGACTCACTCAAAATAGCTAAAATAACACCAATTTTTAAAAAAGGAGATACAGAAAATGTGACCAATTATAGGCCAATATCAGTTCTCCCATATTTTGCTAAGTATTTCGAAAAAATTGTATATGATAGAATTAGCAATTATATAAATTCGGCGGATTTAATACACCCGGCGCAGCATGGGTTTAGACAGGGGCACTCTACTTCTATGGCACTTTTAGAAATGGAAGATAGAATTTCTAAGGCAATAGACAATAATGAATATTCAGTTGGAATATTCATCGACCTAGCAAAAGCATTTGACACTGTGGACCATAACATCTTGTTAAAAAAGTTATCTAACTACGGAGTAAGAGGGACACAGTTAAAATGGTTTCAAAGTTATTTACAAAATAGAACCCAAAAGGTGGCATGTAATGGTATATTATCAGATATTGGGTATATCACTCATGGAGTTCCACAAGGCTCAAACCTCGGACCACTTCTATTTCTTTTATATATAAACGACCTAGCAAACACCTCAAAAGTCATGCATTTTATACTATTCGCAGATGACACCAATATTTTTTACTCAAACAGCTCCTGGGTATCCCTTACTGAGATTGTTAATAAGGAACTAGCAACTATAAACACATGGTTTGCAGCAAATAAACTCACCCTTAACATTGATAAGACAAATTTCATATTATTTAAATCGCATAGAAAAATCAAAGTAGTTGATGTGGAATTACAAATTGATGGAGTACCCATTACCCAAGTTAAAACTACTAAATTTCTTGGTATATACGTTGATCAACACTTAAATTGGAAGGACCACATCAATTATATCACATTGAAAATTGCCAAAATTATAGGGATAATATCTAGAGTATCATACTTGCTTCCCAAGGACATCAGACTGAACCTATATTATTCACTAACATACCCCTATTTAAGCTACTGTAGTATGATATGGGCTTCTAATTATGAGTCCAGACTTAATAAACTAATGTTACTGCAAAAAAAAGCCGTGAGAATAATAAATGGCTCCCCTCGAAGAGAACACTCTGACCCAATATTCAAGAATTTAAATATATTAAAAATCGATCAAATTAGAAGAATGCAAATAGTAGAATTCGTATATCAGTATGAACGGAACTTACTCCCAAAGTCGTTCAGGGGATATTTTACCATGGGATCACAAATCCATGCACATAACACTAGAAGAGCAGCTACATATCGCCCAATACGGGCTCGTACAAATATAAGAGAATTTAGTATGAAAGCATCAGGGCCACAACTTTGGAATGAGACTCCTCTTGAAATTCGGCACTCTAAAAATCGCTTCGAATTTAAACTTCAACTAAGAGAATATCTAATTAATGTATAGCTCCCCCCAGTTTGATATGATAAAGCCTTAATTAATAGAAGAGACATCTCCAATTGGTAGGCGTGTACGTGCACCGGGGCCCGGCTGTTGAGCCATTTAGTTAAGAATTTAGTTAAGCGAGTTTGAACTTAATTAAGAAAAGCCAGCCATGAATTTAGAAATTATAATACGTTGTATGGGTGACCCCGCCTAGCGGGATTATATCCCTTTGGGGCCACCCTTTGCAACCTTTAACCAGTATTTATATGTTGTATTTATAATCGAAAAGATGTATTTTTCTTGTGGTTTTTTACGTTGATATATGGAAAGCTTGTTACGTTTTGGTTTTTTTTGGTTGCAATAAAGACTTTTTGATTTGATTTGATTGATATATATCGTTGAAATATAGTCTGCAAATATAATCCAATCTCAGTACTGGCATATCGTCGCTTTCATAATCCATAAGTCAGTAATTAAATATATATACATATATATCGTCGCTTTCATAATCCATAAGTCAGTAATTAAATATAAATATATATATATATATATATATATATATATTTAATTACTGACTTATGGATTATGAAAGCGACGATTAGCCAGTACTGAGATTGGATTATATTTGCAGACTCACTGTTCAACAAAACATGGCTTAAGGATTTGTTGGCTTCCTGACAATGATCCACGTGGGCTAGATGCATAGGTCCTATTTAATTATTAGGTCGAAAGACACAAATGGTTATGTGCCCTCTTATATTTCTCTAACAGAGCACTCGTCAGACTGATTTCAAAAGACCGGAAGTAAAGTAGAGAAACGTTATATTCCCATAAATGTTGAACACAGTGGGTTTTCTCGGCACATCGTTGGTTGTTCCGACGATGGAAGGAAGAGAATGGACTTTTGGTTTTATTCACACGCTTTCACAAAGAAGTTGCAATATATTCCAAGCTACTGGACTTCATGATTTGAGCAAAGTCACTTATGTGTTAGAAAAGAAGCAAAAGAAATGCAGTCACTGTTGGTCTCTTGTAGATTACGGTCATAAGCCTGTCTCATAGTAATAACGGGGAATAATATTCTTCAAATCGACTGCCTTGTTGTAGACAACAATTTTAGTTGAATTACGTAACAGCATGACGAAGATTTATGTATTTATAAATGAGAAAAATCGTTGTAGGCCAGGCGAGGCCCCAGAAATTCATCGATGGGGCTCTTCCGTCTTTCTTCCTCAGCGGTGAGCAGTTCATCATCGGTGGATCGGATGCTGCTCCTGGAGAGTTTCCATGGCAACTGTCTCAGACACGAGACGGCTCGCACAGCTGCGGAGCTTCACTGTTGAGCGCATGGTACGGCCTCAGTGCATCTCACTGCGTCGATGGAGCGTAAGTGAAAAGACAAGAATCAGGCATCTAGTCACCAATGAGAACTATTTTAACACGCGCAATGATTGTGTATAATTTGCTTCGTGATTATGCATAATTCATTGTAGGCAAAATACGCAATACATACAAAGTATTAGAGAACTTAGTCGCCTTATGTCAGTTCAAGTACATCTGCTATTTCCTTTTTCAAGAGTTTACATTGTTAGTGATACTCTTGAGGCAATCTTAAACATTCCATTATTACTTCTTGTAGAGCTCCAGGCTCCCTGGGAATAATCGCTGGTCTGCATCAACGATCTGATCTGACAGGAACTCAGTCAGTAGGCGTTTCCTCATACACGATGGTATGTTGACCAATTCTTTTGAAGAAACTTTCCACAGTGACCATTTCAGGGCACCATGTAGGTATGAGATTTGAACGTTCAACGTTCATATTGCTGTTACGCTATGAAATAGAACATCTGTAGACATCTAAAACAAATTGTACTCACAATGAGCGTTACGGAGTTTGGTGGCGGAAATGATTCGATTCACAGTAGGCCTACAATTATTGTTGTTGGTGGATTTTTTAAGATCAATCGAAATAAAAAAAGTGATTTTTGCTATTCATGATTTGCTCTTAGCACGAGGAATACTTAACGGGTGTTCCTACCTATTCCAACGACATCTCCATTATAGTCTTTGCTTCGGCCATTACCATTGGAGGCAATATTCAGCCGGCTCTCCTTCCAGCGGACAACAGCAACAACTACCTCGGCTTAACTTGCGTCATTTCAGGATGGGGCCGCACAAGTAAGAACGCTGATATTCTGTTCTTAAATTACATCGATACTAATCATCGTGAATTTATGTTTAACATAAAGAGGCCGAGACCGAAGAATAATGTTACGAGGCTGAACCACAGTTTCTAAGGTTGCACATCACGAAACCGAAACCGAAGACGCAACAGTTTAGCTAGAGAAGATCCAAGTGCATCTGTACATACTTTGATACCGAATTAGATGTAATTTAAAATTAGATGGTTATAAATTACATGCTCACGTTTAGTGAAATTTCATCTAGCATAGGTTCAAAGAGAACAAAGTTGAGTCAAGGTTATGTATGTGTTTGTAATCACAGGTGCATCCAATATCCTTCCTGATACTCTTCAGAAGGTCTCCATTGAAGTCATCGGAACCGCTGAGTGCCAGGCTCTTGTGGGTTCCATCGGCAATATTTGGGACAGTCATATCTGTCTCTACGACCGGGCTAACCAAGCTGGATCCTGTAACGTAAGCTAATCTTGACGGATTTACTAATGCACACACTTATTGAAGACTTGTATTCTGCTACGAAGTTCAAACAAGTCAAGCTCTTCCTAATACTTCTAGCTTCATCCCAACGGCTTAAATTATAAACCTTAAATGGCTATTGTTTATTGTTGCATTGCAATTGCAAATTTATATAAAAATGTATATACTTCGAGAGAATCTCGTCAGTGGGGCTTCCGACCTCATAACACAAACCACGGTGGAACATTCATGCGCTTAAGAAAATCAGGCGGACGCCAACATGTTCATGTGGAAGGTTATGTGGCAACTTATTCCGACCACTGCTAGGGTTCTATGATGGACTTTCAAAGTGCGGGCCGGTGAAACATCCTGGTCACTTTCGCCGCAGAGGGAAGAAATCTGTGGTCACTTATGGATGACACCGAGACGCGTATCTCTGAAGTGAGATGGAGCACAGTAGTCAATTATGCATAAGCAATAAAGCCTCGAACTCAATGCGTTTCTGCATTAGTATCAGTGCAATTTCTCCCACATGACACTGGATGCCCGAAACTCGGTATCCCGTCGGTCAGCCTAGTTGCAACATGTAATATAGGCTGTAGTTGATCAATATGGAACAGGGGAAAGCCGGCGTAACTGATATTACCGTAGTCAACCCTCGCTGAAGATAAGACATTCAGTACAACCTAACGATGTAGTTAATTGTAGGCCTACATAGGTCTGATATTACCGTAGTCAACCCTGAATACACCCGTGAGATTGTCCCTGTCTGGATTTAGTTATACACTTTTAAGAGGAGCTCTTTCCAAGCTGATGGATTTCGCTTGGGAACGGGCGTTTCATGGTGCGGTCAACCTTCGCTGCGACGACGGCTGAAGATAAGACATTCAGTACAACCTAACGATGTAGTTAATTATATATAGGTCTTACTGATAATCTTTTTCAGGGTGATAGTGGCGGCCCGTTGAACTGCCCAGACGGTGGCACTCGCGTTGCTGGTGTTACTTCATGGGGTATATCGAGTGGTGGCAACTGCCTCCAGAATTACCCATCCGTTTACACCCGCACCAGCACCTACCTGGGTTGGATCGGAGCCAATACTCCGTAAGAAGGAACAATCTCGTCAAGACAACGATTCAAGTCAACAAGCATTTACCATTTACAAAAGTCAATAATAGACGGAAGACAATAGAGACTGTTATATTCACCTGATGAGAACTGAAAATTTGGTCTATTGACTTGTTGTAAGTTGAAAGAATTAATAAACGTCAGCAGCATTGAAGAATTTTTATATTATTGAAAACCAATTCCTACGTAAGCTTGTTTCCTTAGGATATCTTATTCCAATTCTAAAATGGCTCCAATTCTAAACACCATACGCCGTACCCGCCTATCTAACTGCCTATTCATGTTAAGCGCCCTTAAAAGAAGAGCCCATCTTCTTTACACATAGTCAGATGCATCGACCCCTATATAGCTACTCCTAACCTACCTCTGGTAATCATCCCTTTGACTGAAATTATCAACTGCTCCCTTTCCCAGGGGGCAGTACCTCAAAAGCTAAAGATAGCCAAGGTGATCCCTATCTTCAAAAAGGGAGACAAAGAGAACCTAGCCAACTACAGACCCATATCTTAGAGCAATCCGACGCTCTGTCTCCTGCTCCGTTTTACCACTATCATCCACGCCGTCATCTGCTCCAGAATTGACTACTGTAATTCTGTTTTGATTTGGCTGCCAAAAGTCCGTCTTTCCTCCCTCCAGACTGTTTTAAATGCTGCAGCCAGATTAATAGCCCGACTTCCTCGCTGGTCTCATATTTCCTCTTTCATGTTCGATCATCTTCATTGGCTTCCCCTTACTGCTCGGATTCAGCTGAAGGTTCTCACTTTAGTCCTTCGGTCCTGTACAGGCTTAGCACCCAAGTACCTCTGTGACATTGTTCGTCTGCCAATTTCAGCTACTTCCCTCCGTCCATTGCGATCGCTTAATCGACATGATCTTCTTGTACCACGAGCCAGGACCTCTATGGCCAAAACTCGAGCCTTTTCTTGCATTGGTCCTGCTCTATGGAATCAACTTCCTCCATTGACACGTGCCTCTTTATTAGCTGGTGGCCCAAGTGCCTCGTTCCGCTGTCTTAAAACCTCTTTCTATTCACTGGGTCTTTCGCACTGGGAGCGCCTCTGATTAGCGAATACTGTGAGAGGCGCTTTATAAATGTTTAGATACAAAACAATACAATACAATACAATATCGATACTTCCATATTTCTCCAGATACTTTGAAAAAATTATTTATAACAGGCTCAGTGATAATATAAAAAAGACCAAAGTAATTTACCACTCGCAGCATGGATTTCAACAGGGCCACTCAACATTTATGGCATTACTCGATATGTAGAATAGAATATCCAAGGCCATTGATAATAATGAATATTCTATAGAAATATTCCTAGATCTACCAAAGGCCTTCGACACTGTGGATCATTCAATACTACTAAAAAGCTACAAAATTACGGAATTAGGGGAACCCAACTAAAATGGTTTTACAGTTATTTCGAAAACCGTACGCAAAGAGTTCTCTGTAATGGAGTTCAATCACATGAAGGGTACACCACCTACGTAGTTCCCCAAGGCTCCAACCTTGGACCACTTTTATTCCTCATCTACATAAATGACCTAGCCAAAGTCTCCTCCACTTTATATTTTATACTATTCGCTGACGATACCATCATCTTCTTTTCCCACTCATCTTGGCAATCACTGATGGAAATCATTAACATTGAATTGCTAAAAGTTAGTAACTGGTTCACGTCTAATCGACTCACCCTTAACCTAGACAAAACCAACTTCATCTTGTTTAAGTCACACAGAAAAAACAATCCAGCAAAACCTAAAACTGGAAATCGAGGGTGATCCAATAGCGCAAGTTGAGTCCACCAAATTCCTGGGTATCCTCGTCGATCAACACCTTACTTGGAAGAACCACATCAACTATATATCTCCGAAAATAGCAAAAAATATTGGTATCCTTAATATAATATCACACCTATTGCCCAATAACATTAGACTTCAATTATATAATACACTTGTTTATCCTTATCTCTCGTATTGTAACTTAATCTTGGCCTCCAACTATGAATCTAGGTTACATAAAACTAGTCTTATTACAAAAGAAAGCTGTTAGGCTAGTAGCCGGTGCTCGCAGAAATGCCCACACCAGCCCTATCTATGAAGAATTTAACATACTGAAATTAGAGCAAATAAGAGCTATGCAAATAGGAGAATTCTTTTACAAATATGAGCACAAATTACTTCCCTCCTCAGTCCTCATTCGTGGACTACTTTATCCTTACCCATCAGGTTCACACTTACAACACGAGAAACGCTGATACTTACCGTCCAGACAGGGCAAGAACCAATTTAAGGGATTTCTCCATTAAGTCATCGGGCCTGAGATTATGGAATTCAATTTCCCTTAAGATTCGCCTATCGGCCAACCACTATTCCTTTAAAAGGAAGCTTAGAGGTTTTCTAGCTAATGCCTAACCCATCCTATCGACCTACAGACCTTGTAGAGTCTATCTACATTCTATGGTGCCTATAGTGCCTAATCGACCTGCAGCTCCACTCATCATTCCCTTACCCTCCCGTGGAGGGAGGCTATTGTGGCGCGGAGGACCCACTCGGTCCGATTAGGACCGCTTATTGGCCCCCGGACTTTCCTTGGGGCTTATTTAAGACTAGCTGGATTACCCGGCGTTGCCCGGGGTTATAAGTTTCACACCACCACCACCACCACCGCCGCCGCCGCCGCCGCCACCACCACCACCACCAACAACAACAACAACAACAACAACGACTGCTTGGCAATCTTGGCAGTCGCCCTCTGGCGGCGACTGCTTCGCAGTCTTGGAGGCCCTTGTGGCGTCTGGCGACCTGTGGCGGAGACTGCTTCGCAGTCTTGTAGACGCCTTCTGGCATCTAGCGACCTCTGGCGTGGACTGACTGCCTCGCAGTCGCCCTCTGGCGGCGACTGCTTTGCAGTCTTGGAGGCCCTTGTGGCGTCAGGCGACGTCTGGCGGAGACTGCTTCGCAGTCTTGTAGACGCCTTCTGGCGTCTAGCGACCTCTGCCGTGGACTGACTGCTTCGCAGTCGCCCTCTGGCGACGACTGCTTCGCAGTGTTGGAGGCCCTTATGGCGTCTGGCGACCTGTGGGGGAGACAGCTTCGCAGTCTCCCGTGGACTGACTGCGAAGAGGGTGAACCGGGCGTTGGCGTGTTAAAGAAAACGCCAGAAATCTAACCCTCACTGCCGGTCTGTAGTCGGCCTCGCCCTTAGTAAAGCAGACTGGTTGTTTGATATCATCATCATCATCATCATCATCATCATCATCATCATCATCATCATCATCATCATCATCATCATCATAAGTCCATGGGCTCAGCGCCCGTTGGTGTCAATCGCATGTTTCACCATTTGCCTCCATACGTATCGTTCCTGTGCTATCAGGCTCAGCCTGTGTATATCCATTTCGCACCAATCTTTAACATCGTCCAACCATTCTCTGCTTGGCCTCCCTCTGATCCCCGTACCGTCAATTAACCCAAACATGGTTTGCTTGATCAGTCTGTTGTTGTCCATTCTGCACACATGACCAAAGAAGTTGAGCTTTCTTTTCATTATCAGTTGCTTGATGTTTTTGGTGTTTCCAACTCTTAAGCGTACCTCTTTGTTTGTTATCTTTTGTTGCCACCTGATGTGTAATATCCTTCTGTAGCATCTCATTTCGAATGCCAGTAGTTTGTTTGTGTCGCGCTTTCGCAGAGTCCATGTCTCGCATGCGTATAACAATACGCTGAATACGCATGTTTTGATTATTTCTATTTTGGTTTGGATAGTGATCTCACGACTTCTCCAGATACTCCCAAATCCCGCCATTGCTCCTGCTGCCTTCGCAATTCTTCTTCCTATCTCCTTCCCACAGTCGTTGTTCCACGTCAGCAGGCTTCCCAGGTAGACAAATTCTTCCACGTTCTCTAGTGTCTCTCCATTCACCTCCACCACTATCGTGTTATCCCTACTCCCAAATGTCATTGTCTTTGTTTTGCTGTTATTAATTCTCAGCCCTACCGCCTCCCCTTCCTTGTGTAGTGTCTTCACGTTTTCCTGTATGTTTTGGGTGTTTTTTTCTATCAGGTCTATGTCATCTGCGAATATCAAGTTGTTTACCAATGTCCCATGTATTGAGATTCCGGTGTTTTTGTTTTTGATTTTTTCCATCACTCTTTCTAAGTATGTGATGAATGCTGTCGGAGAGATGGGGTCGTCTTGTTTTGCGCCTACTGTGATGTTGAACCATTCACCGATATGCTTGTCCACTGTGACCGCTGATTTCGCCTCGCTGCACGCATGTTTGATCATTTGCGTCAGTCTCCTCCCCACTCCGAATGACTTGAGCACTGCTTGTAGAACATCGTGTCTCACCGAGTCGAACGCCTTTTGAAAATCGATAAAGCAGTTGTGCACTACTTTCCCCTTTCTTTTCGCTTTTTCTGCTATGAGCCTCAGAATTAGTATCTGTTGTACTGTGTTGCGGTCTTTTCTGAAACCTGCCTGCTCTTCGGCCAGATGTTCTTCTACCTGCGGCTTCAGCCGTTCTAGTAAGATGGTCATCAGTACCTTGCTCATATGGTTCATCAGCGCTAATGTTCTGTAGTTGCTGCATTTTGATAGATCTCCTTTCTTTGGGATGGCCACTATGATCGAGCGCGTCCATTCCTCGGGGATTCTTCCCTCTTGTTTGATATACTGTAAATAATTTAGATCTTTGTCTTTGAACATACATGTGTTAAAATTTTGCTGTAAAACCATGAATATACTTCGAATCGATCGTCATTAAATTTTGTGCGAAAGTAAACAACTGATGCGCATTATTAATGACGTTGGGGAATAACGGCGCCATAAATAGAACCGCGGTGTCGTTATGCACATTATTAATGACGTTGGGGAATACCGGCGCCATAAATAGAACCGCTTGGCAGTGGAATAGGCGAGCTTGCGCGTGATGGACGGTCGGGTGGGTAGAGTTTTGGGGCATTTTCACCATGGTAGGGGTGAAAACGGGGGACGCGAACCCCTCCACTGGGTGTCCGAAGCCGAGGCCGACACAGCAGTGAAGGTTTCGAGTGAAAAGGTGCAAAATTGTAGAAGTTAAGCCCGGTCAAACAGACACACACACACACACAGAATTGTCGCTTTATTAATATAGATTAGTTAAATTTTGTTAAGATGATTACTTCACTACTTTTAGTCGTACCCTATTGTACGACACCAATGATTTTGTACGACATAGATTAAGATACCAGAGAATTACTTGCACTCTTGAAGTCATAAATTTTGCATTTACATCTTATGTTCAGGTGGCCCTCTAGCGGGACCTTGGTCCCTTTGGGCTTTCCCTTTTGCTTTCCGCTGACTATGCGAAAATTGAATGTGTTATGTATTATGAATTGTATTATGAATTGAATTGTATTATGAATTGTTGCTACTCGGTTGCAATAAAGATATATTCAATTCAATTAATTTTTCAATTCAATTCAACTTTATTGATCCGAATTCAATACAAAAGTACAGTAGGCACCAATCGGAATGTAAAAACATTCGGGATACAATAGGAAAAGCCCAAAAGGGACATAGGTCCCGCTTAATTAGGGCTGCCTATTTGTTACATAGTAATAAGATGGCACCAAAAAAGAAAAAGAAAAATGATGGGGACAAAAACCAGTTCCTGAAAATACTGTCCTTGAGGTAGGCCTATAGTATGAATGAAAAGTAAAGGACTAGTTGAAAATACAAGAAAATGCAAACAAGCAAAACAAAAACAAACAAAAAATCGAAAAGAAAATGCATCAGATGATCAGCATGGCTCAGCCGAGCACCTATTACTGTAAACAGGATTACAGAAAAGAACTTGGTAAAATAAACACACACAAAATAAGCACATCCAAATCAAGAGAATTAAATGTATGCTTACTTAACTAGTCAAGTCCATGTCAACAAACATGAAGTTACAAAAATTAGTTATATCAATGTGCGCACAATTAATTGCCAACTGTGTCAAGCGCAATCATTTTAAACATAGAAACTGTCGTAGCATTTTTTAAAATAGTGATAAACATGGTACCAAACGGATGTCCAGAGGAAGTGAATTCCATATTGATGGGCCAGTAAGCTTAATTGCAAATGATCTTGTGTTTGTCCTAGCAAAGGCGCTGTAGAAGCCAGCTTGGGATCTGGTATAATGAGGATGACGACCAATATGCTTCTTAAAATAGTTATCAAAGACTGATGGTAAACATAAAAATAGAGATTAGAAATTTGTTTATAGAGTCAAATTTTAATATCTTCAAACTAGAAAAACAGCATTCAGTATTTTCTATACCATAGAGGTTCTTAGAAATGACTCTGACTGCACGTCGTTGCAAGACAAACAAACATTTCAGTCGTGAGTAATAATTAGAGGCCCAGACAGGGTTACAATAAGTTAAGTAGGGGTAAATTAGGGAATAATATAGGCTGAGTAAGATGTTTAGGGGCATAATATTACGGATACGATACATTATCCCAATACTTTGGGAAATTTTACCAGAGATATGGTGTATGTGGACTTTCCAGGTTAAGTGGCTATCAATGTAAACACCTAGGAATTTACAGGAGTTCACTTGAACTATCTGCTGATTGTTGATATACATACATGATCATGGGACTTCGACCTGGGACCGAATCAGCCTTTACTATCTGATCGATATTCTTTGAGTGCTTGTGAATAATGTGGTTCCCGTCATTTGGTTTTCTCTGAAAGCTGTAAATATATCAAGTTACGATTACGATTACAGTGTGTGTTTGAGCAGTTAGATTCTTCACTGATTCTTAACCGACTATTGGTATTCCGCACCTAACAACGGCTTACATGCTCGCAACCTCTAAATTTTTCCGATTATATATCCGTGACTAGGTGATACAAGACGATTTTAAAGAAGCTCACCCTATGAGGTATTTTCGTGTAGGTCGTACAATAAAACATTTGGACACCAATTTGACGTTTAAATTGTGTGATTGCTTCTTCAACATTATTCAGCACAACATTAAAAAGTAACCAACGCTGCCACCTATTAACCACACTCGCTACTCTTTGTGCCCACGGTCTCATAACCGAGAGCTACCTAGATATGATTGCTTGTCTCGGAAATACTTCCTTGCCAGGATGCTATACAAATGGCCCTTTTGTATCTTTTATATCTTTTATGTATCAATTCGTAGTAACATTTCTCTTAATTGGTTACATTGTTTGATTGTAATATGAAATATGAAGTAATATGCTGCAATATCTTTCTTGTACAGCGCTGTGCGTTTGCTAGCGCTTCTTAATAAAAAAATATACTTACTTACTTACTCATTTCGATTAGCCTAGATCAGGAGTTTTGCGCCTCGATCGTTCTTTAATGAATCCGACATTATCAAAGTCTTACGTCCAACAGAATCCGTCTAAATGCATTAACGCACAACAGCCTTGTAGGCTATTCGTTCCCAGCAGACGATCTTTGTCTAAAGTCGTTATATTTTTAAATTAATCCAATCAGGATCTTCCACCTCATTTATCATAGTCTCGACATTTTGAAATAACGCCGAAACTTACTCTAATATTTCATCCCTTATAATGCTGGTATAAGATGTTGGTCTATTAATTATCATTAACAGCTTAAACCATTCTGCATTTAACAAACATTCAACAACATCCTAAATAACATTACACAGTCAAATAGCAATATAGAGCTAAGTAAGGTCTAACAGCAACTGTTGTTGAAATATAACAAATAAAATTGTGGAGTATTGTACTGGAGCATTTTGGCCAGGGACGGCAGTTCGCCATGCCATTTGCCGGGACGATGGAAAAACCGGTAATAACCGGCAAAAACCCTAGCAAAAACTAACTTGCAGACTGCAGTTATTGGGATCATGACAAATTCTGAAAAAAAATTAAAAAATAAACAATACTATGGTGCCTTTTACTCTTTGTCAGCATTGTTTTCTAAAAATGCTAATCATGTTCTGACATTTATCAATTTCTCAAAGTGTCAGTCTATTTATCAATTTCTCAAAGTGTCGCTATCAGTATCAGTATCAGTATAGGTTGCCATGATGGTACTGGTGTGACTGTCCAGTTCATCACTGAATAAATTACATGTTCTATATTTAGTGTCCAATCCACGAGGACACGAAACATCCGGTAAAAGAACACACTTCTTTGCTGTTTCATTTTCCAGGCGATTTCTAATCTTGTTGTGATAAACCCAAAGTTAGGAAATATGCGTTCAATAGGTGCAGAATTTGCTGGGGCTGACAGTATACGGGCCCGCAAGTACCAAAAACTGAGCACAGATGCCCAATTTTGTGTCTTTCAACACACCTTTCCACCACAATCTTTTAGAAATTACTTCCATTACCCAGTTTGGCCTGGGTCACCCATGGGATCATGATTGACATGATAAGGTGACTGATATAATAAGAAGTAAATGGAGGTCTTTCCAGACAATTATATTGAAGATGTACACGCGGCTTGGTGACAGTTAAATATTAAGACAAGTAATAGTAGAAAAATTTGTTTTATAAAATCCTAATGTGGCAATAAGTAGTTTTACCAGCAAAAACTTTTTCCAAGACGGGTTTTTCCATGGTAAAATCCATTTTTTCCACCGGTTGGCAAAAACTTGCCAGCCCTGATATCCGCTGACATCTGATGAAAAGGATTGTCTCTGTTAGTACATGATCTGCTCAAGATAGTTCAAGAGCCATAAACTATTCATAAAAGTCACGGGAGATTTTTAGTGGAATTTAAATCAAGAATAATTTTAAAGATTCTGAAAGAATCTAAATTTGAAATTGGCAACCTAATTAAAGCTTTAGAAATGGAGAAAAATTAAAGCGCTTAAACGATATTTTGAGGAAAGTTGAGTTCTTTAAGATTGGGTATACTTTTAAAATGCCAAAAGTACGTAGTTCTTCAAGCAATCTGGTAAATACCCTGCTAATTAAAAATTTAGAAATCAAGAAAAATTAAAGCGATGAACAATTTTTATAGACACCTGTCTTATAAGGAGAGTTGAGTTCTGATAGAAAAATAATGTTTTAATAACAGAATTCAACATAACACAATGGCGAACTTGTCAGACATTAAGCAAGAGAGATCACGTGACTATAACAAGGGGCTGTCCAAGAATTACTGGGCTCTACTGTGCAACATTAATATAACTGTAACGTAATTTACAGTAACTACCAGTTAAACTAGGCTTAATACTGTCGCTATTCTAACACCACACTCGACAGTAACTTTTAAGTTTCAATGTACAAGCCAATCTGGTCGCTTATGTAATGTAGTTTATCTTTTGTAAGTGGTTTAGTCATGACGTCTGCAAGCATCTGATCTGTTGCACAATATTCCAAATCAATGATACCACGAAACTGCAGATCACGAAGATGATGATGTCGAACGTCTATGTGCTTTGTTCGTGCACTGATTTTCTCGTTACATGCAATTTTGATGCATCCTTGATTGTCCTCATACAAAGTGGTTGACTGAGCACATGGTATATGAAGATCAGATAGAAGTTGTCTTAACCGAACTGATCACCGGTTGCTGTCCTGGAGGTTTCAGGTTGCTGAGGCGAATGCGCCTGTCTACAAGACTCGGAGTCGCAGGACATGGAAGAGCTTTGATGCTGATGCGTTTAGGAGAGATCTCGCCGCTTCCAGCCTGTGCAGCATTTTGCCTGCGGCTGGTGAATCTGCAGCTGATGATCCTTCAGTGATGGCGCGTCGCTTCGATGAGCTTGTCAGTGCCCTGCTGGAGGTTCATGCCCCAATGATAGATGTAACCTGCCGGGTGAGAAGCTCTTCCGATCGGTGGTATGACGCGGAATGTCGTGCGGTCAAGCGCCAGGTCAGGAGACTGGAGCGTCGCTACAGAAAACTGCGCTCGGACTACGCCCGTGTACAGTGGATCAGTGCAAGTGCACTCAATTGGTTGTAGCGGGAGACAGAACAGCAACGGGCCCAACGGATCTCCCTGTTGCGGTCCGACTTGTGACGAAATGGTGTATTGGCCGAAAAGGAGCTCTGAGGGTTCCGCATATGCCAGGTCACAAAAATGAGCCAGTTCCGTCAGCACATCATCGATAGCGGACAACATTCGGTCCCTGTAGAGGCTGTTGAACGCGTTCTTAAAGTCCAACTTTACTAAGATGGATTCTGACGGCATTGTTTCCAGAAAGCACCTCGCAGCATCGTAATCGTAATCGTAATCTCCAAACTTCTAAAGCGCCACTCGAAGGCCAAGCGCAGGACACCAGCCTATTCACGAGCGCTACGTCAGATCAGAGGGGTTTCCAGAGAGTAGTCCAAAAGAGGTCCAAGTCCAAATTCCAGGAGGCGAAACCAAATCAAAGGGGGTTTCCAGAGAGTAGTCTAAAAGAGGTCCAGGTCCGATTTCCAGGGTACCAGATCAGAGGGTTTCCAGAGAGTGGTCCAAAGGAGGTCCAAGTCCAAATTCCAGGAGGCCAAACCAAATCAAAAGGGGGTTTCCAGAGAGTAGTCCAAAAGAGGTCCAAGTCCGATTTCCAGGGTACCATATCAGGAGAGGCAGAGTAGCTGTCAAGGCGGGTGTCGTTTACGGCGAGAAGAATTGGAAAGTAGTGATTAGTAGTGATTGGGGGTCGAGAAAGACTGAGAATTGAGGATGATCGGGTGGAGCGGGTTGTCTGAATGGTGAAGAGATCACGAAGGTACTTGGGCTGGGAATATTGTAGGGAGTTGTAGGTTAGTGATAGGACTTTGTAGTGGATTCGCTCTGGGATTTTTAACCAATGGAGCGATTTGAGGATGGGGGTGATATGATGATGCTTGGGCGTTCTAGTGACAGCTCTGGCTAGTGAGTTTTGGATAAGCTGCAGACGCTTGATTTGCGTGGATTCAAGGTTCAGGAAAAGAGAATTGCAGTAACCAAGCTTCGAATGAACAATGGAGGTAGCAATGGTCAAGCATGGGTCGTATGCGTCGGAGGTCACGAATGTGCATGAAGCAGGAGCGCGAGAGGTTGGAGATGTGGTTAGAGAAGGAGAGGTGTGGATCAAAAATAACACCAAGATTGCGAACAGGGGAGTCAGAGGTGAAGGTGAGTGACGATTAGTTAGTCGAAAGGTTTATGGAAGGATCAGGGATTTTCTTGATTTGATCAGGAAGGCCTAGGATGATGAATTCGGTTTTGGAAGGGTTAAGGCAGAGAAGATTGGATGACATCAGCATGGGCTGCCGCCTCTCATCCTTCTGGAACGCCGACACCCACCTGCCATGGCGCCAGATAGGCAGTTGCTTTGGGGACAGCGTAGGCATTTGCGCATTTGGACGCCAGTCTACGCCAGTAATAGCCTATTACGATCGGGCGTAAACCTCCTGAATCTTTTCGGAGCGCCATGAGAGTGCCGCCAAAAAGTAATGGTCTGATCTGTTGCGGGCACACGCCTGCCAGAAGGAGGTTCACCAGGCCAGCGATTGCGGAGACACGCTCCGATCCCACCTCGAGACAGCTCACCAGGTCCGACAAATGCTGGGGTCGAAGTCCATCGGGCCCTCCCGCGGAGCCCAGAAGGAAGGAGCGAATCCGGTCGAGCACCTGCTCCTCTGAGGTTTGGAAAGGTGCATCGACTCGTCCTTCCCTGGTGGGAGGCCGGTCGGGTGGAGGCTCAGGTTATTTTGTGCGCAATTCTTCCAAGGTTTCCGGGTCAGCCGATACCGGCCTGTCGTTAGAGCAGAGTATTCTGATGGCTGCTCTGATGTTGCCGTCCTCTAACTTGGATGCTACCGCCGCTGCCACCGCCCTCTCATCGCCCGCTCTAGAGCAGACTCTGTGGTTGTTGCTGCTGGACATTTCTGAGAAGATTTATTTCCTTTTGAGTAGCCAGGTAGTGGGGAAGTCTTCCACCCGCCTTTTGATGGTTGATGTCAGATCATGGCGTCTTCCTCCTCTTGTTGGTTGTTCCAGGATGGCAGCACCAAAAGTTAGCAGCAATTTTGTCGATGATAGTGTTCAACAATCTTCCGGTGTGCGGTCTGGCAGCTTTTGGGATGCGCTTCAGCAGTCTTTATGGCAACGTGGGGTGTGTGCTCTTGTCCTGGGTCGAGCCACCGTTCGTCATCGGGTCAAGCTTTAAGCGAGAACAAGAACGGAGAAATTCCGTGCAGAAGTAGTGTAAACATCGAATTAAAATCAAACTTGAACCTTCTCAAATGCGTATGCCGCCATCTTGTTGAGCGGCCGTTCCAGAAGCTTATTATTATTATTATTATTATTATTATTATTATTATTATTATTATTATTATTATTATTATTATAAGGCCTATTATTATTATTATTATTATTATTATTATTATTATTATTATTATTATTAATATTATTATTATTATTATTATTGTTATTGTTATTGTTGTTGTTGTTATTGTTATTATTATTATTATTATTATTATTATTATTATTATTATTATTATTTTTATTATTATTATTATTATTATTATTATTATTATTAGTTTTTTTTTTCAATCATTGCGTTATCATTATCCGGTTACATTAAAGTCGGGATTCTGGTACCCCATCGTGCCTAGGCACGCGATAGCATTGAACCTCTGGATTGTGATTGATAGTTTTTGTAACAGGAAGAATGTTTCTCGAGGATCTTCCGTTATTCTCGTCAATCGTCGGCCGAGTTCTTTGATGAACTTATTATGATGAATTTATTATTATTATTATTATTATTATTATTATTATTATTATTATAATTATTATTATTATTATTATTTTTTTTTTGCCCCGAGGTATACAGGATCCCTCAGGGACTTCAATATTAATTAATGTAACATATAAAAAGTCCGGAATGGCCCTATTCTAACTCCTGGCTGGGGAAAGTGCCTCTGAAGGCCATCGCATTATTATTATTATTATTATTATTTTTTTTTTTTTTTTTTTTTCGCCCGAGGCAGCAAGGATCCCTCAGGCTCTAAGAAACTATATCAAGTTAGAGGTTCTCGTCCCCCATGTGCTGATCATATTATTATTATTATTATTATTATTATTATTATTATTATTATTATTATTATTATTATTATTATTATTATAATTTGAACGGTTGAGTCGTGTCGATAGCGTATAAGCGAAGTTAATATCGAACGATGCGAAAACGGTGAGCCGATCTTAACCACGAAGACGGCTTAGAACAGACTTGCGAATACGTTTGAAGTCGATTATAGTTAAGTGTTTTGTATAATCGAAGTAGGGCTGTACCGAACATTCATTTTCCATTCGCTTCAGGGCCGAATAGTGGGCCAAATAGCTATTCGGTAATCGGTCGAATAGTTGCGGTCGGACCGAATACGAATAGTGGTCACGTTACATCTCTTTGTGCATATACGGCTGCTTTAGCGAGTGGACTAAAGTAACTCATTAGCATAATATATGCTGTGGTTGCAGCCTGGCGTTGCCTACTCTGCTTGGACCGCGGTATCGCAGTGTCAGTTGTCTCAGCTGTAAGTGACAATTTTTAAGTTTCGTTAAATAATAGTCCCATTCCGCGTTTGCACAGACTGGCAGAAGGATGCAAAAATTACATGTAGTTGACTGTTTACTTTTAGTTTATGTATTAAATTTACTGAACTGAAACTTTTGCTTACATTTGAAACTTTTATGTCGGTAGACCTAGTTTGTACACTATTAGTATTCGTATTCGGCCGAATAGTTGGTCCAATCATTCGTATTTGGCCGACTAGTGATAATCACCTATTCGGTACAGCCCTAATTCGAAGGGAACCTTGAGGAATCTACTTCGATTCGACAAGGGGAACAGACTTTGTTCGAACTACGATTGTTTTAGAGAACGTTGTGGTGAGATTCTGCGTGAAACGACAGATCATCTGCGACTGCACAGAAGTTAGATTCAGCGTGAGCAACATGGGCGACGCCTGCGTTTCGTGATAACTCCAACAAGAAGAACGGTATTGAACTTTCCATGCGGAAGAAAGATGCATCTTCAACGAGGGAGAATAACTAAGTATCATTAAATAATATAGCATTTCAGATTAATTATTTGCTGATCTAAGTAGATAATATAGTCAGAGATTCATTAACGATGTTGTGACTTATGTCAACTAACACTATCTTGACTTTACTTAATTACAAATTTAAATTTCATTGAACAACCTTTTCTGAATTGACTGTATGATAAGATGACCTAAATGAATATTAAAAGGGGCTTTGTAGGATTGATTAACAAATAACCAGTGATAGGATCAATATCCGTCCCTAGGTAATTATAATCAAATAGGGGAGATGATGAGTTACAAAACTGGTTGGCTCGTCCGCGGGATAAAAGTACAAAACTTGGATTGTAAAACCAGTAGAAAACGAATTTTAAGAGATCGTTGTAGAAGCAGAAACTTGTTTATAGACTCACGTGTATACAAGTATTGGAGAAGAAGTAGTTCCGATAGATAGGCCTAGTTGGCAGTGTGACGTTGTGTTTAATTAGATTGCTAACACTCGACTGGTTGAGGTAAGGTCACGCGAGATCTATTGACTGTTGACGCTGGTTGAAGTGTATATCTTCTACGTGTATCTCTCTGTGCTAATTTTCCAGCTCCTTATGTAGGCAAAAGTAGGCATCGGGATAGGGAGGGAGGACATTACTAGCGATAGAGAACTGTAGAGGGAAGAAGGATAATAGGATATCACTGGCGACAGAGAGATGTGGAGCGAAGGAGGACACTAGGACATCCCTGGCGAAAGAGAGTTCAAAGACGCCGGCGATAAGACGGAATGGAGAGAAGGAAGACACTAGGACGTCATTAGCGAAAGAAAAGACATCAAAGACGTTACCGGCAAACGTCGTCGACGGGAGAGCGAAGGCGGGGAAGAAGTGGCAGAACAGAGCATTTGCACGCATCAAAGGCTGAACCGCCTGCGTATACCAAAAGGGAAGGGTAAGGGACGGGATCCATTCAACTGGGGCGATCGACCGTCGTACATCAAAGACATGCCGCGTCGACTTGGTCGGTCGTCATAGGCTCATAGCAACCTATTGCCCACCGTCCCGGAATGCAAATTAAATTTTCTCAACAATACTGCAAATGATCATCTTGCTATTTCACTCAGTGGTATCTACACAGCCAATTTCGATCCTAAACCTTCTGTAGCACAATTTCTATCATCTTCTAGACGCCACGGGGATCCAGATCCAGAAACACAAATATGCAAATAGTTTATATGCAAAAAGGTTTTTTTTAGAAATGACAATATCCTGTGGATCATTTAATTTCAGTAAGTACAGTGTTACTGTACTAGTCTATTTTTTTATTTTATGTGAATACCATTGCTACTGAGTTCTACTGTTCTAGTCTGAAGAAAAAAACAATTAAAGAATATCAGTATGTGTGAATTTCATTGAATAAATAATGGTAGGCCTACTGCTCTAGTCTGGATAGAACACACATAATTATCACTGAATATTGTTCTAGTCTTAAAAAACAAATGTTTACTTTTCAGTTTCAGTGAATACTTTTAACACCACTTAACGCATTTAATATCTAACAAAAGTCATGTCACAAATCAGACAATTGTAAATTAAAATGTAATAAACAATAATTGCGTAAAAGTGTAGGTATACTGATAGGCCTACTTACAGGGTAACAGCGTGTAGCGAAATCTTATTTATCAAATGACTTGTCTACTTTGTTAATAAGTAATATAGGCATAGAAAGAGCTCATTTATTCAAGGCGGTGTTTACCAAAAAAGTGGCGCTATAAAAATAAAAGTTAAGGTTGAGTTGAGAGCCGTTGGTTAATGCCAGAGCTCTGGTTAATGCTAATGAGATGGGACGTAATGAGCAATGGCGGATCGGTTGCTGTAACGATCAAGGACGCTAGCCAATGAGAATTCGCGGGTACAGTTTTCGATTTGGAGAGAACGGCGTATGTTGAGTCACTGTTCAACGGATTTGATTTGAGTGGAAGAAACATTAATTTCTTCAGTAAATCTTTAGATGTGTTCAGTGAAATCTATGCGCTTGTCCATAAAGCCCTAGTATCTTTGGATGACATCGCTCCAGAAGTTATAAGAACTCGTCAATATTCGTTGAAGTGATAGGATCATAGGACAATCGGAATTCTCTCTAACCGTTGTCTAATTTGATGTTCGTTTTGAAATTTCGATGCGACCTGCAGACATTTCGATTGCTGAAGATGGTCCTCGTATAAACGATATATCTTTGCCTTGTACTGGTTTATGGTCTTCCGATGCTCTTCCGATGCTCTTCGTTTCACTCTATTCTACACGCCGAAAGGGACAATCTACGATTCAACTGCCTTGAAATGAACTCAGTAGAAGTTCAATTGAACAGTTTCAACTGTGATCTGCAGGTGTGGTGATCTGACGTTTCATCAAATGTGACGGCTCAGATAAGGTATGAAATTTAATTCTCATCTAGATTATCAACCCCGCTCGAGGTAGATAGGTTCTGAATTGTTTTGTGAACTTAAATGATTGTCTGAAATAAATTTGCGTTTTAAAGTTACGAAACAACTGGTGTTTATCGAGTAGATTTATTCACTGGACTGAATTTGATGTGATAATTATGCGCTCCTCTATCTTCATTAACATAAGCTAAAAAGACTTAACCTAGTGCTGCACAGTGGTTACATTAACCAGTGATTTCCCTTTTCTGTCAAATTAGGCAAAAATGCTGACTCTCAACTGCTATTTTTCCCACCCCTTCAAATTCACTAAAATATGTCCTGCTTCCATGCAACTCCACCTGTACTCGTGAAATCGATCTCTACCATCCAGTCAACCCGATCTGCCAGACTGCCTCTTACCACTCTCGCGAGTCTCAATCTGAAATTCTCTAACACTGCACCTTGACTATGGAAGGATTTCTGTCCAGAATTTAAGAAATTCTCCGTTCCTCCACCAATGCTAGCTTCGTTCATTCAATATGAATCATACCTGTCGAGCTCTCTCAGACTGTGTGCATTTAGGGTAAGTAAAGTAATTATAAAACGCAACGAGACCTAAAGTCGCCTAGAAGTTGTTGGAGATTCTCAACTGAAATGGATTGAGAGCCAAAGACAACCCCAAGACGTGTAATTGCTTTCAGCTGGTCAGTGCATCACCGACTTCTTTGAGTGCCGATATCTTCTGAGAAACAGCCGATTCGATATGCCCTGAATACAAAAGATAGCGTTTCAGATGAAAGATTATCTATAGCTTCTTCATCTGAGTAGACCCACCATCTACATGGTTCATGGACTCGAATAATTAGAATTTGTCATGGAACTCCATACGTCGCGCTTTTCGGTAATCTGGCAAATTTCATTCTTAGGACCCAGTGTAAAAGTTTCAAAGCGAAGAGTCCAATCAAAATAAAGAAGGCAATCCTAAGGTTCCGAGTACAATACCATAAGAAAGAGGTTAAGCTCAGGAATCTACACTGATTATATATAGATATTGCACTTGGTACTTTTGGGAAGGAGGCAATGAGACACGCGGTGGACAGGTATAAGTTGGGTAAGAGCTCTTGAAGAGGTGGGACTTTAGGCTTCAATGGAAGGCTTAGGAGCAATAGATATGTAAGACTGCTTTGTCTACCTATTATATTGATGTGAGTTACGCGTTCGATACTGTCGATCACGACATCCTCTTACAGCGCCTATCCATTTCCTTTGGCTTCTCTGGTAATGTTTTTGCCTTCTCTTGCCTTGCAATTCCCACACCTTTCTTTCTCGACCTGGGTCCTGGACTTGGAAGTCATCCTGGACCAGGAACTTACGTTCACGCGGCACAAAAATCTTCTCTCCCGCAATTGCTATTGCCAGCTCCGGCAACTCAAGGTGATCTCCCGTTCTTTGTCCAAAGCTGCAGCTTCCACGCTTGTCCATCCATTTGTTGTTTCTCGCTTGGGCTACTGCAGTGCCATATATGACGGACTCCCGGCCTGCCGGATTGAGCCCCTGAATAGAATCCTGCGTCCTGCTGCTCGCCTTGTAGGCCGCATCCCCAAGTTTAGCAGAGTGTCTGCATATATGAGGGATGTCCTCCACTGGCTCCCCTACCCTATAATGGTACGCAAATGGGGCGGAGAGATGGTCTGTCACGAAGATCAGAAAAACGCGGGTTAGATACCCACTGGCTCCATAAAGGTTGACTTAGCCTTTTCACTCCCTACACTTCTTAGGGGCAACTGTAAAATGAGCAGTAGGAAAGATGGACTCCTCTTGAACTTGTTATCATCTGTTACTACTATATCATATAATCTAACTGCGTTCTTGTCGGTTTCAATTTAATAAGCGAATATGATTATTATTAAATAGTATAATTTGCGTATATGCATTTACCTTGAAGTAATAATTTGCAGTTCGAGAAACCGTCCTGGGAAACTCTGCACTCTATCAACCATAAGGCCGTTATCTGGTTCTAGGACTTTTCGCACTCGGAAGATTCGCCTCCGGAAGATTCGCCCCCGGAAGATTCCCCCCGATATTTCGCCCCCCGGAAGTTTCGCCCCCGTCGTTCCAGTTTCTAATCTTAGTTACATTTTCATCATAGATCCCGCTCTAGTCTTAGTTACATTTTCCTCGCTAATCCACCTTCTAGTCTTAGTTACATTTTCCTCGCTAATCCAGCTTCTAGTCTTAGTTACATTTTCATCATTGATCCCGGGGCGAAACTTCCGGGGGCGAATCTTCCCGGGGGCGAAATGTCGGGGGCGAATCTTCCGGGGGCGACATTTCCGTATCCCCGTTATCTTGCATGCATAACATTCTAGTTTAATCTGTTGATATTGTACACCTGTTCGATATGTTCAATCTCCCATCAGCCAAAATTCGCTATAAATACAGAAGATTTCATAAGGAGTTCACTGGTCGTTTCTTCAACCTTCACAGTAAAGATGCGTTCATTTGTGGCTTTTCTTGCTGCTCTCAGCCTGTGTAAGTAACTGCTTTCAACTATCTATGATTAGAAATATTACGCGTAACAGTAGTCTGAAATATTCTAAAGCACTACTTAATTAAATCTAAACTCAGAGCAGTAGCTTGTTCACGAGTGCTACGTCGTGTCGGTTACCAGAAGACCAGCGACAGAAAATGAGACAGAGAAGCTCTAAGGAGAAGTCCGTCTGGAACAAGAAGGACAGGACGGCGGAAGACAGGAAGAAGAAATAGCAGCAAAATAGTTTTAATTACTGCAATTGTGTTATGTCTATGCTTGTTTCTGAACAGAAGCGTCATAGGATATTTGAAATGATGACTTACTTTTCATCATCCTTCTTGACAAATTAAAAATGATAATCTCTTGACGCGCTGCTTTCATTTCTATCTGGTACTTCAAGTTTTATGAAAGTCACACTTCCTATCTCTCCAAATAAACAATTCAGGACATTTCCGTATATTCTGTCAGAAATAGCAATTACAGAAATTAATAAGCTACGACACTTCTCAAACTATACAAAGTTAAGCGTGACGTAAAGAATTGCTTTTGGCTGTAAAGAGAAGCGCACAAGGCCATTCCCCTACAATCTTATTTATTACACGCCTTTCTTAACATCAAAGTGTTCAGAGGTGCTATACTGGGGCTGTAGGTTATTCGGCGGAATCGATCTCAAGCCAGGTGCAACCCAGTAAATGAATCCTAAACATTTAATACTGCCTGGAATTTTCGGATATACATACCTCACCCCATTTAAAAGTTTAACAACGAGCGTGTACTAAAAGTGACCGGGAAATCAATGCAGGGCGTCGATAAAGTGTTAATCGCCATTATTGCTAGCATAACTAGAAAATACTAGCTAAGTTTTCCGAATAGTAAGGCGATAGCAGTGTACATTAAAATCAGACGCTCGGTCTCACCTTCTGTCTTTACCACCATAGTTCACGCATTTGTCTGCTAACGCTTGGACTACTGCAACTCGCTCCTCATGGGTCTCCCCAAGCAGCGTCTTCCCCCCTTCAATCTATTCTAAATGCTTCTGCTAGGCTCATCGCTCGACTTCCCCGGTTTGCCCATATCTCTACTTACATGCTTGATGTCCTTCACTGGCTACCTATTGCTGCACGCATCCGATATAAGATCCTCTTCTTTGTCTCTAAATCTCAGCAGCCTACTGCTCCGAAATATCTCTCGAACTATCTACGAAAACCGCTATCTGCATCTTTTTCTCGCTCATTGCGTTCTGTAAATCGCCTTGATCTTTTTGTTCTCGGGGCTAAAACTGCCTTGGCCCAGCACCGGACGTTTGCTGTAGTGGGTCCCACGATCTGGAATGACCTTCCCCCTGTGCTCAGGGCCAAACTAATGACTGGCTTTTCCTCATCGGTCTCGCGTTCCCTAAAGGCATTTCTGTTTCCCCGGGGCTTCTGTGCTGAGAGCGCCTCTGAATAGTTATTCTGCGAGAGGCGCTTTATAAATTTCTAGATACAATACAATGCAATACAACACAAAAAATACTTTTTTTCGCTGAATAGGCTTAGACCGTAAAACACCATAAAAGCGGGTTGTCAGTGATCGGTATCAGAAATTTTAAGAGCCTAGTTACCATCATAGTAACAATCGAATCGCAAAAATTACATGGAAGTAACACACTCCTGTATTTTTTTTTGTTTACAGCACACTATCCCTTGCTAGGTTAGAAATTCCAAAGCTTAGAATCGTCTGAGTCAACTGGCTTAGCACTGCAAGCAGACAGGTTCCCTAACGTAATAGATTTTCCCGAACTTCCCCAACGGATTTCCATTTTTACTACGTTTTCATTTGAAACGGACTGGTAACACTCTTGCTCGAATAACATAAGATCTTGAAATACGCGGTTCGATACCCGGTAAGCTCCGTATAGGCCAACTCAGCCTGTCTCTAAGGGGCAACTGTAAAATGAGAGGGTGCCTTACAGGCTGCCAAGACGTGTGCTATAAAAGATTTTGATAATTGTACTGTCAGATGTTTCAATATTACCGCAGTTTAGCAACAAACACGAATATATATATATATATATATATATATATATATATTCCCGGACTCACTCAAAATAGCTAAAATAACACCAATTTTTAAAAAAGGAGATACAGAAAATGTGACCAATTATAGGCCAATATCAGTTCTCCCATATTTTGCTAAGTATTTCGAAAAAATTGTATATGATAGAATTAGCAATTATATAAATTCGGCGGATTTAATACACCCGGCGCAGCATGGGTTTAGACAGGGGCACTCTACTTCTATGGCACTTTTAGAAATGGAAGATAGAATTTCTAAGGCAATAGACAATAATGAATATTCAGTTGGAATATTCATCGACCTAGCAAAAGCATTTGACACTGTGGACCATAACATCTTGTTAAAAAAGTTATCTAACTACGGAGTAAGAGGGACACAGTTAAAATGGTTTCAAAGTTATTTACAAAATAGAACCCAAAAGGTGGCATGTAATGGTATATTATCAGATATTGGGTATATCACTCATGGAGTTCCACAAGGCTCAAACCTCGGACCACTTCTATTTCTTTTATATATAAACGACCTAGCAAACACCTCAAAAGTCATGCATTTTATACTATTCGCAGATGACACCAATATTTTTTACTCAAACAGCTCCTGGGTATCCCTTACTGAGATTGTTAATAAGGAACTAGCAACTATAAACACATGGTTTGCAGCAAATAAACTCACCCTTAACATTGATAAGACAAATTTCATATTATTTAAATCGCATAGAAAAATCAAAGTAGTTGATGTGGAATTACAAATTGATGGAGTACCCATTACCCAAGTTAAAACTACTAAATTTCTTGGTATATACGTTGATCAACACTTAAATTGGAAGGACCACATCAATTATATCACATTGAAAATTGCCAAAATTATAGGGATAATATCTAGAGTATCATACTTGCTTCCCAAGGACATCAGACTGAACCTATATTATTCACTAATATACCCCTATTTAAGCTACTGTAGTATGATATGGGCTTCTAATTATGAGTCCAGACTTAATAAACTAATGTTACTGCAAAAAAAAGCCGTGAGAATAATAAATGGCTCCCCTCGAAGAGAACACTCTGACCCAATATTCAAGAATTTAAATATATTAAAAATCGATCAAATTAGAAGAATGCAAATAGTAGAATTCGTATATCAGTATGAACGGAACTTACTCCCAAAGTCGTTCAGGGGATATTTTACCATGGGATCACAAATCCATGCACATAACACTAGAAGAGCAGCTACATATCGCCCAATACGGGCTCGTACAAATATAAGAGAATTTAGTATGAAAGCATCAGGGCCACAACTTTGGAATGAGACTCCTCTTGAAATTCGGCACTCTAAAAATCGCTTCGAATTTAAACTTCAACTAAGAGAATATCTAATTAATGTATAGCTCCCCCCAGTTTGATATGATAAAGCCTTAATTAATAGAAGAGACATCTCCAATTGGTAGGCGTGTACGTGCACCGGGGCCCGGCTGTTGAGCCATTTAGTTAAGAATTTAGTTAAGCGAGTTTGAACTTAATTAAGAAAAGCCAGCCATGAATTTAGAAATTATAATACGTTGTATGGGTGACCCCGCCTAGCGGGATTATATCCCTTTGGGGCCACCCTTTGCAACCTTTAACCAGTATTTATATGTTGTATTTATAATCGAAAAGATGTATTTTTCTTGTGGTTTTTTACGTTGATATATGGAAAGCTTGTTACGTTTTGGTTTTTTTTGGTTGCAATAAAGACTTTTTGATTTGATTTGATTGATATAATTATATCGTTGAAATATAGTCTGCAAATATAATCCAATCTCAGTACTGGCATATCGTCGCTTTCATAATCCATAAGTCAGTAATTAAATATATATACATATATATCGTCGCTTTCATAATCCATAAGTCAGTAATTAAATATAAATATATATATATATATATATATATATATATTTAATTACTGACTTATGGATTATGAAAGCGACGATTAGCCAGTACTGAGATTGGATTATATTTGCAGACTCACTGTTCAACAAAACATGGCTTAAGGATTTGTTGGCTTCCTGACAATGATCCACGTGGGCTAGATGCATAGGTCCTATTTAATTATTAGGTCGAAAGACACAAATGGTTATGTGCCCTCTTATATTTCTCTAACAGAGCACTCGTCAGACTGATTTCAAAAGACCGGAAGTAAAGTAGAGAAACGTTATATTCCCATAAATGTTGAACACAGTGGGTTTTCTCGGCACATCGTTGGTTGTTCCGACGATGGAAGGAAGAGAATGGACTTTTGGTTTTATTCACACGCTTTCACAAAGAAGTTGCAATATATTCCAAGCTACTGGACTTCATGATTTGAGCAAAGTCACTTATGTGTTAGAAAAGAAGCAAAAGAAATGCAGTCACTGTTGGTCTCTTGTAGATTACGGTCATAAGCCTGTCTCATAGTAATAACGGGGAATAATATTCTTCAAATCGACTGCCTTGTTGTAGACAACAATTTTAGTTGAATTACGTAACAGCATGACGAAGATTTATGTATTTATAAATGAGAAAAATCGTTGTAGGCCAGGCGAGGCCCCAGAAATTCATCGATGGGGCTCTTCCGTCTTTCTTCCTCAGCGGTGAGCAGTTCATCATCGGTGGATCGGATGCTGCTCCTGGAGAGTTTCCATGGCAACTGTCTCAGACACGAGACGGCTCGCACAGCTGCGGAGCTTCACTGTTGAGCGCATGGTACGGCCTCAGTGCATCTCACTGCGTCGATGGAGCGTAAGTGAAAAGACAAGAATCAGGCATCTAGTCACCAATGAGAACTATTTTAACACGCGCAATGATTGTGTATAATTTGCTTCGTGATTATGCATAATTCATTGTAGGCAAAATACGCAATACATACAAAGTATTAGAGAACTTAGTCGCCTTATGTCAGTTCAAGTACATCTGCTATTTCCTTTTTCAAGAGTTTACATTGTTAGTGATACTCTTGAGGCAATCTTAAACATTCCATTATTACTTCTTGTAGAGCTCCAGGCTCCCTGGGAATAATCGCTGGTCTGCATCAACGATCTGATCTGACAGGAACTCAGTCAGTAGGCGTTTCCTCATACACGATGGTATGTTGACCAATTCTTTTGAAGAAACTTTCCACAGTGACCATTTCAGGGCACCATGTAGGTATGAGATTTGAACGTTCAACGTTCATATTGCTGTTACGCTATGAAATAGAACATCTGTAGACATCTAAAACAAATTGTACTCACAATGAGCGTTACGGAGTTTGGTGGCGGAAATGATTCGATTCACAGTAGGCCTACAATTATTGTTGTTGGTGGATTTTTTAAGATCAATCGAAATAAAAAAAGTGATTTTTGCTATTCATGATTTGCTCTTAGCACGAGGAATACTTAACGGGTGTTCCTACCTATTCCAACGACATCTCCATTATAGTCTTTGCTTCGGCCATTACCATTGGAGGCAATATTCAGCCGGCTCTCCTTCCAGCGGACAACAGCAACAACTACCTCGGCTTAACTTGCGTCATTTCAGGATGGGGCCGCACAAGTAAGAACGCTGATATTCTGTTCTTAAATTACATCGATACTAATCATCGTGAATTTATGTTTAACATAAAGAGGCCGAGACCGAAGAATAATGTTACGAGGCTGAACCACAGTTTCTAAGGTTGCACATCACGAAACCGAAACCGAAGACGCAACAGTTTAGCTAGAGAAGATCCAAGTGCATCTGTACATACTTTGATACCGAATTAGATGTAATTTAAAATTAGATGGTTATAAATTACATGCTCACGTTTAGTGAAATTTCATCTAGCATAGGTTCAAAGAGAACAAAGTTGAGTCAAGGTTATGTATGTGTTTGTAATCACAGGTGCATCCAATATCCTTCCTGATACTCTTCAGAAGGTCTCCATTGAAGTCATCGGAACCGCTGAGTGCCAGGCTCTTGTGGGTTCCATCGGCAATATTTGGGACAGTCATATCTGTCTCTACGACCGGGCTAACCAAGCTGGATCCTGTAACGTAAGCTAATCTTGACGGATTTACTAATGCACACACTTATTGAAGACTTGTATTCTGCTACGAAGTTCAAACAAGTCAAGCTCTTCCTAATACTTCTAGCTTCATCCCAACGGCTTAAATTATAAACCTTAAATGGCTATTGTTTATTGTTGCATTGCAATTGCAAATTTATATAAAAATGTATATACTTCGAGAGAATCTCGTCAGTGGGGCTTCCGACCTCATAACACAAACCACGGTGGAACATTCATGCGCTTAAGAAAATCAGGCGGACGCCAACATGTTCATGTGGAAGGTTATGTGGCAACTTATTCCGACCACTGCTAGGGTTCTATGATGGACTTTCAAAGTGCGGGCCGGTGAAACATCCTGGTCACTTTCGCCGCAGAGGGAAGAAATCTGTGGTCACTTATGGATGACACCGAGACGCGTATCTCTGAAGTGAGATGGAGCACAGTAGTCAATTATGCATAAGCAATAAAGCCTCGAACTCAATGCGTTTCTGCATTAGTATCAGTGCAATTTCTCCCACATGACACTGGATGCCCGAAACTCGGTATCCCGTCGGTCAGCCTAGTTGCAACATGTAATATAGGCTGTAGTTGATCAATATGGAACAGGGGAAAGCCGGCGTAACTGATATTACCGTAGTCAACCCTCGCTGAAGATAAGACATTCAGTACAACCTAACGATGTAGTTAATTGTAGGCCTACATAGGTCTGATATTACCGTAGTCAACCCTGAATACACCCGTGAGATTGTCCCTGTCTGGATTTAGTTATACACTTTTAAGAGGAGCTCTTTCCAAGCTGATGGATTTCGCTTGGGAACGGGCGTTTCATGGTGCGGTCAACCTTCGCTGCGACGACGGCTGAAGATAAGACATTCAGTACAACCTAACGATGTAGTTAATTATATATAGGTCTTACTGATAATCTTTTTCAGGGTGATAGTGGCGGCCCGTTGAACTGCCCAGACGGTGGCACTCGCGTTGCTGGTGTTACTTCATGGGGTATATCGAGTGGTGGCAACTGCCTCCAGAATTACCCATCCGTTTACACCCGCACCAGCACCTACCTGGGTTGGATCGGAGCCAATACTCCGTAAGAAGGAACAATCTCGTCAAGACAACGATTCAAGTCAACAAGCATTTACC
This sequence comes from Allolobophora icterica, assembly GCA_963556255.1. NCBI lineage: Eukaryota > Metazoa > Annelida > Clitellata > Crassiclitellata > Lumbricidae > Allolobophora > Allolobophora icterica. The sequence continues at coordinate 23,094,196 of OY744607.1, read as the reverse complement.
ATTTACAAAAGTCAATAATAGACGGAAGACAATAGAGACTGTTATATTCACCTGATGAGAACTGAAAATTTGGTCTATTGACTTGTTGTAAGTTGAAAGAATTAATAAACGTCAGCAGCATTGAAGAATTTTTATATTATTGAAAACCAATTCCTACGTAAGCTTGTTTCCTTAGGATATCTTATTCCAATTCTAAAATGGCTCCAATTCTAAACACCATACGCCGTACCCGCCTATCTAACTGCCTATTCATGTTAAGCGCCCTTAAAAGAAGAGCCCATCTTCTTTACACATAGTCAGATGCATCGACCCCTATATAGCTACTCCTAACCTACCTCTGGTAATCATCCCTTTGACTGAAATTATCAACTGCTCCCTTTCCCAGGGGGCAGTACCTCAAAAGCTAAAGATAGCCAAGGTGATCCCTATCTTCAAAAAGGGAGACAAAGAGAACCTAGCCAACTACAGACCCATATCTTAGAGCAATCCGACGCTCTGTCTCCTGCTCCGTTTTACCACTATCATCCACGCCGTCATCTGCTCCAGAATTGACTACTGTAATTCTGTTTTGATTTGGCTGCCAAAAGTCCGTCTTTCCTCCCTCCAGACTGTTTTAAATGCTGCAGCCAGATTAATAGCCCGACTTCCTCGCTGGTCTCATATTTCCTCTTTCATGTTCGATCATCTTCATTGGCTTCCCCTTACTGCTCGGATTCAGCTGAAGGTTCTCACTTTAGTCCTTCGGTCCTGTACAGGCTTAGCACCCAAGTACCTCTGTGACATTGTTCGTCTGCCAATTTCAGCTACTTCCCTCCGTCCATTGCGATCGCTTAATCGACATGATCTTCTTGTACCACGAGCCAGGACCTCTATGGCCAAAACTCGAGCCTTTTCTTGCATTGGTCCTGCTCTATGGAATCAACTTCCTCCATTGACACGTGCCTCTTTATTAGCTGGTGGCCCAAGTGCCTCGTTCCGCTGTCTTAAAACCTCTTTCTATTCACTGGGTCTTTCGCACTGGGAGCGCCTCTGATTAGCGAATACTGTGAGAGGCGCTTTATAAATGTTTAGATACAAAACAATACAATACAATACAATATCGATACTTCCATATTTCTCCAGATACTTTGAAAAAATTATTTATAACAGGCTCAGTGATAATATAAAAAAGACCAAAGTAATTTACCACTCGCAGCATGGATTTCAACAGGGCCACTCAACATTTATGGCATTACTCGATATGTAGAATAGAATATCCAAGGCCATTGATAATAATGAATATTCTATAGAAATATTCCTAGATCTACCAAAGGCCTTCGACACTGTGGATCATTCAATACTACTAAAAAGCTACAAAATTACGGAATTAGGGGAACCCAACTAAAATGGTTTTACAGTTATTTCGAAAACCGTACGCAAAGAGTTCTCTGTAATGGAGTTCAATCACATGAAGGGTACACCACCTACGTAGTTCCCCAAGGCTCCAACCTTGGACCACTTTTATTCCTCATCTACATAAATGACCTAGCCAAAGTCTCCTCCACTTTATATTTTATACTATTCGCTGACGATACCATCATCTTCTTTTCCCACTCATCTTGGCAATCACTGATGGAAATCATTAACATTGAATTGCTAAAAGTTAGTAACTGGTTCACGTCTAATCGACTCACCCTTAACCTAGACAAAACCAACTTCATCTTGTTTAAGTCACACAGAAAAAACAATCCAGCAAAACCTAAAACTGGAAATCGAGGGTGATCCAATAGCGCAAGTTGAGTCCACCAAATTCCTGGGTATCCTCGTCGATCAACACCTTACTTGGAAGAACCACATCAACTATATATCTCTGAAAATAGCAAAAAATATTGGTATCCTTAATATAATATCACACCTATTGCCCAATAACATTAGACTTCAATTATATAATACACTTGTTTATCCTTATCTCTCGTATTGTAACTTAATCTTGGCCTCCAACTATGAATCTAGGTTACATAAAACTAGTCTTATTACAAAAGAAAGCTGTTAGGCTAGTAGCCGGTGCTCGCAGAAATGCCCACACCAGCCCTATCTATGAAGAATTTAACATACTGAAATTAGAGCAAATAAGAGCTATGCAAATAGGAGAATTCTTTTACAAATATGAGCACAAATTACTTCCCTCCTCAGTCCTCATTCGTGGACTACTTTATCCTTACCCATCAGGTTCACACTTACAACACGAGAAACGCTGATACTTACCGTCCAGACAGGGCAAGAACCAATTTAAGGGATTTCTCCATTAAGTCATCGGGCCTGAGATTATGGAATTCAATTTCCCTTAAGATTCGCCTATCGGCCAACCACTATTCCTTTAAAAGGAAGCTTAGAGGTTTTCTAGCTAATGCCTAACCCATCCTATCGACCTACAGACCTTGTAGAGTCTATCTACATTCTATGGTGCCTATAGTGCCTAATCGACCTGCAGCTCCACTCATCATTCCCTTACCCTCCCGTGGAGGGAGGCTATTGTGGCGCGGAGGACCCACTCGGTCCGATTAGGACCGCTTATTGGCCCCCGGACTTTCCTTGGGGCTTATTTAAGACTAGCTGGATTACCCGGCGTTGCCCGGGGTTATAAGTTTCACACCACCACCACCACCACCGCCGCCGCCGCCGCCGCCGCCACCACCACCACCAACAACAACAACAACAACAACAACGACTGCTTGGCAATCTTGGCAGTCGCCCTCTGGCGGCGACTGCTTCGCAGTCTTGGAGGCCCTTGTGGCGTCTGGCGACCTGTGGCGGAGACTGCTTCGCAGTCTTGTAGACGCCTTCTGGCATCTAGCGACCTCTGGCGTGGACTGACTGCCTCGCAGTCGCCCTCTGGCGGCGACTGCTTTGCAGTCTTGGAGGCCCTTGTGGCGTCAGGCGACGTCTGGCGGAGACTGCTTCGCAGTCTTGTAGACGCCTTCTGGCGTCTAGCGACCTCTGCCGTGGACTGACTGCTTCGCAGTCGCCCTCTGGCGACGACTGCTTCGCAGTGTTGGAGGCCCTTATGGCGTCTGGCGACCTGTGGGGGAGACAGCTTCGCAGTCTCCCGTGGACTGACTGCGAAGAGGGTGAACCGGGCGTTGGCGTGTTAAAGAAAACGCCAGAAATCTAACCCTCACTGCCGGTCTGTAGTCGGCCTCGCCCTTAGTAAAGCAGACTGGTTGTTTGATATCATCATCATCATCATCATCATCATCATCATCATCATCATCATCATCATCATCATAAGTCCATGGGCTCAGCGCCCGTTGGTGTCAATCGCATGTTTCACCATTTGCCTCCATACGTATCGTTCCTGTGCTATCAGGCTCAGCCTGTGTATATCCATTTCGCACCAATCTTTAACATCGTCCAACCATTCTCTGCTTGGCCTCCCTCTGATCCCCGTACCGTCAATTAACCCAAACATGGTTTGCTTGATCAGTCTGTTGTTGTCCATTCTGCACACATGACCAAAGAAGTTGAGCTTTCTTTTCATTATCAGTTGCTTGATGTTTTTGGTGTTTCCAACTCTTAAGCGTACCTCTTTGTTTGTTATCTTTTGTTGCCACCTGATGTGTAATATCCTTCTGTAGCATCTCATTTCGAATGCCAGTAGTTTGTTTGTGTCGCGCTTTCGCAGAGTCCATGTCTCGCATGCGTATAACAATACGCTGAATACGCATGTTTTGATTATTTCTATTTTGGTTTGGATAGTGATCTCACGACTTCTCCAGATACTCCCAAATCCCGCCATTGCTCCTGCTGCCTTCGCAATTCTTCTTCCTATCTCCTTCCCACAGTCGTTGTTCCACGTCAGCAGGCTTCCCAGGTAGACAAATTCTTCCACGTTCTCTAGTGTCTCTCCATTCACCTCCACCACTATCGTGTTATCCCTACTCCCAAATGTCATTGTCTTTGTTTTGCTGTTATTAATTCTCAGCCCTACCGCCTCCCCTTCCTTGTGTAGTGTCTTCACGTTTTCCTGTATGTTTTGGGTGTTTTTTTCTATCAGGTCTATGTCATCTGCGAATATCAAGTTGTTTACCAATGTCCCATGTATTGAGATTCCGGTGTTTTTGTTTTTGATTTTTTCCATCACTCTTTCTAAGTATGTGATGAATGCTGTCGGAGAGATGGGGTCGTCTTGTTTTGCGCCTACTGTGATGTTGAACCATTCACCGATATGCTTGTCCACTGTGACCGCTGATTTCGCCTCGCTGCACGCATGTTTGATCATTTGCGTCAGTCTCCTCCCCACTCCGAATGACTTGAGCACTGCTTGTAGAACATCGTGTCTCACCGAGTCGAACGCCTTTTGAAAATCGATAAAGCAGTTGTGCACTACTTTCCCCTTTCTTTTCGCTTTTTCTGCTATGAGCCTCAGAATTAGTATCTGTTGTACTGTGTTGCGGTCTTTTCTGAAACCTGCCTGCTCTTCGGCCAGATGTTCTTCTACCTGCGGCTTCAGCCGTTCTAGTAAGATGGTCATCAGTACCTTGCTCATATGGTTCATCAGCGCTAATGTTCTGTAGTTGCTGCATTTTGATAGATCTCCTTTCTTTGGGATGGCCACTATGATCGAGCGCGTCCATTCCTCGGGGATTCTTCCCTCTTGTTTGATATACTGTAAATAATTTAGATCTTTGTCTTTGAACATACATGTGTTAAAATTTTGCTGTAAAACCATGAATATACTTCGAATCGATCGTCATTAAATTTTGTGCGAAAGTAAACAACTGATGCGCATTATTAATGACGTTGGGGAATAACGGCGCCATAAATAGAACCGCGGTGTCGTTATGCACATTATTAATGACGTTGGGGAATACCGGCGCCATAAATAGAACCGCTTGGCAGTGGAATAGGCGAGCTTGCGCGTGATGGACGGTCGGGTGGGTAGAGTTTTGGGGCATTTTCACCATGGTAGGGGTGAAAACGGGGGACGCGAACCCCTCCACTGGGTGTCCGAAGCCGAGGCCGACACAGCAGTGAAGGTTTCGAGTGAAAAGGTGCAAAATTGTAGAAGTTAAGCCCGGTCAAACAGACACACACACACACACAGAATTGTCGCTTTATTAATATAGATTAGTTAAATTTTGTTAAGATGATTACTTCACTACTTTTAGTCGTACCCTATTGTACGACACCAATGATTTTGTACGACATAGATTAAGATACCAGAGAATTACTTGCACTCTTGAAGTCATAAATTTTGCATTTACATCTTATGTTCAGGTGGCCCTCTAGCGGGACCTTGGTCCCTTTGGGCTTTCCCTTTTGCTTTCCGCTGACTATGCGAAAATTGAATGTGTTATGTATTATGAATTGTATTATGAATTGAATTGTATTATGAATTGTTGCTACTCGGTTGCAATAAAGATATATTCAATTCAATTAATTTTTCAATTCAATTCAACTTTATTGATCCGAATTCAATACAAAAGTACAGTAGGCACCAATCGGAATGTAAAAACATTCGGGATACAATAGGAAAAGCCCAAAAGGGACATAGGTCCCGCTTAATTAGGGCTGCCTATTTGTTACATAGTAATAAGATGGCACCAAAAAAGAAAAAGAAAAATGATGGGGACAAAAACCAGTTCCTGAAAATACTGTCCTTGAGGTAGGCCTATAGTATGAATGAAAAGTAAAGGACTAGTTGAAAATACAAGAAAATGCAAACAAGCAAAACAAAAACAAACAAAAAATCGAAAAGAAAATGCATCAGATGATCAGCATGGCTCAGCCGAGCACCTATTACTGTAAACAGGATTACAGAAAAGAACTTGGTAAAATAAACACACACAAAATAAGCACATCCAAATCAAGAGAATTAAATGTATGCTTACTTAACTAGTCAAGTCCATGTCAACAAACATGAAGTTACAAAAATTAGTTATATCAATGTGCGCACAATTAATTGCCAACTGTGTCAAGCGCAATCATTTTAAACATAGAAACTGTCGTAGCATTTTTTAAAATAGTGATAAACATGGTACCAAACGGATGTCCAGAGGAAGTGAATTCCATATTGATGGGCCAGTAAGCTTAATTGCAAATGATCTTGTGTTTGTCCTAGCAAAGGCGCTGTAGAAGCCAGCTTGGGATCTGGTATAATGAGGATGACGACCAATATGCTTCTTAAAATAGTTATCAAAGACTGATGGTAAACATAAAAATAGAGATTAGAAATTTGTTTATAGAGTCAAATTTTAATATCTTCAAACTAGAAAAACAGCATTCAGTATTTTCTATACCATAGAGGTTCTTAGAAATGACTCTGACTGCACGTCGTTGCAAGACAAACAAACATTTCAGTCGTGAGTAATAATTAGAGGCCCAGACAGGGTTACAATAAGTTAAGTAGGGGTAAATTAGGGAATAATATAGGCTGAGTAAGATGTTTAGGGGCATAATATTACGGATACGATACATTATCCCAATACTTTTGGAAATTTTACCAGAGATATGGTGTATGTGGACTTTCCAGGTTAAGTGGCTATCAATGTAAACACCTAGGAATTTACAGGAGTTCACTTGAACTATCTGCTGATTGTTGATATACATACATGATCATGGGACTTCGACCTGGGACCGAATCAGCCTTTACTATCTGATCGATATTCTTTGAGTGCTTGTGAATAATGTGGTTCCCGTCATTTGGTTTTCTCTGAAAGCTGTAAATATATCAAGTTACGATTACGATTACAGTGTGTGTTTGAGCAGTTAGATTCTTCACTGATTCTTAACCGACTATTGGTATTCCGCACCTAACAACGGCTTACATGCTCGCAACCTCTAAATTTTTCCGATTATATATCCGTGACTAGGTGATACAAGACGATTTTAAAGAAGCTCACCCTATGAGGTATTTTCGTGTAGGTCGTACAATAAAACATTTGGACACCAATTTGACGTTTAAATTGTGTGATTGCTTCTTCAACATTATTCAGCACAACATTAAAAAGTAACCAACGCTGCCACCTATTAACCACACTCGCTACTCTTTGTGCCCACGGTCTCATAACCGAGAGCTACCTAGATATGATTGCTTGTCTCGGAAATACTTCCTTGCCAGGATGCTATACAAATGGCCCTTTTGTATCTTTTATATCTTTTATGTATCAATTCGTAGTAACATTTCTCTTAATTGGTTACATTGTTTGATTGTAATATGAAATATGAAGTAATATGCTGCAATATCTTTCTTGTACAGCGCTGTGCGTTTGCTAGCGCTTCTTAATAAAAAAATATACTTACTTACTTACTCATTTCGATTAGCCTAGATCAGGAGTTTTGCGCCTCGATCGTTCTTTAATGAATCCGACATTATCAAAGTCTTACGTCCAACAGAATCCGTCTAAATGCATTAACGCACAACAGCCTTGTAGGCTATTCGTTCCCAGCAGACGATCTTTGTCTAAAGTCGTTATATTTGTAAATTAATCCAATCAGGATCTTCCACCTCATTTATCATAGTCTCGACATTTTGAAATAACGCCGAAACTTACTCTAATATTTCATCCCTTATAATGCTGGTATAAGATGTTGGTCTATTAATTATCATTAACAGCTTAAACCATTCTGCATTTAACAAACATTCAACAAACATTCAACAACATCCTAAATAACATTACACAGTCAAATAGCAATATAGAGCTAAGTAAGGTCTAACAGCAACTGTTGTTGAAATATAACAAATAAAATTGTGGAGTATTGTACTGGAGCATTTTGGCCAGGGACGGCAGTTCGCCATGCCATTTGCCGGGACGATGGAAAAACCGGTAATAACCGGCAAAAACCCTAGCAAAAACTAACTTGCAGACTGCAGTTATTGGGATCATGACAAATTCTGAAAAAAAATTAAAAAATAAACAATACTATGGTGCCTTTTACTCTTTGTCAGCATTGTTTTCTAAAAATGCTAATCATGTTCTGACATTTATCAATTTCTCAAAGTGTCAGTCTATTTATCAATTTCTCAAAGTGTCGCTATCAGTATCAGTATCAGTATAGGTTGCCATGATGGTACTGGTGTGACTGTCCAGTTCATCACTGAATAAATTACATGTTCTATATTTAGTGTCCAATCCACGAGGACACGAAACATCCGGTAAAAGAACACACTTCTTTGCTGTTTCATTTTCCAGGCGATTTCTAATCTTGTTGTGATAAACCCAAAGTTAGGAAATATGCGTTCAATAGGTGCAGAATTTGCTGGGGCTGACAGTATACGGGCCCGCAAGTACCAAAAACTGAGCACAGATGCCCAATTTTGTGTCTTTCAACACACCTTTCCACCACAATCTTTTAGAAATTACTTCCATTACCCAGTTTGGCCTGGGTCACCCATGGGATCATGATTGACATGATAAGGTGACTGATATAATAAGAAGTAAATGGAGGTCTTTCCAGACAATTATATTGAAGATGTACACGCGGCTTGGTGACAGTTAAATATTAAGACAAGTAATAGTAGAAAAATTTGTTTTATAAAATCCTAATGTGGCAATAAGTAGTTTTACCAGCAAAAACTTTTTCCAAGACGGGTTTTTCCATGGTAAAATCCATTTTTTCCACCGGTTGGCAAAAACTTGCCAGCCCTGATATCCGCTGACATCTGATGAAAAGGATTGTCTCTGTTAGTACATGATCTGCTCAAGATAGTTCAAGAGCCATAAACTATTCTTAAAAGTCACGGGAGATTTTTAGTGGAATTTAAATCAAGAATAATTTTAAAGATTCTGAAAGAATCTAAATTTGAAATTGGCAACCTAATTAAAGCTTTAGAAATGGAGAAAAATTAAAGCGCTTAAACGATATTTTGAGGAAAGTTGAGTTCTTTAAGATTGGGTATACTTTTAAAATGCCAAAAGTACGTAGTTCTTCAAGCAATCTGGTAAATACCCTGCTAATTAAAAATTTAGAAATCAAGAAAAATTAAAGCGATGAACAATTTTTATAGACACCTATCTTATAAGGAGAGTTGAGTTCTGATAGAAAAATGTTTTAATAACAGCATTCAACATAACACAATGGCGAACTTGTCAGACATTAAGCAAGAGAGATCACGTGACTATAACAAGGGGCTGTCCAAGAATTACTGGGCTCTACTGTGCAACATTAATATAACTGTAACGTAATTTACAGTAACTACCAGTTAAACTAGGCTTAATACTGTCGCTATTCTAACACCCCACTCGACAGTAACTTTTAAGTTTCAATGTACAAGCCAATCTGGTCGCTTATGTAATGTAGTTTATCTTTTGTAAGTGGTTTAGTCATGACGTCTGCAAGCATCTGATCTGTTGCACAATATTCCAAATCAATGATACCACGAAACTGCAGATCACGAAGATGATGATGTCGAACGTCTATGTGCTTTGTTCGTGCACTGATTTTCTCGTTACATGCAATTTTGATGCATCCTTGATTGTCCTCATACAAAGTGGTTGACTGAGCACATGGTATATGAAGATCAGATAGAAGTTGTCTTAACCGAACTGATCACTGGTTGCTGTCCTGGAGGTTTCAGGTTGCTGAGGCGAATGCGCCTGTCTACAAGACTCGGAGTCGCAGGACATGGAAGAGCTTTGATGCTGATGCGTTTAGGAGAGATCTCGCCGCTTCCAGCCTGTGCAGCATTTTGCCTGCGGCTGGTGAATCTGCAGCTGGTGATCCTTCAGTGATGGCGCGTCGCTTCGATGAGCTTGTCAGTGCCCTGCTGGAGGTTCATGCCCCGATGATAGATGTAACCTGCCGGGTGAGAAGCTCTTCCGATCGGTGGTATGACGCGGAATGTCGTGCGGTCAAGCGCCAGGTCAGGAGACTGGAGCGTCGCTACAGAAAACTGCGCTCGGACTACGCCCGTGTACAGTGGATCAGTGCAAGTGCACTCAACGGGAGGTCATTGAGCGCGGCATGTCTGGCGATCCTGCCAGGGCCCAGTCCACAGGAATGCCCGTGTGACCCTTCCGCTGTCACCCGTGCTCCGCACGGGCACACGTGCGGCTCGCATATTCTCGTTTCTAGGCGGAGTCCCACCGCGATACTCACCGCCTCATAATCCAGTCGCAGGCCACATGACGTCACTGGGAGGGCGAAGAGCCAGTCTCCGGCATGTGGCGACTCGGCTGCCCTGATTCTTGCCTGGTGGTATTGGTCGGTATGGGCGCGGCTCAGCTCTGCTGCCGCCTTTTGCATGAGAGGCCTGCCCAAGACGATTGCTTCTGGGTTGCTTCGATATCCGGGTGCACCATCTGACTCTCGATGCACCTTCTTACTTAGCGCCATCGCCTCGATCTACATGTCAGTGTCGGGACAAGCATCGCCCAGCATGACGGACTGGAGGGCGCGGGTGCTCGCAGCGGAAGCCTAAAAGGCGGGAAGCGCAAGCGAGACCACCCGGCGTATTCCCAATCCTCCCATCTTGACCGGCAGTGACGCCTGTATCCATTGGTCGTCAGACAGAATGAGATTTAGGATCGCGCAGAGGCTCTAACGCAAGAGTGCGTCATATTTGTCCAATAGGGCATGTCCAGTACATGGGCTGCATCTAAGAGTATACAGCAGCTTCTGGGAGCTTAGCGAGCATCTGAGGAGATTCATGGCGTCATGTTTGGCGATGGTCCCAGTCTGGCGATCGCCAGCTCCAGCTCCAAGCATATGACCTCCAAACACGCCGTCAAGGCCTACTGGACGGAAAGGGGGCGGAGCTGTGACGGCGAAGTGATCGAGAACTCCTGAGGTGATCTCTCCGTCCGGATGATGGATGACTTCGCATTTCTCCCGATTAAGCTGCAGCCCCAGCTGCCTGCACCGCCGTTCCAACATCACTACGTCCTCCGCGACCACTGAGGCCCCTCCTAGGGTTAGGTCATCCAAATACCCCAGGACCAACGGTGATGATACGTCTTGTAAAATTGGTTGTAGCGGGAGACAGAACAGCAACGGGCCCAACGGATCTCCCTGTTGCGGTCCGACTTGTGACGAAATGGTGTATTGGCCGAAAAGGAGCTCTGAGGGTTCCGCATATGCCAGGTCACAAAAATGAGCCAGTTCCGTCAGCACATCATCGATAGCGGACAACATTCGGTCCCTGTAGAGGCTGTTGAACGCGTTCTTAAAGTCCAACTTTACTAAGATGGATTCTGACGGCATTGTTTCCAGAAAGCACCTCGCAGCATCGTAATCGTAATCGTAATCTCCAAACTTCTAAAGCGCCACTCGAAGGCCAAGCGCAGGACACCAGCCTATTCACGAGCGCTACGTCAGATCAGAGGGGTTTCCAGAGAGTAGTCTAAAAGAGGTCCAAGTCCAAATTCCTGGAGGCGAAACCAAATCAAAGGGGGTTTCCAGAGAGTAGTCTAAAAGAGGTCCAGGTCCGATTTCCAGGGTACCAGATCAGAGGGTTTCCAGAGAGTGGTCCAAAGGAGGTCCAAGTCCAAATTCCAGGAGGCCAAACCAAATCAAAAGGGGGTTTCCAGAGAGTAGTCCAAAAGAGGTCCAAGTCCGATTTCCAGGGTACCATATCAGGAGAGGCAGAGTAGCTGTCAAGGCGGGTGTCGTTTACGGCGAGAAGAATTGGAAAGTAGTGATTAGTAGTGATTGGGGGTCGAGAAAGACTGAGAATTGAGGATGATCGGGTGGAGCGGGTTGTCTGAATGGTGAAGAGATCACGAAGGTACTTGGGCTGGGAATATTGTAGGGAGTTGTAGGTTAGTGATAGGACTTTGTAGTGGATTCGCTCTGGGATTTTTAACCAATGGAGCGATTTGAGGATGGGGGTGATATGATGATGCTTGGGCGTTCTAGTGACAGCTCTGGCTAGTGAGTTTTGGATAAGCTGCAGACGCTTGATTTGCGTGGATTCAAGGTTCAGGAAAAGAGAATTGCAGTAACCAAGCTTCGAATGAACAATGGAGGTAGCAATGGTCAAGCATGGGTCGTATGCGTCGGAGGTCACGAATGTGCATGAAGCAGGAGCGCGAGAGGTTGGAGATGTGGTTAGAGAAGGAGAGGTGTGGATCAAAAATAACACCAAGATTGCGAACAGGGGAGTCAGAGGTGAAGGTGAGTGACGATTAGTTAGTCGAAAGGTTTATGGAAGGATCAGGGATTTTCTTGATTTGATCAGGAAGGCCTAGGATGATGAATTCGGTTTTGGAAGGGTTAAGGCAGAGAAGATTGGATGACATCAGCATGGGCTGCCGCCTCTCATCCTTCTGGAACGCCGACACCCACCTGCCATGGCGCCAGATAGGCAGTTGCTTTGGGGACAGCGTAGGCATTTGCGCATTTGGACGCCAGTCTACGCCAGTAATAGCCTATTACGATCGGGCGTAAACCTCCTGAATCTTTTCGGAGCGCCATGAGAGTGCCGCCAAAAAGTAATGGTCTGATCTGTTGCGGGCACACGCCTGCCAGAAGGAGGTTCACCAGGCCAGCGATTGCGGAGACACGCTCCGATCCCACCTCGAGACAGCTCACCAGGTCCGACAAATGCTGGGGTCGAAGTCCATCGGGCCCTCCCGCGGAGCCCAGAAGGAAGGAGCGAATCCGGTCGAGCACCTGCTCCTCTGAGGTTTGGAAAGGTGCATCGACTCGTCCTTCCCTGGTGGGAGGCCGGTCGGGTGGAGGCTCAGGTTATTTTGTGCGCAATTCTTCCAAGGTTTCCGGGTCAGCCGATACCGGCCTGTCGTTAGAGCAGAGTATTCTGATGGCTGCTCTGATGTTGCCGTCCTCTAACTTGGATGCTACCGCCGCTGCCACCGCCGTCTCATCGCCCGCTCTAGAGCAGACTCTGTGGTTGTTGCTGCTGGACATTTCTGAGAAGATTTATTTCCTTTTGAGTAGCCAGGTAGTGGGGAAGTCTTCCACCCGCCTTTTGATGGTTGATGTCAGATTATGGCGTCTTCCTCCTCGTGTTGGTTGTTCCAGGATGGCAGCACCAAAAGTTAGCAGCATCTAATTTTGTCGATGATAGTGTTCAACAATCTTCCGGTGTGCGGTCTGGCAGCTTTTGGGATGCGCTTCAGCAGTCTTTGCGGCAACGTGGGGTGTGTGCTCTTGTCCTGGGTCGAGCCACCGTTCGTCATCGGGTCAAGCTTTAAGCGAGAACAAGAACGGAGAAATTCCGTGCAGAAGTAGTGCAAACATCGAATTAAAATCAAACTTGAACCTTCTCAAATGCGTATGCCGCCATCTTGTTGAGCGGCCGTTCCAGAAGCTTATTATAATTATTATTATTATTATTATTATTATTATTATTATTATTATTATTATTATTATTATTATTATTATTATTATTATAATTGTTATTATTATTATAATTATTATTATTATTATTATTATTATTATTATTATTATTATTATTATTATTATTATTATTATAATTTGAACGGTTGAGTCGTGTCGATAGCGTATAAGCGAAGTTAATATCGAACGATGCGAAAACGGTGAGCCGATCTTAACCACGAAGACGGCTTAGAACTTGCGAATACGTTTGAAGTCGATTATAGTTAAGTGTTTTGTATAATCGAAGTAGGGCTGTACCGAACATTCATTTTCCATTCGCTTCAGGGCCGAATAGTGGGCCAAATAGCTATTCGGTAATCGGTCGAATAGTTGCGGTCGGACCGAATACGAATAGTGGTCACGTTACATCTCTTTCTGCATATACGGCTGCTTTAGCGAGTGGACTAAAGTAACTCATTAGCATAATATATGCTGTGGTTGCAGCCTGGCGTTGCCTACTCTGCTTGGACCGCGGTATCGCAGTGTCAGTTGTCTCAGCTGTAAGTGACAATTTTTAAGTTTAGTTATATTAGTCCCATTCCTAGTTTGCACAGACTGGCAGAAGGATGCAAAAATTACATGTAGTTAACTGTTTACTTTTAGTTTATGTATTAAATTTACTGAACTGAAACTTTTGCTTACATTTGAAACTTTTATGTCGGTAGACCTAGTTTGTACACTATTCGTATTCGTATTCGGCCGAATAGTTGGTCCAATCATTCGTATTTGGCCGACTAGTGATAATCACCTATTCGGTACAGCCCTAATTCGAAGGGAACCTTGAGGAATCTACTTCGATTCGACAAGGGGAACAGACTTTGTTCGAACTACGATTGTTTTAGAGAACGTTGTGGTGAGATTTTGCGTGAAACGACAGATCATCTGCGACTGCACAGAAGTTAGATTCAGCGTGAGCAACATGGGCGACGCCTGCGTTTCGTGATAACTCCAACAAGAAGAACGGTATTGAACTTTCCATGCGGAAGAAAGATGCATCTTCAACGAGGGAGAATAACTAAGTATCATTAAATAATATAGCATTTCAGATTAATTATTTGCTGATCTAAGTAGATAATATAGTCAGATATTCATTAACGATGTTGTGACTTATGTCAACTAACACTATCTTGACTTTACTTAATTACAAATTTAAATTTCATTGAACAACCTTTTCTGAATTGACTGTATGATAAGATGACCTAAATGAATATTAAAAGGGGCTTTGTAGGATTGATTAACAAATAACTAGTTATAAGATCAATATCCGTCCCTAGGTAATTATAATCAAATAAGGGAGATGATGAGTTACAAAACTGGTTGGCTCGTCCGCGGGATAAAAGTACAAAACTTGGATTGTAAAACCTGTAGAAAACGAATTTTAAGAGATCGTTGTAGAAGCAGAAACCTGTTTATAGACTCACGTGCATACAAGTATTGGAGAAGAAGTAGTTCCGATAGATAGTTGGCAGTGTGACGTTGTGTTTAATTAGATTGCTAACACTCGACTGGTTGAGGTAAGGTCACGCGAGATCTATTGACTGTTGACGCTGGTTGAAGTGTATATCTTCTACGTGTATCTCTCTGTGCTAATTTTCCAGCTCCTTATGTAGGCAAAAGTAGGCATCGGGATAGGGAGGGAGGACATTACTAGCGATAGAGAACTGTAGAGGGAAGAAGGATAATAGGATATCACTGGCGACAGAGAGATGTGGAGCGAAGGAGGACACTAGGACATCCCTGGCGAAAGAGAGTTCAAAGACGCCGGCGATAAGACGGAATGGAGAGAAGGAAGACACTAGGACGTCATTAGCGAAAGAAAAGACATCAAAGACGTTACCGGCAAACGTCGTCGACGGGAGAGCGAAGGCGGGGAAGAAGTGGCAGAACAGAGCATTAGCACGCATCAAAGGCTGAACCGCCTGCGTATACCAAAAGGGAAGGGTAAGGGACGGGATCCATTCAACTGGGGCGATCGACCGTCGTACATCAAAGACATGCCGCGTCGACTTGGTCGGTCGTCATAGGCTCATAGCAACCTATTGCCCACCGTCCCGGAATGCAAATTAAATTTTCTCAACAATACTGCAAATGATCATCTTGCTATTTCACTCAGTGGTATCTACACAGCCAATTTCGATCCTAAACCTTCTGTAGCACAATTTCTATCATCTTCTAGACGCCACGGGGATCCAGATCCAGAAACACAAATATGCAAATAGTTTATATGCAAAAAGTTTTTTTTTAGAAATGACAATATCCTGTGGATCATTTAATTTCAGTAAGTACAGTGTTACTGTTCTAGTCTATTTTTTTATTTTATGTGAATACCATTGCTACTGAGTTCTACTGTTCTAGTCTGAAGAAAAAAACAATTAAAGAATATCAGTATGTGTGAATTTCATTGAATAAATAATGGTAGGCCTACTGCTCTAGTCTGGATAGAACACACATAATTATCACTGAATATTGTTCTAGTCTTAAAAAACAAATGTTTACTTTTCAGTTTCAGTGAATACTTTTAACACCACTTAACGCATTTAATATCTAACAAAAGTCATGTCACAAATCAGACAATTGTAAATTAAAATGTAGTAAACAATAATTGCGTAAAATTGTAGGTATAGGCCTACTGATAGGCCTACTTACAGGGTAACAGCCAGTCAACCCGATCTGCCAGACTGCCTCTTACCACTCTCGCGAGTCTCAATCTGAAATTCTCTAACACTGCACCTTGACTATGGAAGGATTTCTGTCCAGAATTTAAGAAATTCTCCGTTCCTCCACCAATGCTAGCTTCGTTCATTCAATATGAATCATACCTGTCGAGCTCTCTCAGACTGTGTGCATTTAGGGTAAGTAAAGTAATTATAAAACGCAACGAGACCTAAAGTCGCCTAGAAGTTGTTGGAGATTCTCGACTGAAATGGATTGAGAGCTAAAGACAACCCCAAGATGTGTAATTGATTTCAGCTGGTCAGTGCATCACCGACTTCTTTGAGTGCCGATATCTTCTGAGAAACAGCCGATTCGACACGCCCTGAATACAACGGATAGCGTTTCAGATAAAAGATTATCTATAGCTGCTTCATCTGAGTAGACCCACCATCTACATGGTTCATGGACTCGAATGATTAGAATTTGTCAGGGAACTCCATACGTCGCGCCTTTCGGTAATCTAGCAAATTTCATCTTAGGACCCAGTGTAAAAGTTTCAAAGCGAAGAGTCCAATCAAAATAAAGAAGGCAATCCTAAGGTTCCGAGTACAATACCATAAGAAAGAGGTTAAGCTCAGGAATCTACACTGATTATATGTAGATATTGCACTTGGTACTTTTGGGAAGGAGGCAATGAGACACGCGGTGGACAGGTATAAGTTGGGCAAGAGCTCTTGAAGAGGTGGGACTTTAGGCTTCAATGGAAGGCTTAGGAGCAATAGACATGTAAGACTGCTTTGTCTACCTATTATATTGATGTGAGTTACACGTTCGATACTGTCGATCACGACATCCTCTTACAGCGCCTATCCATTTCCTTTGGTTTCTCTGGTAATGTTCTTGCCTTCTCTTGCCTTGCAATTCCCACACCTTTCTTTCTCGACCTGGGTCCTGGACTTGGAAGTCATCTTGGACCAGGAACTTACGTTCACACGGCACAAAAATCTTCTCTCCCACAATTGCTATTACCAGCTCCGGCAACTCAAGGTGATCTCCCGTTCTTTGTCCACCGCTGCAGTTTCCACGCTTGTCCATGCATTTGTTGTTTCTCGCTTGGGCTACTGCAGTGCCATATATGACGGACTGCCGGCCTGCCGGATTGAGCCCCTGAATAGAATCCTGTGTCCTGCTGCTCGCCTTGTAGGCCACATCCCCAAGTTTGGCAGAGTGTCTGCATATATGAGGGATGTCCTCCACTGGCTCCCCTACCCACAGCGTATCACTTAGCGAATCTCTGCCTTGGTCCGGCGGTGCTTTGAAGGCTTGGCTCCTCAATACTTGCGGGAGCTCTGCTGTCCCACCTCATGCTCGCAGCGCCGTTGCTCTCTCCGCTCAGCTGAACTTATTGTTCCCCGCGCGCGAATAGCCATACGGCAGCGCCGTGCCTTCTCTGTGGCTGCCTCAATGACCTGGAATGGGCTCCTTTCCAAGCTCCGTCAAATACCGATTGGTCATTTCACCCTGTTTCTTACTGTCCTCAAAACTGTTGTTCGACCGCTGGACTTTGTTCAAGAACTGGGGGGCAAAATAAAAGCAGCGACAGGTGACCAACGTGAGACCAGCCATCTGCTACAGCGTTTGTCAGTCGCCCTTCAGATTTGAAACTCTCTATCTGTACTAGGCACCTCGGATTGGAACAATAAGAAGACCGTTCAGCCAGGACTGAATGACCGCCTAGGAATGTAGTGACCATAATAATAATAATAATAATAATAATAATAATAATAATAATAATAATAATAATAATAATAATAATAATAATAATAATAATAATAATAATAATAATAATAATAATAATAATAATAATAATAATAATAATAATAATAATAATAATAATAATTAAAACTCGCTCGGCCGTTCCAGGAATAATTTTTTATTTTATCATATGTCTCCGGACAATTTTTTTTATCTACCTGGGGGATCCTTGATACCCCGGGGCTTAAAAAAATAAAAATAATAATAATAATAATAATAATAATAATAATAATAATAATAATAATAATAATAATAATAATAATAATAATAATAATAATAATAATAATAATAATAATAATAATAATAATAATAATAATAATAATAATAATAATAATAATAATAATAATAATAATGCTCCTATATAACAATAATTTTTTCCAAATCCTGAGGGATCATTGATAGCTCGGGTAAAGAAAAATAATATATGTGTCACATAGACAAAGACACATACGAAGTGTCTGATAGGTTTGATTCTGTAGCGTTAATTATTCTGCATAAGATTGTCCAACGAGCATGTTGCGAACAACTCTTCTGAGTTCGTACGAGAGTGTTGAAGAGCACAATAAGTTGACGATTACGAAAGCTACGATTATTACGACAGTAAAAGTACTTATATTCAAATCTACTGTAGACTAACGAATAATAGTGTCAGTTTAGCACTAGACTGATATTGCTGTAACGTTCGACAGATGTTGGTCACTGCCTCATTTTGCTGTCATTGCTACTTGACTCAGCTCAACTCAATTCATGAGTGTCCTATATAAGTGTGAACATTTGCTGACAACCGAATCGTTCGTTCTTAATCGTGTGGGTCCCTTGTAGCCTTTCCCCCACACCATTCCTTATTCCCCCACACCATTCCTTATACGATTCAGCGTCGCTGTTTCCATTATTTTTCCAAAAACGACAAATCCCTACACTTCAGATACACGCACCCCCTAGTGACGCCAGAGGCATAGATTATATAGTTCTGGTTAAATCAACCTCGCAGCTGTTTTGAACAAATCCGTGATGCGGTTTTTTCCTCAGTCTACTATCGTGGATCTATCTTTTCAGTCCATTTTAGATATAATGGTACGCAAATGGGGCGGAGAGACGGTCTGGCACGAAGATCAGAAGAACGCGGGTTCGATACCCGCTGGCTCCATAAAGGTTGACTTAGCCTTTTCACTCCCTACACTTCTTAAGGGCAACTGTAAAATGAGCAGTAGGAAAGATGGACTCCTCTTGAACTTGGTATCATCTGTTACTACTATATCATGTAATCTTACTGCGTACTTGTCGGTTTCAATTTAATAAGCGAATACGATTATTATTAAACAGCTTAATTTGCGTATATGCATTTACCTTGAGGTAATTGCAGTTCGAGAAACCGTCCTGGGAAACTCTGCACTCTATCAACCATAAGGCCGTTATCTGGTTCGAGGACTTTTCGCACTCGGAAGATTCGCCTCCAGAAGATTCGCCCCCGGAAGATTCCCCCGACATTTCGCCCCCGGAAGTTTCGCCCCCGTCGATCCAGTTTCTAGTCTTAGTTACATTTTCATCATAGATCCCGCTCTAGACTTAGTTACATTTTCCTCGCTAATCCAGCTTCTAGTCTAAGTTACATTTTCCTCGCTAATCCAGCTTCTAGTCTTAGTACATTTTCATCATTGATCCCGGGGTCGAAACTTCCGGGGGCGAATCTTCCCGGGGGCGAAATGTCGGGGGCGAATCTTCCGGGGGCGACATTTCCGTATCCCCGTTATCTTGCATGCGATAACATTCTAGTTTAATCTGTTGATATTGTACACCTGTTCGATATGTTCAATTTCCCACCAGCCAAACTTCGCTATAAATACAGAAGATTTCATAAGGAGTTCACTGGTCGTTTCTTCAACCTTCACAGTAAAGATGCGTTCATTTGTGGCTTTTCTTGCTGCTCTCAGCCTGTGTAAGTAACTGCTTTCAACTATCTATGATTAGAAATATTACTCGTAACAGTAGTCTCAAATTTTCTAAAGCACTACTCTGAGCAGTAGCTTGTTCACGAGTGCTACGTCGTGTCGGTTACCCGAAGACCAGCGACAGAAAAGGAGATAGAGAAGCTCTAAGGCGAAGTCCGTCTGGAACAAGAAGGACAGGACGGCGGAAGACAGGAAGAAGAAATAGCAGCAAAATATTTTTAATTACTGCAATTGTGTTATGTCTATGCTTGTTTCTGAACAGAAGCGTCATAGGATATTTGAAATGATGACTTACCGTACTTTTCATCATCCTTCTTGACAAATTTCAAATGATAATCTCTTGACGCGCTGCTTTCATTTCTATCTGGTACTTCAAGTTTTATGAAAGTCACACTTTCTATCTCTCGAAATAAACAATTCAGGACATATCCGTATATTCTGTCAGAAATAGCAATTACAGAAATTAATAAGCTACGACACTTCTCAAACTACAAAGTTAAGCGTGACGCAAAGAATTGCTTTTGGCTGTAAAGAGAAGCGCACAAGGCCATTTCCCTACAATCTTATTTATTACACGCCTTTCTTAACATCAAAGTGTTCAGAGGTGCTATACTGGGGCTGTAGGTTTTTCGGCGGAATCGATCTCAAGCCAGGTGCAACCCAGCAAAAATGAATCCTGAACATTTACTAATGCCTGGAATTTTCGGATATACGTACCTCACCCCATTTAAAAGTTTAACAACGAGCGTGTACTAAAAGTGACTGGGAAATCAATGCAGGGCGTCGATAAAGTGTTAATCGCCATTAGTTAATCGTCAATAGTAAGGCGATAGCAGTGTACATTAAAATCAAGTACTTTATTTCGCTGAATAGGCTTAGACCGTAAAACACCATAAAAGCTGGTTGTCAGTGATCGGTCTCAGAATTTTTAAGAGTCTAGTTACCATCATAGTAACCATCGAAACGCAAAAATTATATGGAAGTAACCAACTCCTGTATTTTTTGTTTAAAGCACACTATCCCTTGCTAGGTTAGAAATTCCAAAGTTTAGAATCGTGTGAGTCAACTGGCTTAGCACTGCAAGCAGACAGGTTCCCTAACGTAATAGATTTTGCCGAACTTCCCCAACGGATTTCCATTTTTACTACGTTTTCATTTGAAACGGAATGGTAACACTCTTGCTCGAAATATGAGCGGGTGCCTTACAGGCTGCCAAGACGTGTGCTATAAAAGATTTTGATAATTGTACTGTCAGATGTTTCAATACTACTGCAGTTTAGCAACAACACGAATATATATATATATATATATATATATATATATTTAATTACTGACTTATGGATTATGAAAGCGACGATATGCCAGTACTGAGATTGGATTATATTTGCAGACTCAATGTTCAACAGTACTATGGCTTAAGCTTGTGTTGGCTTCCTGACAATGATCCACGTGGGCTTGATGCATACGTCCTATTTAATTATTAGGTTGAAAGACACAAATGGTTATGTGCCCTCTTATATTTCTCTAACAGAGCACTCGTCAGACTGATTTCAAAAGACCGGAAGTAAAGTAGAGAAACGTTATATTCCCATAAATGTTCAACACAGTGGGTTTCTCGCCACACCGTTGGTTGTTCCGACGATGGCATGAAGAGAATGGACCTTTGGTTTTATTCACACGCTTTCACAAAGAAGTTGCAAGTAGGCCTATATTCCAAGCTACTGGACTTCATGATTTGAACAAAGTCACTCATGTGTTAGAAAAGAAGCAAAATAAATGCAGTCACTGTTAGTCTCTTGTAGATTACGGTCATAAGCCTGTCTCATAATAATAACGGGGAATAATAGGCTTCAAATCGACTGCCTTCTTGTAGAAAACAATTTAAGTTGAATTACGTAACAGCATGACGAAGATTTATGTATTTATATTTGAGAAAAATCGTTGTAGGCCAGGCGAGGCCCCAGAAATTCATCGATGGCGCTTTTCCGTCTTTCTTCCTAAACGGTGAGCAGTACATCATCGGAGGCTCGGATGCTGCTCCTGGAGAGTTTCCATGGCAACTGTCTCAGACACGAGGAGGCTCGCACAGCTGCGGAGCTTCACTGTTGAGCGCATTTTACGGCCTCAGTGCATCTCACTGCGTCGATGGAGCGTAAGTGAAAAGACGATAATCAGGCATCTATAGTCACCAATGAGAACTATTTTAACACGCGCAATGATTGTGTATAATTTGCTTCGTGATTATGCATAATTCATTGTAGGCAAAATACACAATACATATAAAGTATTAGAGAACTTAGTCGCCTGTGTGAGTTCAAGTACATGCTATTTCTATTTTCAAGACTTTACAATTTCAGTGATATTCTTGAGAGAATCTCAAACATTCCATTATTATTTCTTGTAGACTTCCATCATCCATACAAGTAATCGCTGGTCTGCATCAACGATCTGGCACTCCAGGATCTCAGACAGTCGACATTACCGGATACACGATGGTATGTTGACCAATTCCTTTGGAGAACTTTCCACGGTTCAACATTTAAGGGCACCATTTGGGTATGAGATTTGACCGTTCAACGTTCATATTGCTGTTACGCTATGAAATAAAACATTTGTAGACATCTAAAACAAAACAAAGAGGGCTGCGAAGTTTCGTGGCGGAAATGATTCAAAACATATAATTTATATTGTTGTTGTTGGATTTTATAAGATCAATCGAAATAAGAAATTAAACTTTTGCTGATCGTGGTTTGCTGTTAGCACGCGGATTACTTAGCGGGTGTTCCTACCTATTCCAACGACATCTCCATTCTGAACTTTGCTTCGGCCATTACCATTGGAGGCAATATTCAGCCGGCTCTCCTTCCAGCGGACAACAGCAACAACTACCTCGGCTTAACTTGCGTCATTTCAGGATGGGGCCGCACAAGTAAGAACGCTGATATTCTGTTCTTAAATTACATCGATACTAATCATCGTGAATTTATGTTTAACATAAGGAGGCCGAGACCGAAGAATAATGTTACGAGGCTGAACCACAGTTTCTAAGGTTGCACATCACGAAACCGAAACCGAAGACGCGACAGTTTAGCTACAGAAGATCTAAGTGCATCTGTACATACTTTGATACCGAATTAGATGTAATTTAAAATTAGATTGTTATAAATTACATGCTCACGTTTAGTGAAATTTTATCTGGCATAGGTTCAAAGAGAACAAAAGTTGAGTCAAGGTTACGCATGTGTTTGTAATCACAGGTTCATCCAATATCCTTCCTGATACTCTTCAGAAGGTCTCCATTGAAGTCATCGGAACTGCTGAGTGCCAGACTCTTGTCGATAACGTCGCCGGATGCTTTATTTGGGACAGTCATATCTGTCTCTACGACCGGGCTAACCAAGCTGGATCCTGTAACGTAAGCTAATCTTGACGGATTTACTAATGCACACACTTATTGAAGACTTGTATTCTGCTACGAAGTTCAAACAAGTCAAGCTCTTCCTAATACTTCTAGCTTCATCCCAACGGCTTAAATTATAAACCTTAAATGGCTATTGCTTATTGTTGCATTGTAATTGCAAATTTCTATAAAAATTTATATACTTCGAGAGAAACTCGTCAGTGGGGCTTCCGACCTGATAACACAAACCACGGTGGAACATTCATGCGCTTAAGAAAATCGGGCGGAGGCCAACATGTTCATGTGGAAGGTTATGTGGCAACTTATTCCAAATAGATGGGCCGACCACTGCTAAGCTTCTATGATGGACTTTCAAAGTGCGGGCCGGTGAAACATCCTGGTCATTTTCGCCGTAGAGGGAAGAAATCTCCGTTCACACTAATGGATGACACCGAGACGCGTATCTCTGAAGTGAGATGACAATTATGCATAAGCAATAAAGTCTTGAACTCAATGCGTTTCTGCATTAGTAGCAGTGCAATTTCTCCAACATGACACTGGATGCCCGAAACTTGGTATCCCGCCGGTCAGCCTAGTTGCAACATGTAATATAGGCTGTAGTTGATCAATATGGAACAGGAGAAAGCCTGCATAACTGATATTACCGTAGTCAACCCTCGCTGAAGATAAGACATTCAGTACAACCTAACAATGTAGTTAATTGTACATAGGTCTGATATTACCGTGGTCAACCCTGAATACACCCGTGAGATTATCCCTGTCTGGATTTAGTTATACACTTTTAAGGGGAGCTCTTTCCAAGCTGATGGATTTCGCTTGGGAACGGGCGTTTCATGGTGCGGTCAACCTTCGCTGCGACGACGGCTGAAGATAAGACATTCAGTACAACCTAACGACGTAGTAAATTATATATAGGTCTTACTGATAATCTTTTTCAGGGTGATAGTGGCGGCCCGTTGAACTGCCCAGACGGTGGCACTCGCGTTGCTGGTATTACTTCATGGGGTATATCGAGTGGTGGCAACTGCAACCAGAATTACCCATCCGTTTACACCCGCACCAGCACCTACCTGGGTTGGATCGGAGCCAATACTCCGTAAGAAGGAACAATCTCGTCAAGACAACGATTCAAGTCAACAAGCATTTACCATTTACAAAAGTCAATAATAGACGGAAGACAATAGAGACTGTTATATTCACCTGATGAGAACTGAAAATTTGGTCTATTGACTTGTTGTAAGTTGAAAGAATTAATAAACGTCAGCAGCATTGAAGAATTTTTATATTATTGAAAACCAATTCCTACGTAAGCTTGTTTCCTTAGGATATCTTATTCCCATTCTAAAATGGCTCCAATTCTAAACACCATACGCCGTACCCGCCTATCTAACTGCCTATTCATGTTAGGCTCCCTTGAGAGGTTCTTAAAAGAAGAGCCCATCTTCTTTACACATAGTCAGATGCATCGACCCCTATATAGCTACTCCTAACCTACCCCTGGTAATCATCCCTTTGAATGAAATTATCAACTGCTCCCTTTCCCAGGGGGCAGTACCTCAAAATCTAAATATAGCCAAGGTGATCCCTATCTTCAAAAACGGAGACAAAGAGAACCTAGCCAACTACAGACCCATATCGATACTTCCATATTTCTCCAAATACTTTGAAAAAAATATTTATAACAGGCTTAGTGATTATATAAAACAGACCAAAGTAATTTACCACTCACAGCATGGATTTCAACAGGGCCACTAAACATTTATGGCGTTACTCGACATGGAGAATAGAATATCCAAGGCCATTGATAATAATGAATATTCTATAGGAATATTCCTAGATCTAGCAAAGGCCTTCGACACTGTGGATCATTCAATACTACTAAAAAAAGCTACAAAATTACGGAATTAGGGGAACCCAACAAAAATGATTTTACAGTTATTTCGAAAACCGTACGCAAAGAGTTCTCTGTAATGGAGTTCTATCAGATGAAGGGTACATCACCAACGTAGTTCCCCAAGGTTCCAACCTTGGACCACTTTTATTCCTCATCTACATAAGTGGCCTAGCCAAAGTCTCCTCCACTTTATATTTTATACTATTCGCTGACGATACCATCATCTTCTTTTCCCACTCATCTTGGCAATCACTGATGGAAATCATTAACATTGAATTGCTAAAAGTTAGTAACTTTTTCACGTCTAATCGACTCACCCTTAACCTAGACAAAACCAACTTCATCTTGTTTAAGTCACACAGAAAAAAAATCCAGTAAACCTAAAACTGGAAATCGATGGTGAACCAATAGCGCAAGTTGAGTCCACCAAATTCCTGGGTATCCTCGTCGATCAACACCTTACTTGGAAGAACCACATCAACTATATATCTCTGAAAATAGCAAAAAATATTGGTATCCTTAATATAATATCACATCTATTGCCCAATAACATTAGACTTCAATTATATAATACACTTGTTTATCCTTATCTCTCGTATTGTAACTTAATCTGGGCCTCCAACTATGAATCTAGGTTACATAAACTTGCCAACCCTGATATCCGCTGACTTCTGATGAAAAGGATTGTCTCTGTTAGTACATGATCTGCTCAAGATAGTTGAAGAACCATAGACTATTCTTAAACGTCACGAGAGATTTTTAGTGTCGCTATTCTAACACCCCACTCGACAGCAACTTTTAAGTTTCAATGTACAAGCCAATCTGGTCGCTTATGTAATGTAGCTAATCTTTTGTAAGTGGTTTAGTCATGACGTCTGCAAACATCTGATCTGTTGCACAATATTCCAAATCAATGATACCACGAAACTGCAGATCACGAAGATGATGATGTCGAACGTCTATGTGCTTTGTTCGTGCACTGATTTTCTCGTTACATGCAATTTTGATGCATCCTTCATTGTCCTCATAGGAAGTGGTTGACTGAGCACATGGTATATGAAGATCAGATAGAAGTTGTCTTAACGAAACTACTTCCTGACTTGCCGATGCAGCGGCGATGTATTCTGCATCTGTAGATGAGAGAGCTACAGATCCTTGCTTCTTCGACATCCACGAAATCACTCCTCCGAGTTTAAACAGATAGCCACTGGTTGACTTGCGGTCTGATTTGTCGCCTGCCCAATCTGCATCTACGTATCCCACAAGTTTCGAGTCATCGACGGCTTTCAGCCTTAACATCAGGTTCATCGTTTCCTTCAGATATCTGATAACTCGTTTCACTCCAGTCCAATCACATTGGCGTGGTGCATTGACTCTCCGGCATAGAATAGCTATTGCAGCACTTATGTCTGGTCTTGTAGTGGTAGCTATGTATAACAAATCCCCCACTGCTTGTCGATACTGTTCGTTTGAAGAGAGCAAATTTTCTTCTCCAGTAATATTCAGATAGTCTGCATGCATCGGTTTAGCACATCCGTTTGCATTTGTGAGGCCAAAATCAGAAACAATTTGTTGAATCTTGCTGGTCTGAGAAATCAGGAAATTACCATGTGTCAACCCTTTCCTCTATTGACAATAGTTCTAACTACTTCCTTGTCTCCTTCGTACTTACTCCTATTATTTTAATGTTCACTGATTCACACTAAATCTACGTATAAGTAGCTTAATTTCTACTGTGTAGCCTTGCCTTCATTGAACACCAACACAGTTTTCAATATCTTTGTTTTACAAACATAAATGAATTCACTTTCTACTAGTCAGCAACACTTCTACAGAGAACACACAAATTCAAAATACTACAGTCAGCATAAATCTTCGCGCCAATCTTAGACACCTGTACTCTGCTGCGCCTAAGCGAACTCTAATTATTATATACATATAGCGCGACCGCTGCCGAGATCGGCCAGCCACCGGCATCACTAAGACAGTACAACTAAACGTGATACACACTGACACAGCTATTATATATATATGTATATATATATATATATATTGTGGCGTATCGCTAAGGTATGAAACTCGCTAATGAAAGGAATGCACGCCCAAGGTTCCAAAAGAAATAGAATTTAATATAAATGAACATGCGATATATTTACCAAACGAAGAACAAGGAAATTCAAACGAACAAAAGGTCAGAGCACCGTTCGTCAGGCATTCAGCAACGGACACTCGACCACCCCGTTAGACACGGAGTAGAACATATGTGACGACACTCGTCAGAACGTCGACGAAGCAACAATCTTAATCTAGACCACAGTCGGTCAAGCCTAAGAACAAAACTGAGCTCTACTAACATCAGACCAGCATGTCTGACCAACACAAGACAAAGAGCTCAAGAATCAAGTCAGCAGTCCTATTTATAGACAAGGCCACTCCTTCTGTTACATAAGATTCCCGCTAACCTACGGACTTCGCCTAGCACCTGCATCTACGTAAGAGGTCATGTGTCTACATGCAACATATCCCCCACCTGAATGAGAGACAACCACAGGTTGACGACCTAACCGAACTGAACCTCTAATAAACAGTCTGTATCCTGCCGAACTTAACTATGCAATTGTTCAAATATGCAAATGTCGACACACAGAACACAAACCTAAAAAAAACAACAAACAGAAAAAAAACAGAACCAAGAAAACCTACAAAGCAATAACCCCCAACTTAAACACGACACACCCTATGGCGTATCATACGGCGGTCGACTCAAGATATCCGGCAACAAGTTAAAACGGCCAGGACGATGCTTGATATCCAGAGAGTACTGTTGTAACTCCAGACTCCAGCGAAGTAACTTCTGATTAGAATTGGCCATTTGGTTAATGAATTGGAGCGGACTGTGATCGGTGTACACCAGCACTGGCGAAGAACCAAAATACACACTGAAGGCTCGAATGGCCACCAGCAAAGCCAATGCCTCCTTCTCGATCGTCGAATATCGCACCTCGTGGACCTTCAACTTGCGACTTAGATACGCCACGGATGCTCCAACTCGTCCATGACCTGAAACAAGCAAGCTCCCACACAAAACTGAGACGCATCGACAGCCACACAGAACTGCTTGGTAAAATCAGGAGGTCTCAAGATCGGTCTAGACACCAATCTAGACTTCAAATCAATGAAAGCCTTCTCCGCTTCCTCATTCCATTGAAATTTCTGCCCCTTTGTTAACATTCCCGTTAAATCCAACGTTAATTCAGAAAAATGTGGAATGTATCGTCTATAGTAACTAGCCAATCCCAAGAAAGACTGTACTTGTTTCTTAGTGACAGGTTGCGTAAAATTCAACAATACCTCCACCTTCTGGGTTTTAGGTTGTATGGCATTCAACCCAATATGATGCTCCAAAAAATCTATTTCAGCATTCGCAAAAACACATTTTCGCAAGTTCAACGTTAGATTAGCATCCGACACCCTTTGCAGCACCTTCTGCAGATGATACATATGATCCGACCAACAGACACTGAAAATTATGACATCGTCCAAGTATGCATCACAAAATTTATGTAAACCCTGCAACACCTTCGTAATCAGCCTAGAAAACGTTGCAGGCGCATTGCGGAGCCCGAAAGCCATGTATTTCCATTGGTAATGGCCAGTCGGTGTTACAAAACCAGTCAATGGAATCGATTCCTGAGAAATCGGGGTTTGCCAGTACCCTTTTGTCATATCCAGCTTAGTCATAAACTTTGCTGTTCCAACTCTATCAATTAAAGCCTCTACGCGTGGCATGGGAAAAGGATCTGGAACAGTTAAAGCATTTAATTTCCGAAAATCAGTGCATAACCGACCTGACCCATCCGGCTTCGGCACAACCAGAATAGGTGCAGCCCACGGACTCTCCGATTCCTCAATGATTCCCCTATGAAGAAGATCTTCAATCTCCAACTCGACCTTAGCCAACCGTTCAGGATGCATCCGATACGGCGACTGTCGTACTGGTCGAGCTCCCGGAATCAACTCAATTTTATGAGCGATCACTGTAGTTTTCCCCGGCACCTCACTAAAAACATGCTTGAATGAACACAAAACAGACTTCAATTCATTATTCTGTACGAGAGTCAAGTCATCCGAAGATTCGAAATCAACCACGGAGCTTTTATGCACCTCATTCATCTGCCCAGTTACATCCAACACTTCAGAATTCTCAGTGTTACTCATAGTCACAAGTAAACAATCAACATTCCGTTCCACATACTTTCGCATCAAATTAACATGCACCACCCTCTTAGTTTTCCTCCTATCCGGAGTACCAACCAAATAGTCCACAGGACTCAACTTTTGAAGCACGACATATGGTCCACAGTATTTGGCTTGCAATGGTTTACCAATAAGTGGTAACAATAGTAAAACCAAGTCACCTTCCTCAAACATAACCACCTTCGCATGTTTATCATACCACTCCTTTGATTTAGAGCGTGCCACTAGAGCATTAGCATTCGCCAAATCCATTGCTACACGAATCTTCTCCCTCAATTGCAACACAAAATCAATCAAATTAGTTCCAGATATATCTTTCAAGACATCCTCATTCAACCAAGAATCTTTCATAAGTTGCAACATCCCTTTCACATTTCTGCCAAACACCAAATCAAAAGCAGAAAAACCCAATCCTTGAACAGGCACTTCCCTATAAGCGAACAACACCCAAGGTAACAGATCATCCCAATCACCAGGAAAAGAATCAACTAAAGCCTTCAGCATATCTTTCAGAGTTCTGTGAAATTTTTCACAACATCCGTTCGTTTGTGGATGATACGGACTAGTTTTCATTTGTACCACTCCACATACATGCAAGAACTAACGCATCAACATACTCATGAAATCAGATCCACAATCAGACAACAACTCAACCGGAAAACCAAATGTTGTAAACACACTAATCAAGCATTTAGCAACATCACTCGCAGTATGGTTCTTTAACGGAAATGCAAATGGAAAATGCGTAGCCAGATCAATAACTGTCAGAATAAATCTATTTCTAGACTTATCACACACACTAAGCGGACCCACGACGTCCATTGCTAATCTTTGAAACGGTTCAGCAATCACAGGTAAATTAATTAAAGATGCTCGCATTTGTATTGCACCCTTACCCAACCTCTGACACATATCACAAGACCGACAATACTCACGCACAGACTTATGAATGCCCGGCCACCAAAAGTGTCTAGCCAGTCTATCGAACGTCTTCTGTGTTCCCAAATGCCCAGCTGCAGGAATATCATGTGCAACTTTTAGCAGTTGTAGTCTCAACTGGCTAGGTACAACTATTTGAGGCGTCAGTCGGTCACACCACCGACGAACCAGTATACCATTGGAGACTTCATACTCGCTCCTCGCCTCAGCGCCCATCCCTGTTTTCTCGGCAAGAACAAACAAATTTGACAGCGATTTATCTGTTCGCTGTAACTGCATTAACTCTACTTTCGACACAACCTTAGAAACTTCATTCATCACAACAGAATCATTTTCAAACAATTTAACCAAAGGTGAATCTTGGTCCACTTCATTAACATGCACCTCGTCCTCAGTTAACTCGGCTTCATTCTGAATATCCACAGTTTCTGTCTGCACAGCCGATGTACACGCTCCTCATTCAAACGTGACTGAGCTCGCGTGACAACTCCCACATCGACATACGTTCCCTGTACATCAACATCATTACCGACCAAGATTGTAACACCCTGAGGTAAAGAATCAATAAGGCCTGCCAAAATATTTCCCCTTGCAAATACGCTATCAACCCTAATTTCGACTAATGGTAATTCAAGAGTCTGCCCAGTGATTCCTCTGATTAAACGCACCTCACCGGTCTGCAGATATTCAGAACTATCCACACATTCACGACTCACAGGAGTCTGAAGCGAACCAGAATCACGTAAGAACATTACATTACGCTGACTATCAACGTTCATGTACAACACACCTTTAACACAAAACGGTTTATATCGCATGTCCACAGTTGCAGAGGTACAACTCAACTCTTGAGTCGTAACAGGACCAAATAACCCTACCGTATTCGGACTATGCCTCTCAAATTCTGGATTTTCCTTAGCGGGTTTCACCGGTAATTTGCCACAAGCCGCCTGAAAATGACCTTTTTCCCCGCACTGCCAACAACCATCCTGGACCGGTTTCCCATAAGTTGTACGCCCGGGAGAAAATGACTTCCATACCGCCTTATTCTTGTCACTTGGAAATTGTGCACTCCTTCCCCAACCAGTCACATTCCTTTTGGGGCTAGTAGGTAACTCCACATTAGACTGATTATACAAAACAGCATATTCGTCCGCCATTTTCGCTGCACTAGCAAGCGTTTTTGGCTTTTTATCCACAAGCCATTTGTGTATCTCATTTGGCAAGCACCTAACAAATTGTTCTAATTTAAACACTTTCCATGTGCACTTAATGTCCGCTACTGCGTCCTCACCCTCCAACCATCTTTGAAACGGAATTTGGAGTCGAAAAGCGAAATTCGAATACGTCTCGAATTTCTCCTTTTGTATGTTACGAAAACGTTGCCGGTAATATTCCGGTACGCGTTCGTAAGCCGTCAGCAAAGCTTGTTTAACTGTGTCATATTCCCCACATGCTTCCAAGTCCAATTCCGAAAATACTTTCTGCGCTTTACCCGTTAACTGCGGATGTAAGACAGCGGACCATTTATCACGCGGAACATTATGTAAGGTCATCGCTTTCTCGAAGGATAGAAAATATTGTTCAATGTCTGCACCCTTAAACTTGGGTACCAATTTAATTGCTGCTGTCAGCTTGTACGAATGTACGTCTCACCACCACGTGCAGGCCTATCCTCCAATACACCTCTTTCTAAGCGTCTGAGATTCAACTCATGTTGGCGCTGTTTCTCCTCTGCGTCTAATTTCCTCTGCTCGGCTTGTGCCGCTATTTGGGCCTCTAATTTCCTCGCTTCCAAATGCACCTCTACTTTCTTAGCGTCTGCTAACGCTTCAACTTTCCTAGCTTCTGCTTCTATTTCTAATCGTTCTTTCCGCTCCTGCGCTTCTACTCTGTCTTTCCGCTCCAGTGCTTCTGTTTCTGCTTGTATTTCTATGCGTTCTTTCCGCTCCTGCGCTTCTACTCTTTCTTTTCGCTACTGTGCTTCTAGTCTTTCTTTCCGCTCCTGTGCTTCTAGTTCAAACTTTCGAGCTTCTGCTTGTAACTTTCTAGCTTCACTTTCTGCCTCTACCTGTAGTTTAAGCTTTGCTAGCTCAAATACTCGTTCCTTTTCTCTTTCTTCCGTGAGCTCGACAGCTTTCCCTTTAATTTCCGGAACTGGAGACACAACTGGTGTCCCTGGCCTTAACAAATTTGCTAATGCCAACTGCAATTGACACTTAGTCACACCCTTAGTCTCATGTCCTAAACGCTCCATTTCCTGTCTTAATTCGTCAACGGACATTTCAAAAACATCGTCAAATATTATCGTCTTGCCTGCGGGCGGAGACTCCATTTCCCCAACCGAAATGCAACACTACTCACCTCGAAATTTTGCGAACACCCACGGTATCAAAACTTTCCAACTACTGCAATTAATTAACAGAAACCCTATTTAGAATTTACGACCGGCTCGAGTCCCCATTTTGTGGCGTATCGCTAAGGTATGAAACTCGCTAATGAAAGGAATGCACGCCCAAGGTTCCAAAAGAAATAGAATTTAATATAAATGAACATGCGATATATTTACCAAACGAAGAACAAGGAAATTCAAACGAACAAAAGGTCAGAGCACCGTTCGTCAGGCATTCAGCAACGGACACTCGACCACCCCGTTAGACACGGAGTAGAATATATGTGACGACACTCGTCAGAACGTCGACGAAGCAACAATCTTAATCTAGACCACAGTCGGTCAAGCCTAAGAACAAAACTGAGCTCTACTAACATCAGACCAGCATGTCTGACCAACACAAGACAAAGAGCTCAAGAATCAAGTCAGCAGTCCTATTTATAGACAAGGCCACTCCTTCTGTTACATAAGATTCCCGCTAACCTACGGACTTCGCCTAGCACCTGCATCTACGTAAGAGGTCATGTGTCTACATGCAACAATATATATATATACGCACACGAAACTAAAGTAAACGCACTAAATATATACGGCAATATCTCGCACTGAAAGGCTGTACACAAAACTCAGCTCATACCATGTCTGTCCTTTTCAATTTGAATTCCCAGATACAGACTCACTTCTCCAAGATCTTAATTTCAAAATGTTGATTCAACTTATATGCACTCTCCTTGATCATTTCTGCATTTCCACATATCAGCAAATCGTCAACATATAATAATAGGTATACAAATACATCATTGTATTTCTTTGTGTACAGACACAAATCAGCTTCACTTTGTTTAAATCCATTTGCTTTCAGAACAAAATCTATTTTCTGATTCCAACTTCTTGCTGATTGTTTTTATCCGTACAGTGCTTTCTTTATTTGACATACTTTCTGTTCTTCACCAGCTTTAGCAAAACCTTCTGGTTGTTTCATGTAGAGTTCTTCTTTAATTTCACCACTCAAAAATGCTGCCTTGACATCATAGTGATTTGCCTGCATTTTCTTTGATGCGGCTACTGTTAGCAGCGTTCTCAGTGTTGTGTGTCTTGCAACTGGTGCAAATGTATCATCAAAGTCTTCACCAAACTTCTGAGTAAAAATCCTTTTGCTACTAGTCGTGCCTTGTGTCGATATACATTGCCCTCTGTATTGTGTTTCAACTTGAACACCCACTTGCAATCTATGACCTTCTTTCCTGCAGGGAGATCACACAGAATCCAAGTCTTATTCTCCTCATAAGAATTCATTTCTTCTTTTGCTGCTTTTATCCAGTTTTTCTGTTCGTCCTCTGACAACAGCTTCATTTCATTCCATGATGAAGGTTACCTCTTGACTTCATTTTTCACCATTAATGACAGCCGTTCAGGTGGAACACCCTTGTTACTTCTGGTTGAACGCCTAAGCTGACACTGT
Source organism: Allolobophora icterica (assembly GCA_963556255.1). Classification (NCBI taxonomy): domain Eukaryota; kingdom Metazoa; phylum Annelida; class Clitellata; order Crassiclitellata; family Lumbricidae; genus Allolobophora; species Allolobophora icterica. The sequence goes on along the minus strand of OY744607.1, from coordinate 23,060,095 downwards.
GATTATTTTCGATCATGTCATCTGTGTTTTCTGTAGGCATCTGTATTTCCACTTCACTACATTCATCTATTATAGCAGACTGTGGTTTTTCATCTGTGTCGTTGGGATTCATCATCTGTTGTACAGTTTTCATTCGATCGTTTGAGTCTGTTTCATCAAATGTCACACTGTGACTAATAATAATATTGTTTGTATCTGTCAGCAGCAGCAGCCTATATTCTTTGATTGCTCACTGTATCCTACAAGAACTGCTTCGATTGCACGATCATCGAATTTAGTTCGCTTCTCCTTTGGAATGTATGCAAATGCCTTGCAGCCAAATATTCTGATATGTGACAGATCCGGCTTTTCTCCAGTCCACAGTTCAAAAGGAGTCTTGTTTGTTGCCTTTGTTGGCAATCTATTCTGTAAATACACTGCTGTCATGACTGCTTCAGATAGCTTGCCAGCTTGCTTCCGGTATATTCACCACCGTTATCTGACCTCAAGATTTTTGGCTTTCGTTGTTGCTTACTTCAGCAACAAATTCTCGGTATCTGTTTGCTACTTCATCCTTTGTTTGAATTAGGTAACACATCGCGTAGTGTGAATAATCATCAATAAATGTCACCATGTATTCATTCTTTCCAGGTGTTAATGTTTTCATAGGACCACACACGTCGCTGTGAATTAAGTCTAGTGGTTGCCTTGTGCAGTGTACACTCATCTCTGGATATGGATTTTGTGTAGCCTTGCCCAGGGGCGTCTATCCCCCCTAAGTCATTGGAGCAACGTCCCTTTTCCCCCTCTTCTTCCTCCCTTCCCGTTCCTCCCCCCCTAAAATGGCGGCACACACACTGAGAGATCTCCCCCTATTTCTTGGATGGAGCATTTGCTCCAAGGTTTCTATGGTGTAGACGCCCCTGGCCTTGCCTTTTATACAATGATCACATTTCATCAACATGCTACATTCACTGATATGGATGCCTGTGGCAAGACTTTCTTTACTGATGCACTTTATAGCATTGGGGTCTCGATGCCCTAAACGTCTGTGCCACATGTGAATACAATCGTGATGCTTCATCTCAGACTTGGTCATGTTTGCAACCTCTGATTTATTCTTACACGATAGCCTGTATAAGTTATTTTCAAGCTTTCCGACAGCCAACAGCTTTTCATTATCTCTTATGAAGCACTGTTTGTCAGTAAATTCAACGTTCTTGCCTTTACTGGTATTATTTCTTCACTGACAACAAACTTTCGGTTAACGTTGGCACATAAAGGACATCTCTGACCTTAATTCTGTGCACTGTGCCATCGTCCAACATGCAGTCCAGATGACCATCTCCAACTCCATCAGCGTTGATCGATGTACCGTTTGCAATGTAAATTTTGTCAGTTTTCGTCTGATCCAACATTTTGAAGAAACTCAAGTTGTTAGTCATATGTGTTGTGGCTCCAGAGTCTACGAACCAGTCACTCGTCATCTGACCGATGCCGATTGTAAAACTGAGATGTTTAATATCGTCATAATCATTGTGTATGTATGTATGTATGTATGTATGTATGTATGTATGTATGTATGTATGTATGTATGTATGTATGTATGTATGTATGTATGTATGTATGTATGTATGTATGTATCAAAGGTATTAACTATACTAGTGTATTTGCCCGTCATAATTATGACGGCAGTGTATATCGTTGGTTAAAATGCTCTGATCGCCATCGTCAAGACCGTCGTCAAGACCGCCGTCGTCAAGACGGCAGTACTGACGTCACAAACGGTTTCACAATAGAACAGAAACCGTTTGTGACGTAGCGTCCTACGACGGACACACGTAAGGAAACTATACGTATTAACTACATTGTATAATAAATTTTATATAATAATATGTGATAGTAAATTTTATATAATAATATGTGAAATTAAAGTGTCTTTCTTTTCTAAATGCTACTAAGTGCTTTTGCTGTCAAATTGTTTCATACTACTGTGTTGTTATAGTAGGCACTTCACATTTAGCGGATGCTAACAAATTACTGTAACAATGTCGTGAATATCAATAAAGATCTATTGATTGATTGATTGATATAGCCTACGCACGTGTGAATATGTGTATATATGTATTATGTAGTTGTGTATATTTGTATGTATGTATGGTTGTATGTATGTACGTGTGTGTGTATGTACGCATGTTTGTATGTATGTACATACGTGTATGTATGCATGTACTTGTGTATTTATTTATGTATGTATGTACATGTATGTATGTATGTACGTGTGTATATGTATGTATGCATGTATGTGTTTATGCATGTGCGTATGTATGTATGTATGTACGTGTGTATGCGTGTACGTGTGTATGTTTGTATGTATATATGTATGTATGTATATTTGTCTGTATGTGCGAGTGTATGTTTGTTTGTATGTATGTACGTGTGTGTGCATGTTTGTATGCATTTATGTTTTTATGTATGTACGTGTGTATGCATGTAAGCTTATGTATGTATGTATGTACGTGCGTGTGTGCGCATGTGTGTATGTAAGTATGTATGTATTTATGTTGTATGTATGTATGTATGTATGTATGTATGTATGTTTCAGCGGATCCCCGGAATAGTGGGCCCCGGAATAGCGGACACCCGGAAGAGCGGGCCGGTATCGTAGCGTCAGGGTCATGGGAGTTATTCAGCAGGTTGAAGAAATTAATGTTTGAGTTTGACACATAAAGCAGCATAACCTCAAAATAGACAGCACAACTTAGATAATTATACAAAAGAAAGAAATTTGTATTGAACGCTTATAGCCCAATTGTTGTAGCATATTCAAATTTGAAACAATCTATTAATATAGTTTCCTTATATGCAAATTTGTCTGTCGGAGAATGCTACGTCACAAACGGCTTCTGTTCTATTGTGAAACATAAACCGTTTGTCTTGACGACGGCGGTCTTGACGACGGCGATAACCAACGATACAGTCATATAGGCCTATATATGACTGTTTGCCCGTCATATTATGACGTCATATTATAGGCCTATATGACTGTATCGTTGGTATATTATACTGCCGTCATAATTATGACGGGAAAATACACTAGTTCAGCAAATAAAACGTTAAACTTTAGTTACTTTATTAATCTTTAAAGATTTTGAAGTATACAATACTGATAGCTACTCAGAACATCATGAACATATATGCTAATAAGACGCACGATATTATAGAAACAGTCAACCAGACCTGTCTATAACATAAGGCAGGTCAAGAGTACAATAGGCAGGTCATAAGGCAGATCAAGAGTGAAATAGACAGGTCAAATGACCTACCGCGCCGCCACTGTAGAGAAATAGAAATACAAGCGAAGGATTTAGGTTGAAAAATTTATAAAGTGGGTGTTAAACCTCGCCACATATTTTTTTTCGCGGCAGAAGTTTAAGTTCACTACCAGCAATGGCGTCTAGTTTGGTGGAGTTGGTCAACGAATTCGTTTTGGGAACTCACAGCATGCCAAACATCTTTGCTATGCGCTCAACGATACCGGGGTCATATGACGTTTTATCGTGCTCATGATAACAGGCCTATTTTATTCTTGTGAATACTCTATCAGTTTGCACCTGTTCGATTATCTTCTGGTTGAATTTCACTTCAGATATAACAGATTGCACATGGTGCACACCAACTGTTCCTGAGCTTCGTTTTCTGTTGAGACTGCACAACGGAAGAAGATGCGATCGCTCGTGGTTTTTCTTGCGGCTTTCAGCCTATGTGAGTCGTTCCTTAAGAATATTCACGAAAGTAGAAGTCTCTGCAATTTTGCTTTAACTTTGTTTTTATCTTTCTAATTGCTTGTCGGGTCTAGACAAGTCTGATAACTTCGTTGGCCTCGTTGTCGTAATGCTTAAGGGCTTGTCCGTAAATGACGTCACACTATTTTATTTGGCACAAAATTATCAATTAGTTCTCTAGTTGCAGAATTGATTATCCGTCACTGCACGTCCGTGCCCTAGTGCCAGGCAGTGCCAGTCCCAAGCCTCGATGAAGGAGGAGGGCGACGCTAATGATCTTGGTTATCACACAGTGTCATTAAACTGAGTGAGAAGTGAATCGATATTTGTTTCAATTGAAGCCGTAGTCAAAATCCTACTCTATGAGAAGGCCAACCAAATCCGATAGGTCCGGAAACCAGACATGAGACTATGTAGGTCAGACAGGTTTACATAGACGACTAGAATTTAGATCTGCATGATATTGAAGAACTGGCGAAAACATAGAATTACACAGCGCGGTTGGCCATCAGCGATAAGCGTTTGTGCACACAGTACAGATTATTTTGGTAAGTGCAAATGCGCGCGAGTTTATTTTTTACAAGTCAATCAATCATAGCCTAAAGCTATAGTGCCATTCATAATTGTTGTTATTATTTTTTCGCCCGAGGTAGAAACGATCCCTCAGCTCTTAGGAACTGCCTACACAGGCGCTATGTTTCGGAGTTAAGCGGCCCTAATCCCCCGATTAACTGTGTAAAAGTGCTCTGGAACGCGACCGCGTTAAATAGTTGTGTGCTTGTGGAGAAGCGCTGGAATAGGTGTGTAGTCTCAAGTGGGTCCTCCGAAATCATTTTCAGTCGCCGGCATAACTCTGTTATGTAATTACGGTCAGATTTATTGATGAGGCCCGGAATTCCGAGTGCAATTGGGAAAGTATACGCGTAGCAAAAGAAGGCTGCGTACTTCATGTTTTTTTGTGTTGCGGCCAGTTCCGCTGCTGCTCGGTCGTTGTCGACGTCAGGTGGATGTATGAGGCGGCGCATGTATGGACACTGGTGGCGTCCCAGGCATTGTATTTGGCCCGCAACCATGGGACCAGCGTCGCCCCGTCCGGTCGCTTGCCGTCGCTACGGAAAAGGCCAGGAGGTTCTTTGGTGCTTGGCGTGTCCGCTCTCAGAAGGGCTCATTCATTGCCAAGTGTCTACTGGCTCGTCCCCCAGATTGGTTGCAGACCAGGCCGTGGTGCCCTATCTGATCAGTCGTCTCGCCACATTGGCACAGGTGTGGCGCGATGAGATTTAGCCCCATTCGTAAGCCTATCGCCCTATCGCCACCCTGACGGCCTCGTTACTCAGACCCAGCCCACATGCTGTTATCGGCACTGTAACTGCCAGTCCCTGGCGTAGGCGGAGGTAACCACTCTAGTCTTGCCCTGCTGAGTGGGTCGTTTAGCGAGGTTCAAATTTCTGTTCTGTCCTGGTCCATCAATGGCCTGTCCCACTCTTTTTGTCTGGTCAGTGTGGTTTTCCGTTTCGTAAGAAATTGCTTCGGACCTGTAATATTTCCTCCCTAATCTCATCCGTTCATTCCCTTTCTCTTCTGGTCGTCCATTACCCCTGGGACTGGATGGCCTCAGCACGGGGCAGCCTTCATCAGGTATGTCATCCTCGCCGCCTCGAAGCTTTGACCGCAGAAGCATCAGTACCTTCTATGTGCATGGGCGGCCATCATGGGGGAACATGACCCCACCTTTAAGAGTGGGGGGACACGCCATACATTTGTCCCCCCAAATTTTGAAGAAACGGCAAAAAAGACGAAGAAATGTAATTGCGCGTGAGGGTTTTCGCTGCGTTTTTGACCAGATGAGTAAAAAACTCTATTTTTGAGCAGAAGTGTCCCCCAAAAAATTCAGAGAAAGAAGAAATTCGTAAGAAAAAGTCTTTAGATTTTAGGGGATGAATTTGTAAGAAAAGTAATAAATTTTGTAGACGAATTCCTAAGGAAAAGGGTAATGAGAATATTGTTGGTGGGAGAATCGAAAAAGTTATAAAAAGAGGCGAATGACTATAAAAAGGTCTTCAACTTTTTTGAAGATGAAATCGTAGAAAATTCATGAAGTTTTTGTGGATATGAATTCCTAAAAAGTTTTTAAAAAATTGGGGGACATGAATTCATGAAAAAAGTCATCGACCAGACCATGGCCGACTTTGTCCCCCGCCCCCACCTCTCAGACAAGATCGCCGCCACTGTCTGTGTGCGAAGGAGTGTCACGTTTCTCACCGCTTGGTCTAGCGTGTTAACATAGTCTTCAAGTGCGTCATCCAAAGCCTGTCCTCTGAAGAGTGGATCCCCTAAAAGTGTAATCGACACTCGTTTTTGTGCTGGAAGTCCATGAAGACGTCTTCAGAGATTTCTTTCTCCGCCAGGATTTCGAATTTCTGTCGATTGAATAGAATGCCCAAGGTTTGTTCCAGGTCTGCTTTGATATCCAGGTCATGTCGAACAACCTCCGGTCTGCGTCCCAGCGAGAGGTCGTTCAGGTAACCCACGCAGAATCCGGAGATCAACGAGTGCAGTGCCGGCTGGAGCGGTAAGCAGAGGAGCCGGGAGACCAGATGTTCGACCGCGCCGGGAGACCAGATGTTCGACCGCGCAGTGGGGCTGGGAGTGCTCTTGAGTAGGAAATCTTGAAGGGGCGCTATATAAAACTGCCTCGCCCCATTTGTGATCGCACTTCGAACGACTCGAACTGGAGAAGGGACTCTGCTGCGCATACCTGGTTGGTAAATGCGTATAGTTTGGGTATTGTTTCATGAACTGCTTGTAGCAGAACATCTCTTCGTAAAATGTTGAAGGCGTTGTTTGATGAATATGTGGTCCCGTGGCATGTTCTTGGCAAACGCTGTGGCTGCGTGAACCGCTGCCTTAACCCCCAACCCTCGGTTGGCTATTCCCACCTAGAGCATGGTAAAAAGGACTCCAGTCTTCTGATCGCATATTGGTTAGCACATTTCGCTGTGAGTCTTCTCTAGATGTAACCCACCACGATTGGTGTGAAGCCTCCTGTATTTTTGCAGATGGCGATCAGGGTTCCCTCGAACATCCGCCTGCGCATCTCAACTGGGTGCTCCCCTCAGGAAGTTTAGAAGATGTTCAGAGCGAAAGCCATCCGGGCCACCGGCTAACCCGCAGGGAATGATCACACTGCATTCTCCATCTTCCTCTCAGTGACATGGTAAGGGGAGGTCTGCGCCGAGTTCAGGAGGCTCTCAGGTGAGGTCACCCGATACTCTGCCGGGTGTTTTCCTGCAGGGCTACCCACATTTCTGCTGTAGCACTGGCCGGATGGTCTCTGATTCATAAAATGTAGGTATACAAACCCTTTACTTATCCTCCTCCAGCTTGTCTCTCACAGCCTCCAAGTCCCTATCGCTCGCCTTTCTTCGGCCTCCTCCGGAGTCACTCAGCTCACCTCCCCTCCCCTTCTCCCGCAGGTAGTCTTGTCTGTCGATTCGGCCTTTTCGTTACCCTTATCGTTTACTAGAACACACTGATTAAAACATGTTACACAATTTTCGTACAGCTTCGAAAGGCTTCGAGAATGGTTGCATTCAGCTTCATGAATACGCGACGCTCCCTATTCATCGACATCCAAGGCGAACATAGGTTATTAGTTGCAGCGCACTTTCACATTCTCAATCAATCAATCAATCAATCAATTGGACATTTATATAGCGCAGTCTTCAAGGCAACTATTCAGAGGCGCTCCCAGCCCAACCTCGACGAAAGAGAACAGCCTTAAGCGCAGAGAAGAAAGAGGTGGACGAGTCTCGAGGGAGAGACCGCAGTCCAACAGGAAGGCCATTCCAGATAGTGGGACCGGCCACGGAGAATGCTCGCTGTTGCATGGTTGCAGTGCGGGCGAAAGGAACATGTAAGTCACCGCGGGCGGTGGAACGGAGTGAACGGCGACCAAGAAGTGCGGACGCTGGAACACAGAGCTCAATTCTCATGTTTGTCCATATTGCATTTTCAATTATCAATCAATCAATCAATCAACTTTTCAGTTTCTTGTAACGAAAATAGCTACGAATTTTCGGTAGTATTATTTTCGTTAAAGTCATAGTTAGTTAAATTGTTTAGTTTCAGTTATAGTTATCGTTAACGAAATCATTTTATTTTCGTTAACAAACTTTTCGGTACCGTTATCGTTAACTAGAATCGTTGACATAAACAGGAAGCAAAACTGGAGATGTAACACCACCCTGCCTAACTCAACAGGCTAGAGTTATTATGATAGTTTGTCCCGCATCACGAAGGCTGTACTCTGACTATATCAGGTTATAAGAGGAATATGTCTGCCCATTAGCTTATTGAACAAAGAATAATGGTTGACTTGGTCAAAGGCTTTTGACATGTCCAATGCGCATAAGTTGATAGTGGACCTATATTATGACAGGATGTGTATCCCGATCAAAGGTCACCATAGTTTGACGTTACTGTCACTGTAACAGGTTGGTATCATTATGCAAGTGGCAACTATAACAACATCATCAGTAGGGCCCCGCTGACGATACCCGTGAGATTGTTCCTATCTGGACTTAATCATACCCTCTTAAGAGATTTCTTTCCAAGCTGTTTGTCTTCGCTTGAGAACGGGCGTTTCTTGGTGCGGTCAACCTTCGCAGTGACGACGGGATAATCGATCGGGATAAGACGTTCGCAATGGCACGTGTCAACCATTCTCATGAACTTACAAGGGACGCCTTCGATGTTCATTGCTTTCTTAAACGTTTCGCCAAGCTATATTGAGCAACAAGAGAGCTCACGTCGATTTATCCACAGTATGAAACAATTTATGTTAAATTACGTAACAACAAGATTTTTGTATTTATATCTATGAGAAAAATTGTTGTAGGCCAGGCGAGGCCCCAGACATTCATCGATGGCGCTGGTCCGTCTTTCTTCCTGGGCGGTGAGCAGTACATCGTCGGTGGAACGGATGCTGCTCCTGGAGAGTTTCCATGGCAACTGTCTCAGACGCGAGACGGCTCGCACAGCTGCGGAGCTTCACTGTTGAGCTCAAATTACGGTCTCAGTGCAGCTCAGTGCGTCGATGGAGCGTAAGTGAAAAGACGCGAATCAGGCATCTAGTCACCAATGAGAACTATTTTAACACGCAATGATTGTGTATAATTTGCTTCGTGATTATGCATAATTATTCATTGTAGGCAAAATACACAATACATACAAAGTATTAGAGAACTTAGTCGCCTTATGTCAGTTAAAGTACATCTGCTATATCTATTTTCAAGAGTTTACAATTTCAGTGATATTCTTGAGAGAATCTCAAACATTTCATTATTACTCCTTGTAGAGTTCCAGGATCCATACAAGTAATCGCTGGTCTGTATCAACGATCTGACCTGACAGGAACTCAGACAGTCAACATTACCGGATACACGATGGTATGTTGACCAATTCCTTTGGAGAACTTTCTATGGTGAAACATTTAATGGCACCATTTGGGTATGAGATTTGAACGTTCAACGTTCATATTGCTGTTACGCTATGAATAGAACAGTTGCAGACATCTAAAAAAAATTGCACTCACAATTAATGTTGCGAAGTTTGGTGGCGTGAAATGATTTTATTCATATTAAATTATTGTTGTTGATAGATTTTGTAAGTTCAATCGAAATAAGAAAGTGCTTTTTGCTGTTCTTGACTTGCTGTTAGCACGAGGACTACTTACAGGGTCTGAATACTAATTCCAACGACATCTCCATTCTGAACTTTGCTACGGCCGTGGTCATTGGAGGCAATATTCAGCCGGCTCTCCTTCCAGCGGACAACACCAACAACTACCTCGGCTTAATTTGCGTCATTTCAGGATGGGGCCGCACAGGTAGGAACGCCGATTTTCTCTTCTTAAATTACATTGATACTATTAATCATCGTAAATTCATAATGTTTCACACTTTAACGACGAGCGTGTGATAAATTGTATGGAAAACTAATCCCTCTCGTCGTTAAAGGGTTAACATTAAGATACCAAGATCCACGAATCACGTTACGAGGCTGTACCACAGTGTCCTATAGGTTGCACATCACGAGGCCGAATTCGAGAACTCAACAGTTTAGCTACAGAAGATCTTAGACGTCTTGGGCAGCGACACTTCATCTTTGAGATAAGTTCCTTTTCACTTTTTAACCATAGTATTAGTGCATTCAAACTTTTTGTAGGTAACTGCATCTGTAGGCCTACATAGGCCTACTTTGATACCGAAATAGATGTAATTTTGAATTAGATGGTTATAATGTAATGTAGGTTTTCTACTAATCAGATGATCATTGCAACTTAAATTACATGCTCATCTGTAGTGAAATTTCATCTAGCAAAGGCTCAAAGAAAACAAAATTTGAATCAAGGTTATGTATGTGCTTGTAATCACAGATACATCCGATATCCTTGCTGATACTCTTCAGAAGGCCTCCATGGAAGTCATCGGAACCGATGACTGCCAGGCTCTTGTGGATAACGTCGTAGGATCCCGGATTTGGGAGAACCACGTTTGTGTCTACGACCGAGATAATAACGCTGGATCCTGTAACGTAAGCTAATCTCGACGGATTTTCTAATGCACGCATCTTTTGAAGATTCGTTTTTTAGCCATTTCTGCTAGCAAGTTCAAATAAATCAAGCTCTTCCTAATAGGCCTACTTCTAATTTCATCCTCACGGCTTAAATTAAATTTCACCTTAAATTGCTATTGTTTATTGTTGCTTATTAATACTATCGGTATTTCAGAGTTTATACTTGTAGTTGCAAATATATATAAAATTTATATGCTTCGAGAGAAACGCGTCAATGACGCTCTCGACCTGATAACACAAACCACGGGCGAACAGAGTGGTCTTCTAGCGCTTGCGAAAATCAGGCAGAGGCCAAAGAGTTGATGTGGAAGGTTAGGTGGCAATTTATTCCAAATAGATGGGTCGGCCACAGCTAAGCTTCTATAGGCTGGTCTTTGAAAGTGCGTGCCGGTGAGACATAGTGATGGGCAATAGTTAACAAAAGTTGATAAATTTTAGTTAAACCTACATTTTTTAGTTAAGGATGAATTTTAACTGGAGATAAATAGTTTAGTTAAAACCACTTATATCTTTTAGTTACTAATTGAAAAAGTTTAACTAAAAAATCAGCAACTACGCAAGCATCTTCCGCAATGAACACTGTCAACAATTCAACGGGACGTTAACTTACTTATTAACACTTGGGTTGCCTCTGCATAGAATATGTTGTAAGGCGCAGCGTAAATAACTACATCGGTGTTTATTATTCTTTATGAGTTGACTTCAGATTTTAGTGAATAAAGAGCTACGCCAGTAAAAATGGTTTATTAGTCACTACTTGCTTCACTGAGGTACTACTGAAAGAAGACAAAAGCAACTGTAACAAATTAGGTGCAAAATGTCGCTTTTATGGGAATAAAAGGCTCTGTGGAAATGTTACGTCTGAACCACATCAAGGTCTGACAAAACACTTGATCACCTTCTTTTCTTACGATCCAGAACAAATATAACAGTGGTCTTGCTGTTGCTGATCATTATTGTTATCAATAACTGGTTTTATTACTCAAGCCAAGTGAACTGCAGTTGCATCGTATGATGCATAAACAAAAAGTCTTGAACTCAATACGTTTCTGCGTTAGGAGCAGTGCAATTTCTCCCACATAAAACTGGATGCCCGAAACTCGGTATACCGCCGGTCAACCTAGTTGCAACATGTAAAATAGGCTGCAGTTGATCAATGCGGAACAGGGTAAAGCCTGGATAGCTGATATTAACATAGTCAACCCTAAATACTCCCGAGAGATTGTCCCTGTCTTGTTAATTACACACTTTTAAGAGAAGCATGCTGATGGATTTCGCATGGGAACAGGCGTTTCATGGTGCGGTCAACCTTCGCAGGGACGACGGCTGAAGATAAGACATTCAGTACAACCTAACGATGTAGTTAATTATATATAGGTCTGATATTACCGTAGTCAACCCTGAATACACCCGTGAGATTGTCCCTGTCTGGATTTAGTTATACACTTTTAAGAGGAGCTCTTTCCAAGCTGATGGATTTCGCTTGGGAACGGGCGTTTCATGGTGCGGTCAACCTTCGCATGGACGACGGCTGAAGATAAGACATTCAGTACAACCTAACGATGCAGTTAATTATATATAGGTCTTACTGATAATCTTTTTCAGGGTGATAGTGGCGGCCCGTTGAACTGCCCAGACGGTGGTACTCGTGTTGCCGGTATTGCTTCATGGGGTATATCGAGTAGTCTTGGATACTGCCTCCAGACTTATCCATCCGTTTACACCCGCACCAGCGCCTACCTGGGTTGGATCGCAACCAACACTCCGTAAGAAGGGATCATCTTCTGAAGACAACGATTCAAGTCAACAAGCATTTACCATTTACAGCAGTCAATAATAGATAGAAGAACATAGAAGGACTGTTTTTATTCACATGATGAGAACTGAAAAGTTGACTATTAAAGGAATTAATAAACGTCAACAGCCTTACAGACTTTAAATAGCATTTAGAACAAATCGATTGTTTCTGTAAGTTCGATAGGCTACCTTATATCTTATTCCAATATTGAAATCGCTCCAATTCTAAACACCATACGCCGAATATACCCGTCTAAAAACTAACTGTCTACTCATGTTAGGCGCCCTTGTGTGGTTGTTCTTTACACATAGTATTAGTCAGATACATGAAACACATGAAACACATACATACACACTCGACTGACCTTGGAATCTCGACCTGAAACCGAATCAGGCTTTACTAGCTTATCGGTATCGTTTTTGAGAGCTTGTGAATAAGCTGGTTTCCGCCATTTGGTTTCCTTTAACGCTGTAAAAATCGAGTTACTATGACGATTACAGCGTGTGTTTGAACAGAATTACATTCTTCACTAAGATTAACCGACTATTCATATTCGAGATTTTACTAAGGCTAAGATGTCCGCAACGTCTGAATTTATCCAAATGAATATCCTTGACTATGTTATATAAGACCATTGTGCTCAGACTATGCACTATGAGGAATCCTTCGTGTTATTCGGTGTCTGGCTGTCGCTAAGGCCTCAAGTCGAAACCAGTCGCTAAGCTATCGACTGCTAGCGACTTCGTTCACTTAATATTTTCTTGTTTTTTTAATCGCGGATTCCCAGTTTCGATTTACCAAAGACATCATCAGCAGCACATGAGGAGCACTTACAATAGGCCTACAGTGCAATAAAATATTCGTTGTTGAGAAAAACAAGCTGATATGCCGCAACTTGGTACTTTATAAGAGAAAGAGTTTGCTCTATTAGTAAGACTTTTTATAGGCAATACGGGAGAATGGTTGTTGTTGTTGTCTTTTTTTTGGTAAAGTTAATTATGCATTCTATTACGAAGATGGTGTTGATGATTACGAAGAGGGGGGAATAAGCAGAGTGAGAATTGTCGGGGGTTGTGGGGTGCAACCACCTAGTCTTTCTTAGGACCTAACAGTTAAGTCTTCATTGCACACCCCAGGGGGTCGTTTCCAACCCCTTCAGTTGTGCTGGTGTGATTTAACATTATTTGATTCTGAATCTCTGACAAAGAGAAGACATTTACATGGTGTATCATGTTTGCATTTTTGAATTTTCTCAAGAAAGGAATTGATTTTGATTCGAGTTTGACTTGCAAAACTGCTAGCCTTGAAATCTGCTGCTTTCAAATTTCGCTGACATCAGTTGGCAAAATACGACTTAAATATTCAATTCCACATGGATTAAAGTCTAACCCACTCCCAATCTTTTTTGTACAATTCTGACACTGGGAATAAGTGGCGGAGCACATGGTTCTCGTTCTCTGCTACTGCCTGAAAGAGGCACGCACCAGCAGTTTTGACCAACTGGTTGGCCGCAAGATCCGGTATTGCTATATATCCTCCTCGCTTCATTCGATTCATCAAGCGCTCAATTTCACGAATTCACATTAACATTAATTTTCAAAGTCATCAGTCTGTCCCCTGTCAGCATGCCCACATGGAACGAAGCTCATATTTCCATACTGGACCTTTATATAGCCCAAATGAGTTACATGGGTTCTCATGCCCACGGAAATGATGGCGCGATCAGTACAGTATGCGGTAAAGTGCATTATATTGTTAGGCATTCAGATATGGTCAATAGACATACCTGATTACCCGAGAAATCGATAGCAAGTCGCTAAGTCAGTCGATAAGTCTAAGCGACTTAGTCAGTCGATAAGCAAGCGACTTAGTCGACTGAGTCGCTAAGTCAGTCGCTAACTCATCAAGTCAGTCGGTAACTCCTTAGCGACTGACTCCGGGTACTACTGTCAACTGGTCACCGGCTCTTGACGTGGGAGGCAAAGTGATGAGCGGGTTCAGCGGTTTCAACTGACCCTTTTGGAGCTGGGTAGTCATGGGGCGTAGAAGGGACGGAGACGACGGTTCGAGTTGTCCAGACGGAAGGCAGTAGAACTGCTAGTGGGATGAGTGTTAGCAGGAGGTCCACCCAATCGAGGAGGGAAGGAACTACGTCGAGATGAAGGGCGTAGATACGGTTTCTCTCCTTGTAATGGTTTATGATGTGAAGGTTTAGCGACAAAACCCTACTACCTGACTGAAGAGGGTTCTGTCAGGAGTGGATTGAAGGTATGTGCGGCCCGCTGCTTCCTGGTGTGATCGACCTCCTGATTTGTTAATACGGGTGGCGGCTGAGTGTGGCCTGAACTGAATAAATCTTCCTGAGTAGCTGCATGGGTGGTGGCTATGTAATTGTTTTCTGTAGTTTCTGGTCTTTTGGCCTTGTATAGATAACTACTGGCATTTGATGCTGCTTTAAAGGCCTTGGCTAGAACAAGACTTGGTCCGATTTCATTAAGCCTGGTAGTTAATGACAAAATCTGGTCGTTGAGAGAAATAAGCCTCTGGTTGGCGTCAAGTGTCAGGCTCTGTAGGAAAGTGCGTCTAAGAGTTTCTCTGTTCTGTACAAAGGTGTCGTACTCGCTGTCTAATGAAACGGCCAAAGAACGTACGGTGAGGAGTGGCACGTAAGGCTCAAACTCCGTGGGTTGACGGTTCAAATCTTCTAATTGAAGTGATAGGGCTAACCCAGTCTTCAACCAGGTCGTGAGGTCAGTACGAGTAGATTTGAAATAGAGTAAAATCATCGTCAGTTAGTCTACGGGCTATATGTTCTGGGCTGAAAGAAGCCTTCGTAGTCTTCAGTTGTCCGTAGATCTTATAAAAGTTAGTTCTTGTACTATCAGTAATCTGACTCAAGTCCGGGTGGTCCAACTTTTCATGCGCCTGTCCAATCTCGGAGTGTAGGTCTGATTCCTGGATGGTCTTATGTTGCTCTCGTATACTAAGCTCTGTCTGGGTCGTAATGAGGGAAGCAACTTGCTCCTCGAGGCATTTGACTCTATCAGAGAGGGAAGCAGGTTCCGGGGTGGATTGAAGAGGCAGGCTGTTCCTCATGCGTTTCTTTGGGTTACCTTGGTCTTCATCGTAGTTATTCGAGGGTTTTTGGAAAAGGTTATCGATTGATTTGGTCTTTCGTGCCAGGGTCAATAGTCTTGCTGATAGTGGCAGGTACCCCACTCTCGCTACAAATTCCG
The DNA here is from genome assembly GCA_963556255.1 of Allolobophora icterica. Taxonomy (NCBI): domain Eukaryota; kingdom Metazoa; phylum Annelida; class Clitellata; order Crassiclitellata; family Lumbricidae; genus Allolobophora; species Allolobophora icterica. Next base: position 23,044,658 of record OY744607.1, on the reverse strand, counting down.
GGCCGTCGTGGAGGGGTTCTAGGTGTAAGCATCAATCTGGTTTCCATAATAAGATGAAGAACGACTAGAGTTGTGCAAAAACTTTTATTGATGATAACTCATGTAAATTGAAGGCCGAAGCGCTTTCTGCGATTTATAGTGCTTCATCAGCGGCCACTACATCCAGGTCGAATAATTATAAAAATGCGAACTGTTGTCATAAAATAGTAAAGATCGAAGTTGAGCAATATCACTGCCACTTGCACCTGGCTCGGTCGCAATGCTTGGTCATCTGCAGGATCGTCTCATCTACAAGTAATTTTTTCCAGCTTCCAAAGCATGACATTGTGTTTCTTTTTTAAACAATATTTACATGCACGACATTTTGGCTGAACAAAAAAATGGCCCATTCATCGGCCATTTGCAAATAATTGTATGCCGCAAAAACTATCCGAAATATTTTAGCCTTTAAATACGAAAAGTGGTCTTACTTGAGATATTCTACAATAATATAGACCTAAATCAACTTACTATACCATTTCTATACCATCTCCTACATATATGTCGGAGATGGTATAGAAAATAAGTGTCGTTTTCGTCATTTTTGATTACATTTTATTATTGTATACATGCCTTACTCTGTAACAAGTTGCGCACACGTCAGCTTGGATAGAATAGGCCTAAACGAAATTGATTGATTGATTGATTGATTGATTGATTGATTGATTGATTGATTGATTGATAATCGTCGTGATAACTCTACCTCATTAACTGTCTTCCTTGCTTCTGAAACCGGTCTATTGGCCTATCGCAAAGATAACTTTGAGCTTCAATGCTGATGATATGGATTGTGTGACTAACGTTTTCAAACCCAAAGTTAGTTTGATTCTTTAAAGAATTGTAATAGTTCTACTTACATAAACTTCGTCGTCTCCATGTATTCCGACTCAAGGCGGTACCAACTGCAACCTGCAAACGAGCAATTTTTCACAGGTCGTAGTTTTTTAACAAGGAAATCGAACGCGGCTGAGGTGATCGATCAGTTACTTCTTATGATTATCATATCCGTCTTTGAAAATGCAATGAGATCTTACCGATGTTTCACATCAGTTTAGTAAGCTAGGACTAACAGTCGACTTTGCAGACTGCAGTTGACTGCTACGACTAATACAAGCATCAGTCAGCTGATAAAACAGAGCAGGCATACAAAGTTTGGTGCACTGTCACCTATCACACGGGACAATAGATGCAGTGCTCATGATTAACGACCAGTCCATTAAAATGGAAATGCTTCTGATAGGAAATGAATAACTTTAAAAAATCATTCAAGAGCACATCATAGCATTTTAGTAGTGTGGTAATATGCATGATTACGAGGGCAACTACTCGACCTCGAACGGGGCACGAACCTTCCTTTAGCCTTTGTTGTCATTGTTTTCTTGAATGTCTGTCTGTTCAACGTGAATATTTCTCCGGAATTCGTATGAGCTTTTCTGAGCACAATAAGTCTGATGATAGTGAGTGTTACGATTATTATTAAGACAGCTCGCGGCGAATCGTAATCGTAAACTCGAAACTTTAAAACTAAAAACTCCAAAGTTTAATGCACCACTTGAAATTAAGCGCAAGGCGCCGGCTTATTCAAAAGCGCTGGACCGATAGTTTGGTTTGGTTTGTCATTCAGGAAGTCATCAATTACCTTATCTGCTGCGTCTACAAGGAGGCTTAGCTCAAAGAGAAGAGGCATAGGAACGCAGCTGGCAATGTGGCCAGCTGCAATTAATATTTGTCATTTTGTCAGTAGAGCAGATCGGCCGACTCTCATTCTCTTTCTTGTTAACCCCCAGTACCTTCCAGTGTAGTATCTCAGTAGAATACCATACAAGATCTAAGCTATGCTCCTACTTGCTTACTTGCACACTTCAGCAGTATGGCACTCTGATATTAGTAAACAGTTAACCCGATCTAATATTGCACGTGGAAGTTAGACTGACGACACTAACTCGATTCTTTTGAACACTTTTCCAGTTGGCTTATCCATCCTATAGGCTGAGAGGAACCGCTCCGGTTACCCATATGAAAGCTCATTAAGTGTTAGACCTTACTGCCTGTGCATAATTGTCTTGCAGGCTGTGCTCCATCTTATCTTAGGGAACTATGCATCTCCGTTTTCTCAATCCCTGGCCGCAGATTTCTTCGCTCTGCTGCACAATGTGAGCAGGTTGTCCCGCCCATCAGAACTTCGGAGGCCCAACATTCAGATTTTGCTGTTGTCGACCCATCTCTCTGCAATCTGTTTCTTGAGCTTCTCCGTCTTTCTTTGCCTTATTTGTGTGAGCGTTTGAAAACCATTCTGATCGATTGTGGTTTTGTTTTGTCAGGTCAGATCTGATTTGTTTTTCTTGAAATAGCCGTATAGAAATCTTCCATTAGAATTACAATAGACTGACCTTCTGTGTGTTATTGACCTGACCAGTGACCACGCTTGATTTTGGTGAGCCATCGATTGATGCTGTATAAAGTAGACAACGGCGCTACAGAAATTGCTGATTTCAATTACAAAGGAGAGCGTGTAATAGTAGGAAACCTACATCTGTCTGGAGCCCCAATTGATACGATTCCAACTCGCCTCGTCTGAGGTTTTTTCTGAGCTGGGAGAATATGACTTTGGCACCGTTTGCTGTAGCTAAGAAAACTATCGAAGCTTCTATATATGCGAATACCTCGTGTGAGCTCCATGTCACCTGCATGCGTTTCATGCACTGGCTCTTCTGACCCTTCCCATCAAAGACTGTAGAAACTGCGGAGGACAGAGGCTTGCCCTCTCGGATAAGTGGTGGAGTACGTCTGCAGAGGTCGGTAGAGGTTGAAACTTCAAATTTTAGGGCTGACCAATGAGATTCCAGCCAAACAACGTTAGAAATCATCTGTAAGAAGAGAACATTCGTAATTTTTTAATTGTAAATGTGTTTGTTTATTGATGGCGTCTGTTCAGGAAAACTCACCAGAAGCAGTTCCGCCCTGACATCATAAGACCATAATCGAAAAGAAATGGTCTCGAACAGCTTGCGAAATAGAAGCACAGAAAGTAGAAGAAGGTCGTGCCGACAACTGCGAAGCTTTCATGTAATGTAACGTAATGTAATGTAATATTAATATTTGTAAAGCGCTCCTCGCAGCAGAGCTATTCAAAAGCGCTCTCAACGTGATAGACTCGTGCAAAAACAAAGGTCTTTAAGCACTCAAGTGAAGCTGGTGAAAACGCCTTATGGCAGAATACGCGACGGGAGAACAGCCACATTACCTTGTGTTTTTGAACGAAGAGATCTGTGCCCAGGTTATGACGACACTGGAATACGTAGCGCTCTAAGGTCGTGCAGGTCTTGGCTTGAGGACCCGTTTGCAACATAGTGCTGGTGGAATTTTTCACTTCCACTTAGTCAGTGGGTCCCGAGACATGAAAAGTCACCGAGGTGCTTGTCGGACACCGAGGTGCTTGTCGCTTGTTGCCGCCGTGGCGTCGGCCATATTGGATTTGGCAATATAGGGGAAACATATGTCTTGATCACTGTTTTGGACAGTGAGTCTCCCAGTTGATAAACTGTCTGATGCAGTGGTAGCATGCGCCGCTTTTCACCAGTGCCATGCTGCTGCCACATCTCCTGTAACGGTGCAACCCCAGGTCTTGGAAGTATGGTGTGTAGTGTAGCAGTAATGCGAAAATGTCCGTGTCGTTGAAGACTATGACAACTCTCTTGCACTGTTGCACACGAACCGCATGCCTGAAATCTGCCTCCTCAACCCAGTTCAACAGGTCGGGTATCTCTTGACCACCCGTCGCTATTACTGGAAGCACTTCGTCATCAGAAACAATAGAGCTGGAAATGATGATAGCATCGCCATAGGCTCGATTGCAAACAGTATTTCTAACCAGGAGCTGGAGATTCCGCTTGTTTTCCTGAGACGCCCTGAACTTTTCAAGTTGCTGAGGGATGGGTGTTTCTCTGTTCATTCCAATTATATTGATGCCTGTTACTGAGTCAGTACGCCGCATGCGCTCCCCTTTCCAGAGGCGGATTAAGGCATGTTCAACATGTTCGGCCGAACAGGGGCCCCCACACTTGAGGGGCCCCCACACATGCAACAGAAATGTTTTTTCAATATTTTATAATTGTTGTTATTTGTTAAGTCTAATAGTAAAAATGAGTAAAAAACTCGGAACAAATTATTCGAAACTACTCATTTAATATACACAAATACACAACTTTCGCACGTGTATGGGCCCCTACTGGAGTTTCCATTATCAGGCAGATCTAAAAAATCAGCCAGAAATGCTACTAACACTTATTTTTACTTGCTTACTTAAACGCTAACTACCTGACGGTACAATAAAGGCCTATTGTTACGTCACTTCAATTATGAAACACTATGAAACACGTTTTTGTTAAAAATTTAAATTTTAAGAGCAAAGGCCCTTTTACGCCACTTATTATGAAACACGTCTATTATTACATGTAGGCCTATAAGTTTTAATTTTAAAACCAAAGGCCCGTTGTTATGTCACTCGAATTATGAAACGTTATTTAGTAATTTTTAAATTTAGAGAATAAAGGCATTTGTTACGTCACTTCAGTTATGAAGAAGTGTATTGTTATTATAAGTTTACATTCAGAGAATAAGGCCTTTGTTACGTCACTTCAGCTATGACGCAGTCTGTTATTAAGTTTAAATTTAGACAATAAAGGCTTATTATACTTACGTCATTACAATTGCTAAAACGTCAATTATTTTTAATCTCAGACATAGAGAATAAAGGCCTTTGTTACGTCACTTCAATTAGAGAAAGTCTATTAATGTTATTAAATTTAAATTTAGAGAATAGGCCTAAACTTCCCTAAAGGCCTACTTGTCACGTCATTTCAATTGTGAAATTCGACACTTAATTCAATCATGATCGACACACGTCTCTTCTGTAATTAAACACGTCTATTGTTAGTAATTTTAAATTATTTTTATTTTCATTGTTATATAATTATTGTTTTCATTGTTATTATATTTATTATTTACTAATGCGCTTATTGTTATTATTATTATTATATTTATTGCTTTTGTTATTATTACTATCAGCATCACCATCATTATTATTCGGCATTGCGCATAAATGGCGCCAAATATAGATTCATTGGGCGCCATTATAATTATTTAACGGTCTTGAAGGGGAAACAATGTGCAATTTGGTACCCCCACTTTCTAGACCAAAGTTACGCCTCTGACCTGACGGAATTCAAGTGCTAGGCCTATGTGACACGTTATAAAATGACGCCATTTTATTGTGTATTCCTACACTCTACAGTATACAGTCGTTGGGGCCCCCACAGTTTTACCGAACAGGGCCACCACATTTGTTAATCCGGCCCTGCCCCTTTCTTAAAAGACACCTCAGTGCAGAAGTCAAGTACGAGATAAATGAACTTCACATTTTGGCAGAGGGATGAAGATGAGGTTATGATGACGTCGCTGATCACACCCAGATTATGGAATTGTGCAAGTGTTATCTGCCGCATCTTAGACATGAAATCTACCACAACATGAGTGGCAGCAGTAGACTCCTTACGCCATTGGGTGAGGTCCAGTCTAGGCTCAAGCTCCCCAAGCAAGTAGTGACTTGCCGGTGTGAGCTGGAAGATCACCATCGAACAGTGGAGATGGTGAGAGCAAATATTGTGAGTGAGTATCTGCCTGAGGTCCATGCGCCGATCCTTACCAATGTCCATGTTCCTACATGTATGTGCCTCTGTCATGTCCTTGGATGTGAGGTTGTTATTTCCCTTCTATATTCTGAGGGTGGTCTGTGAACCGTGGCAGTTTCGACTTCGATATGGTCGAGCTAATTTTCTTGGTCTTCTCCACTAATCTCTATCGCCTGTATGAGCGGTAGGCATGCTCACCATTCTCGAGAAAGTTGAGCAGGCGGGTAGCCACCTTTCGGTCAACAGCCACCGCTGTGAGCAGGTTGTGCAGCGGAACGGGCACATTGGCTGTCACTGAGAATGGATTCAGCCGCTCTAGCACAAATTCTAACAGCTTAGACATACTATGGTTAAATGTGAGGCGGCGAGTGGTGCTCAGAGCATGCTGTAGAAGGCATTCTGTGTGGCTCATGGGATGGTTAGAGGTGAGAAAGTTGAGGAGGCTGGTGATGAACCCGATCTCGTGGAACAAGAGCTCGAACTCTGCCACAGCAGTGGCATTGCGTGTGGCTCCTATCACATAGTGACTTCCAGTACCATTCTACACACGCTGGATGATCTGCTCGACCTTCGTGTCACCTCCCACAGCGCAGAACCATCCTAGGCGATCCTGAGCAACCCACTGGCCCACATAGAAGCGCCGGCAGAGCTGATGATGTGTAAACTCCAACACTTTGATTTGTTCTAGATGCCACGATCCATAACGCAGGCAGTTGATGCAGTCGCATTCTGCAAAGATTGGCATAGAATCCTCGACAGTTGCCACAAATAGATTCCAGTTTCCTTCTCTCTCAGATACTACAGTTCTTGATGTCGGCGACCAACTGCAGCCAAACTACAAAGAATTGGCAGAGCTCAGACATAATACAATATCAGTATCAAATTTAGTTATGTCAAAATTAGTTAAAGTAATTGGTTGTATTAGAGATATTACACCTTGTCAACCCAATCCTTCCGTTGACAATCCTTCTGATTAAATCCTTGTTCTCTTCGTACTTAACGCCTATTTAACGTTCACCTTTTGAACACTAATTCTACGTATAAGTATAACCTGAATTAATCAGCAACACAGTTTAATATCTTTTAGTTTAATAAGAAACAAACAGACAGAACTCAATTCGATTACAACTCAACTAGTCAGCCACACTACTACAGCGAACACCTTCGAATTCAAACTTTTCTAGTCAGCATAATTCTTCGCGCCGCTTGACACACCTGTCTTCTGTGCGCATAAGCGAAATCTTATAATATACATATAGCGCGCCGCTGCCCAGATCGGCCGGCCGCGCGTGTCACTAAGACAGTACAATTAAACGTTATGCATTTATCATATATACATATACACGTGAAACTAAAGTAAGCGCACTAAATATATACGCTAATATCTCGCACTGCAAGACTGTACACAAAACTCAGTTCACATTACCTCCTTCCTTTTTCTGGAATTGAGCAAATTAAATTTCAAAATTTGCGAAATTACCATAATACATGAAACATATATATATCTAACTAATTAATAAACAGTCTTACGATTACTTATAACCTTGACAAACAATCAGCAATAACATTCAATCTGCCCTTCTTGTACTTCACCTCAACATCAAAAGTTTGTAAGGCTAACGCCCAACGCACAAGTTTAGCAGACTTAGACATTGACTCAGTCAAATATGTAAGAGGATTGTGATCAGTAAAAATGAAAATTTTTGATCCAATTATAATTTCTTTTAACTTGTTTAGAGCCCAAACAATAGCATAGGCTTCCTTTTCCACAGTAGCCCATCTCTTCTGGGTATCAGTTAATTTCTGACTGATAAATGACACAGGGCGTTCTATTCCCTTGTCGTCCATCTGTGTTAAAACAGCCCCAACTGCAAAGTCACTACTATCGCAGTACAAATTGAATGGTTTTCCCACTTCAAAAACATATAACACTACTTTGGATCGCACAGCCTCTTTAAGTAAATCAAATGCTTGCTGATGTTCAACAGTCCAATCAATCTTATCAGAAACACGTTTACTAGTTAAATCAGATAGCGGTTTCGCAATCTGTGCAAAGTCCTTAATAAACTGTCTGTAATAATTAAAAAATCCAAGCAGTTGCTTAACTTGCTTCTTAGTTTCTGGGATCTTCAAATTAGTCAAACTTTCAATTCTGTCTGGATTCATCTTTATCTTACCAGACCCAACCACATGACCGATAAACCTTACCTCACTCTTACCAAATATGCATTTTTTAAAATTCAAAGTAACGTTATGCAATCTCATTTGCATCAAAAATGCATCTAGATGCTGCAAGTGAACTTTCCAACTGTCAGAATGCACAGCAATGTCATCAACATACGGTTCTGCAAAGTCACTTATAGGCTGTAAAACTAAATTTATCGCTTTAACAAAAGTTCGGCCTGAATTTATCATTCCAAAAGGAACACGAGTAAATTCATACAGTCCATTATGTGTTACAAAAGCTGTCTTCCATTGATCAGATTGTTTTACAGGACAAGTCCAATAAGCACTTCGACAGTCCAAAATAGAAATCACATTAGACTTTCCAACTTTGTTCAAAACGTCTCTGACAATCGGCATCGGATATTTACAATCCACTGTGAATGAGTTAATGTATCTGTAGTCACAGGCAAGTCTTAAAGATCCGTCTTTCTTTTTAACAATAACCAAAGGGCTTGCCATTCTGCTCGATGATGGTTTAATAATGTTTGTTTTTAACATTTCTTTGATCTGACGTTCCACTTCTGCTCGATAAATCAAAGGAATTCGATATGCTGCAAATTCCTTTGTGCCTTGCTCTCTTGTTATACTGATTTGGGTATTGTAACTGCTTTTCTTGAGAGTAGGATTCTGCAAACAATAATGCTTTCTCCATATTTTCTTTGAGTTCTTTTAAATACTTTTCTGGTTTAACTCCAACATGAGGTGGTAAGTTTATTTCTCTAGTCCAACTCTCTTTTAATATTGCCAATGGTCCTCTCGGAATTTTCCCATAGACAAGCATATATGGTGATACTCCAGTAGTTGCATTCGGCACTTCTCGTAATGCCCACACTGTGAAAGGAATTATCTTGTGCCATTTCCTCGGGTTGTCTATTATCACATGATGGATCATCTTTTTAAATGTCTGATTCCATCTTTCTACTAATCCAGCAGCCTCTGGGTGTCCTGGTGTGTCGAATCGTGGACTACAGCCCATTAAATCGAGAAATTCTCTTGTCAAACTGGCTGTGAAGTTCGTTCCTTGGTCACTTGTAATCACGGACGGCACACCAACGTTCATGAATAGTTCCATCAACGCTTCACACACAGCCTTCGCTGTCAGCGATTTCAATAAAAAGATTGTAGGCCATCTGGTGCACGAGTCCACAATGCATAAACAATACTTGTGACCTGCAGCAGATACTGGATCGATCGGGCCAACGAGGTCCATCGTCATTCTCTTGAAGGCGACCTCTTCTCTTGAGACCGGAGTGATAGGTACTCTATCCATCACCAGACTCCTTGCCTTTAGTTGACACTTCTCGCAAGACTTACAAAATTTCACAATGTCTCTTCTCATCTTTGGCCATACAAAAGATAATTTTATTCGTTCTCTTGTTTTCTCTTCTCCTAGATGTCCTCCAAATACCGATTCATGCGCCAATTCCATCACTTTAATTCGTCTCTCTTTTGGTAACACTAGTTGATATATCGTCTGGTCTAATATCTGATATTTCTTATGCAATAAACCGTTGATCACACAGAATTCAGATTCTTTCTCTTGTGCTAACTTCCACCACGGCTTCAACGATTCATCCTTTCTCTGTTGCTCTTCGAACTTCTTCGAATCAGCAATCTGCACCTTTTGTTCTTCATCCATTTCTTCATCTCTATACAAGTCTCCTATCCCCACATCACATTCATTGTCTTCTTCCGTTTCATTTAATTTACCATTCTCGCATGCAGCCATCTCTTGCTCATTCATCTCTGCTATTACACCATCTCGCGATAAGCTTCGTTGCTCATTACTTTCGTTTTCCTCATCACTTGAACTTCCATTTTCATTCTTCTCATCAACATCTACCATTTCCTGTTTCCGACTCTGCGCCCTCGTCATTACATTTGCTCGTACACTCACATCTCCTTGTATCGTTTTAACTTTCATCTGTGGTACGGCTTTTAATTCGGCAATCATCTCTGGATGCAACAAGAATCTTTCTGTACTGCCCATCTTTGCAATACTAGCACACATCAAGGTGACATAAGGTGTAAGTGAACACTGGATTTTACGCGGAAATCCCTCTTCTTCCACGTCACTACCACACAGTCTAACATCCACTTTCACTAACTTCGCAGGAATGGCATCTCCTGCCACACATTGCAAGTTCACTTTTCCAATTTGTTCCACCTTCATGCCTTCCAGTAATTCTTCACTAATCACCGGAATTTCTGCACCCGAGTCGCTCAGTGCTTTGACTTTCACTGGCTCTTTACCGTCTACTCCACGAATTTCGACCTCGACATATTGCAAGAACGATTTCTTCAATATTCGACTGCCATCTTTTCCTATGACTTCTCTCTGAATTTCAGCATCCAATAGAATTTCTTTTTGAATACCACATTTCATTACTGACTTTACTTCAGTTTCTTGGTTTTCTTGACCCGTGGTTTGATTGTCTGTATCACTAACCACTTGAATCAAATTCACCCTTGTGTGTTCTTGATTTCTGCTAGAACTAGCTGCTGCCACTGGAACTGGACAAAATTTAACCAAATGTTTGTCTGAACCACAGTTGTGACAACGTTTCACAACCATACCTCGTTGTTCATTTCCTTCATATCTCTTATACTGCGTAAACGATGTGTTGCCTTCCCTCTTGGCAAACGGCGCTGACGATTTGTTAAATCCCTGACGACCAAACGTCACTTCTCTGGTCTCATTGGGTACAGGGACATTAGCCTTGACTTCTTTACCTATGAACTGATTCCCTGTTCCTGGATTACTTTTCCACTTTCCACTCTGGCTTTGGTTTACGGAACGTTGAGAAGGATAACTGTTTATATTTGGGATCGCAAACCCAATTCGATTGTTTACATGAATGTCTGCTAGGTCTGCCACTGCACTAGCTTGAAGACAGTCAGTTCCTTCCTTCGACAATACAAACTGTAGTGGACCTGGCGGTAAACATTCTTTTAGCTTATCCGCTACCAGCAAATCAAAGAGCGTATCATACTCTCTGTTCACGTTTCGACTTCTCACGTAATAGTTTAGCAAGTTCTTCAGTCTTGCCGTAAACATCGTATAAGTCTCTTCTGTCGTCTTCTTAGCATCCACAAATCTGGCTCTGTATTCTCTCGAGGTCAATTTAAATTCTTTTAATAAGTGCTGCTTGACTTTATCATAATTGTCTAGATCATCGTATGACAATCTATTCAGAACGGTTCGAGCTTTCGGCGTCATCAATGGTAATAATAATTTCACCCAAAACGGCTTCTCCACAGCAAAGCTACGAAATGCGTTCTCGACTGTTTCAAAATATAATGGCACCTCCATCATATCAGTTGGCATTTGAGGCAATACATGCTTCATTGCATCACCTATTTTCTTAATTTTTGACACCAAAGTTTCACTTTCTTGCTGTTTTCTTCTTTCTGCTTCCCGTTCTTCTCTCATTTGCGTTTCTTTCAATGTCAATTTTGATTTCTCCAGTTTCAGACGTTCTTGTCTTTCTGTCTCTGCCTTTTCCAAACTTTCTTTCTGAAATTTGAGTTCTTCTTGTCTGATCTGTTCTGCGCGTTCTAACTCTAACGTTCGCGCTTTTTCTTTTTCTTCTTCACGCATTCTCTTTGCTTCAATCTGTTGCTGACGAACCTCTTCATCACTTTTTCTAGCTTTTTCAAATTCAATCATCTGCTCCAATCTTCTTCTTTCAGCATCTTCCCTATCTCTTTTCAACTGTTCTAACTGAATCTCAAACTGATTCTTTTGCAATTCAAGTTCTGCCTTACGCACTTGTTCTGCTTTATCTTCTCTCTCTCTTTGCAGACGCAATTCCTCTTGCCTTGCAAGTTCCGCTTTCTCTTCTTTCTCTCTCTGCAAGCGCAATTCTTCTTGCCTTGCAAGTTCCGCTTTCTCTTCTTTCTCTCTCTGCAAGCGCAATTCGTCTTGTCTTACACGTTCTGCTTCTTGTCTCAGCTCTTTCTCTTCCTGTCTTCGTCTATCCTCTCTTTCTTTCTCTTCTTGTCTCCGTTTATCTTCTCTTTCTTTCTCTTCTTCTCTCCGTTTCTCCTCTCTATCTTTCTCTTCTTGTCTACGTTTCTCCTCTCTATCTTTCTCTTCCTGCCTAGTCATCATCATCCACTGCATCAACATCTCCATAGACATAGGCGCAGGAGGTTTTTCAATAACCTTTTCTACGGCACCGCCAACTGCACCTTCTTCTACTTCTTCTTTCACCCACACTTCAGCGAGTTCCTGTATCATGTCACCACGTGACATACCTTCTAATTGTTCTTCTTTAAAACCGGCTTTCAACAAACGCTGTTTTAGCCTTTCAGTAGACATCTTCTTAATATCTGCTTGTCTTTCAGCACTTAGTTTCTCCATCTTACTTGTTTACTTTGGTGATTTCTCTTTTCAAAGAAGTCACGGTTTTTCTTGTTGTGTGAATCGATAAACAAACGGGATTTCTTTTATATTTGTTCGTGGAAAACAACGAAATTTTTATACCGTTTCTCGTGTTCCACCGTCGTTGATATCGTAAACTCGTCACACAGCAACAACGCGTAGATTCTTCTAACACCGTCGTAGATTCTTCTATCACCGTTGTAAATTCTTTTATCACCGTCGTAGATTCTTCTATCCGCCGAAGGAGGTGATAACGTGAATTTTTTATCCACCGTGAGTTTAAATCCACCGTGAGTATTTATCCACCGTGAGTTCTTATCCCACCGCTGCCACCAATAATGTCAACCCAATCCTTCCGTTGACAATCCTTCTGATTAAATCCTTGTTCTCTTCGTACTTAACGCCTATTTAACGTTCACCTTTTGAACACTAATTCTACGTATAAGTATAACCTGAATTAATCAGCAACACAGTTTAATATCTTTTAGTTTAATAAGAAACAAACAGACAGAACTCAATTCGATTACAACTCAACTAGTCAGCCACACTACTACAGCGAACACCTTCGAATTCAAACTTTTCTAGTCAGCATAATTCTTCGCGCCGCTTGACACACCTGTCTTCTGTGCGCATAAGCGAAATCTTATAATATACATATAGCGCGCCGCTGCCCAGATCGGCCGGCCGCGCGTGTCACTAAGACAGTACAATTAAACGTTATGCATTTATCATATATACATATACACGTGAAACTAAAGTAAGCGCACTAAATATATACGCTAATATCTCGCACTGCAAGACTGTACACAAAACTCAGTTCACACACCTCTTCCTACTGATAAATTCGGCCAAGTTTTTAGTTATGTCAAAATTAGTTGAATTATTAGTTGAATTAGAGATAATACACCTGTTTCTACTGACAAATTCGGTCAAGTTATAATCGAAATCGTTGATGTATCAAAGTGACCTTGACGATGGCCTTTCAAGGTTAAGTTGACTCCGAATGGCGAAAACAATATCAGAAATGATTTCTACATACCGAAATTTGTAACATTAGAGGTATTACACATGCATATACTCTAAGAAGCAAAAAGCATGAATTTTTAATATGGCCGACGGCGGCCATATTGGATTTGGCCATAGCGTCATTCGTGGCAACGTGGTTGACAAGCATCGCGGTGATTTTTTATTTCTAGGGACCCAATGACTAAGTGGAAGTGAGAAATTCCCCCAACACCATTTTGCAAACGGGTCCACAGACCAAGTACAGGATTATTGTGTGTTCTGGAGCCGAATATTTTCGCATAATATTTTAAAATGGGAACGGCTAGAGTAAGAATATTGGTGACCAGATTCACACAACCATTGAGCAAATGTTACCCTATTGGTAGAATGCACTTATTAATTTTTACGCTTCATGAAATGCAAGGTCAACAAGCTCTGGGGATTTGGCTCTATAGATTATTGAAACACGATTACCATGCTTTATCTAGTTGCGCTATTCTGATGATTTTACATGATCGCTTGCATATCTGCAGTATTGTAATCTCCATAACATAAGCCGAAGGTCAGGATGTCATTATAGGCTAATCTACACCGACTCAATGGAATGTAATAATTATGTAGCAGGCATGTATTATGTAGATGATTTTGCAAGGACAGGAGCCATTAAGTGACTTCATGACTTGGAATCATCGACAAGTATAGACCTATATAACTCTTCCTGCTCAGATGTTCAAAGGTTGCCACCTCGTGCTCGACCAATATCGTGCCTCACCTTCGACGTTCGGTATACGCGATAAATAATGCGTTAATGACTATCTCGTTGGCTGCACTACACGGACAGATCTGCTGCGGATCTACATACATAGTGCATGGTATATATTGATATAGGCAGATATACTGTATAAATAGGTATACAAATATGTAGGTACACTCTATATATAGACCTATCTATGTCTGGCTGTTGCTGAAGGAAGTCGCCACCGACTACAAATAGGAGACTGTTGCAGTTGAAGAAACGCCTAATCCTCAGACAGGAACGAATAGAGTTGCATCCTGTGCAGGCAGATGCGACAATTATTGCTCCTGACACATGCTATATATATATATATGCATATGCTATATATACATACATATAATTATATATTATATATAGGCTATTGTAGCTATTATGTGCATGTATAGCCTACGTTGTACTTAAATAACGATTAGAAAAGAAAAATAGTGTCATTTTACTTCTCTTTATTCTTTTCTATCGTATTTCGAAAGTTCTGTGCTGCGACCGTAACTTGCTTAGTAGTAGGACCAGCTTTTCGTAACGAGTACGAGTAACTAGCACAACCTTTCTCACAACCATTCGCCCAACCTTTCGTACAATTTACACAGGCCAATCATTGGGTCGAGTTGGCAACTCAAAGGCGCACCACGTGTGCTGCGTGCACCTGCAGGTTTGTTGATGGCATATCTAATGTTAGTGTCTTTTTGGATTACGTACTTCAGTATTTGTTTTATTAACTGCCTATCCAGCAGGGCATTTTATTTAAGATTCCTATATGGGAGGCGTCAATCTATTGATGCTTGATATATTTATTACCTGCGTAATTGCAGGCGCAAAGATTGGAGTGAGTGAGTGAGTGAGTGAGTGAGTGAGTGAGTGAGTGAGTGAGTGAGTGAGTGAGTGAGTGAGTGAGTGAGTGAGTGAGTGAGTGAGTGAGTGAGTCAGTGAGTGAGTGAGTGAGTGAGTGAGTGAGTGAGTGAGTGAGTGAGTGAGTGAGTGAGTGAGTGAGTGAGTGAGTGAGTGAGTGAGTGAGTGAGTGAGTGAGTGAGTGAGTGAGTGAGTGAGTGAGTGAGTGAGTGAGTGAGTGAGTGAGTGAGTGAGTGAGTGAGTGAGTGAGTGAGTGAGTGAGTGAGTGAGTGAGTGAGTGAGTGAGTGAGTGAGTGAGTGAGTGAGTGAGTGAGTGAGTGAGTGAGTGAGTGAGTGAGTGAGTGAGTGAGTGAGTGAGTGAGTGAGTGAGTGAGTGAGTGAGTGAGTGAGTGAGTGAGTGAGTGAGTGAGTGAGTGAGTGAGCGAGCGAGCGAGCGAGCGAGTGAGTTAGTGAGTGTGTGAGTGAGTTAGTGAGTGAGTGAGTGAGTGACTTAGTTAGTTAGTTAGTTAGTTAGTTAGTTAGTTAGTTAGTTAGTTAGTTAGTTAGTCAGTTAGTTAGTTAGTTAGTTAGTTAGTTAGTTAGTTAGTTAGTTAGTTAGTTAGTTAGTTAGTTAGTTAGTGATTAAATGGGTTAACAAATGAGTGAACTGACCAAAGAATTAAATTGTATAGTAGACCCCTGTAACATTTTTGTTCAGCCAAATAGTGGTGACAAAAGTTTAATTATAGAACAGTTTATAGAACAGTTATTTATGAATTTAAAACTGTTTACGACGTGCTTTCATATAATAGAAAAACTGTCATAAATATGCCAGGAGATTTCATTGAGAATAACCGAGTATTAGTGAGAGAAAAATTTCGATGTTCTCGTGTCATGAGAGTGAATGCTAGAAGTGCGACGAAAAGCCTTGAAATACCATCGGTTGTAAATTATGATCATAGCGGTTCATAAATTCACCAATTTGAGCAAATCTTGTCTGCTCAACCCTCAATAATCCAAAATCTTTAAAAATTTGACTAGTATTTGACCCATATGGAGCTCCAGCCAAGAAGCGAACAGCACGTTTTTGCAAAAAAGTTAAACTATGGAGCCTAGATTTGTAGGTAGAGACCCATACCACGTTACAACAGAAAAGGTAGAGGAAAATAAGAGAATAATACAGAGTCGTGCGAACACGAGCTGGTTGTAAGTAAGAAATGCGATATAAGATCCCAATATTTTTTGCAATTTTAGCATAAATACTTTTATGTGTTTTGACCACGTTAGATGTTAACATAAACTCCCAGAAATTTAGTAGAAGCAACTTAAATAATAGGAACACCATTAATGAATAGGCTGAGGCATGTCGAGGGACAGCTTTTCCAGTGGGATCTAAACAAGATACAGTTGGTTTTATCAATATTAAGTGTTAGTTTGTGGGCACAAAACCAATCAAGGTTAACGATTTGAAATAATGACTCCGACGAACTATGAGAGTAGAAGACACTAGTGTCGTCGGCAAACAAGATAGAGAACAAGAAAGAAGAAACATTGGGAGGTAATTTATGTAGATGAGAAACAACAAGGGCCTAGGTTCGAGCCTTGAGGAACACCAAAATTACTAGTGTGCTTGGCAGAGAAGGCTCCATTACAGCAAACCAACTACATACGATTCTTGAAGTAACTAGTAAACCAATTAAGCTGAGTCCCACGTATGCCATAAGTGTCTAATTTTTTAGGAGGATACTGTGATCCACAGTATCAAACGCTTTGGCAAGATCGAGGAAGATGCCAAGAGAGTATTTATTATTCTCAATAGCGTTGGAAATCCTATCCTGCATACTTAACAAGGGCATATAAGAGGAGTGCTCAGGTCGAAAGCCGTGCTGCGATGGGAATGAAATGTTAGATTTAGTGATAAAGCTACTAAGGCGATCGTACATTAGTTTTTTTTTAAACTTAGAAAATTCGGGAGAATCGAGATGGATCAGTAATTAGATACATCACCTTTATCACCTGTCTTAAAGACAGGGAGACTTTGGCAACTTTTAAGGCCTGACGAAAAATACCTGAGGCAAATGAACAATTGATTATTTCAGCTAATGGGCAAACAAGTTTGTCAAGGGATGAAATCGCAATGTGGGGATCAATATCGTCAACCCCTTTACTGTGTGACAAATGAATAGAATGGCCCAAACTTAGAATTTCTACCGGAGATGTTTCACTGAATCCAAAGAAGTTCGGAAGAGGGGGAGGAAATAATTCGCAAAGAGGTATACGGGGAATCTATATAATGTTCCAGCTAGTGATTGAGCAATGCCTGAGAAGTAATTGTTAAATTTAGTTGCCATAGTTTCAGGATCCGTTATTATTTCTCCACTGATCACCAGAGCGCAAATAGTAGTTGCATCACACCCCACCCCAACTAGTGAGCAAATGAGACTCCATGACCTTTTAAGGTTGTTATTATATTTACAAAACTCAGCCTCATAATAACATCGTTCAGCTTTAATTCGAATGGATTTAAACTTATTTCTATAGATTATAAATTTGTTTCTATTAATTTCATATGGATTTTTTAAGTACTTCCGGTACAATGAAGATTTCTTTTTGATTGATTTCAATAAACCCCGGGGCATCCACGGCTGTTTAAATGTAGATCTATCGTTACCGATCTAGTTAAGCACTGATATTTAATAACCATCACAGAAAATGCCCCCCCCAACAGAACTTCGATCTATTCACTACGACCGTAAGTTGAATTTTTACTTAGTTTGAGTAGGTATGAGCCGCATGAGCAATTAACTGCAATTAACTTGCAATAGCTTATACTCAGGCATACCATGTACAGTATAGATTAAGCTATATATCGTAATCATTCTACGGCGCTTGCTCGAATATCTTTGTGTGTTCGATCGGAGTCTACGTTTCCACAGTCAATGCTTAAGTTTGCAACGGATTTTGCGTTGTGTTGGTCAATGTTTAAACATTTACTATCATCAAAATATGTGCTACAATTAGACACATGTCTGTAAACATGATGCCATTCATGCATTTTACACATTATCGACAGGCCCGGCTCAAGACATTTGGCGGCCCTGGGCAAATCGGCAAATCGGCGGCCCTAAGCACAAAAAAGTTGATGACCTTTTTTTTAGTCATTCACCTCTTCTTTTAGCACAAAAAAGTTGATGACCTTTTTTAGTCATTCAACTCTTTTTACAAATAATAATAGTAAATATTATTTTCGAAAATTGGAAAATTGGCGGCCCCTAAAAATCGGCGGCCCTGGGCGGCTGCCCACTTGCCCATATGGACGAACCGGGCCTGATTATCGAGCATTTAGGACAATGCTGAACTTGAAATTACATGGTATTTGCAACCGGGCAATCGTTGATCCGATTCTTATTTAGAGACCGTCTTTATGAATTCATCTGCCAGTCAGAACTGTTGTTGTTGTTGGTGGTGATGGTGGTGGTGGTGGTGATGGTGGTGGTGATGATGATGTTGATGGTGGTGCTGTGGTGGTGATGGTGGCGGCGGCATGGTTTTCGCAAAACAGAGTTACTGGTAAAACAGCCAACAAATGCCTATCATCATCTTTAATCTCATCACTATCATCATCATCATCATCATTTTGCTACCCATCTTCATCCACATTATCCTCATCGCCGTCATGAATCTCCATACAAGCGTCACCTGTTACCTGGCGCATGCAGATCAAGAATGTCTAAGCTTGCAGAGATTAAAGAAATCAGAATTAAGAAACAGACAGACACAGAGAAACAGACAGACGGAGAGACACAGAGACAGAAACACACACACACACACACAGACAGAGCATTTATTCTTAGCAGCCTAGTGTAGTTTTCCGCTGGAAAACAAAAGAATACCTTTCCGTCCAATTTCCCAATCTGAAACGGTGGGCGGGCGCGGTCTGCGTTGATCCAGTTGATGCACTTGAAGCGATTGCTCGTGGACAGAGGACGGATGAGACAGGGTGCGGCCGCAGCGGTTCCTCTTCGTCTCATCATCATCATCCGTCACTCAGCGTCCGTCATCTGCGCTCGGCCACACCCCTCGTGCAGATAATAGACTCACCTGTTCTCCACGGCGCGTTCCAGTCTGGCCGAGCCTGTGAAAGCTTCCAAAGCGTTGCTAGGCAACGGTGATTACAAAGTAGTCATTTATTTATTAGATACATCTACGAATGCTAAGACGAATATGATTAATAAGCAGATACAGGGCGACAAAGGCGGTCGCATCCTCTCGTCAGGTGTATACGTCATATGTCATGGTCTATCACCTGCCTGCCTGCTTGGCACTTGGCTCTTTCTAATTGCTTGTATATCGCCTCGTGTAGGAGATTAATAGGGGATTTGTAAACTCCAAGTAGATCAAAACTATTTAACAGCATTGCCAACAGGTGAGTTAAACTCTCGCTGCTTACTTCTTTCGTGAATGTTTTCTTGTCGGCTGATGAAATGGAGTTGATTCAGTAAGATTAGCTTCTGACTACGCGCGAGGCGCACCTTTGTGTATTTGGTCACAATAAGAATTAATCAGCCGCAACTTTAGTGCAATCAAACGCGTTCAGGTGAAGCTTAGCGTCAATATGTATTAAGGAAAGAAACGGTGCAGACCGATATATGCTGCGGCGTCAGATTCAGCAGCATTCTGAAGAAGTGATGAAGATATTTCATCTCCACGAATCAAATTCTAAAGTGGAATTAAATACTGTCAATCTTAGACTATGAAGTCGTTGTGTTGTGTTATCAAATCGAACAGATACAAGCGGTGACTCTCTTTTGATGCACATAGGGAGGTAACGGTAGCGGTTAAAAAGCGAAGTAAGATGATAGAAAAGATCATGAGATTTGAACCATGCGAATTTAGGTGACAACTGAAGCTCCCGTGCTCCACGTCGAATGTAGGAAAGGCGCTCTTTTCCTTCGGCAATGGGCGAATTCCAAGGTCCTGGATATGGGGCCAGTACATCGCAAAACTTGGCGTTTGCATCCCAGCTTATGCCGATACCAAATTAACCTCTCTGGTGACAGAGCCGCGTGTGCACAAACATCTTGCCCAGGATCGTTACACGGAGTCGAACCCGCAACTGAATGATTCATGACCAAGAGTATTACCAAGAGAACACCGTGTAGAAGCAAGAGATGAAAGGAAGTTGAAAGAAGGCAGAGAAAGGCATAGCCATAGGCGTAGACTCTGGGGTGGGGGTGGCAGCCGGGGCACGTGCCCCCCCCAATAATTGAGATGGACTGTACATCCAATGCAACAAGTGTAGAATAAATGGCCAAATCCCCCCCCCCCCCAGATTTTGGACAAGTTTACGCCAGTGGGCATGGCTAGTATTTTTTAGATAAAACGCCTTCATTAATCCAGATAAAGTGGAATAAGGAAGTCAGATTTTACTCGGCGCTTATACTGCAGCATCCGCGATCAGATTTCAAAAATGGTCCTCTTAACACCAAAAGTCCATAGATTTCAACAGGAAGTAGGCCTATGCGTGTAAACCGGTTCTACAGCGACCCTGTTGCCTCGAACCTGCTAATTGTTTTATATCATTGTACCGACAGTGCTAGCCAACATATACATCTTTCTGTAAACGTAGTCGTGCTTTACCAGTACTTTTTCTAAAAAAAGGTTCCGGAACTATTATGGAAGGACTAAAATCCCGAGAAATGGGATTGGATGTTGGGAGGGGTCTCAATAAGCACTGAAAACAGTTCGCAACACTGAAATTAAATTAAAATAACTGAATTATTGTTTTAATTATTAAAATAGATATATTGTTGTGTAGTAGCTGAGTAGCTGAAAAAAGGTGCCGGAACGCCGTTCCGGCGCGTTCGGGCTGAAAAAACACTGCGCTGGATATGCGAAACTGTTTCCTTGTGAGCAGACTCAGCAGAGGCACTGTGAATTAACCCTACTAGAGAAAGACGTACCAGGACTAAGTACACACTTGCTGTCCAGCATGTAAATAGCTACGCTACTCTACGTGTATAAGGCTTTATGGGCGTCTGATGGGATACGGAAATTTCGCCCCGGAAGAATCGCCCCCGGAAGATTCGCTCCCGACATTTCGCCCCCGGGAAGATTCGCCCCCGGAAGCTGGATTAGCGATGAAAATGTAACTAAGGCTAGAAGCTGGATTAGCGATGAAAATCTTCCGAGGGCGAAACTTCCGGGGGGCGAAATGTCGGGGGCGAATCTTCCGGGGGCGAATCTTCCGGGGGCGAAAAGTCCTAGAACCGCGTCTGATCCATTGACCAATAGATACGCCGTGTATAATAAACTATAGCAGCGCCATACAATTTTCTATTGCGGAGGAGTATGAATACACGTTGCCTCGTGTAAAATTTGAAATATTTATAGACCCACGCAACCCACAAGGAAAGCTTTCCATTTGTGGTTCTGCGCTTCGGTCGAGGAATCAGAGAACTCTAGGTACACCCCGTTACGAATTATAGCCGAGAATCACTGCCCCATGAAGCAACAGCTAACCTGTATCGATCTCAAAACTGGATAATATATTTTGGAACGTTCAAGTACAATGGGTAGTCAAAAAAACCCGCAAATATCGGTTTTGGCGTACAAAATGTTTATTTGAAAATGTCAGTGCTTTTTTTCAGCCGGTACGCGCCGGAACGGCGTTCCGGCACCTTTTTTAGCTACTAAAAATTAATTAATTTATTTTAATAATTTTTAAAATAATTTAGTTATTTTAATTTAATTTAAGTGTTTTGAACTGTTTTCAGTGTTTATTGAGACCCCTCCCAACCCCCAACCCCATTTTTCTCGTGATTTTAGCCCGCCCATAATTGTTGCGTTCCAGAACCTTTTGTTCCGTTCCGGAACCTTTTTTCTAGAAAAAAAGCACTGGAAAATGTTATTTATATTTGAGAAAACGAATGAACCTTGATTAACGACACGCATGAATGAAGGGATGCATGCCACGGTTATTTTTGGTGATAAAGTTTGACTGCAATGTGGTGCAATAATCAAAAAGAATAGCTTTACGATATTTTCTAGTAAACAGGTGCACTTACGAAAATCTGTGTCCTTGACTCTCATTGTTATCTGTATCAACAGATGATTAAAGTACCGGTATTAAAAACAACGTCCGTCAAAAACCCATTCCATTACCACCGCAATGATCCCACCACTTATGGAGCAAGACATTTCATTTAGTTAGTAACTGCTCACGGGCATATCTTGAGAAAGAAAACATATAATAATAATTTGTCGTTATTGCAGCAACTTTTAATTACAGACATTACAACGGTAGTTTTTAATGAGTTTTTAATGAGTATGTTTATTTTCCCTCTAAGTCCTTTCTAAGTGGGTACTCAAATATCTGTCACTAGGTCAGTAGATATAAAAATCGTCCAACGGGCTGCATGTGAATCATCGTAATCATTCATGGCTGGTGATTGCTTTATCACCGGGGGTGACAGTGAATTAAGACTGAAGTCTTAGGCCAAATTTCATTCTAGTAAAGCACTCAACCTACCGTAAGCCGCGGTATATTTGAGCTCACCATTAGAACATCCCACTTATTTCTGTTGACTCCTAAAGACTAAGGAGATTTTTTAGGCTACATGCTTCACTGACTAGTTACTGTTGACTGCACTAATTGCTTACTGACGACTGCAACATGATGCTGTACATGCATCTTCCACCCCATGTGCAGTGGTAATCCCTGAGCTCGTGACTAGTACTGCTAGCTGCTTAAAATATTGGTTGTGCTTCTTTGATCGGGTTTTTGGTTTATGCATTCACGGCCCGGGTTCAACTGTTGGGTCTGCTTACCGCGCTGCCGGGTGCCCTCTGACAGGCATATATGCGTGCAAACTGCTGCGCAAGCAATGTTTCTGTTTGAGCTTCGCCTGTTTTCAATTGACACTGAAAAATAAATGATTGATATTACTACTGCGCAGAACAAATCGTCATAGACTGCTGCTTGCGTTTTCATAATCAAAGTGTGTCCCTTCTAAGAAATGGATTTCAATAGAGCTTTGAAAATTCTCTAGGGTCTACTAACTTTACTTTATATAGCATTGTCATTGTGTTTCATTTTAATAACTAAGACTTGTACAAACAGCGGATGTGTCGACGTGTTTTCATATTCCAATATCCTGCTATTGTGCAGCTGCAAAATAATAATAACAAAATTGTATGTTATGTTCTAACGAAATGGGCTTAAGTCACTCGCGATTTTTTAACTAATAGTAGAAAATATATGAATTGCTGCTTATTTAAATTTTTACAATGTTTAAATTAAGATTATTGTGCTAAAACACACTTGCGTGTGATATCTGACATATCGTGAGTGATTAGGGAGTGGACTTAATGAAATGCAATACAACTGTAGTTTGATATTGTCTTACAGAGTTCCTACTGTAAGTGCATTATGAAATCTGGCAAACGCTGAGAGCCGAAAACAGACTGGAAGATGTAAGGTTTCAGTTTAGAGCGAAAGACAGTCTCGTTAGGAGAGTTGCGAACTTAAGGAGGTTGAGCGTTCCCGATGGAGGGACCAATAACTGTGAAGCATGCCTGCCAAGAAAAGACGCGTACCAGTAGCGACATGTATACTTTCCAGCAGATGGTTAAAGGAACTACAGTATGCAACCATGGAGGATAAGGTGAATGGAAAATGACTTGCACCTGATGTACGCAAGATGAGTGCAGCTTGAAGAGGATGAGCTCACAGTAGATAACTTTTACATAACGAAGAGCAGGTGCGATATGATTTCGGCAGGAGAGTCCATGTCCAATACAGTCTTGCAGCCTGGTGCATTAGTCTAGTTAGAGGAAACAACGTGCATTTATGAAGACCGTAAATTATAGAGCTGCAGCAGTCAAGTCTCGTCAGAATAATGCAGTGTACCAGTGGTCTAAATGATGCTGAATCCAAAGAAGAGCGACTCTATCGTAACATTGTCGTGTCTTAGATGTAACTTTCGGGAAGTTGCAGCTTACGAGGTTTTAGCGACAGCATTGTGTCAAGGATGACTCAAAGATCCCAAGCAGTAGAAGACCGGGTAAACAGAGAGGAGGAGTAAGGAGTGTCAGTGCTTAGGGAAACTTGTGGGGCGTGGTGGCTCAGTGGTACGTTCGGCGCCTTGTGACCGGAGGGTTGCAAGTTCGAATCCCACTCTAGCCGCTGCGTAAGGACCTTGGGCAAGTCCTTCACTCGCAATTGCTCGTGGCGCTTCGGCGTGAAAATTCCGGCACAGTATCAAATGCTGTAGTCGGGAGCGCCTCTGAGTAGTAGTTGACTTCGAGAGGCGCTATAGAAATATCCGGAATGAATGGAATGAATGAATGAAACGGTCAGACTGGATGAGCTTGGCTTTGTCAGGGTTGAGTTTGAAGAGCTTAGACAGATTCCATTGCACTGCAAGCGCGAAGTCTCTGTATAGCATCTGCAGCCTCACTTAGCCGCATATGCATAGTGTTGAGAATCATCAGCATAAAGGTGGATTTCTATGCCATCTTGATAGAGGATGAGCAACAGGGCTCTAAGAAAGAACCCTGTGGTACATTAAAGAGCACAGCAGTGATGGATGACATGAAAGAGTTGATGCGAACGCACCGAGTATGATTACAGAGGTGGAAGACAAACCAAGTGAGGATTGTATCAGAGATTTCGACTGACTGTTGAGTAGTGATCTAGTGATACTGTGATCCACGCAGTCAAAAGCAGACATGTAATACTTGCTACTTGTACTTATACTCCAGTACAGTTTTTAAGTACTCGTACTTGTACTTGATACCTAGTACTTGGAGACAAATGACAGCTTTTACAGGCACTCGGATAGGTTACCAATTATTTGCTTTGACTTTTAGTCAGTAACTCTTACTGTCGGGACGTTTTGGCAGTTTGTGTGTTTAGTTATGTCCGTTTAATATTAATTCAAGCAATTCTAAATGAGTGTATGTGACAATACACCATTACTTTGTCAAAGAAATGAAAATCTCGTTATTCTTGCTGTTGCCATGTGCACTTATATTATAACCTAAGTACTTGTACTTGTACTTGAGACATAAGTAGCCTACCTGTACTGGTACTTGTACTTGAGACCTAAGTACTTGTACTTGTACTTGCAATCTAAATACTTGAAACATCTCTGGTCAAAAGCAGACAGAAATCAAAGGAGTACTAAGGCAAGTACATATTTCTTTTCAGCAGCAAAGGCAACGTCATCATAGACTTTGATGTCGGTTGTTTTCGTGAGATGGAACTGCCTGCTTCCACCTACAGAGGTGGAAGCAGGGTGCTTACAGAGAGGTAAAAGTAAAGCAGACTGTGGAATATTCTCTCTTTCATCTAGGCCTTAAAGTCAGGAGAGACAGTAGAACTGAGACCAGGACGTATGAATATCCTATTCTGACATAAATGAAATATATAAGTAAAAAGAGTGAGACAGACAGACAGACAGACAGACAGACAGAGACAGAGAGAGACAGAGACAGAGAGACAGAGAGAGACAGAGACAGAGAGACAGAGGCTGGAATAATAGCAGAGATTTCAGGTTGAGCTGTAGAAGTTATGTGGGCACAAGGTCAGGTTCAGAGTATTTGGATGTAGATTTCATAAGTAGGTCACAGTAGTCAGGAGTGGCAGGTTCAAGGGGTGATAGTGAGGTTGTAGTTTGGATAGGCATCTTAGGATGAGGAGTGTTTACAAGGTTGTTTCTATCATTATTACCTTAATCTAAAAAAATAAGAACTCATCTGGTTCGTCGGTTTGGCAGTCTGGACAAGTTGAACGGAGAAGATACAGCCTTTCGAGTCTCCTAGTTAACTTTTCTTTCGTTTGGAGCACTCTCCCATCATAACATGGGCATCCTGCTCTTGACCGGAGTTGATGATGTGGAGAGAAGCGTGGCCATTCAGATGGTCTTCCTGTACGATCTAAGAGAGAGATTCAACTTTCAATCTAGACTATAAGGCAATGCGACTCTTATATTGTTAGCAGCCAGTGAACTCACCATCAAATCTCACTCGTCTGTCAGACCAGTATTAGAAGAAGAAGAAGAAGAAGAAGAAGAAGAAGAAGATGATGATGATGATGATGAAGAAGAAGAAGAAGAAGAAGAAGATGATGATGATGATGATGATGATGATGATGATGATGATGATGATGATGATGATGATGATGATGATGATGATGATGATGATGATGATGATGATGATGATGATGATGATGATGGTGATGATGATGATGATGATGATGATGCTGATGATGATGATGATGATGATGATGATGATGATGATGATGAAGATGAAAATGAAGGTGAAGATGAAGAAGAAGAAGATGAAGATGATGAAGAAGAAGAGCAGTCCCTTAAGCTAGCCCTGAGCCATGGATACAAAATGTTAGCGACTTCATTTTCTTAGCCTCGGATTATGAGTGCGGGTGGCCAGTCCTCTCCCTCGCCGTTTCATCTTCCTACTGACAGTGTACGGTCAGTGTACTCATTGTAGCGGAGTTCGCTAGGGGGTGGAAATCTTGAACCAAATTTCTGCCCTGTTGGTGATCTGAACCCCCACCTCTCGATTGACAGTCCAGCACGCTAACCACCTGAATAACGCGCTGTGGTAATCGAGAACTGTTTAAGCATTCGATTGAGATCGCTTTGGAGACCATTTCACTCCAGACTTTGCTTTCTACATGGATATATTCGTCTATGTTTTAACTGAAGGTTACACATTGTTCAGTGTCAGGCAGTGTGGGTGTTTATCTTACATATATAAGCTTACAGACTATAATTACGTAACTGTATATATATTGGTTCTTGCTTAGCGACATCCATAGTGCTTCTGCTGCTACTCCTCCTCCGCTTTCGCCACTCACCTCTTTAACACATACACATTGTCTGTCGCCGTAGGTTTACCAAGTCACTGTGTCGCCTTTTCTGACCGCCGACTGTTCTCTGGGAGTGGCGTTCTTGTTGCAATACATCCGGAAACGGAATTCAGTCGGTCTTCGTCGTTGCTCGGAGGGTGCTGCCATACAAACAATGCTCTGCGAAACGCTTCCATGTCTCGCTAATAATGCTTTTAACTGCACTGATTCTCTGTGGAATGTTAAGCCTAGCAGTGCTCTCAACAGTCAGTAGGCTATAACGATTGCACCATGTGCGGTAGTACATTAGAAATGACTTCTTTCCGAAGAGTAGGTCATGTTTGTTTCCATCAGTATGTTCTTATATCAGACTCATACTTCGTTCAGATGTCAATAGCAAACAAGTGTTTAGATATCAATTAATGTAATTAATATCAATTAGATATCAATTAATCTGCAAATTATTGCGAGGATGTTGATCGGATGGTTCATTTAAGCTCATCACACCGTGAACTCAATATACACATGTACTGTCAATCTCTCAGACTTTTTAACGTATGCTTTAACATTGAATATTTCAGTAAAGACCTAGATAGTGCATGATGTGATAGATGCGCAGATTTAATTAACTGCGCTGTCGTAATTTGCAGGTGATGCAACACAGCTGCAGCGGTGACAACTGAGAGGAACCTATTCTCTGTTTTCTCAGAACAAGAAACCACGAGGTTAGTGCCTATTCAATTAGCAATTATTGCTTAACCGGATATGACCTTTTAGGCTACATCAACGCTTTTACCATTCACACCGTCATGGCCTGTTAGGCCAGTACAATCTAGGCCAATGGTTACTGGTACGATTATCTATATTCGCCTTATCTGACCCATCTGGTGACTGACTAATGCCAACGTAGATAGAGCAGGTCAGTCTCTTTGGTGGTTCGTGAAAGTTTATAAATATCCAGACACATGCATGACCTACATCTGCAGATTTGTGCAGAATTGTAATCGTACTGTAATCGTAAACTTCGGATTGCTTAGTGCCCGGATAAGTAAAATTACGAGAACTTCACAGGTGCCTAGTAAAAAAATAACAAAATCAATGAGAATGTAGGCCTAAGGTCAGAACTAAGTATTCTCCGTCTTTAAATGTCAATTTAAACAATGTTTTCCTCATTGGGCAAATTGACTTGTATACTGAGAAAGTCATTGGACTTCACTCAGATTATATGTTTTCTGCCAAATCAATAGAATTTCAAAGCAAACCTTTATCAGGTTATAGTTGACACAGATGATACATTTTTTCAGCCATTCTCTTTCGTTGGTCATATAATTACTTCCTTCTTTGCATAGATTATCGAGGATCTGATCAATTCTGGAATAATTGCTTCTGAGTCCAGATCCTTTGGGGGCAGCTCTAGCTCATGGTTCTTGCGGCTTTATGTATTCCTTCAGATGTTGGCCTACAACTGAAATTGCACTGGGTCTTTGCTTCATTGCCTAATTAGTGCTCATTTGTGACCACTTCCAATCTTTTGTAAAGCAAATTTACTATAATTATTTATATTTTGGCAAATTTGACTTCAATGATGATAGGATTTGAAGGTCGTCCTTGCATTTGCAAACAACCAGATTCATCGTAGGCACAAATTAAGTAATTACTGGCTGTAGGATTCTGTTGAAAGACACAGTCGCATCTGATAGTCCGGTCTTAACCACCTGAAGATTAAACTTTAATTTGCATTGCACTACAAATTCTTATTGAAGCCTTGGATACAGATTGCTTGTTTCTTTCTCCCCTCGGTTTGTCTGTTTAAAAATCTCTCTCTTCACCTCTTCACCTTTCCATGTGTCTTTGAATGCTGAGTCCTCGTTCAACGTGCATGATCTCTCTAGATGCAAACATAACTGAAACGCAAAGAGACTAGTACCCTCAATGAATTGTCGCTAATTCCTGCCAACAGCCAACTGCAGACCTGCAATTTCCTTAAAAAGTAATATTAAAACTTCCTTCTTCATATTTCCGGTAAAATCCTTACAGCAGATTTTATACATTAGATACAGGCGCATTTTGATATCAGTGTTGCAGATATATACATGATTTTTTATGCATGCACGTACATATACTTTCAATGGGAAAGTAACATTCGTGTATTTCCTTAGATATAATATTAAAATTCTTAAAATGAAATAAACCTAAATACGCTTATTATAAATATTCCTCTGTCGCTCGTGCAATCAATATTTAGCCAGCTGGAAGAACTGCTGGAACTGCTCAGTCCGGTGCTTAACGCGGCCGCAGTCAGGCCGTTTAGGTGAAGCCTGATTAGTTTTCCGTAAGCAAGAAATAGTCAAAACTGACAACGCTTTAATGAAAATACGTGCGCTATAAAAATAGTGAAACCCGTCGAATGCGTCGTCGTCGTCGTCGACGGCTTAGAGCACGCGCATGCGCACGCATGCACGCAATTGTGCGCATGCGCCTCGTGGGGCTGGCGAGAACAGTGCATTCTGTGCCTGATGGCTGACTGCTCTGCGAGTGTAACATCATCGGCTGCTGAGGCTGATGTCGCTGATGATGTGGACGGGTTCGTTCGGTTCATAAGTAATCGAGGGTAAATAGAATGCATCATGTCAGCAGATCTGAAACACACATAGAAAAGAACGACTCACAGACAGACACACACACACACACACACACACACACACACACACACACACACACACAGACACACAGACAGACAGTGTATGTGTTTAAAGCATCCTATAAGTAGCTTCCTGCCAACGATGCTATATAAATTGTCGTAAGTACAGTTACAAAGACAGAGAGACATAATGCTATTATATTTGTTTACCTGCATACACGTACATAGAAGACCCTGCGGTTTAGCCTACAGCTGATCAAATAAATGTTGATCGCTGCAAATAAGCTTTCAACATATTGGCTCTGTGGCAATTCCGTACATCTATTTTAATTATGTATTAAATTAAATTGCATTTCGTCATAGCACATCGTCTTACATCGCATATTTGTATGCAGTTATATTTTGCTGCAGCTGCGTTGAAAATATTAAGTTTCAAAAGTAGAAACACCTTATAAAACTGAAGTGGCCTTGAAGGAGACCGGGAGCAATACTAGTGTCAGACGAATCCAGATTGAATAAAACTACGCACCTATGTATAATTATGTATGACTTTAGCAGTATTGCCTATTTGTTCTTCCAGTGGTAAATTAGCCGAATTTGCCACTTGGTGAACGTTTCTAACATCGGAATGAAAGCTGTTTTTCGTTTTATGTTTACCATTTGCCTTTTCAACCATACTTTTATGCATCGTCCTATATTAGAGTGGTCTTGGTAGGCCTATGTTAGCACATCTTCATTGAATGATATCATCTTCGTGAATGGTTTTCTGATGGCCTATTCCGACGATACATTGAGGCATATTTATTCTAGTTCACTGGGTGTGATTGAACGCAACTCCAGACGATTGGAAATAGTAAAGCGAACAATTGGTAAATAGGCCTATATTCTATAGATTAAGAACTAATTGAACTGCGTACATAAATATATAGGCAAATAGACACCTGAAGGGGAGTTTGTATAAGTTAAGAATAACACATTTCTCAGCTTCAGTTCGGTGATATATAAGTACAGCGCATGCATCGTCCCTGAATGTCTAACATTTCTTTAGTTTTCTAATGCAGCTGCACGTGAATTGCCAACAGAGTCAGATGACTAAGAGTCGCCAAATGCAACGATGCAGTCGTAGAAATCCAGGTCTTTATATTATAAACGATATTAGTTCGACATAATGAAGCGCATTCCTCTTTACTTTCACGGTTGTCAGCGTCCATTAACGCGACTTCGGCACGACGGCCTCAAGTCATATATATATATATATATAGTATATATATATTATATATATATATATATATATATATATATCAGTATATCAGCTGCAGGGCATTTATATAGCGCCTTTTTGAACCTCAAAAGTGCTGAAGAAAGTATATATATGTTTATATAAGAGCGCTGGGGTTAAAATTTTTACAGATTACCAAAGTACACAAACGCAGGTCAAAATCTGATGTTGCTAATATTTACACTACAAACAACTGACATCTTTTCAGTCACTTAGCGAAGGAGGTTAGAAGAAGATCTAGGGGGTGAGGCGGCTGAGGCCCGACGCCCCGACAGCTAAAACACTGTAAAACATCATAATACAGGCTGCATGTATCCAGACGGTAACAAGTGTGTTTAATTAAGATCTTTGTACTTTCATATTTCAATGTAATCTTACTGTGTCTGTCGGTTTGAAATAATAAAGAATATATTAAGTAAATTACAAATATTTCTTATCGTTTACCAGAGTCGTTAATGCAGGAAAAGGTAAAGTAAGATGATCAAAGAATATCGACAGTCGTTAGAGGAGTGGTGTTCGGTTGCTTTTTCCTTTCAGCCATCGAACAACAAAGCTTTTCCTAGTCATCACACGTCCGTTGATAGTCAAAATTACCAACCTTAAAAGATGCTGTGCTGAGTAGAACTACATTGAACCTCCATGTACTCCACGTAAGGATAGTCATTCATTGAATGCTGTGCGGCCTGGAGCCATATACCCAAATTCTAAAAGGTGCAGCAGTTCATAAATACTTAGGGCTTATGGTTAGGGTCAGTGTAGCATAATAATTATGCCTTTTGTGCGACTTAAAAGCTATAAGCTACCTGCCAGTGGAAGCTGGATATTTTCATTGCAGAAATTTAATTAGGGTGAGAGACGACTTAAAAACTTTAACTGCGAATGGAAGCTGGATACTTGTGTGCGACTGAAAAGCTATGCGTGCGAGTGGAAGCTGGATATTAATTTTTCATTGCAGAAATTTAATAATTTATTCTCGACCAATAGCGGTGAGAATAAATGTATGAATATTTATGAACTGAAATGCTGTACGGGATTTGGGTAAATGCGGCCTTGAGGTCGCTTAATTTCACTGTGCTTGTCAATCTTGTATCGCCAGCACCGGATATTTATGTAGCACGCATACATGCTAATAACGTCGATCGTCTTAGTAACGAAGGTGTCATAGTAGCGCGGGACCTATATAGCACGCTACGGCTATCGTATGTACAGACAGGAAATCCAAGCCGCTCAGAAGCTGTACCATCGGATACCTCCGGTTCATGCAGTGTCTCCTCGAGATGAATAAAGTCTAAAAAGCGCGTGACACTAAGACGTGTTACACGGCAAGTGTCACTTAGAATGTGTCACCCAACGCGTGACCCCGCGCATAGACAAAAAAAATGATGTTATGCGGCATCACGCGTTACATCGATAGAATACTGTATGTATGTGTATTTATGTATTCAATTCAATTCAATTTCAATTCAATTCTGTTTATTTCCTGTAAACATTGACTAACAGTTGTGCAGTATACGCGGTAAGTTACATTCAGAGTCGTTACGAGGCGGAGACCCAACAGGGATGGAGAATCCCGCAAATAGAGCCACCTAACACGATGAATAATACACAGTAACTAGAGCGCATGGCAGCTAGTTAAATAAAGTATAGGCCTACTAAAGGAAACGCATCGATTCACATGAGTTAACTTAAGTAATAATACATTAGTTAGCTTACATCTAACCAATATATCTTAACAACATATCTTATCTGACACACCCAATAATGCAAATCGGGAAGGTTCAAGTTATTTGTTGAGCATGATTTATTCTTGAAAGTGGACAGAGAATGTAATTGACGGATAAATACGGGTATCGTGTTCCGAACTTTAGCCCCTGCATATCTAATGGATGACAATCGTGTGTTTGTATGAGCAAAGAGTTGACGATAAAGCTTGGATCCTCTTGTAAAATAGGAATGAACATCAGAGACAAGTAAAAACAGCCGTCTATGCACCACAGGTGATAAGTTATGTTCGTACCGATACATAAACTCACCTATCTGATTAGTCGTAATTTGTTCAATTTTTAAGAACTTGTATTCAAGAAATAACTGGTCAGTTGGTGAACCGTATGGAGTGCCGGCCACGCAGCGGATTGCTCAGTTATGGAGGATGGTGAGTCTTTGAAGGTTAGATTTATAAGTCGAGGACCACATTAAATTGCAATAAGTGAGATATGGGTAGCTCAGAGTGTAATAGAGGGTTAGCCGAACATGAGATGGAAGTTTATAGGCGGTTCGTTTCAGAATTCCAATATTCTTAGCTATTTTAGAGGAGATAGCTTTTATATGATCTTTCCAGGATAAATGCTGGTCTAATATTGCCATCAAGAATTTGGATGGACTTGTTTGTGTTATTGGAATATTATCAATATATAAAATATTAGAGTTGGTGTCACAGATTTTCCTATAAAATTTAAATAGGATATAATTAGTCATATCTAGACTGAGGGACAATTTGTTGGCACGAAACCAATGGGCAATCCGAATAAGTTTGTCATTCACTGTTTGATAGAGGGAGGTAAGGGATTTATGAGAATAAAAGATGCTAATGTCGTCGGAAAGAGGATAAAGTACATGAGTGGAGACGCGTTAGGGAGCTCGTTAATGAAGATTAGGAATAACAACGGTCCTAAGTTCGATCCTTGGGGAACACCAAAGCGAATTGTGCGGGTCATTGAGTATACACCGTTGCAGTAGACCAGCTGTAACCGGTTCTCGAGGTAATTCTCAAATCGCTTAAGTTGGATTCCCTTATACCGTAGTTATTAAGGTTTCTAAGTAAAATGTTGTGGCCCTTCGTATCAAAGGCCTTAGCCAAGTCGATAAAGACACCAAAGGAATATTCAGTATTCTCTAATGCTTCAGTTGAGAGGGATAAATAATTTTGTTTTTCTTCAAAAAAGTTACTTAGTCTTTCATACATTAATTTCTCAGATATTTTAGCGAAGAATGGAAGGACTGAAATCGGCCTGTAATTAGCAACGTCGCTTCTCTCCGCTCTTTTGAAAATTGGGACAGCTTTTGCAATTTTTAGAGCATTAGGAAATATACCAGTATTGAAAGAACAGTTGACTTTCTCGGATAATGGTCTAGCGATATTTATTATAGAGGGAGAAGCGACAAATGGGTCTATGTCATCGACTCCCTTACCTCGGAGTAACCTTCATGAACAACCTTAGTGCCACTCCCCACGTGGAGGAAATCATTGGCGCCTGCTCTGGTTCACTGCATGCACTGAGAACACTCAGATCACATGGTCTCTCGCGGGAGGCATTGCACGTAGTTGCTGAAGCAACAACAATATCGCGACTACTGTATGCAGCCCCAGCATGGTGGGGTTACGTGACAGCAGCAGACCGCCAACGACTGGAACGCCTGCTGTCCAAAACAGCTCGCCTGGGTTATTTATGTGAAAGAGGTGCCTCAATGGAGAAGCGGGTTGGGGCAGTGGAGGACCATCTCCTCAAGGTCATCGAGGGGAATCGAGACCATGTCTTGCGACGCCTGTTCCCGCCACTAACCCAATTCCAATATGCCCTCCGACCGCGAGCCCACTGTTTTGAACTGCCCTGTAAGGACGATAAAAACTATATACCAAGGGCTTTATATAAGCATTTAAACCATCTAAGCCAACAACAAATGTAAACTTAACATTCTAAACACTTTATAGTTACATCTCTTTCTTATCTTATCTTATTGACTCATTTTTCTGTAAGCCACGGTGCGGTTTGTCATCTGGTGAATCAATAAAACGAATATCATCATCACTATATGATAAACGAATAGTGCGACACAGTTTAATGATTTCATCCGGAGTTGCTTCTTCGAGACCAAAAGAGTTGGCAACCGGAGGGCTTAAATAATCTTCAAATGGGGATATTGGATCAAATATATATTTTTAGACAAAGTTTTGACAATATCTGTAAAATATTTGTTAAATTTATTAGCTTCCGGAACCTCAATCTTAGTCCCATCTGAATTTAAGAAATTGATCACCGAATCATTGCTCGCTAGTCCAAGTGCAGAACGGATGAGGCTCCATGTTTTCTTAAGATTATTACTACTATTACAGAACTCCTCAGTGTAATACTTTTTTCAGCTCGAATTCGAATAGACTTAAATTTATTTCCGAAAGTGATAAATTCAATTTTGTTAGACTCGTTCAGTTTTTTTACAGATATTTTATGTATAACGCATTTTTTGTCCAACAGGATTTTAAAAGAACTTGAGACATCCACGGGTTTTTCAGAGTAGTCCTCCGTCCTTTACTGATAGCAAGTGGAAAATCTTTGTCATACTCTTTTTTGTAAGAATTCATAAAATGGTCATAAGCCTTATTGGGATCATTATTAGCGCAGGCCTCAGTAATTGGAAGCCAATCGGAGACAGAGAGTGCCTCCTGGAAGGAATTAATTCTCTCATTAGTAATTATTATACGGTTAACCTCGGAAGGTTTATGGGTTAGTTTGGCTTCAAAATTGAATTGAGTGAGGATAGGTAAGTGGTCCGAAATGTCAGGGGCAATTATTGAGGATGATGTCGCAAGTGGCCAAGCGTTGGTAAATAAGTATGTATGTATAATTGAATTGAATGTATGTATGTATGTATGTATGTATGTATGTATGTATGTATGTATGTATGTATGTATGTACGTACGTACGTACGTACGTACGTATATATGTATGCATGTATGTATGTATGTGTATGTATGTGCATGTATATGCATGAATGTTTGTATATACTTTACTTTGCACTGTCAGACTGAAAATTCAACCAAACACAAAAGATAGATTGTCAAATCCAAAAGAAAACCATCTGTTCACTGAAGACGTAAGTTCTCTGAGCATGTAATGTAATTGTGTACAGGCGGTTCCCCAAAGAGATACACCAAGTCTGTAAACCAAAAACTCATGCTCAATTCCCACAAAATCAGCATGTTGAGAGTGATATTACAGGATCTCAGACATCGAGAGGCAGAGTTGCGGGTAAAACAGAAGCTTCAGCATGCGCCTCAGATTCGAATTTCTGTGTGACTTTGCGCGCGTTAAAAATGTTCGTAATAATAATAATAATAATAATAATAATAATAATAATAATAATAATAATAATAATAATAATAATAATAATAATAATAATAATAATAATAATAATAATAATAATAATAATAAACCAATTATTTGTTTCAACGCATATCCATTGTTATTCAGCGTTTCAACGCAGTCGCCTTCCAAGGCAGTTTTGTTGTTCCAGATCTTGACAAGGACGGCCACTCCAGAATCAATATGTTTAATTAGTATCTGACACCTGAGGGATTATATATATACCTCGGGTACTAAAAAAATAAAATAATAATAATAATTATAATAATAATAATAATAATTATTATTATTATTATTATTATTATTATAATAATAATAATAATAATAATAATAATAATAATAATAATAATAATAATAATAATAATAATAATAATAATAATAATAATAATAATAATAATGTCATTGACCTAACAATCCTTCTGCCCCTCACTCTACCTGTTTCTCTAACTCGCCTTAGGCCCTAACTGACTTCATAGTGTCGCTCAGATTGTGGAAGTCTGTATTTGACAAAGAAAAGTATAATTATATTCAAGAAGACGATTGACGTTTTGAAGCGTTTTCATTTGAAATCGGTTGTTAATCTTCTTACTTCAGTCGCTTTTCCCTACATATGTTACCTTGTGTGCATCCACTTAAAACTACGACCGTTATTAATGTAGTGCAATGTAGCACTATGTGCAAATCCTATCTATGTAGGGGATACATTTACGATACCACCTCCTTGATATGAACGTACATTATAACGTTTCATGAATCCAGAGCAAGTGAGTAACTGATTTCTTGACGCAGCTTGGAGCTGAAACACAAGAATTATAAGAATATATGTATATACAGCATATTAAATTGCATGTCTTGGCCGATTATATCTGGAATATAAAAATATCCGTTCTCTGACGACAAAGATTGGAAGATTCATGGACGCCTCAGTGCCATTCACCGTGTTGGGCAGGTTACGAAAATAACCGACAAGAATAGATACATCTTCAACGAGAACAAGGGTAGATGGAGTTTCCTTCTAGAACTCCTAGATATTGCAACCTGATGTTTGCTTCCCGCATTCGGGCTAATTTCAACCAGACGAGCTGTAGCTCAATTTTCCTGGCATGAATTGTAAAGGTCAATTCGACGGGGTACCTTGACGCTAATGAACACGTCATTCACTCTTCAGCTATGCGATGAATTGGCGACTTGTAACAGTGAAGTGTCCGAATACTTGACGTAACAAGCACCTGCTTCATGCGGCTTTCTTACGTTGTTCAGTAAGACTATCTGTATAATTAAAATCAAAATGGTGCTCGACTTAGAACGTGAAACCGACAACGCGTTGTCCGAACGGAAAGGTTGTTGTCTCGACGGTCGATGACGGTTGTCTTGTCTACGGGTGAGGCAAAGCATCGAATAAATTCAAGACCAGGTTTTCAAGAGCATCATCAGTGGAGGTGTAGACAATAAAAGCACATTTTACTATCATGTCTTGGATTTATTATATTACCTTGTTTAGACCCCGTCAATAAGATGTTCTTGACTGTAGCGTAATATAAAAATTACGACTCATATTAATAGTAGGGCCTAATAGTCCATTTAGTCATAGGATGATTGTCGGCAAAAAAGGTTAATTTGTAGGTTTCATAAATAATAATTTTGTTTAAATAGTACATAGAATCTGGATCATGTAATGGTTTGATATTTAAGATGTTCGGTTCGCATTAGTTGGCTCAAAATATTTTAGCGATTTATTTTATTAATCAGATTTAATGATTAAGTCCCCATTTCACTCCTAAATCCACCGTCCATTAATTAATTGCATAGCCTACGCTCGACTAAGGAAACTCCGGCAGTAGCTTTAGGCCATAACTTAAGGCTAAGTTTAGGACGCCCTTAGTATAACTCATCAGAAGGACCGAGGGAAGAGATTTTTCCAACGATAAGCGTTAGACATCACACAAGCAAATCAGCATCGATCAAGCCAAACTTTAACATTGCAGACCGATAACTAAGGTTCGTCTCACGCTGCTGAACTTTCCTTCTAGAACACGAACTCTGCGTTCTCCTTATATATGGGTAATTCCGTGGATTTTTTGGATTTCGTGTCCCTCGGCTGTAACAGCCATATTTTTATAGGTATGGAGGCACGGAATGTATCAAAATGTTTATATTAAACTGTATAACAAAATCCGCTATCTTTGACAGATTGGATTGTTCGTTTTAAATTTCATTTAACGCTCCAAACACATTAAATCTCATTACAGTCCCGCGTCCCGATCCGTATTTTTCATTTTTGGAGGTTTACAGAAATTGTAATCTCTTGAGCAGCTACACCAGTGATGCAATTTATTAAAGCTACGAGTGTCCTCTTTCATCTGCTTACGAATCGTCTAATTCGGAGGCTTATTTTAAGCATAGCACGGCAAACAATCTTGTCCCTGAGGTCGCACCTCATTACAGTCACGCGTACATTCCGATACGAATCTCGATCCACTTTTAGACGCATCCTACCGGAAACGGCTCGCAACCCTTAGGGCAAGGACTATAAATAGACAGAAACAATAATTTTCCTAAACATGTGCCGTTAATGACATAAATAATAAAAATTTAAGTGAAAAACTATCAATCCGACTTTTCATGTCTCATTACAGTCTTCATCTGTTATTTCTAAAGTTTAACTAACACGTGTATAGCGCTCTAACTTTTGAATGAAGCATGTGGTCCGAGTAAGAAAACATTGTTTGCGCTTCGTTAATCCTCATAACATTCGGTGCATATCCATACTTAGTGCAGTTTTCTCATTAGAGTCACGTCTCATTACAGTCACACTTAAAATATCAACCTATTATTTCTCATTCATGTCACGCTGTATTCTCATTTCAGTCACATTAAATACTATACCGTGTCTCATTTATGTCTCATTTTTTATCATTTCAGTCACACAGTCTCATTGCTGTCACAATTCTCATTACGGTCACAGTCGTTAAAAAACTGAATTGTAAACTAATCAGCATGCAAATTGAGCTAATTAGTGGTTATAATAATAGTGGATTCACAGGTTAACAATTTGGAATACCAGGTAAACAGCTAGTTTGTCTCGCCTGTCTTCACTGGCGATAATAGACTTCTAAATTAACTAAATATGTATACATATATGAATTTCAATACACTAAATATGTAAAGCAACTGTAAACTTTTAGTCTTTTCCAGATTATTCAGTAAGCAGAACATCATATGGTCAGAATTCAGCTGTTAGGCCTATATGATATAATAATTACTTTCTGGTTGTGAAATCATGAGATCACAGCTGCCCAAACAGGTGTGACAGTAATGATAAAATTTTCATATTATGTTGTATAAATCACATTGTAAAAATTTTTTTTGCAAGTCTTCGTGCAGGGAAACTCATAAATTGATATTCTAAATGCATCGTAGATCAAGAAAATATTTGGTTTTATGCATTTATATACATTTCATTTTGGAACATTTGCTACATCCAAAATCCAAAGAATCCACGGAATTACCCATATACGTTCCGAGGCAATACGGTATTGTTCAGTTAGCGATATAAAATACATTTTTTGTGTTGGGTGCCATCGATATATATATATATATATATATATATATGTTTGCTTTTCCACCGACTCCTTGGTCGTCTGGATGTCTTCTAACCGCCTCCGTCTGAACCCCTTGAAGACCCAATATATTTGGCTGGGTACTCGCAGGCAACTTGCTAAGATTGATCTTGCTAGCCTTGATACTGAATTCCCTTATATCGTCTTTCCACCTCTGTCCGTGACCTTGGCGTCACCCTGGACTCTGAAATGACCCTCTCCCCGCATATTTCGCAGCTGAGCCGGGGTTGTTATTTCCAGTTACGTCAGCTCCGTGTGGTCCCCCGCTCTCTCTTTCCCCAGTCTGCTGCTACCCTCGTTCATGCTTTCATTACCTGTCGGCTTGATTACTGCTGTTCTGTTTACATTGGTCCCCCTCTCACTCGATTGCATTGCCTCGAACGCGTCATGTATGTTCTGCTGCGCGCCCCGTTGGGCGCATTTATAATTATGGCCATGTCTCTGACTACATGCGTGATGTCCTCCACTGGCTTCCTTCTTCGCAACGCATTGTCTACTGGGTTGCCTCTATTGTCCGGCAGTGTCAGTTTGACCGCTCTCCTTTCTATTTATTCCAAGCTTTGCTTTCCAGCGTCCGCACTTCTTGGTCACCGTTCACTGCGTTTCACGCCCTCGGTGACTTACATGTTCCTTTCGCTCGCACTGCAACCATGCAACAGCGTGCATTCTCCGTTGCTGCATCCGCTATCTGGAACGGACTTCCTGTGGAATTGCGGTCTCTCCCTCGAGACTAGTCCACCTCTTTCTTCTCTGCCCTTAAGGCTGTTCTTTTTCGCTGAGGTTGGACTGGGAGCGCCTCTGAATAGTTACATTGAAGACCGCGCTATATAAATGTCTAGTTGATTGATTGATTGATTGATTGATTGATTGATTGATTGATTGATTGATTGATTGATTGATTGATTGATTGATTGATTGATTGATTGATTGATTGATTGATTGATTGATTGATTGATTGATTGATTGATTGATTGATTGATTGATTGATTGATTGATTGATTGATTGATTGATTGATTGATTGATTGATTGATTGATTGATTGATTGATTGATTGATTGATTGATTGATTGATTGATTGATTGATTGATTGATTGATACATACAGATAAGAGGGCGTCCGGAAGACCTAAGATCGACTGAGCATAACTCTATCTGTTTATAAATCATTGTAAAACTCATGTACCCGATGAGCTGATACCGAGTCGGTGTGGGAGTCGGCCTCGATGTGTATGATCGGAACGAGTCCGAGTCCGATAATGCG
The DNA here is from genome assembly GCA_963556255.1 of Allolobophora icterica. Classification (NCBI taxonomy): domain Eukaryota; kingdom Metazoa; phylum Annelida; class Clitellata; order Crassiclitellata; family Lumbricidae; genus Allolobophora; species Allolobophora icterica. The sequence goes on along the minus strand of OY744607.1, from coordinate 23,003,877 downwards.
GAAGAGGTAGAGAGAAACTGGTCAGTACGCTCCCCAGTAAATCACACCACAACCCACTCTTGCCCAAGTAAAATACCACCAATGATCCGACCTGCATCCGTGTAGTGAGAGGTTAAAAAGATGGTGTCAAACTAGAGTAGGGACACGTCCGTGACCCAGTTCTCAAGTTCATTGATCCGACAAGGCGATACCTAGAATGAGACAACGGGACAACAGTTCTTACAGGTTAGAACGGTTATCAGTTTCACTTGAGGCACCGAACTATACAACTTAATCTCTATAGCGTAATCGTGAACTTCAAATTTCTAAAGCGCTACCCTAACGCTATGCGCAAAGCACAAGCTTATTCATAAGCGCTGCGTCATATCAGAGGGGTTGTCCAGAGAGCAATGTCCAGTGGAGGTCTGAGTTTTCGGTCGCCAGAGACGCCAAATATAGGAGGCAGAGCGGTTTCTATGGCAGGTTTAGTTGAGGAAGAGAAAGCCTGAGGTAGATGACGGTAGATCAATGGCAGTATTGGCGGAAGAACTGAGAATTTGCGGATTTCAGAGGGGAGAGAAGTTCATTCCAGAGTCGAGATGCAGTGTGGGATATGGATGGGTTGGAGAATTTGAGGAGAGTGGTGACTGGGGGACGGGCGAGAGTGAGATAGGAGGATGCTCTGATAGAGCGACGTGGCTAGATGGTAATGAGTTCGCGAAGATATCTCGACTGGGAGTATTTTAGGGAGTTGTAGGTTTAATGGTAGAACTTTGGAGTGGATGCGCCCAGAAATTGTCGGCCAGTATAATATTATTATACTAAAGTCGATCTGTCGTGGCAATGTAGGTCTTATATCTGCATATATCTATATATAACGTCATATATAATATTACAATTACATAGGTTATGGTTAATTTATAAGTGCAAATATATATAGGCACTAGTTTGCGTGCGTATATATTCAAGAGCACAGCGTTCTGACGACGTGTCGTCTTAGCAATAGGACAGCAGATAATGAGACTTACGCCTTGTTCATAGACAAAGCATTCGGTCGCTGAAGGAGTCCGTAGATGCCACGTGCTTCACTTTCACGCAGACTCTTAGTTCACTCAACCATTATGACACTCTCGTCAGTCAAGGAAAATGAATGATCACGATTTCAATAGACTATAGGTCCAACCATACCTGACCTACGCATTGTAATCAATGTGCAATAGGATACGAAATATACTTTGTCTTGTTGCAAATATATACAAATAGGTCCATATATATATATATATATATATATACACACACACACACACACACATGCAGCCCCTTATAGTTTGAGGTCGGTTCACGTTTGGTAAGATATTGAATGATTCTAAAGAAGGATTGAGAAAGAATTTTCTCCGGAGGCCTGTGTGTGCTGAAGATGTTGTAAATGGCGCAAGCAAGCTGAAAATACGAGATGCACGGCTCGTCAGAGAAATAGAAGATTGGACTTGAAAAATTAAGAATGATAGAGATGTACATGAAATGAAGGAACCAAAGTGAAGCAGAAGAAACGAGAGAATATGAAGCTGAGACGGAGAAGAAAAATAAGCAGATGACGATGACGACGACGACGATTCATTTGCTTTATTGATCACCAAAACAAAAGTTTGTGTTGCAGCTTGTTAAAGTTGCTCGTGGATTTCAACGGGTAGATCCTAAGGAACAGTGTTGTTCCCTCTGGCAGGGTCAGTCCTTTCACACTTCTATTTCTATATGTAGTAACAATGACCATCAAATCGAGGCCAATAAAGAAATGCGTCAAAGTGCACTAATGCGCAAGGTCCTAGTAACTTTCAATATTTATGTAATCTTTCCATGTCAAATGCTCATCAACGTATACTCCTAGAAATTTAGCACAGGATACTTTGCAAAACTAATATTATCACTGCAGATGTTGAGATTAGAATTTAAGAGTAATTTTCGATTAATACGATGCTGCTGCTGCTGCTGCTGCTGCTGCTGCTGCTGATGATGATGATGATGATGATGATGATGATGATGATGATGATGATGATGATGATGATGATGATGATGATGATGATGATGATGATGATGATGATGATGATGATGATGATGATGATGATGATGATGATGATGAAGTAAACAAAACAAAATTAAAAGAGCGGGAGATGGGATATTGTCATGAAGATATTGACCAGTGAGAAGAAAACGCCATGGAAGATGAAGAGAAGAATGGAGAGAAGGAGGAGAAAAACAGTAGAAAGACATTATAGGAAACACGATGTCTCCATGAAAATAATGGCTTAGAGAAAGCGAAGCGAGATAAGAGACCGAGTAAGAGAAGAAAATGTCAAATAGATGCGAAAAGAACTCTGCTGAGTGTAAGTTAGCCTATAGGAGCGAGGGCATGTATCAGCGGCGTCTTTCTGATCTCCCGGTAGATCTAGGTTCGCATGTTGGTTGAATAGGCCTATTATATGAAATCTGGGCAAAGAGGCTGAAGAGAGGCACGGATGTAGGGAGGCTGAACAGAGGATGCGGCCATAACTGCCCAGCTGCCATTGGCATCGACCGACTACGTGCTATATATATACATATATACATTATATATATATATATATATATATATAGGTGAAATCGCCTCAGTAGACCATGCATTCGCTGGCGTAGCTCGTGTTGCCGAGGCTGAGGCTGCTGGTGGAGATGAAGTGGATCGAAGAAGCTGAGCAAATATAGGCGGAGCAGCTCTGTTAGTTCCTCAAGAAATAATTGGAAAGTCGATATCAATCGCCTAATTATGACTGTCGATCGCTGCTATCATACGGACATTCATGTATGGATATATTTTGCATAAAATTGAATATAATATAGCCTACATGCATTATGCATGTATGTATATATGTATCTAAATATGTATGTATGTATGTATCAATACATTTTTTAATATAGCACGTTTTAAATACCTCGCAGGTGCTGAACAACATGTGTATATATGTACAGTATGTATGTAATATATATATATATATATGCAATATATATCTGTATGTATATTAGGGTTGTCCCCAAATAATTGAAATTATTGACTGCACAGATCTAGTAATATTGTTCCTTTCTGGAAAACAAACTTTTCTGCAATTTTCTGAGGGGATACTCAATCAACCTGAAAAGCTTCGTCGACGTTGAAGGTTTATTATCAAAATAGTGTTCACAAATTGAACAGCTTGTATTCATTATCAAGTACATGATAAAAGTAAGTCAGTTACATCAAACATAAAAACAGCTGCTGCCATTGATCATATCTTAATGTTCCTCATCTGATGCGACTGGCTAACAGATGATTTATTAACACGGTATGTAAGACATTAAGGTTCTTTTCGGGAATCTGGAATGTGTTTGCGAATTTCTTCAATGATCTGAATTAGTTTCTGCATTTCAGATTCTTTTATTGTTAGGAACTTATGAAAATAACTCATTTATAAAGTATCTGAATGTTCAGCAGCATCGTTGACAACCCTGAGTGATTCGATAACAGCTTCAGCTTCTTTATATTGCATGATATTATTCCATGTTCCTGGACTATATTCTGACAAGATAGCAATGTCTAGCTCGAGTAAGCGCAGAACTGCAGCTGATGAAGATGCAACCAGTTCATGAAGCTGCTTGTTGTCTAGGTATTCAATCTCTTTCTCTGAACATTTGATCCATCGAACACTCCAGCCATCTCCACACGGAATCTCTTATCATCATCAGAAATCTTGTTGAAAAATAGAGAAATTGAAACAGACTGTGATCCAAGATATCGCAGATGGTTTTGTAGAGTCTTCATAACAGCCAGTGAAACAGCTTCGTTTATCATGGCATAGGCCTACTGTTCGATTCTCTTCAAAGGAGCAAATCATTTACAGGAACATCACTAGCCACTGGAAATGCTATCCATGTCTGCACATAAGTATGCGCAGCAAACAGATAAAAAATTCTGTTAGATTCTTTGTCTCAGAAGCAGTCAGCTTAAAGTGATCCATAAGCAGGTAAACCATCATACAATAAATGACTTTGGCCATCCATCTGGTCATGTTGTATGCAGTAGGCAACCGGAAATGAGGCTGCTTATCCACTGGCAATCTTGAGCCTAATACCAACAGACAGAGCTCAATCATTACTCTATAGTCTTCTCATGACAAGTAAAGGAATTGTCGGCTGACAGAACAGCCTGTAAAGACGAACATACTTCTTGCCTGAGTTGAAACAACACTATCACGTCGAATTTCATCTAGTGGTTATAGTTTCTTCGATTGATGTTTGGCCAGAACTGCTGAAATCTTTCAAACAATGCAATATTTGGACCACTACTAGGACCCAGCAAGATGGTGAAAACTTTGCCGACAATTATTTCATGCATATTATGTCGGCATGGGAAGTACATCAGATTTCGTAATATCAACTGTTGTAGCAAGATGCTTGCGCCATTACGAGGACCTGTGTTAGAAGCCATCGTGTCGAAGCAGCTGAAGGGTTGCGTTGGCTTTTGCTTGCCAGTTTACCAGAGGGAATTTTGACAATTCTCAGTATTTTGTCAATACCACATCCTGGAGTTACTCCAACCGCTAGGCTGTCAATCTTTGACTTGTGGTCCGCCAAGTTTGTAGTTTCAATCATTCTTACATACCGGTGGATGATCAAAAGGGGTTTCTCAGTTGCATGAAACTCTTGTCGAATGCTGCTTTCAGTTTCAGAGCGATGTTCTAATCGTTTGCGACAAATCGTGGAGCTAGACAAAGACGTGCTATGTAGGTCTTTCTTTATCAAAAGCTTTTGCAATAGCAGCTGCCAATATTGTGAACTTACTATCTGATAAGTTTATTCCATCGAGTGTCGAGTACACAACAGGTGAAGATAATACATTTCTTGTAGAATGGGTACTCTTTTACAGTCACAGCTTTGCGCAGAGGTCTCATGTTCAGTCGTTTGTTTTCTGTAGTAAAGTGGTAGTTCAATTTCATAATCTTCCGTATGTTTATCCTCTTCACCTTCCTGCTCCTTTCGCTGTCATTGTCATGTTGTTGTTGTTGTTGGCTAGACATAGCAACTGTACTTTCTGCTTTTCTGATTAATTATTTTTCCATCACTAGAACAGTGTTTTTGCCATTGGTCTATAATTGCAGGCTCTTGTGACAACCATAAATTTCATATAATATCAACCTCTAAAAATTGTCTAATTGTTCACAATTTTTGAAAATTTATATTAATTTGAAAAACGAACTAGAATGAGCCTATGTGCATTAAAATCTGAGAAAGGATTTTGCGTCTTACGTTCGTGGACAACCCTCATGTGTGTAAGTATGTATATATAATGTGAGTGTGTGTGTGTGTGTGTGTGTGTGTGTGTGTGTGTGTGTGTGTGTGTGTGTGTGTGTGTGTGTGTGTGTATGTATATGTGTATAGTCGCAGTTCTTTGGCCACTGCATTCATCAGCTCTTGCCACCTCCTCGTGAGGACAAGTACTCACTCCGCAAGAGAGGACATCCTTTCATGCTGCCTCTTGTTAAATCCAAATTGTTTAAAAGCAGCTTTGTTAACCGATGCATCTTTAATTATATCTAGTGGTAAATGCGTGACCTTATAAGCTGCTCATGTTATAGTTTTGTTTTCATGTTATAGTTTTGTTTTCAAAATGTATGTAATCACTGTATACATGTAATGCATGTGCGCTTGTCATATGCAAATAAAGGCTACTTACTTCCTTACTTACTTATATGTATTTATGTATGTAAAATTGAGGAAGATTTGCATACATGTATTTATGTCAGAATTCAGACACAGAATGATCCGTTATCATGACCTACACCCTACAGAAACTTTGTTCACTGCCATTTTTGTGCTTCGTTCATGATGAATTCGTTTTCACCAGCAGAAAGTCGCATTTTGGTGGCTTATTGGAATGAACAGTTGGTTTGATGTGATACATCACTAAATTAACTACTCAAAATATGGCAGCTGGATAGACTGTCGTCTGTGACTTGTTAGTGGTGCATGTCGTGTGGTGAATGAAATCTAAAATTTACAGCTGGAACAGAGCAAACGCAGGCAACTACAACAAACCGACAATTTTCAGCATGTGTCATTTTCCAGATTTTGCAAGTCAGTTCGAATTCTGGTCATTTACTCAGCCTTCTGTTTCCGAGACAATTGGCAACTCAGGAAATACCTTCCCATTCCTCTAACGCTTCGTGATAATGCCGTCCTTACACGGGTCCAAAGTAGCATTGACATCAAATAAGCAAATTCCTTTCCTTTTTCTATGTACGTAGGCCTGTCAACTATTCAGATAAATTGCCAAGGTTTTTATATCTGGAAATTAACAACCTTTCTAAGAAAGAGTTTAACCGCATGCAGTCTGACAGGACAGCAACGTCTTCTAAAAATATGCTTTTAAACTATGTTCATGGTGAAACATGGACTGACAAGTTGGCAAGACTGTTGCTTCAGTGACTCTAAAAGCTGGTCAAACAGTAGGCCTATATACCACAATTAGAAGATTCTAATGTAGCACAAAAAAGTGAATATAATTAAATTTGTAGCTGCTGTGTATTCGTAGTATCACAAGGAAGTCGACTGGTATGTGTTCGCCTTGTAAAACGTAGTGTACAGGTTTCTAGCCGTCTTACAAAAAAGAGCTAATAAACTATTTTAGAAGCTCTTACTACTGCAGCCTGCTTCAAGTGCTCAAAACTCTCAGAACCGATGGCACATTTCTCAGGGGCTTCTGTATCCAAAATATAGTGCAATTGAGATGACTTTTGACAATAATCTCACATTTCGACCCCGCATTACAAACCGTCTGCACTTGCCAAAGACACGTCACAAACCAAAGTTGGTTTTTCTACCTGTTCTCGCCTCGATTATTACAACTCGGGTTTTGAAGGTGTCTTAGATTTTGAACTCAACAGGCTCAAACATCACCAAAATTCTCTGGTTTTGTGATGCTGCGTGCATCCTCTTGTAAAAACTTTTTGAACCTACTCGGTCAGCTGAATTGGCTTCCTGTAGAATTCAGACTGAGATTTAAACTGGCGGGTCTAACCAATGAAATCCTTACGATGAGCACTCATAGCTATTTTTAACCATTAGTATATCCTTACGTCACAACCTGTGCTTCAGTGCAATTCTTCCCTGGCGACTCAGGTTCGCAGTTTGATTGTACTTTGCACTCGTTAAAAATGTTCGTAGTAATAATACTAAGCTTAATAATAAAAAATACTGATAATGATGATGATAATAATAATAATAACAACAACAACAATAACAGTAATACTAAGTTATACATAACAGCTGTCCGTGTTTTGACCATTCTTACCTGGCAGAATATGATTCTCTCACGTGAAGGTCTTTGTTCGGTCCTTAATGTTCAATTTTCTGAAAGTCAGTGGTTCCAGACCTCTTCCAGTCAAAACTAGTGTACTAGGCATTTGTTGGGTGTCCTGCCTTCTGATGCAGGCTTCTGCGGTCTCCATGGCCTCCATTTTTAACAATTTTTAACAATGTGTAAATCAACGACGACGTACAATTTGAGGCTATGCGGCAGCGTTGGTGCCAGTAGAGTATAGGCCTACTATAATGTCAAACCCACGCCAGAGTCTTATCCTCAAGCAATCAAACTTAGAAAAACCACTTATTCAGTTAATCTCGATCTCTCTCCCCGATGCCTACCATCAGGCGCGCCTCAAGGCCATCTTCGCATCACATGCAGGCGACTGGCTATCCGCATTATCTATAGCCACCTGTGGCCTAAGACTGGATGATGAGGTTGTAAGAATCGCTGTTGGTCTTCGCCTACAGACCCTCACAGTTGCCCTAGCGGAGCACTCGTAGCGGCGAATAGATCGCACTTGCACTTGCAGCGTTAGAAAGCACCCAAGCTCCGTGATAAAGTTCGCTCCGTGATAAAGTTCGCTCCGTGATAAAGTTCGCTCCGTGATAAAGTTCGCTGCGCCCGACATTTCATTTCATTTTTATTTGGTAACCATCCAGAAAAAGACAAGGATACAATAATACATAACATAATAGTATGTTCTGGGTTACACTGGAGACTCCAAAGGGGTCTCCGTTGTAGCCGACATGTAATCTTAAATGACCCAAACCGTGGTGCTAGTTAATCCGCAACCAAAGACCCACCTCTCATCCAGAACTGACTGCAAAGATTTGAGAGTTTACGCTCATTCCGTGGCGCAGTGACCGTAGTTTAATCAGTCTTGTTGTGAAGACCTTAAACCTCAAGACCAAGACCAAGACCAAGACTTTGAACCTCAAGACCAAGACCAAGACTTTGAACCTCGAGACCAAGACCAAGACTTTGAACCTCAAGACCAAGACTAAGACTTTGAACCTCAAGACCAAGACCGAGACCAAGACCCAAAAAATCACATTAAGCCCAATTCCCCAAGACTCCTGATTTTCCTTACAAAAAAATTGTCAATTCGGACTAATCGTTATTTTAATGAAAACGTGAGTTTTTTTATTTTATTCAGGCAAATTAACTTTAAATGCAGACTGCAGAGAATTCCGAAATCGTATTTACAAAAGTCCTTCATGCAAAATGTTATTCCAAATGCCTTTTGTATTTCACAAAAATCAATTCACTCAGAATTTTCTGACCAAAACGTGACCTGTGGGGCTTCACAAAAATTCTGCCATGTGAAAAAATACGTTCTTCAGGTGCTGAAGTCGCTGGCAAACGCAGTAGCTTTTCAAGCACTGGATTTAAATGTACAAATCGTGAGCTTTTTGAAAATCCTCCCATGGTTTATCAGGCTTCAAAAAAAGTATCCGCAGGGCTTCCAGATACAGTAGGCCTATAACTTAGTTGCTGCTGTCGTTGGGTTTTCCTGGTGCCGTAGCGAATCGCCGAATCCCGAATCGCCGAAATGGTATTGCCGCCGAATCGCCGAAACTATTTTGTGAAGAATGGCCGTATCGCCGAAAATGCTCTTCGTAGCGAATCGCCGAATCCCGAATCGCCGAAATCGTATTGCCGCCGATTCGCCGAAACTATTTTGTGAAGAATGGCCGTATCGCCGAAAATGCTCGCCGTAGCGAATCGCCGAATCCCAAATCGCCGAAATCGTATTGCCGCCGATTCGCCGAAACAATTTTGTGAAGAATGGCCGTATCGCCGAAAATGCTCGCCGTAGCGAATCGCCGAATCCCGAATCGCCGAAATCGTATTGCCGCCGATTCGCCGAAACTATTTTGTGAAGAATGGCCGTATCGCCGAAAATGCTATATATATATATATATATTATATATATAGTATATATATATATTATATATATAGTATATACTGACCTATACATATATATGTAGTATATATATGATGTAATCTTACTGCGTACTTGTCAGTTTGAATTAATAAAGATTATTATTATTATTATTATTTTTATTATTATTATTATTATTATTATTATTATTATTATTATTATATACGGGTCAGTGTAGGCATGGACGCAACATCTTTACTTTCCGACCGCCAGATTGAGATTCTGTGCACTAGCTTTCGGGATATCGAACTCTGATCACTTTCGGCGATTCGGGATTCGGCGATTCGAGTCGGCAGTGGTTTTCGGCAAATCGCCCGCTTGGTAGAAAACTGCTTTCGGCGATTCGGCCGATTTTGCAGTTTAAGGGCTTTCGGCGATTCGGGATTCGGCGATTCGAGTCGGCATTGGTTTTCGGCAAATCGCCCGCTCGGTAGAAAACTGCTTTCGGCGATTCGGCGGATTTTGCAGTTTAAGGGCTTTCGGCGATTCGGGATTCTGCGATTCGGGTAGACGCCGTTTTCCTGACCAACAAAACTTGCATCCGTCCGTAGGTATTTGTCGTAGGCTATGATGCAAACAGGTTTAATAAATTTTTAAATTCTTGAGTTTTGTTAAATGACTATTCATATTGAGAGCCGGTCTTGGTCTTGGTCTTGCTAGACCAAGACCAAGACTTTGAACCTCAAGACCAAGACCAAGACTTTGGACCTCAAAACCAAGACCAAGACTTTTGGTCTCAAGACCAAGACCAAGACCAAGACTTTTAAAAATGAACTCGAGTGCACTCGAGACCAAGACCTTGGTCTCGAGGACAACAAGTCAGTTGAATTTGGGATGTCAGTGTAATTCACAACGCGATTTCTTCATACTTTGCTGCTATTTCTTATTCAGCTGGTGGAGCCACGGAACTGGCGATATCTAGGAAGATATCCAAATGATATAGGCCTACATTCCTATCACAGTATCATTCTGTTCTCTGACCTCTGACACTTTGGAACCTATTAACAACACTGGATTTGCCTTCGTCACGGAGATTGGACGCTTTCTAACGCATGCATCTGGAGACGCAGGAGAAACATGCCTTCTTTTTTCAACGCCTCTCAGTTATGATACAACACTTTAATGCTGCGGCCTTTCGCAACACTTTACGGAGATTAGGAATTGCACCTAGATAGGCAACTACTTGTCAAGTAAGTATATTATTATTATTGTTATTATTATTTTTTTTAACCCCGGGGTATCAAGGATCCCTCTGGTAGGTAAAAAAATTGTCCGGAGACATATATAAAAAAGAAAAAGATTATTCCTGGAACGGCCGAGCGAGTTATTTGTTATTATCATTAATATTATTATTGTTATTATTATTATTATTATTATTATTATTATTATTATTATTATTATTATTATTATTATTATTATTATTATTATTATTATTATTATTATTATTATTATTATTATTATTATATTATTGTCGCGTTGTTGTTTTTGTTATTGTTAGGCCTATTATTATGAACAACAGCAGTAGGGGCAGTACTATTATCAATATTACTATTATTTTAACTATTATTAGTAGTATAATTGTTATTACTGTTATTATTTATAAGTTTACAGCGGATATTTCCAGGGTACGTGTCTCTAATCAGCCGTCGACGTAACAGCGATGACATATCACCCGCCTGGCGGCTCTTTCATCCTTTTTCGTTGAACGGACGCGGGTTTTGTGTGAAAATGTGATTAGAGAATGCACTCATAGTTTTTCCTTCGATTCCGAGATCGCCCGAATCCTTAGCCGAAGACTGCTGGGGCTGTATAAATGCAGAGGCCGGAACGGACAGGAAGAAGGCATTGTTGCACCGGACAAAAGGAACGTGTAGCCTACAACAAAGCAGATTAACACAATGAAACGGACTTAATTAGCGGTCTGTCGTATTCTCTCGTCTGTTCACTGTCTTCCGGAACCCTGCGTATAATTAACCAACGCCAAAAGTCTTCGTCTTCGCTCCACATAAACACGCCATTCATCCTCTGCCTGCTCCCGTCCGCATCCTCAGTACACTCTTTCTTCCGCCTCGCGTCGAACTCGCCCTCAGCAGCAGCAGCAGCAGGGGCTTTCATACGACGAAGGCAGCGAATACACGTCGAGCGGCGTTGTAGGCGCTCTCTCTACCTCTAAGCAAATACCACGAAGACTGTGGATTACGTCAGCAATCAGGAACGGCAGTCTGCAGGGCATATTAGTAATAATTATACTTGAGTAAATGAAGTCTGTTTATACTATTCGAACTTAATGAAGCCACCCGAGGCAGAATGCCTCCATTGATTGGATACTGAGTGGGGTTATGGGAGGAAAGGTAATCGGGTTCACTCCGCACGACGATTCTATGCAGAGCGAAGTTAACGCGTCCTCTTTTAAATGATCCGAGGGAACGGGATTTCCTGGCGACGACAAACACAAACATTATAACGAATTGTTTAAGGTATAATTAGATTTCACGAACCATTTGCATCGGATAAACTCTTGCTTGAAGAGCAGTGTTCAGTTTTTTTCCGGAGGCTTCGCAGGTTCGGTTCCTATTCATAAAGTCAACCACAAGACTATCACATAAGTTTTTTGTACGTTTTTATGGTCGAGTTTAGTATAACCCTTCATCACGTGCTACAGTCTCTCATGACGCACAGTCCTGTAGATCTACAATTCTCCATTGCATTACGTACAGCCTGTAAGTTTGAATTTTCCTTTGACTGTCATGGCTGCTCCCCGAATCCTTTACGAAGCTTGCTGACTTGGTGGAAATCAACTTGATGCCAGGCCTCCTCAGCCTCATGGCCAAATATGCAGTATGGTTATCTTGACCTCTTGAGGTCTTGCTCGGCTCGCGATTTCTGCATGATTGACAAGAAGACGGTAATGTCATTGTACAGTTAGTGCCTGCGTTCGATAGAAGACAAGAGTTTTATAAGATAAGTTGCCCAGTCTCTTGACTGGGTTTGGTCAGCTGTCATTGATACTTAGGGAAACTATTTCCCTTTGTCTTCTTCTATGTATCTGTCTCTGTATCTTTCTGTCGAGTTCTGTCTTTCACTCGCAATGACCGTATATCATCATACCTAGTCAAGTCAGTCAGTCAGTCAGTCAGTCAGTCAGTCAGTCAGTCAGTCAGTCAGTCAGTCAGTCAGTCAGTCAGTCAGCAAGTCAGTCAGTCCAGTCAGTCAGTCAGTCATAACTTTAGCATCAAATTATTGACAGTTGAATTAAATGTATTTCCACTCAGTGGCGTCACTAGGCCTGGTGTCACCCATTGCGGTAATTCATGATGTTACCCCCATTAGAAGATTCAAAAAAGTAAATTAGCATGCAATTTCAGCTTTAGGTACATTGGTACTTATACAGTACATGTAAGCTGGCATTACGAAAAATGTCTTTGTTATTATCTATTATTGTTCATTTAAAAAGCAAACATTTCTGCTGAAACTCTGCACCAAAAGTTTTAGACACTCATTTTGGTGTCATCCCCTCCCTCTGAAAGTGTCACCCGGTGCACTCCCCGCACCCTACTAGTGACGCCGCTGTTTCCACTTGAAAAGTTTCCTTGTTATAATTCGTATCGTGAAATGGTCGCATTACTTTAAATCATAACACTAGCATTACCTAATGTAGCGCCTGTGATTTTAAGCTGGTTCCCGCGACCTAGCTTTTTTGGGCGCTGTAGAAGTCTCGAGATTACGGTTAGGATTAGTATTTGTATGGTATGATACGTCATTGATTCTGATGCAGGTGATATCAATACTTATTATTACTTTCTCGTGTTAGGGATTCAAGACATTTAATACAGCGCAGTTTTACGTATCTCGTGCACTGCACGTGCCATTTATCTCTGAAAAACGCTGAATTCCATTCTTTGTTATCATCATTATCAAAGTCGTCGTCATCATCATTATCATTAATGTCATGATGATTACTAAATTGTCATCATGTACCGCATCATCAGCATAATAATAATAATAATAATAATAATAATAATAATAATAATAATAATAATAATAATAATAATAATAATAATTATAATTATAATAATAATAATTGTAATAGTAATAATAATAATACGGGGGAAGAGAAAGAGAGGGCGAGAGAGAGAGAGAGAGAGAGAGAGAGAGAGAGAGAGAGAGAGAGAGAGAGAGAGAGAGAGAGAGAGAGAGAGAGAGAGAGAGAGAGAGATAAAGAGGTGTAAGAGATGTCGGATGTATTTATTTGTGAAACAAATGAAAAATAACCAAAGAAACAAATAATGATAGAAAGTAAGGTAATTATGTCAAATAAAGTAACGAAGGCATGGCTTTTCAAGCTCTCAGACGCACTATTTTTGCTATGGCAGAAAACTGAAAGAGCCAGAGAGAGACAGAGACAGAGAGCGAGACAGAGACAGAGAGTGGTGTGTCGGTAGAGAAACACATACAGAGATCAGACACAAAGACATATCGTACATCGACGAAGGTGTGGCGCTTAGGCGTGAAACACCGAGTTAGGTCTGATTCTGTTTATCTTCCCATCCGGCAGCGTATCCTGTATCGGCTTTGCTCTCTCGCCTGGTAATGTGTTTTGGGTATGGCTCCTTCCTACCTATGCTCCGTTTTTACTCTCTCTTCTTCTCTTACGGGTCGCTCAGCCCTCCGTTCCTCTTCTAGGGGCGACTTTATAGTCCCATATGCCCGCACTGCTACTATGCAGCGCCGAGCATTCTCTGTCGCTGGTCCAACCTATCTCCTCGTACTCACCCGTCTTCTTTTTAAGGTCTATTGTTGACTTTTCTCTTTGATCAGGCCTGGCTTGGGAGTGCCTCTGAGTAGACCCTTGAAGAGACGCTATATAAATTCCATGATTGATTGATATAGAGACAAAAAGAGCCACGCTGACTGACCAGTGGAGAGAAAGAGGAGGGTAGAGAAAGAGAGAGAAAGACAGGCAGACAGATAGAGAGGGAGACAGAGAGAAAAACAGAGAGGCAGACAGAGAGAGACAGAGAGGGAAAACTAGAGAAAGAGAGAGAGAAAGAGAGAAAGAAAGACAAAGAGAGATAGAGAGACAGAGAGAGATAGAGCGACAGACAGAGAGATAGAGCGAGAGCGAGAGAGAGAGAAAGACAGAGAGAGAGAGAGAGAGAGAGAGAGAGAGAGAGAGAGAGAGAGAGAGAGAGAGAGAGAGAAAGAGAGAGAGAGAGAGAGAGAGAGAAAGAGAGAAAGAGAGAGAGAGAGATGAAATCGATAACGATTCATAAGACATTTGCCCTATCTGTAGATATCTTCTCTGGCTTCAGGAAAACGATTCGACTAGTGATTCATTGCGTGCGGTTGTAAGACAACAACGAGAATTTGTGTTCACTTGAATGGCTTCCATTCGGAAAGTCTCATTCTTCCTTGTCTTAAATCTCGTGGCAGTCATTTGTCTCCGTCGTGTCCTGGAAATACTCAAACTCGACATACAGCGGAAGATACCTGACATTTTAAGTAAGAAATTAAACCATAGAAATAGTCTAAACCCTTCAAGTGAGTTCTAAACCGTCAATATTATTTTGCAATCGCTCGACTTCTAATATAATATTATAAGAAGCAAATCAGTTTATATAAATGGCTAAAACCATTTACATAAAAGTAGCCATAACAGTTTAGTTTATTATATAAACTGTATATATAGTATGCTAAACGACAGTGTTTATTTATTATATAAACTCCAATAAACAACTTAGAATTTTCTGACAATTCCATTATTTGTCACAAAACATTTTTCGACGTAACAAAATAATACGAAGTTATTCGATAAGACCAGCCAATTAGGCGATTGTTGGTCAAATCGAAGGATTTCACTGAAAAAATCGGGTGTTATCGCTGCTTATAGTTAAGGCAAAGATGAGCACAAAACAGCATACAAAGCCTAGGCCTGTATAAGGCTGTTTCAGGCACTTTGATAGACTTGCTAGGCCCACGAATCGCGTGAACTCCTGTAGCTACATGCGTGCATCAAAGTCGCGCAATCAAGACGGTGTGCACCTCCTATATATTTTCCAAAACGCAATGTCTACTACCAGCAAACACTCATTTGTACTGGAAACAGACACTAGTGTTGCCTGTAAGAGAATCGATGGTTCACAGCGTCTGGCTGTGGTTCACAATCACATTGTCCTATTGCCAGACAGTCGAGTGAGCTTTCTGCAGCCATAAGAGTGCAAGGGTTCGCGTGTAGGCTAAACAGTCTACACTACGAAGCGCCTATATTTAATTAGCCCGCGCGTAGAGTCGCATTTTAAACATTTCCGGTCTGTAGTACAAACAGACCATATTATTACGCATCGTCGCCCGCGGCACTCATTTCCCTTCGGCGTTTTCCTGTCGCATGTTGCGCGAGCAGCACAGTTTTTCCGTTTCCGAGTCGAATGCACGCGCCCCCCGTCGACGAGAACGAAGATGACGACGACGACGTCGCAGATGACAACTGATGACGTCAAGCGAATCACGAAGGAAGTCTCGTGTCATTGTCACACGAACCATCTCCGGTAACTCGTCGCCGAGAGAGACAAGAGGCACGCCCATATCGATCTCGATTAGCTGCTCCTCTATGGTGGCCAGCCGACTACGGACTACGACTCATGATGCTACGCTGCTGCTGCTGATGCTGCTGCTGTTGTATAGGATGACGATAGGCGCGCTCGGCATCATCTCTGGCATCGTCTTCAGCATCAGCAGCAGCAACAGCATCCCAGTCTCGTGTTATGCAATCTGACGTAAGAAGCGCGTCTTTCATGACGAAGGCGAAGTTAAGAAGGTCAGGTATCAAACCGCCGACACTCAGGCAGAGGATACGTCCTCTGTCACAGGGAAAATCCACCTTCCGTCTGCCTGTATATCGCTCTGCCTCTGTCTGTCTATCTCTGACGGTATCTGTCGATATGCCATTGTTACAAAGCAGCCTACATATATGTATATATTTATATGATATATATGCATATATATATCTGACAGAGAGAGAGACAGAGAGACAGAGAGAGACAGAGAGAGGCCTACTGCTGAGAGAGAGAGAGAGAGAGAGAGAGAGAGAGAGAGAGAGAGAGAGAGAGAGAGAGAGAGAGAGAGAGAGAGAGAGACCTACTGCAGAGAGAGAGAGACAGAGAGGCCTACTGCAGAGAGACAGACAGACAGACAGAGAGAGACAGAGACAGAGACAGAGACAGAGTCAGAGACAGAGACAGAGAGGCCTACTGCAAATGGAATCGAGGGACGACATTTATACATGTATGTTGCTTAGACACCGGAACAGTCGAGAAAGCTTCGGTCTCTGGCAAGAGCATTAGTCATCAATGACGATACAACGGACGGACGGAGGAGTGTCTCGTCTTTCTGCTCATGTCTCCGATTTTTACGAGTCATCGCAAATGCATCAGCGTCACGATCAGCTACGATTGAATGCCTTGTTTATTTATAGCGCATTGTTATCTAAGTCCATCTATGTAATACTTATATAGCGCCAGTGGCGTCACTAGGGCTGGTGTCACCCGGTGCGGTAAGTCATGGTGTCACCCTAAAAAAAAGTGATGACCTTTTTTTATGAATTCGTCTCCCAAAACAAGTGATGACCTTTTTTAGGAATTCGTCTCCCAAAAAATTACATGACCTTTTTTTTAGGAATGCCTCATCTTCCAAAAATTTCATCATTTTCTCATATTGGGTGTCACCCCCCTCTGAGGATGTCACCCGGTGCGGTCCGCACCCCCGCACCCCCTCGTGACGCCAGCGCATGTCTGGCGTTTCTGCTTAGTCTGCGACCATCGGACGTTTCTTGTAGAATGACAGATTGTGAGTTAATAATACAGGTAGCCTATTAGAAGGAACGAATGAATATATAATTTTCGTAATGTGGATCCGTAGCTTCTAATGAGAAAGACTATCTAAATCCACATGTAGATCGGATGTCGGCCATCGTGTATGCTGTAATAGAGTCAGGGGCGGATCCAGAGGGGTCAATCCGGCCATGGCCCTCCATTTGAAATTTTTCTTTATTTACACAGGAGTTTTGTGGGCGTTTTATGATGTTTACACAGGCGTGGCCCCCCGCAGGCGTGGATGAGTCAAAGTACACAGGACGTGGGTCCCGTAGATGTAGACTGAAGACATTAAAAAGGTTAATGACACTAGAAAAAAGGTCATCAACTTTTTTGGGGAGATGGTAGGTATGTAAAAAAATTTGGCCCCCCCTGACAGACTTTCTGGATCCGCCCCTGAATAGAGTACCTGATTCAAGCATAAGCTAAAAAATCTACAGCTTATGGCCTCATAATCAGCAGAGGCCTGAAAAATTAAGAATTTTGGGGAGAACTTATAAAATTTTCTATGTGTAATGTATATATATATATATATATTATGTAGAACCTTTTTTAAACGGCATGTCTAGCAAATTCCATCTCGCCTGAATTGGCACAACTACACAGAGCGGATAAAATGTGAGTGATAAAATTCTTTGCGAAACTGAACTCTGTCTTGCGATAGAATAAACGTGGATTTTTAGGTTGTAGATTGCAGATGTAGGTTGTAGGTTCTTTAATCCGAAATTCCGGCCTCTAGTGATAGCACTTCGTCCTATATGTTCCTTCATATATACCTTCATCAAGATACCTTCATCAATAGTGACTTGTTGAACAAAACTAATTGTGTGAGATATCATTTTAAAAGTATAGTTAAGGCTGACGCACCGAAGTCATTCCAAACTGAGCCGGGTTAGGCCTAGTATATACTTAGGTGAAACAACACTCCGCATGGCGACCACCCAGGCCTCCATCCAGCCATTGTTAATTGATAACTTGGTACCAACAGAGGTTACTAGACTAACCAGGTGTCCTGCTGTCGTTGATTTGTTGTGATAGTATTTGCGCCTCAGGAGAAATATCGTTGGACCATGTTTCTGGGGAGTCTATATGGAAGCATGCACCTGTGTCATTCATGATTAGGCCTATATTCCGTGCATCCTTTCCTGTTTTCTCTTTCTGTCGGATGAAGTAGTTCATCCAGTGCCTTTTGAAAGGGGACATGATGTCCATTCTGCATCTCAATCGCAAAAGCCTGTATTATTCTTCTTGTATTTAACTTAAATGTCTTTTCTAGTTAAATTAAAGATTTGTTCAAGGTCTCTACACACTGGTGATCTTAGCTGAGATTCTAAATCGCAAAGTCCGCGTTACAAGGCGATGGCGCAAGGAATCGGCTACATCTATATATGTTCACATAATTATTATGTCATATAGGTATATTGTCTATTATATATATATATATGTATATATATACAAATACAATATACCTAAAGCCGATATAGTTCTCGTATATTATTTATACACGCATAATCATAGACTACATATGATCATGTATATGTGTATATGTAGACACTTAAGACTGATGTGTAGTGCGGAGCATAGCAGGTGTGTATCCGGAAGAATTCAATGTTCCATGAGCTTCTGTCACCGCTCGTGCTTCCTGCCGTGTCTTAAGTGTGCATTGTTGTTCTTTTGTGTCGACGCTGCAAGAGCTTCTTTTGTCCTTATTAGCCGGACTTCACTCTTAGAGACTAGCGGCTGTATGCACGTGGGAAGCGCAGAAAGAGAGAGACTGTAGTTTCTAAGTTCTCTTTTATGAATGGCCGACCACTCTGCGCTATAATGGTCTCTCTGCATGACGGCCGTCCTCGACGAACTTAGAGAACACGTACATATGAGTCTCTCGTCTATTTTAACTGACAATACTAAGTCCCCAGATACGCCTATCCATGTCCCGTCTTTATCATGTACGACCGACGCTTTATATACACATGTGATTTATGGCGTGCGTGACATTTGCCATATGATGAAAATAACTGCACTGATGATGATGATGATGATGATGATGATGATGATGATGATGATGATGATGATGATGATGATGATGATGATGATGATGATGATGATGATGATGATGATGATGATGATGATGATGATGATGATGATGATGATGATGATGATGATGATGATGATGATGATGATGATGATGATGATGATGATGATGATGATGATGATGATGATGATGATGATGATGATGATGATGATGATGATGATGATGATGGTGGTGGTGGTGGTGGTGGTGGTGGTGGTGGTGGTGGTGGTGGTGGTGGTGGTGGTGATGATGATGATGATGATGATGATGATGATGATGATGATGGTGGTGGTGGTGGTGGTGGTGATGATGATGATGATGATGATGATGATGATGATGATGATGATGATGATGATGATGATGATGATGATGATGATGATGATGATGATGATGATGATGATGATGATAAAGACGATGACGTCGACGACTATAAATTATTTTAGTAAATTTACAAAGTTTTTGGCGTAACTTCGCTTCCTGACGCTGCAGTTGACATCTGACGTATCTACTATTTTTGCGACCTCTGTTTACCGTTTTGCAGCTTCAGTTTCATTTCTTACGAGAGTGAAATCACATCGCTCGTTTTCTTTTGAGCGATCTGACATTCGGAAATTACCTTTTGGCTATTGTTTCATTCATTGAAAGAATTGACCCAGGTAAGCGATGCCAAGGATCATCAGACGCTCCTGGATTTCACGGCTCGGTCATGCGTACTCGATCGAATTCAATTCGTGATATGTGCTAACGAATTCATCCGTCGAGACAGGGACACGGACGGATCCACAGAGACAGAGAGAGGGAGAGAGAGAGAGAGAGAGAGAGAGAGAGAGAGAGAGAGAGGAGAGAGAGAGAGAGAGAGAGAGAGAGAGAGAGAGAGAGAGAGAGAGAGAGAGAGAGAGAGAGAGAGAGAGAGAGAGAGAGAGAGAGAGGGAGGGAGAGAGAGGAGAGAGAGAGAGAGAGAGAGAGAGAGAGAGAGAGAGAGAGAGAGAGAGAGAGAGAGAGAGAGAGAGAGAGAGAATACAAAGGTACGTAGAAGTAGAACTGCGTTTCGTTAACGTGCGTTGTTTAATGTCATCAGTCAACGAAACGTCGTCTTAAGCGGTGGAACATGACTTCTTTCATGTCAGCGACGACGAATATCAATTTGCGCCTTAAGTGATGACGGTGACATGGTCTGATGAGATTTCCTTGAACGTGTTGCTTTCGATTCTGCAGAGCGACCTGCTGCAGGCTGTCACGCACAATACCAATCAGTCCCTTTCACGATCTGTTGCTAAACGTTTCACTCCTTCGACAGACTGTCTGCTAAGCTTGCGCTGTGACTCAATGAATGCAATTCATTAACGAGGCGTATGCAAGCCGTATGAATGCACTTCATGTAAATAGTGTAGATGTGCCTAAAATAAGTTCATCGGATGAAGCGTGCATTGTACGTTTAGTCAGACACTGGTTGACGACAGGTAACTTAAAGCGAGAGAACATTTCGGCCTACAACGTGTGACCCCGATCCGAAGATTACGGATGCTAACAACGCAGTTCCGGATTTAGACTTGGTGAGGCCCTAAGCCATACAATGGCATACACAACTTGGAGGTCCCTTGATAACAAATTACACCAGATGGTCTCAAAACTTGGAAACAACCTTTTAATTATTTAATAGCAAGGCATTTAAAGTGAAAAATTCAAATTATTTTCAAATGAAGGCAGTTACTCCGGCGAGATGGAATTTGCTACACACGTCGTTTAAAAAATTCTACATAATATACAGTATATACAGTATTCATAAAATTTCTAACCCCCAAAAAAGAAATTATGAATTTTTAGGTCCCTGCGGATTGTATGGCCCTAAGCTGTAGCTTTTTAGCGTATGCCTAAATCCGGCACTGCTAACACACGATGTTTCCGTGACATAGGCCTATAACTAAGATGCTTTCTCTGGCAAAATCAGCAATAACCTCAACCACAACACAGCTATAGCTATAAGTACAAACTATGAATAGCATTGCAAAATTGAACGCAAGAGATGTAATACGCGCATTCGTTTATTTAGCTACCGCGTGGCAAAACGCAACACGTTCCAATGATTACTGAGTTATGTCAGCAAGGAATGCGTTCTTCTGCTTTTCTTCCACCGTAGGCTCCTATTCACAAGAACTCAACTTTTACTTTCAGCCTGACACTAGTATGCAGAAGGTCTACTTAAAAGCAATACCAGGTCCCGCTCATGTCAGCTGTACCAGGTACGTGTCACGGTGTCACATAGCCCAACCTTTCGTTTGCTCTGACACCCTGCTGCTGAAACCAGTTTTTGATCTGTGATACTCAGTCAAAGATAACATTGAAGATCCTCTTGATGGAATTGACCTCATTTGTTGGATCCACTTCATCATAGAGCAGAGAGTTTTGTGTTCTAGTCTTGTGTTCTAGTCTTGACTCATCCGTGCTGCCGATCATTGTGTATGCTGCCAGCGAAAACACGAACATCATCTCAAGACCATCCTTTACTTTACTTTGTGTTTAGTAAGTTTCGTTTCATCTTCCCTTGCTTATAGACTTAGACCACCTTCCATGTCTCAAAAATTTCGGACGACCTTTCTGCCCTTTGCCTTTTCGAGTCGTTATCTCTACGATTTGTTGGCTCTTTTCCTCATTGGTTTGACTTATCGCCTTTTACCGCTTATTGCCTTTTATCAATTGCTTGAGTTTCCACTTGTTTTGCACTTTCACACATTTTCTGTGAGCAACCGCCAACCAAACCAGTTTGAGAGCCAGGTCAACGACGTACCAGCCCAAATACTATGCGCAACAAGGCTTGGCGCCTTGGCTCCCTCGGATTGGCCCCTTGGATTTGCTCTTGATGATCAGCCATATCGTCATCATCACCAATATCATATTCAAGTTAATAATTATGAATGTTGGGCTGCGTGTAATGCGTGCGGCATACATATGCATATGCCTAATTTTCGAGATCATGAGGTAGGAGGAGGACGACGAGGACGAGGACGAGGAGGAGGAGGGAGGAGGGAGGACGAGGATGGAGGAGGACGAGGAGAAGCAGGAGGAGGAGGAGAGGAGGAGGAGAGGAGGAGGAGGAGGAGGAGGGAGAGAGTAGAGAAGAATGGATGGAGAAAAAGAGAGACAAGGAAGAGGTATCTTTGCTTGCTGCTGCCTCTCCTCATGCTTCTTCTTCTTCTTCTTCTTGGTTCTTTCTCATCATCGGCTGTTGACGTCTCACGTAGAGCCGACAATTACCTGGCTATGCTGTCGGCCTACAGACGTATAATTGGCCTTATTTACGGGACGTTAATGTGAAACTCTATCAGCTCATTCGATGTTTATCCGCAACTTTCCACTGCAGTTTCTATGGACTGATCCCTATATCTATTTGCACTCCATATAGGATATAGATATGTGATGCATAAATATGCTGAGGTTTAGATAACAGCAAAATATTGAGACCGCAAAATCACTCACGATCAGTGTATAAATATACAGTATATATATACATGTATGTGCACCAATAAGTATGTGAATTTATGCCATTACGTGACTTGTGTCTGAATCTGCGTGCGACAGACATCACATGACAAACGAAGGATATCGATGGGTCAAGCGAACGTTACGGAGTTTGCAAAAGACAATGTGATCCTAGTTTAGTGCAAGAAACTGCGTTAAGGCTTCGCCAACGAAGTTTCGTGTATTCGTCCGTTTAGTAGACAGTCCTTGATCTAACCAGTAAACTAAGCGGCGTGCCAGAAAAATGAAATGGATGAATCGCAGGCTTGACTCGCTGGATCCGTCCTTGTGTAGTAAAAAACCTAACCTAGTGCTTTAAAGTTTGAAGTTACAAAATGCGTAAAAGAGATTTGTCGATTTCTATGTTTAAGGACTTGGTATGTCGTTTAAAGACTAGGCATGTGGTTTAAAGACTAGGCACATGGTTTAAAGACTATGCATCTGGCTTAAAGACTATGCATATGGTTTAAAGACTATGCATATGGTTTAAAGGTTGGGCATATGGTTTAAGGACGGGGCATGTGGTTTAAAGACTAGGCATATGGTTTAACGACTGGGCATATGGTTTAACACTTTAACGACGAGAGTGTACTAAAAGTGAATGGAAAACCAATGCAGCTCGTCGTTAAAGTGTTAAAGACTAGGCATATGGTTTAAGGGCTGGGCATATGGTTTAAAGATTAGGCATGTGGCTTAAGGACTGGACATATGGTTTAAAGACTAGGCATGTGGCTTAAGGACTGGACATATGGTTTAAAGACTAGGCATGTGGCTTAAGGACTGGACATATGGTTTAAAGACTTAGCAAATGGTTTAAGAACTGAGCATATTATGGCACCGACACGCAATACGATGATGGCAGTCGATGATGGGGCGTTACGTAAATTCTCGAATGAATGAATGAATGTTGCTACTTATGTTCGCGGAATGGCTGTCTATTCAGATATAATCATATACTATAAAACCAAACTTGGGAACCTCTTCTACACGAAGAATCAGTCAGAGGCAAAGAATGCAAGTGAAATTATACCAATTTGTTGAATGACCAACAGTTAGGCTAGTCTTATGCATTACCTCAAGCATTGGTTAGGGGTTTCTTGTCCTGCAATGGATTGGTTTGCTGCATATCTCGATTCACACACTCAAACAGTATCCAAAAAAGCAATTATTCATCCAATGCATCCGTCAGGGTTCAGGTCACTGCATTGGTTTCCTTTTCATCAACAAATCTTTCTTCCAAATTGGGGTTTATCGTTTATAAAACACTGATCTATTATGGCATTTAAAATCAGTCCTCATATTCATTAATATTCAACAAGGTCATCTGACTGCCTTTCTCTGTCCATACCTAAACTAGAGCTGTTCTTTCTGAGTGCATCATGAAAGATGCTAAAAGAGGAGGAAGTTCGATAGATGAGGAGTGGCAAATCGGATGGCCAAGCGGGCAACATCCGGAGAGCGGAAGACTAATTACCAGACTCATCTCGTGAATTGGTTGACAACGCGTAAATTATTGAAGGAAGAGAATCACGGACTATTTAAGTTCTTTTGTTTGTGTCGTTTGAAAAACGTTGTTTTAAACAGGGTTTCAGCCTCAGCGAAGTGACTGATTCTTTAACGAAATTTTAAAATAGATGTTCTTTACCCTCCATATCATAATACACAAGTGATCTAATAATCTTGTCAAAATCGAGCTTTTGTGGTTAAACTGAGCATATGGGAAGCACAAATTAGTTCAGGAGAATGGCTCATTTGGAACAATCTTCAAGAGTTTTCGTGTCTTATTTACAACAGATGGATCAAGAAAACAAACCTTGGATTCTGTGTTTTATTAACAACTTTACTATTTTTTTAAATAACTGATCGCGGTGTATCGTCCTATAATTGCTTATAGTATAAGCAATCGTCCTATGAGTTATCGGCCTATGAGTCCTTCATCTGACACCTCGATCACAGGAGATCTGTATGTATGTATGTATGTATGTATGTATGTATGTATGTATGTATGTATGTATGTATGTATGTATGTATGTATGTATGTATGTATGTATGTATGTATGTATGTATGTATGTATGTATGTATGTATGTATGTATGTATGTATGTATGTATGTATGTATATATGTATGTATGTATGTATGTATGTATGTATGTATGAGGACACTTAATATAGCGCAATTTAGGTGACTCACAAAGGCGCTGAACATCTTACTGAACTACTAAAACAGCTTGACAAATGGTTTCCTCTATTGCTGGCCACGTTAATTATGTTACCTCCAATAATAATTTCTCGAAATTTTACCAAAAAGTTGACATGCGGCCAGTATTTGCGCCCACTGTATTTCTAAGTGGGCGCAAATTTTAAAATGTATGTATGTACATACATACATTTTAAAATTTAACCTCAATCACAGCCATTAACTCTCAAACGTTAATGGATTCGGGCCACGCAAGGTATAAATCCGGTACTGTTCAGATGGCAAAAGATTAAAGATTTTAGGTTTAACGGGTCAGGGTTTAACTCGATATCGCCAGCGTAAGAATGAGGATGCATATGGGTCATCCTTAAGGACAACCGCAAAATATGACCTACTTTGGACCCCTTCTCCCCTTGTTCGCATTTGTCCGCATTTGAACTTACCCTCTTCTCCCCCTTTGCGGACGTCCGCACGTCACAGACAATGAACGAAAAAATCAACATTGTTAATCAGTCAATCAATCAATCCTTTTATTGACGCCATTTGAAGTACAAGGAAAATACAACATAAAAGCTTGAACTTTGGCAACAAGAGGAGACCCAAAGGGATCTTGATCCCGCTTAGCAGGGCCACCTAGTTAACATTTATCGTAATACAAGTAAATGGCAGCACAATCAATACTTTTAACGGTAACATCGATCAAGTTATATGATCAGCAGGTAAAAGAAACAATGTTACTAAGCTACCAGTCATACCTTATTTAAAATCACCTTACTTAAAATGTCAACCAGTACATGCTATTTAGAATTTAAAAGTAAGTCCACAGTGTATTAAAGTTATAGTACATGGCATGCGGTTTAGGCATGCACCTCGCAGACCTTTTCGTCTCTCGAGGAACGTTGAAAATATGAGGGTTTTTGAAAAACTATCAAATTTTGAAATTTAGATACGGGTGTCTGCACTGGTCATGACCGTCTCTCCCCTAGTCCGCATTTGTACGCATTTGAATGACCCCCACTACTCCCTCATAGCAGGTAACATTGTTAACTTAACAGTGAGAAGAGGGAGCACAATAAAAGAAAGAACATCATTTGGTACTTTCTGAAAACATTAAAAGAATAACAAAAAACCGGTGGCTGACTAACAAGAGGTACTGGGACGGTTCTAGTACGATCGCTCATAGGACGATCGCTCAGAGGATGATCGCTCATAGGGCGATCGCTCAATGGGGACGATCGCTCATAGGCCGATAACTCATAGGACGATTGCTTATACTATAAGCAATTATAGGACGATACACCGCGATCAGTTATTTAAAAAAATAGTAAAGTTGTTAATAAAACACAGAATCCAAGGTTTGTTTTCTTGATCCATCTGTTGTAAATAAGACACGAAAACTCTTGAAGATTGTTCACTACTTGAACAATAAGACAGAAAAGCACGTTGATACGTCAGAATATCAGTTTTATTGTTTGTTGCAACTGCCCTAAGGACACGATCTTTCAAGATACTATAGCGCTTGGCGCTCGGTTGCTCGACACTAGTAATAGGCCTATTTAAGAAATGTTCCAGTTTTGATGTGCCTATGCTTCAAAACTATTTACTAGCTGATTGCTCGAGTCCCTACTTTGATGCTCATAAATAACAGCGCATGAGCTATTTTCCCTATGAGCGCTGCATATAATCTCTTAAATGCGAATATCCTGGGTTCTTTTTTGAAAATCTAATATTTAGAGTTTCTTTTTCAAAGGAAAGATAATTTGTTTTGTCGGGGGGAAACAATTTTTGACATAATTTTATTAGGGGGTCCTTGAATGTTTGACAGTTGTTGACAAGGGGGTTGGAGGGGGTCAAAAACTGCCTAAAATTTGTTGACATAATTAATGGACGACCCCTTTTGACGGGTCACCGTGGGTGAATCACCTGCTCTAGAAAACCTAAAAGGTCAGCCATGTTAGATTGTCATAAAAAATTTCAATTACAGCCCTGGACATTCACTGGACGAGTCCGCTTGTAAGCAATTGTTTTTAATAGTTGATGTCGGAACAGCGGCCAAAATGCACAATTCTCAGCATAACGAGTAAAAACACTTACCTGTCAGCGAACAAAACTATGAAAAAAATCAGACATCGGAAATTAGAGGGTAGATTCGTTTATTTATTATTTAAATCGACAAAATCTTGCAAAATAAAATTCAAAAACACTTTCTTTGGGATGTCACCGGCTTGACTTTAAATCTAACGGTGATGCTCTTTGTGCCAATCATTAGTTAAGTCCAAGATTGGTAGGGGGTCGAAGTTTTGATGACCACCCACTGACGTGAAAACGAAACGACCATTGATGCTTTTAAAACGGTACATCTGAAAACAACGCTGTTAAAAGACCGTGAAATAGTGTGAAATATCGCGTCAACATTACGTCACAATACGAAATAACGCCAGCAGTGTCGCCATAGCAACAGACGACGCGTTGGAATTATTGTATTTCATCTTATCAACTGTTTAGAAGTTTTAGAATGTTGGCATATAAATAATCTGATATATCTTTTGTTTCTAGTCTATAGGCCTACATTTCTAGGTTGTAGGAAAGTATATGCACGAAAAATTACATAGGCCTATTTGAAAACATAACGCAAGGAATGTGGATCTTTTATTCGCACTCGTCGTTGCCAAATGGCTGGCGTCTGGAACTCATGATGATGATACGGCGACGATGTTGACGATGACAGTTAACGATAATGATGATGAAGAAAATTTATATAGAGAGCTTAAAGAAAGCATGTAGTACATTAAACTACATATGAGGAAAGCATGTAGTACATATAAGCAAAGCATATAGTACATAAAATAAGCAAAGCATATAGTAGGCCTACATAATTATAAGCTTCGTCGTAGGCTCTAGACACTCTTGCATTCGTGGACCCCAACTCAACTGCCAACTCCAACTCCGCAAAGTTCACATAACGTAGGCTAGCACAGCTTAACTCAAACTGTTTCAGTACAAGAGTTATTAAATTTGAATTTGCTGCTATTTACAATTTTCCTTTTTCCATTTTCCCGGTCAATCATTCATTATCTCATTTTCAGACTTGCGTAGGCCCCTGAAAGTTTCGTAGGTCCTAGGCACAGAGCCTACTGTGCCTAGTGGATAAGATCATGTAGAAACCCCACAACTTAAACGAGTATCAACGCCAATACAACACAAATGACACATACAGATAGCAAAATATTAAGCGCTGATCAAGGCCGGATTAGCCACTCGGGGGCCATGCTAATTGCACACGGGAGGTTCCTTGTCGTACTGAGCATGGAATTATGGGGATGCCGTGAAGACATGACAATCAACTTGTAGTAATGAAGGGTCAGTGTTGTGTGCCGTGATGCTCAAATTAGTAGTCGCTGCATAAGCCTACAACACAACTTTAACGTTTTGCATTTTGGGACTATCTAAAGTTGTTTCATATATTTGCTACAGTATATTAACAACATACAGTTGGCGTGAAATTACAATCAAAATTCGAATCTGTTCTCTTCATTGTTTACAGCTCAGAAACATTTGCAACTTTTAGCAGCTGCAAACTATGAAATAATGTCATAAAATGAAATCATGTTAAACACATCACTCTCAACACTTTGCACTAAGAAGATCCAATGTATAGTTAGACGTTTATGGGTCATAGGAGCTCGCAGTTTATTGTTAATAAGTCCCATCTTACTGGAAAGCGTTGTGTAGGCCTATACCTGAAAAGTTGGAGATCATCAATGACGTGAACATACGCAGAGCGACAGAAACATTATGCCATAATGTTTATGGAATGCCAAATCAGCAATTTCAACCATTTCGTCAGGGAACATGTCATACTGAAAATCATTTGATGTGTCATGGCCAGCCTGATGGAAAATCCTCGAATCTTGTCAAGTTCTAGTCTGTCAAAATCTGCTACAACTTTAAATACATAACGAACTTCACTCTAAGCAGAATTCTCTTCCTTAGCGACGTCAACAACTCGACTACCATGACCAAATAAGTGTCAGCACGAAAACTGTCTCTACCTTGCAAAATGAGCGAGCGAACTGCTATGTGTATGCCAAGAAAATAAATCGTGTGGGAGTAGAAGCAAAGTTTATATATTGACTGAAAGAAATGGGGCCAAAGAAACGCATGTGCACAGCAGTTGGCTGCATGGCTGATAGTTACAAATTTCATATTTGCAAATTGAATTTGCTTAATGCAAATTCTTGCTTAACCTGAAACTAATACTTTTTTCTTGTTTACAAATAATTGGGCTGTTTGGTGTAATAAATTTTGTGTTTGTCATGCAGTATTCCGACTCCAGTCGGGGGCGCCCTGTAAGCACCCATGCTAAAGCATATCGAGCATTCTGGTTAATCCGGCTCTGGGGCTGATTCTTTCTAAGCCTTACTGCTGAGCAAATGAAGGTTCGTAATCGTGAACTCCATGCTGACTAGAGCGCTATTTAAAAACTAGGCACAAGGCACCATTTGATTCACGAGCGGTGCGTCGTATTAGATAGTTTGAGATAAGAGGATTGGAAACTATTGGTACCATTAGATGATCATTCTTAGAGTGACCTGTTTGAGACCGCGTCCGTCTACATTGCTGCCTCTGAGCATGGGCGTAACTTTGGTCTAAAAAGTGGGCTGTACCAATAGGCCTATCTTACAGACACGAAACAAGGCGGAGACTGCGATCTTTCGGAAGGCACAGTAATAAAATAATGATTGGCATTGTTCAAAAATGGTGGGTACGGTACCCCCAGTCCAAAAAGTGGGGGTACGGTTACCCCTCGTACCCCACAAATTACGCCTATGCCTACGAGTAACCGTTTCGTCACCTGCCCAATGAAATAGTCTCCGGTGAGACATTTCGCATGCACTAAAATATATAAACCTAGGCTATATATGAATAACTAGGCTATAAGGCTATATATAAATGTATCCCCATTCAAGTGCAAGAATACCTTTACTGTGGTCACGAAAGCGGAGGTATATTATCATAGGCCTATTAATGCCTTTCTTCATCCAATGTGCATTATGACGAAGCACAAGTGTTTAGCTATAGGCAAAATAGACCCAAGCATCGCATGTGCTACCTGGAGTGTTATCGTCATAAGAGGTCGTTGGTTATCGTGCTATATGCATTTATAATAATATATAGCCTAGATGTATGTATAGCTATGGTTGTAAATATATATATATATATATATATATATATATATATATATATATATATATATATATATATATATATATATATGCTTTGCTTATTTTATGTACTATATGCTTTGCTTATATGTACTATATGCTTTGCTCATATGTAGTTTTAGGTACTACATGCTTTCTTTAAGCTCTCTATATAAATTTTCCTCATCATCATTATCATTAACTGTCATCGTCAACATCGTCACCGTATCATCATCATGAGTTCCAGACGCCAGCCATTTGGCAACGACGAGTGCGAATAAAAGATCCACATTCCTTGCGTTATATGCTTTCAAATAGGCCTATGTAATTTTTCGTGCATATACTATTATACTTTCCTACAACCTAGAAATGTAGGCCTATAGACTAGAAACAAAAGATATATCAGATTATTTATATGCCAACATTCTAAAACTTCTAAAGAGTTGAAAAGATGAAATACAACAATTTCAACGCGTCGTCTGTTGCTATGGCGACACTGCTTATTATTTCGTATATATATATATATATATATATATATATATATATATATTTACAACCATAGCTATACATACATCTAGGCTATATATTATTATAAATGGCTTTTTTTATATATACACGTATAAATGATCGCTAGAAATACGATCTATTGTGGAAATGTGTGTGTCTGTGCGCCCATGTGTGGCCTGTGCATTTCATAGATCTCTGTGCTATTTACGGTGGACGCGTGAACGAAATTGGCGCCAGGAAATGAATTTCCGAAAGACAGCGAAGAAAATTAAGCGAATTAGCAACAGCAGAATATAATAGTAAAACAAACAAATCAGGCGAGACCCGCCCGTCGTCCACCTCCTCCTTCTCCTCCTCCTCCCCCCCCCCCACTAACCTCCATCTTTCTCTTCCAGCAAACCCTCAGACGCAGTCAACAATGTTTCCAATGTATTACAAGCATCTGCGCTCTTGTGACTTTCTATATTGGCATAAATATGCCATCATCGTATATACTTGCAATTCCCTACATAGAAGTGTATAATATAGAAATATAAATAGTAATAATATCTGTTGTGCTCTGGTTGCCATAGTGGCCGAGAAGATTGCGTGTCGCAGCATAGATATAGTTCAGTCTTTGGTTTCCTGTATGACGGCTCCCCGCTTGCATGCACAGGCCAGTGCAACGCACAGCCTATTCCATGACATGCGCTACAAGGCCAGGAGCGACTGAAATGTGCTAGAGGCATCCATAGAAGCGTAACTACTCTTTATGCTATTGCAAAAAGGCCCTCTTGAGCAGTCTGTCCTTGCGTCTATAGACAGCATCTATATGGACCATATCCACACCGCGTGAAGTGTCCTTGTATCTATGAACACATGTGTTCAATGTGCCTGCCCGCCCGCCTGGACGCTGAATCTTGCTCAGTATTCAGGCAAGGTCCACACGACGTGTAGTCACTCACTGCTATGTTGAAATACGATGTGAACGTCTCTTGACCGGAAATCTCTTATCAGGCTGGACGCACGCAGCCTCGTGCCAAAACGACATGCGAATGATAAGACCTGGCCATTCTAGAGGTGGAGCTGGTGCGTTGGATTTACCTGGCTTTGCACTCGTTTTAAAGTCTTCTTTCTTTTCGTAAACAGTAGATCATCTCGTTCGCTCTACCTAGGCCTATTGTTTAAACGCCATCCTATCCACTGCTGCAAACGATTAAACGCTGTCAAAAGCTCCATCAAACACATTAAATTTCACTCAGTTCCTTCACAATTTCATAGTATGTAATGCACATCAACACACTAGGCCTATATCAGAGCAAATGACACCACAATACATGACATCAAAATACATGACATTACAAGACATTGCAATACAATTCATGCCATTACAAGACATTAAAATACATTATGCTATTATTACAGAGGTCTTATATAGCGCCCCTTCAAGGTTATCTACTCAGAAGCGCAAATACTACATGACGTCACAATACATGACATTAGGGCACACAATACAAGACATTACAATACATGATATTACAATACATGACATCACAATACATGATACTACAAGACATTACAATGCATGACGTCACAATACATGACATTGCAATACATGACATTACAATACTTGTCAATACATGATATCACAATACACAGCATCAAAACATAATGCATCCCAATACAAATGCTTCGAATAATTATGCCGTAACTGAGAGAACAGAATTGCAGACGTTACACTAAGAGTAAGATTTTCACTTTTTCAGCTAAGCGTATACGCTGCCTTAGGCTACAGTGTACCTCAATCAGCATAGGCCATAATTATATCTGCTACAGTTGCAAGATGCACCGTATCAACCAACACACGCTACATCGACTCTCATCTGAAACATTATAGTCCTTAATAGACCCAAAATAGGCCTAATTAGGACTAAGTAAACCTACGACGCCGTCTTAACATTTGTCAGATTCGCTATGAACTTTATTGCGATGCGCTTCGTAATTCGCTCGAAAGATCCATTGCCTTCGTGCTGGTAAGTGGATTCCCCGTCTTTGATTCTTCACCTGGACCATTTCCACGTTTATCTCCGCTTCAGAGGCAGGATTCATCCACGAGAGCGAAATTGTCGGAGGTTCAGTTTGATCTTCGTTCTAATGCACAAAAAGACTAATTTCTGCCTGGATCCATTATACGCCGGAGGACACCTTTATCGATTTTCCACCTGGAAAATGTTCTAATAATGGCAGGCAACCGAGTGCGGATTCTGCGGCCGTGAACGGAAGGTACGGATGTTTGTTAGTTTACGGATATGTCTTAATGTTTTAGACACTGAGTTTAAGTGCGATAAATTAAATTCTTCTCGTTTCTTTCTTTCTACAATCGTCGTGTTCCTGCGATTGGTCATTGATGCAGTGTCAATCATTTCACGTGTAAAACATTAAAATTATACAAAGAAGTCTAGCTTATACTTCAAAATTCTACCAAATTATTAAAGTCAAGTTTAGAATCTGGTCATCGCCAATCAATGTTCAGACAGATTCCACAGCGTATAGTGAGGTCGCGACTAAAGCTATTGACACCAACGATCTTATTAGAATCAATGAAGAACTAACCAAGCTATGACAATATAAAAATTGCCCATCGTCTCAACTGGCGAACGACTTTTATAAATTCCTAACATTAGAGATTAGCAGATATCATCGTTGTTCGTCGTTCATCGCTGAACTACATTGCAGTGATGTTATTACTGAAGGGCGGATCCAGCAATAATCAGGCCTTATATCCCCCATTGCCTCCTACTGTTCAACCGCTTTCATCGAGAGTTGCCCACACAAATTGTTAAGAAAAGGTCATCAGAATTTTTGTCGACTTGAGACTTTCAAACCGGGTCTGCAAAAGTCTGAGGACTAAAAGTAAAATTAATTTTCAGTTCTGAAACATATCGATGACTTTACAACACGCCGTAAAATTACAGATTTACTTTCTCAACTTCTGATTCTAGTGCTTTAAATATTAAACTACAACTATATCTCCCTACCTAATGCAGAATGCATCAACGAATTTAAACAAGCATAACATTATTTAAATCAAGTCGGTTGTCTTAAGGTCAGCCCTCTGAGACTAAATTGACAATGCATTTCGAGTAAGCTTATTGAGAGAGGCAGGTCTTGAGCCCAGTTCAAAACCTACGTATCTGCGTATAGCGAATCGAATCAATCGATTAAATGTTAAGTATCATCAGAGACTGAACGAATAGTGCTTAGTTAGGACAGAGCACCGGAGAGCCTACAATCAAGTGGGGAAAAAGTGCTCAAACTCTTTTGATGTGACCTCTAAACTACGCTTCAAATATGAAGTCACATTTCAAACCATGGCGGCCAGTGCTTCGCCAAATAGGCCCAACTGGGAAACTTCAAGTCAAAATCTCAGCCTTGACCGTAGTTTGACTCAAAGGCAGCCTCCAGTCGTTTAAAATCAAACTGCCCCCTTGAAATCAAATTTTAAATAGAACTCAAAATGCGTTGTAAAATTTGTGACAACCGAACCGGATTATAAATTTACCGAATTGTTCAAAAGTCAAACACTCTCGTCTTTATCAAAAGTTCAGATCTAGAGTAACGGTTTTTAAACCTCTCTTCACTGCAACCTCACTAATTTTACACACAAACTAACTTTCCTGAGTCACTGATGCAGCAGAACTTGTAATGATATCCTAGGCTCTACAATCGTTGGAACTTGGTAGGCGATACTTTTAGTCATAAAACTATGGATGGTTCGCATCTTCTTACGATTTGAACGGTTGAACACATTATGATTTCATATCCTACATTTCGACACCAGGCGAAAGTTTACGTACTCAGTCCTACCTAATGTTAACTGGTTGAGAGAAGTGTTAGAGTCTAGTAGCCAGGGTGAGAATTGTCGGGGGTTGGGGTTCAACCCACTAGTCTTTCTTAGGATCCCCAGTTAAGTCTTTATTGCAGACCCCAGGGGTCGTTTCCAACCCACAGGCCACAGTTGTGCTAGTGTGATTATATTGTGCATTATAGTTGAGCATTTTCTTCCACAATTCCCTTTGTGGGCTACCAATTAAGTAATGCTCTGGTTTATTGTTAGATTTGTTACCATGTGAATTTTATACGAATAAATTTGGTGATATAATCACTTTAAGGAGCTTAAGCTTTCTAATGCATTTTTTATTTTCCCAGTTTGCAACATACGGGATTATTTAACTCCACATGGATCAAACTCATCAAAGTCTAACCCCCTACCCCAGTCTTTTTCTACAATTCTCACACTGAGTCTAGCCAATGTTTGCTGAGCGAGAGAAGCCTGTCTGAAGCTTCAGTTGCCTGCTAATATATTAGAGACATGTTGATTGAATCGACGAAGATGGTGATTCGCATGCCGGCGCCTGCTAAAACCCGGCAGTCGAAGATAACCTAAATGAGAACCAGTCTTCTTCGCAGTCGATTCGGCCATTGCAAGACACACAAGACTGGCTTCCGTTCTAGGACAGAGTTACAACTCGAGATTATTCTTCTTCTGGGTTCTTCGATTATCGGTTCGGTCGCTTTGTAACACTGCGATCACCAGCCTAAACCAGGCAGCACCGTGTGTTTTCATGTGTTGAGTCAGCCGAGTAGTCAACCAGCCTCTGAGGCATGTGGGGACCTGTTGGTCCCGCGTTTGCGTCCGACGACATCACCGTATTGTGCTTTACTGTGCTTCTGAAACAATCTTTCATTGAAAACTCCGACCTTTTTTGACAAGAAATAACCATTTCAGGTCACCTAGTTTACAGTTCTCCGCATCTATCAGCCATGCTTCAGCGCTCTTAAGCCGTCCTGGAAAGTCGATGGAGATATATTCAAATACACAGGCCTACATAATGATGAACACGATGTATCCTTATACAGAAAGAAATTGCACACTACCGGTACTTTTACGCATGAACATTTCTGTTTTAATGTTCGACTTTTACGCATGAACATTTCTGTTTTAATGTTCGACTTTTACGCATGAACATTTCTGTTTTAATGTTCCGATGGAATCGTGTTTGTAACACTGAAATCATCAGCACCTCTAATCAAACGCATAATTACAGCATATATGACTCAAACGTGGCAATTAGTCTTATCTGCGATTAGCCACAAGATTTTAATGGAAGCAGATCAGACGGATTGAGAATTAATCTGTTTTGATGTGTGTATGTAGTAAATACTTAGTTAGGTTTCACAATTGGCATTTTCTCTTTTACAGATTGGTTCTTTCCTCTGATATTCCTGAGAGAAATGATCTGAACAATTCTACTTGAGACCCCAGCAAAGAAAAGCCAGTCGCTTAGCTGCTGCATACCCTCCACCATCGGCGGTCAATCCTAATCGCAATATTTATCGTAAATGAAAGTCGCAGACGATTCATCGTTGAAAGAGATTCATCAGGTGTTGGTTTGTCGCTGTTTTGCAATATTAATACGTCGTCTTCGTCATATAGACTAGACACAGCAAGAAGTGCGAGAAAATGCTGTAAGTAAAGTGGCCAGTGTTCTGACTTTATGATAGACCAATGGGCAGCGAAGAGACAAAGTACAACGAGATCCAGACATGGACGACCAACAACAACCTGGACGACGTCTATAAGCCCTGTCACCTGACGCTGGACAGCGACAATAAGGAGACGACGACGGTCTGTGAGGACAATGGAAAAATCCTTAATGGTCTACCGGATGAACTGATGCACCGACACATTCAACGATTCACCACCAGCAGCAGCAGCTATGAGACGACAATCGAAGCCACAAAAATGGAGATGGTTTCGCGTTTCGACGCCGGAAATACGTTGACGAAAGACTCGATCTCTGACCTCTACGGTCCGCTTCAATGGAACTCCGTCAACGCGTCAAGGGAAGACTTCTTCGCAGACGTAGCAGCAGCGACGAATGGATGTGCAACGGTCGTACGACCGTCGTTCCCTTCGGAAAGACTTATCTACCAATGCCTCCATTGCCCGAAGACATTCACGAGTGAGAAATACCTGAGGATGCACCTGGCGTTGCACAAGACATGGCTGCCCGACTGGGATCATTGCAAGAATGTGGCGATTGTAAAGCCGACCGTCAAGACCCACGGTGGCGGGTCAGGCGGGTGCATCGGAGGAGTAGGAGGTGGTGGTCTAGCAGGTGGGGCGTCGCAGTGGACGTGCAACGTGTGTGGGAAGACGTTTGCTCAGAACTCCAACTACAAGAACCACATTCGGACGCATTCGGAGGAGCGTCCGTTCGTCTGTGACATCTGCTGCATCGGATTCAAGGAACGCTACCACCTGAAGAAGCACACGCTCTTCAAACACACGCGCGAGCTCAACGAACAGTGCGGCCATTGTGGAAAGCGATTCAAGGACTCGACGGCGGTACGCGCTCACGAACGCATCCACTCGGACGCCAGACCGTACATCTGCATCCGCTGTGGAAAGGCGTTCAAGACTAGCGAATGTCTCTGGCACCACGACCATCGAAGCAAGACCTGTGGACGCCAACAGACGAGGAGTGGCCCAGGGGCAGTTAAGCATCACCATCAGCAACAACAACATGGATACATTGCGCATTTATCAGACGGAAGAAGCAGATATGCCGCAAAGGCAGCTGCGGTGAACCATCAGTTCATCGGTTCCGGGTTCATCGCCTGCAAAGTGGGACTTGATATCGCAAACACCAAATGGCCAAAGACTTTTCGAAAAAACGACGCACACGGACAGTCCCCCCTATCCCTTCTGACTCCACCTCTGATTCCTGATTTCCAGCCCCAGTCGCTTGCGACGACCCACAGCGCCTATTTAACCCCAGGTCACCAGATGACAGATCTGAAATTCGAAATCAACGATCCGACTGATTGCACAATCACTTCTAAGATGTTAGTGGGAAACAGTCAGTTGGGCTTCGAAGCCAGTCTCCAGTCACCATTGGAAACCGGCAAAGCCAACTCTTCTAGCGCGATGAAGAACATGACGTGCCGATCCATCATCAGTGCTAAGGATGGACCAGTGAACCAGACGGGGTCGTACGATGGCGGAGGAGCAATAGGAGGAGGCGGAGGAGGAGGCAAGAAGCGAGCGGTCTGCATGACCTGCGGTAAACATTTCGTCTCAGCGCCGGCTTTCAACAAGCACATGCTGATGCACAGCGAGTCGCGTCCCTACCGTTGCACCATCTGCGACATCGGCTTCAAGCTCAAGGTCCACCTGAAGAAGCACAACCTCTACCGACACAACTCCGACTACCCGTGCAAGTGCAGCGTCTGCGGAAAGCGTTTCAAGGACTCATCGGCCGTTCGCCTCCACGAACGCATCCATTCCAACGAACGACCTTTTCAATGCCAGTGCGGCAAGAGCTTCAAGACCCGCGAGAACCTCTGGGGACACAGACATCGTCGCCCGTGTCTCAAATACACCCTGGAACAGGGACAGACATGCCAGAGGCGCCGAAAGGCCGATCCCTCTCGCACGGACGAACTTCAGCTGGAGCCTAAAACGGAAGTGACCGGCGGAGAGTTGACCTCGACGACCCTGATGAAGACGTTGAGTCCAGTCGCAGCTTTTTTCGGATCAGTCGGAGGAGACCTCTGCTCCACGATGACGGACAGCTTGGGAGCAGAGTACGGATTTCGAAACGACCGAAAGACGATGAACAGCGATTATCAGGACATACTGGCGCCGGACATACTGGATATCAAGCCCGTGATCCCTGTGGGGCTGCGTCATTTCCAGGAAGCGCTTGATCCATATCATCTGGAAAAGATTGCATCGAACATAAAGGATGCCGACTTCTCTCCCTCCTCCTGCTCCTCTTCCTTCTGCTCCTCCTCCTCCTCCTCATCGACTGCAGCCGCTGTCGCAGCTGCTGCGATGGCCTACAACCTGTCGGCGCACGATGCGGAAAGCGCCTACCAGATGAACAACTCTCTTCCGCCTTTCGAAACACTGATATCCGCCTTGCGCAGCTGCGCCGGATATTCGCAAGAAGCCACTCTGCCAGAATCCAGCCAAGGCCTTTCGCTCGGTCAACAGGCGAAGCTTCTCGACGGCAGCTGCTTCGTCAACGACCGAATCGTTTCGGATGGACTCTACGCCGCCGCCTCCTGTGGCGGCTGGTCGTCGGGTCCACACGTCGCCGGTTCAAGGCAGCACCTGCCGAGGAATTCCGACGACGACCTACCTGTCGTCGATCTTTCGATGCAGCAGCAGCAGTCATCTGGAGTGACTTACCTGACGGAAAGTTTCTCGAGCGGAACAGGAGATGTCGGTTCCGATCATTCGCTGATAACCGGTGACTGTGGGTCAATGGTCGGGTCAATGCGGTCGCATCATCTGGCGCCGATTTTCTACTGGGACGACGAACCGTGGCTCGATCAGAGACTCCTCACGCCTTCCTTAGCCAACACAGCCAACGTCTGGCACGATGCCGACAACCTGCTCACAGATCTCTCAGTCAAATCAGTCGTCGGACTGCTTTAGAATTACTTAATTAATTATTCGCTGATGAGATTATGAAGCGAAATTAGAGCCACGTAGTAACTCAGTAGTTGAGAGTGTCTGTTTAGTATCGTAGTCTAAGTTGGCACCTAAGACTCCTCCGCTCTACGCGATGAACAATTTGTTATACAAAATTCTTGTCGTCGTATTTAATAAACATTAGGAAAATATTGAAAATTCTAGAAGGAGACGAAGGTTGGGAGACATATACATGTATAAGACAGATAGAAAGAAGCTCGCATGAAAACGACTGTTCATGGAGTTTGCTAAAGAATGCCACAAATAAGGATAAGAATAGAAGTAGATTCCTTTAAAGTTGATTACAAATTGATTCTTTGGGCATAAACCTTAACCCCTC
This sequence comes from Allolobophora icterica, assembly GCA_963556255.1. Classification (NCBI taxonomy): domain Eukaryota; kingdom Metazoa; phylum Annelida; class Clitellata; order Crassiclitellata; family Lumbricidae; genus Allolobophora; species Allolobophora icterica. Next base: position 22,964,351 of record OY744607.1, on the reverse strand, counting down.
TGTCACTAGAGCCATGCCCTGCCAGCATGCCCATATGGAGCTCGTGAAGGACCGGTAGTCCCATATGGAACGTGCATAGAAACCATGTGGGTCCAATCTAATGCCATTGGAAATGGCGGCAGAGCGATGACCTTGTAATATTAAAACTTCTGTGAGACAGCTGTGTTGATCCTCGAGCCAGGCATCTTCTCCTCTTCTGGTTCTCTGCATGAAGGCAGGTTCAAACGTCCGACGTCCTTTCGATGTTGAGCCTTTTCCTTAAGCCTACTGTATCTCTCCTTCATCATCCAATGCAGCATCATCTATCTTGGTCTTGCCCTGTCCTGCTCCCTCCATTCTTCCCTCAATGACATTTCTTAGGAGGTAGTTCCCGCTCAGCGCGTGCCCGATCCATTTCTTTTGTCTCTCTCTAATAATATTGTATGTATCAAGGAGCTTTCTTCTCCAAACTGTCCCATCTGCCAGGCATCAAGGAACTGCAAACTGAAAGCCGTGAGTCTAAACCAGGATCAATCGTTTGAACTACAACGGGGCAATCCACGAGTACAGCCAACGGTCGGTATATATCTGAACCACAGTAAGGTAATGAAAAGCAATGTCTTATTACTAAACGGCAAACCTGAATTGGCTATTGTTAATCCTAAATTAAGCATGGCTATGCATGTAATAAAGAACTGGACAATTTGCTTCTAACAAAAGGTGGAAAATATAGCCGAAGGTATTTACCACAGGCCTTATGCCTTCTTTGACGCTGGTCTTTCTTAGAAACGTCAAACACACACTCGCGCACATTTCAATGTTTCCAAAGTTCTGCAGTCGTTCTAGAGTTCTTGGCTTTTTTGATCAAGTAAGACTTAAATTTATGAAGAGATTGAAAAAGAACCCAAAGGAAATTTAAGTTGTTCTTCCCATCTTCAGAACTTTGGATATCTATTTTTCAATGCACTCTTCCTACATCCAGTCGCTCTGCCTAATTGACCTTCCAGTCTCTATTTAGCTTACGTCAGCAGTTCTCGGGCATGCCTAACATCATCCTGGAGCTGTTACGATTCAATGTTCACACTTGTTTGTGGCATTACTTCAAGTAAGATTTTGCTGGCTTAACGAAATGGCGCTAGGTCACGGCGTTTCTAAACCGGAATTCATTTCTCACGGGGCTTTCACAATAACAGTAGGCCTAGTAGCTTTGACAATGACTTCAAGGCTGTGGCTTAGCAAAGAAACTCGAGGGTTCTACAACACTTGTTGACATGTTAATAGGCCTATCCATAGGAAATGCATGCTTACAGTCACCTAAACGTAGGTTCCATTCCCAAGTTTCCTCAGTTGTGGTCATAATGACATGTACATCACATTCTGAAAGCATCCAAACGAAGCTATATGAATCCAACAATAGATGGAATCGGTAAAGGGAAGGGTGTCAATCACGAGATTGTTCGACGTCCAATCGGCCATCAGCCAACCAATGCGCCTGCTCCGCACAGACCTCGTGGTTCTTAGGTTATCTGTCCGAATGTGTGCCATCTACCAACTGCTATAGGCTACGTCCAGTCAGTTGACTGGACATTGGTGAGGCAACCGTGTGACCTATGATAGCGATGGGTCAGTTCTTTATCTATAATATCTTTGGGATTATTTCGTCTGTCGTCATACGTCATTCTTGATGCAACGTCCAGCAGCGCATCCTTTATAGGGACTCCTCAATGGCCTGGCAATGTGTTTTAGGCCGGGCACCGGTTTACCAATGTGAGTTCTTTACTCTAACCTCTGCCTGTGCGGGGCACAGATCCTTGCGCGCCGCCTCCCGGGGAGATTTTGTTGTTCCTTACGCTCGTACTTCCATAGCACAGCGCAGGGGCATTCTCGGTGGTTGGTCCTGCCGTCTGGAACGATCTCCCTCTCGAGATTCGCTCCCTGCCTAATTATCTATGGCTCCTTTTATGGTCTCCATGACATTTTGAGACATTTTGACTATGATCGGGCCTGGGTCGGGAGCGCTTCTGAGTAGATTCCATGAAAGGCGCTAAATAAATCCTAGAGATAAATAGATGAGCTCCAAACACGGTATCATCAACTCTGGATCGGAATCCGTTCGCTTAAATCCGTTGTTTTACATACGTGCAGAGTTGATGAGACCAGGTGTTTCTTCCGTCAGGCTCCCATCAGCAAGTATCCTGCCTCTGTCTTCTCGATATTTCCGCCGCATTTGATACCATCATTGACAGCCTCCTTCTTCAACGATTATATCTTCTTGGTTTGGCATCTCTGGCACTGCTCTACTCTGGTTCTAGTCTTACTTGTCTTCCCGATCATTCTCTGTTAAAGCCTCCAGCCACTGCTCGCAACCCCTCCATATCTCCTGTGGTGTCCTCAAGGCTACGTCCTGGGTCCACTCCTCTTCATCCTGTATACCCACACATTTAAACCATCTCATAAAATCCTCCTCTGTTGACCAACATCTCTACGACACCCAACTCTACATATCCCTCTCCGCAAGCTCTTTCTCCACCTCCGTCACACAATTACTCAACGTGATTAACCTAATCTCACAGTGGATGTCATCCAATCTCCTCTGCCTTAACCATTCCAAAACAGAATTCATCATCCTAGACCTTCCTGATCAAATCAAGATAATCCCTGACCCTTCCATGCACCTATCGACTAACTCGTGGTCTCATACCTTCACGTCCGCAGTCTTGGTATTACTTTTGATCCACACCTCTCCTTCTCTAACCCAAAGGCGTAATTTACCCCGCACCCCCACTTTTTGGACTGGATGGTACCGTACCTCCACTTTTCATACGCATTCTTTTTATTTATTATTATGTAATCTGAGTAAGCCCTCAAGATTCAAAACAATCACCGAGCATTATCATCAGTGTGATCACTATCATCATCACTCTTATTGTTGTTATTATTATTATAATTGTCGCTATTATTATTGTTAGTATTATTATTATCATCATCATCATCATCATCGTCATCATCATCATTATCATCATCATCATCATCCTCATCCTCATCATCATCCTCATCATCAAACCTATAATTATTATTATGCTTGTAATATAAACGATGCCGTTATAATTATTTAACAGACGCGAAGATAAAACAATACGAAATTTGGTACCCCCAGTTTCTAGACCAAAGTTACGCCCCTGGAATAAAGGCCAATTGGTACATCATTTCGTCATCAACATCATCAACACGCTTTTTATTACTAAATTTAAATTTTAAGAATAAAGGCCCTTTTTACGTCACTTCAATTATGAAACACATTATTTAGTAATCTTTAGATTTAAACAATAAAGGCCTTTGTTACGTCACTTCAATTATCGAAGTGTATTGTCATTATAAGTTTACATTTAGAGAATAAAGGCCTTTGTTACGTCACGTCAATTATGAAACACATTATTTAGTAATCTTTCGATTTATACAATGAAGGCCTTTGTTACGTCACTTCAATTATCAAAAAGTGTATTGTCATAATACGTTTGCATTTAGGGAATAAAGGCCTTTGTTACGTCACTTCAGCTATGAAAAAGCTAGCTACTGTTATTATAACTTTAAATTTAGAAAATAGCAATCTTGTTGTCCTCGAGTCTCGAGACCAAGGTCTTGGTCTCGAGTGCACTCGAGTTCGTTTTTAAAAGTTTTGGTCTTGGTCTTGAGGTTCAAAGTCTTGGTCTTGAGGTTCAAAGTTTTGGTCTTGGTCTTGAGGTTCAAAGTCTCGGCCTTGGTCTTGGTCTTTAGGTTTAAGGTCTTGACAAGAAGACTGGAAAATAGAGGTTTAGTGTTACGTCATTCTAATTGTTAAAACGTCTATTATTTTTAATCTCGGATTTAGAGAATAAATGCCTTGGTTACGTTACCTAAATTATGAAAGTCTATTATTAAGTTTAAAGTTAGAGAATGAAAGTCTAACATTTGTTACGTATAGGCCTACCATAGGCCTAGGCCTACGTCATTTCGATTAAGAAAAACACGTCTATAATCAGAACTTTTAGATTTAGACAATAAAGTCCTTTGTTACGTGACACGTCACTTCAATTATGAAAAAGTCTATAAAATGTTATTAAGTTTAATTCAGAGAATAAAGGCCTATTGCTACGTCATTTCAATTATGATCGAAACACGTCTCTTCAATAACGAAAACGTCTATTGTTAGTAATTCTAAATTATCATTATTATTATTATTGTTATTATTATTATATAATTATTATTGATATCATATTTATTATTATGCTTATTATCAACAAGCTGGTTTACCCGGCGTTGCCCGGGGTTATAAGTTTCAATCCCTGTAGCGAATTCGCAGTGTTGTATACGCCTTGTCGCGTCTTGCGACCTCTGCCGTGGACTGACTGCTTCGCAGTCGCCCTCTGGCGACGACTGCTTCGCAGTCTACCGTGGACTGACTGCTTCGCAGTCGAAGAGGGTGAACCCGGCGTTGGCGGGCTAAAGAAAACGCCAGAAATCTAGCCGTCACTGCTCTTAGTAAAGCAGAGTCTTTGAACATACAATTTTGCTGTAAAACGATGAATATATAGTTCGAATCGATCGTAATTAAATTTTGTGCGAAAGTAAACAACGTCGTTATGCGCATTATTAATGACGTTGGGGAATACCCGCGCCATAAATAGAACCGCTTTGCAGTGGAAGCGTGAGGGACGGTCGGTTGGGTAGAGTTTTGGGGGATTTTCACCATGTTAGCGGTGAAAAGGGGTACGCGAACCCCTCCACTGGGTGTCCGATGCCGAGGCCGACACAGTAGTGAATGTTTCGAGTGAAAAGGTGCAAAATTGTAGAAGTTAATCCCGGTCAAACAGACAGAGAGACAGACAGAGAGACAGAATTCTCGCTTTATTTATATAGATAATAAGGGCCTATTATATTTATTTTTATTGTTATTATTATCATCATCATTATTTGGAATTGCGCATAAGTGGCGCCAAATATAGATTCATTGGGCGCAATTATTTGTCTTGAAGGGGAAACGATGCGAAATTTGGTATCCCCATTATCTAGACCAAAATTAGGCCTACGCCTCTGCTCTAACCACATCTCCAACCTCACGCGATCCTTCTTCATGCACATGCGTGACCTCTGACGCATCCGGCCCACGCTCGACCTTCTAACTGCCTCCACCATTTCTACCTCCATCGTTCATTCAAAGCTTGATTACTGCAATTCTTTCTTTCTCAACTTTGAATCCACCCAAATGAAGCGTTTGCAACTTATCCAACACTCACTAGCCAGAACTGTCACTATAGAACGCCCAAACATCATCATATCACTCCCATCCTCAAATCACTTCATTGGCTAAAAGTCCCAGAGCAAATCCACTTCAAAGTCCTATCACTAACCTACAACTCCCTACAATATTTCCAGCCCAAGTACCCCCGTGATCTCTTCACCATCTAAGCTACCAGTTCTATCACCTTTTTAAAAACACCGTACTTACTAGTATACGGCATGAGATTTTAGGCAAGCACCTCACTAACCTTTACGTCTCTCGGGGAAGGTTGAAACAAGGTGTTAAAAAACTATCAAATTTAGAAATTTAAATGCAGCCGTCTGCACTGGTCAAGATCCCCTTCTCCTTGTTCGCATTTGAATGACCCCTCCCGCCCCTCATTGTGGACGTCTTTTATGAATGACCCCTTCTATTAAGGACGTCCGCAGAGAGGATGAAGGGGTCACCCAAATGAGAAGATGGGAGGGGTAATGCAAAAATGCGGACGCCTCATCTAAACTTGCTACATCCTGTTAGTACATCCTACACGGTAAACACAAACACCATTTAAACCATCTAAGCCAACAACAAATGTAAACTTAACATTCTAAACACTTTAGTTACATCTCTTTCTTATCTTATCTTATTGACTCATTTTTCTGTAAGCCACGGTGCGGTTTGTCATCTGGTGAATCAATAAAACGAATATCATCATCAGTCAGACGGAATACAGCCAGGGCTGTAGTCGAGGGTATACGCGGGTATACACCATATACTCACCTCACAAAATATTTATATTTATTTGTATTAAAATACTGTAGCGTATACTCACCTCTAAGTTGTTTCGGAAAACTAACCGGAAGCGTGTACTCACCTCTAATTTTACCACTACAGCCCTTAATACAGCCCCTGCTGCACTGGATCCAACTGGAGTCCTTTTGGTGGAAGTTATCAAAGAACCCACCTGGTAGCACAGTTAGCCTTGCAAGATCAGCAGGAAACCTGACCTAGGACTAGGTATTCCGCTGGAGTGCAGACATCTTCAGAGGATAGGAGAGGCAAACAAGGGGAAAGAAGTGTCAAAAGCAGGTCATATTTTCTTTAGTCTTTTTGGCAGACCCTATAGGCTAGCATAGGGTGCCTCCTATTAGGTTTTTTTGAAATTGCACTGTACAAATTTCTTATTACAATTGATTACATTACAAGGTATCAAATTTGAATTCTGAATGCATATACGTAGTCATAGCATCTTCATTCACCCAGAAAGTGAAATTGATCAATCTATTTGATATGAATCCAGTAATCTTCATGAACATCCACAACTTTTAACTTTTGTAATGAGCCTGAAACATCTACAATACGGAACAAGCTGATCAACAGGGGAATTGGACAGAAGAGTCAGTGGAATAGAAAATAAATTAGACGAACTACATGAAATGCAATGTATTCAGACATATCACAATAAGTATAGTGATTACCACTGCATCTCAAACTCGCTTGGTCCATGTTGTGACCTTAAAGTCACAACTGATGACCATGGTGAAGCCTGCTCATTCTACAACACTCAACTCGTGGCCTCAGAGAATTGGTCTGCATTCGCCAAGCATTACAGACTAACAGCCACACTCCCATCTACAAGTACATAGCATAGTACCTTACTTACCTACCGTTATCACCAATCTTATGGCTTTCTTTCAATTTACAAGGCTTTAGCCTTTTGTTCTAACTTAGAAACCCTTCACAGTGAATAAAGAAACTGAATATTAATAAATCTGTAAAATTCTCTTCTCAATTCTACTGCGATTTAAACACCTTTGTTAATGGCCTTCCTCATTAATTTGATTCTTGGCTCAACCGATGTTCTGAACACTGGTACAGTCCCTTTGGACTTACACACCACAGAACTTGTTCGCTGGAAAAAATCTAAAGAATGAATTAACCGCCTCGCTTGTACAATGTACTTTGAACACAGCTAAAAACTTATAACATATAAATGCATGCTCATCACTGAAAATTAAGAAAGAACTCGGGAAATGTTGATACAGAGCAACTGTCTCCACAAATCTTGATTCAAATTGCAATCAACAGTGACATAAAAGCACAACATATGTCATCTGTTATTAGATGTTGAGAAGCAAAAATTCTTTCAACCGTGTGAATGCCTAACAAATACTTTGGCAAAAACAGCAAATGTCTAAAGGAAATGGAATGATCTCAACACAATCTTTACAACGGGGATTTCCTAAATTAACCGAATGCAAAGTCACTGCTTGCTTGCAAACAAAACTTTAAAAGAAACAACCTTTGCAATAACCTAATTATGATTAAGAACATAAGAGGAATTCCGAGAACCTAGCAAAACCAGAGGAATCATTCATCACAAGAGAACGCAGGGTGCATTTCAAGAACCTACCAATAACCTAAGAATGTCTGTATTACATAACTTGGGATGAATTCTTTGCAACATGGACCGATTGTTGCATCAAACGAAGCTCCTGATGTGTTGCCAATTCGTGCAGTTGAGGACTACAACAGAATTCAACAGCGTCATCTGAAACGATAGTCAACTACTATGATGCAATTTCTTGTCAAGGTTTTTAATGACATTGAGCACAGTAACAATAACCTACTGGTAGTTCATTAACAACTAATTGGTCTTGCAAAGTCTTTGACTTCTAATGTGACCTAGAATGCGTTCCTGTTACTCTTTCATCATTGTTGCCGAGTGATGGTGTTTGGATGTTGTTATTGAGGTTTCAATGAAAATAAACATGGACTCTTCCAGCCAAGAAGTTTCAGGTCATCACAGTGTCAAGATCCATTTGGAAAGGCTAAGCGAGTTCGTGGATTGGTGCCAACCGTTCTACTGCAGTGACTCTCTATGAACCGTTGCCGACTGTGAAAAATGTCGTCCTCCACAGACCCCATGGCAGAGAAAGTCCCAGACTTCTACGATTGGCAAGAGACTGCTCACGTTGGGGTTCGTGTGTTGCAACCATCTTCGCCTTTCATCATTCCTCTTCTTCTACGTCACGTAGTCCATGAACTAGAAAAATCCTGCCTATGATCAGCTCTGGATGAAAGCCATCAGTTGGGCTTTGAGTGTCTGTGGGGATGCACCTGCGGTGACTCTTCTAATTATTCAAGCATGGTTCACTTATTAATTACTCTTGTTTATAAAACTTTAATTAACATCATTAGTTTGGCACATGCAGCACTTTGTGAGATACTTAAATGTGCTATAGAAAAAGTCCACATACATACATAAATACATACATACACAAGAAAATACCATATATACTCGAGATAGTCACCTTCGGCAAGTCATCCCCATATTTTGGGCTCGGAAATTGAGAAATTGTATTGACCCTGATATAAGTCGTGCCGTAAATCACACTCATCTCACAAGGCAAATGTTTAAACTTTACACCAGCACTGTTCAGTAGTAATGCAAAGAGCCAAGAATAATTTTAAAGCCATGTAATAAAAACCCTTTGAAGAATTGGTAAATGATTGAGTAGTAATTTCTGCACAATCTATAAATTAAATAATTTATTTTAATTGTTGTGGACTTTCTACTTTTTGCAGTTTGCCAACAAACCTGAGAATTTACCTACTGGTAGATCTAAACCAAACTGTTTTTCCCCCAAAAGCATCAACTGTATGAGTTGAAGGTGAATCGAATGTCATTGAGGTCTCCTCCATATTTCCTGAGATATTGTTCATAATTTTGAACTTTATGTTTAGTGATCACGAATTTCAGAAAAGCGTCCATTTACTCTTCTAAGGCTTTCTGAAGTTTCTGCAAAATTTTCGTACGCTAACGCAGAGCAAGACCATATCTCTCCATAAATTGTGACCACCACCCAGCAGGAAACAATTTGGCTTACCGGTCTATGACAATGGGATTTCGTTGTACAATTTTACAGCTTGAAGCTGGATCACTGTCCTTGTGATGACTGTTCCATTCTGTCAACATTCGGAGACTTATTTTATCAACGTTTTCTGCAGTTCTTGAAATGAAGCCTGTAAACCCTGACCTGCTCTTTTGAATTTGGAGTTTTCTCCAGTATGTGCTTTTTTCACCAGTCTCTGACGAGTTTTTCAGAAACTCAAAACTGATGCCCTGCTTCCTAATTATCTGTAGTTTCAGCTTGAGCTATTACTTTTAATATAAAACCCGCTTTGTACTATTGTCTCTTATGTCTCACTCGTATCAGCCATGCTCGAAAACTATAAGCATTAAACTTTACCAACTGAACAAATGCTTGCTTCTAAACAGGCAGTGAAAAAAACTAACTACTGCTTGTGCAGAGGTATCATCTTATAACCAGAAATATAGGAATTTCCTGTCTTTTATGGATTATAAGGCACTATGAATTTGTGACTTGGAAACCCTAGTGTTGGGAAGATTCAAGATTTTTGTATTGGAAAAATTTTTTCCTGCAATTTTCCATTGCACACCCTCTAATTTGATGAGAATTGAAGTAAAATGTACACAGTAAAATTTTTAGGGCAATCCAATAAGGGGAAGTGGTCTCCCACATCCCATTAAAAACACATTCCCGTACGATCGGAATCGGCTAAAATTTTGGCAAAATTTCTAGTGTTCCTAACTTCTTTACTCTCAGCTGACCTCTAATTCCTCTATGTGGAATCATACTTTAATGCACAGTTGCTAGATGACTAATATTACTAATTGACTAAGCTTCTAAGGTAAGAATTTTTATATTAATTTATATTTTTCAATTTTTTTATTTTAATTTGCATTTTTTAAATATTTCTCAATATATTAGAATATTCTATTTTCATTTTAGCATTTATAACTAATTGTCTTTAAACACCTCTTTTGTGTCTACAAATATGTATTTATAGCATTTGGGCTTAATAATAAAAAATTAATACAGATAATAATTTAGTCTAAATTTCTGCAGTGTTTTATGTGAGCGGTGTATGGACTGAAACCTGCCTTTAAAAGCTTTTCAGTTTAAGTTTGACGTTTGTTTCCTAAAAAATAAATTTAAAGATGGTTAGTGCAGTGAATTGTGCACAAACTGCTACTCGGTCGGCAACAGCAATCTGGCTGATTGGATACCCATTCTCCAGTATCAAGGAACTAAATCAACTTCCAAAGAGCGGCATGGCTCTTCGTCAAATATATTACGAGATGAAGTCCAACAAGGCGACGCTACCTGTAGCTTGCAGTACTGTTGTGGATGAGGTGATGTCATTCTGGGTGAAAGCCAACATTTCGACCACTGCAAAGCCTCACATTGTGGCAAAGCTGAAGTCTCTCCACCATGAGCATATCCGGGTCTCCAAGCATAAAAACCGACGATCAGACACTCAGGTGAGCTTGGAGTCTGACTTCACCTTGTGAATGGGTAAACTTTTGATATTGCTCATGCTGACTAGGAGCGGCTAACAAAAATTCCAAATCGGCTTATGTCGGAACCACTACCAAAGCGCTGCATCATTGACAACTCACTGTTCAACACGGCATTGGATAGGACCCCGATATCGACTCGTCAGGCAATGATGATCGTTACTCCCGCTCTTGCTGCAGCAGGAATTGATGTCACTCAGTTGTCTTTGTCGCGCACCTCTCTGATGAAAGCTCGCAATGTTACACGTGAAACACTTGCAGCAACGGTACGACTCAACTTCCAGCCAACAGTACCACTTATTGCACACTTTGATGGCAAACTGCTGCCAGATTTGGACGCAACCAAGCGTGACTGTCTACCAATCGTCGTGTCTTGTTTGGATGTTGAGAAACTGCTTGGAATCACAAGGCATCTGGCTGGAACTGGAGTTCTCATGGGTCAGAAGAATGTGGAATTCTTACGTGAGTGGCCAGGCGTTGAAGAGCATCTGGCAGCCCTTTGCTTCGACACGACTTCAAGCAACACTGGAATCCACACTGGAGCAATCACTATTGTGCAGCAATCGTTCAACACTATATGCTCGAGGTCTGTGTGGCTGCCGTGTTTGATACTTTCTTTATCTCAAAAGGACCAGAGATAGAGTTGTTTGGTCGACTGAAGTCCCAGTGGGAATTCATCGATAAGTCAAAGTTTGATCCTCTGGACACTGACGAGGTTGGTGAAGGTTGTCTGAGCATATCAGAGAAAACATGGCTTGCATCTCGCCGTGCTCCCATTGTCAGCAACCTGTGACGACATCTTGAAGATGTTCAACCACGTGAGGACTATCGAGAGTTTGCCAGACTGGCACTTAGACTGTTGGGTGAAGATGCAGATACTAGATCTTCAGCTCCAGGTGCGTACCACTGCGCTCGCTGGATGGCAAAAGGCATTTATTGCCTAAAAATCTTTGGATTCTGTCATCAATTCCAACTGAGCAAGCGCAAGTTGGCATCTCTGCGGCGTATCTGTGTGTTTGTATCCACAATCTACGCAGGCTTCTGGTTTTCTGCACCTCTTACGACAGATGCTCCAAAAAATGACTTGTTGATGTTGCAGTTGATTGAAGACTTCAGACAAGTTGACAGTAAAATCGCTGGAGTTGCAGAAAGGAAACTGCGGCTCCACTTGTGGTACCTAAGTGAAGACCTTGCTCCATTGTCTTTATTCAGTGATGACATTTGTGATGAAGACAAGCAGGATATTGTCAACGCCCTGCAGAGGGAGCCAAATCCAGAAGATGTTCGCCGTCTGGCACCAAACAAGATTCCTCAGTTCAGGAACCTCTCTGTGGCACACTTTGTCACCAAACGATCGCTTAACTTGTTCGAGTCCCTTCATCTGCCACAAGACTTCCTCTCTACACCAGCTAGTATGTGGTCACAGCGTGACGACTATAGTATACATTACAGCTCAAAAGATGGTTTGCGCGCTGAAGGTGGTTAATGACTGCACAGAACTTGCAGTCAAATTGGCGCTGACTTCAATGAAGTTCTTACCAAGAATGACAAGCAGCGTCAGTTTCTCTATCAGGTTGTTGAGCACCACCGAAAGCTTCTACCGACCAATGCAAGCAAGAAGCAACTAGTCGATAAGTCAAACTTGCTTGACAATTAGCCTGGGCCAGTGGTCACTGGGTATATACGACCCAGTTTTCTTGTTCACATGTTCAAAATTGTTCAGTTTTTACTAACGGATGGCAAATTAGTCGGAAATACGGTTCTTCAATTTTTTTTATATTTCTTTTGAATAAGGAATACTAGAAAGACTTGCTAGTTCAAACAATGACAAGCATTAACATTTATTTTACAGTAAGCAGTTCTTAGCATAGAGTTTTGTGCAAGTATGAACAAAAAATTGTTGGATAGGAAAAGTTATGAACCTTAAAAGATGGTAGAAATTTTGCCAAATCTGTTCTTGTGTATTTTTTATGGGCTGTGGGAGACCACTTCTTCTTATTAGAATGACATAAAATTTCTACTGTGTACTCTTTACATCAATTCTCATCAAATTAGAGGGTGTGCAATTAAAAAAAAAAAAAATTCCTGACCACCGTTTCCAAGTAAACAAGTAGGAACAAGGTAAGTTTCGCGGATGCTGGAAATAGGTATTTGTAATAAACTGCTGGATTTTGCACGAATTTAATTACAAGTTAATTTTAACTTGAGTACAATACAAGAATTACGACAATACCTAGTATTTAGAAGTAATTTATTGGTAAGGTGATATAACGGGAAAGTTTTACATCCGTTAGCAGATACAGTTCTACTACCATGTTGGTGGACACATGAAATTTTGCCAAGGTCCGAGTATAAGTCGTATTCCCAACTTCACATTTTAAAAACTGTCCAAAATTTTGTGACTTATTCTCGAGTATATACAGTACAAATCATAATTTACTTAGAACTCGCATAGTTGTAACTATGCAGATAAGTAAACAAAAATTTTAAAACTAAGCCTAAATAAACAGTACTGTAGATCTACTTTTGTAGATCCAAAGTTGTGCTTGTGCAATGTTAACCACCAATGACCACTTCCTGAAATGTTTACAATAAACTAGGGCTGCGGAAGTTAACGATTAATTTAATCGTTAACAATTAATGAATTTTAACTATTAAAATTTTTCTTAACGATTAATCAAACTTTTTTTTTACTTACTTACTTGCCATATCCGGAAAGTCGGGAACCAGATTGTGGGCGTTAAGTAAAAAAAAACAACAATGGCGGATAGCGCAAGTAATGAACAAGTTAAATATAAGGCCGTTTCGGGTCGTATGTGTGATTATTTTGGATTTAAATTTGCTGAAGATGGAAAAGTTTCTTCTGCTGAAAACGTTTTCTGTATGATTTGCCACAAATCATTCGCTTATCATGGATCGAACACTTCGCTTGTGTATCATCTACAGCATGCCCATCCCATCCAGCACAAGCAGCTGCTAGCCAAGGCTCCGTCCAAGAAGTCCTCATCTGGTGGAAAATAAATGAACACCGTTTTCACAGATTGGCATTGCTGGCGAAAACTGTTCTCTGTGTCCCGGCGACATCAGTACCTTGTGAGAGATTGTTTAGCTCGTCTGGTTACATTATAAACAAGAAACGTTCTTCGCTTGATCCAAACACAGTGAACATGCTGGTGTGCCTGCGTGACTGGTGTCGCTGAATTCCTAGTTTAACTTTAAATTAGCGCTAATTCGTTAATTTTCCAAATGACTGTCTTATTGATAATTTGATATGTGATGATAAATAACTAAAATTAACTATTAATTAATCGTTAATTTTCATAAAGTTAACTATTAAAAAAAATTTAATCGTTACCAGCACTACAATAAACATTTGGACAGACAAATAGGTAGACAAGCATCTTACCTTGATGACGATGTTCTTGGCTTAGGCATGCGCTCCAACAATGCAGCCGTGTCCTTCTTCATATCATACGTCTTCCACAGATCATACAATGCCAAAATTTCCTGACTTATTTCCATTACCTGAAAACACACAATATACCTTGATTCCAATTGTGGTTTTAAATACGAACAATGCAGTCCTATGTTCCACGATCAGAGGAGAACCTCTTGCAACACCACCTGTGCACTACCAACACCTTAACTTAATCACCTACTGGGTCCAATTCAACTGTTTAGCCAACTGTACATCAGTGTGTCTGCATTTATAGACACATATTCTGTCATTTTTAGTTAAGTTCTTCAGTGTGCTTATTACAAAGATCTGAGCAAACAAGAAACAACAGTAAATCATGCCGCAATTCGGAAATATATAAGTTCGTGCACGGCTATATCCTAGCAGCATTCAAACCTCTAGAGACCATGAACATGAAGTGCTGTTGGAAATAGGCCACTGTCTTACTGCCGTGTCTAGTAACCCACCTTTTGACATCCACGTTTTGTTCTAATGCTCTTCTGTTTGCATGCATCACTTCAGCACTGTCAAATTCAGATGGTAGCTGGGCTGGTCTTTGGGGCTCCGTTCCACTGGGGACAAGGAATGGGTATTCCAGATAACTGTTATTTACTTGCTCCTACTCCAGTTTCTTATTTATTAAATTCTGAGGGATCATTTCTACCTCTAGTAAAAAATAAACTAAAAACAAAATATATTACCTTTTCATCAACACTAAAACAAACACTGAAATATTCAAATCTACTACTGCAGCTCGTCTGTTCATCAACATGTAGGAGTTAACGCTAATGAACCACAGTTCAGTATTTCATTCATTCATTTCATTTTGATAACTTATAGGGCGCCTCTTCAAAAAGCCTACTCAGAAGTGCTCCCAGTCCAGCCATGGTTAAACAGAAAAGACTTAGGGAGGCAGTAGAAAGCAGATGAACTGCCTCGTGGAAATAAGTGCAAAGGGGGCCAGCCACTGAGAAGGCACTGATTGTTAATGCAATTCACCCCAGCATCGTATAACTGTGTACTTTTTGGATACTTCCACCAAAGAACAAGTTTGATGCCATGCTTTTGCAAAAATTTGTGAATGGTTGAGTTGGTGCACCATGGCTACTAGATGCCCTGTACCTCTGCATCATGGGAAGAAGAAAAGTCATCAACAGAACCACAGTGGCTGATATAAATATCTTATTTCTGTACACTCAAGCTTTGATATTGCTTAGTTCTTTGCTCCTGCAGTATCACATGTGCAAACTGTTTGTACTTCCAGCACTCTGTCTGGCAAGCTCTTACATGTAGAGCCTGCCTTGAAAATATCTTTAACTACATCGAGGATTGAGGACCCTTGAACAAACTAATGCAGCATGAGCACCTTGCTTTCTTAATGCTCACTATTACATTACAACTAAAAGCAAAACAACATTCAAAGTGGGAAAATTAACACTACGGAGATATCACAGTGAAACTTTATACTGCTTTGAGCCTCAAGCAAGAAAAATACCTTGGAGAGGTCAACGGTGAGTTCTGCAAACCAGAGTTTCAGGTCTTTCTGTTGTATCACAGCAGCCATATGCAGAGCAGCTGTGTCAACAGAAACAAAGAGAGTCTTATAAATAAACTTAGAAGCCACTGAAGTCAGTTCAACCCTGACTGGGAAACCAATACAGCTCGTTGTTAAAGTGTTAAACAGGGCCAGTTCTATGTAAAAGCAAACTGATCTTCAACATAATGAAGTGGTAAGCATTTTTAAAGCTGCTGTTGTTGACGCTATTCCACTATTCTAAAACTTAACGCAGGGCACCATCCTATTCATAAATGTGGCATCATATCAGAGATCGATGTCCAGTGGAGGTCCTGGTCTAGTTGCCAGAGGGACAAGGCAAAGGAGGTGAGCAGCTGTAGATGGGTCTTGTTGAGGACAAGAAAGCTTGGAAGGTGGAGGATCGGTTCAATTAGGGTAGGAATTCTTGATGAGGCAAGATTTCAATTTTAAATGAAAAGCCTGTGGGGTGATAAGTTGAGGAGCCTGAGGCAGATGATGGTGGGTGAGTGGTGGTATTGGTGGAGAAACTGATCTGGGCTTCTGTAGAGCACATGTTAAGAACCACTCAAGAGCACAATGGACATAGCTGTCATAGGGATCCAAAGAGTTGTACTGTAGCATAACAACAGAATGACTCTTGAGCCGAGTTAGAGGAACAGTACACATGTTCACAGGAAGACATTTACAGAGAGACTGACCAATACAAGACAGGGCAAAGGTTTTCTTAGGCTGAGGTTCAGAAGCAAAATACCTGAAGATCTCCCAGGCAGCTAAACAAAGCAATTCACCTTTTGCCATTAACTGGGTGGCTCTGTTCAGGATGGATAGAATCTGATGGATTTGGAATAATGGCAGGCCTAAAAGGATGGAACTGCAGTGGTCCAGGAATGTCTGGAGAAAGGAATGGAGCATGATCGTTACAGCAATAAACAACAGGTTTTGACATACCGGTATTTATCAAATCTGAAACAGTAAAGTAAAGGCATGCCTTACGCAAAGAGTTTGCACTTTAGAATTTTCATTCAGGATCAAACAGCAAATGAAATATTGGTGTTACCACGCGAATCTAAGTGTTGTTATAAAACCATACAACTCCAGAAGAAAACGTTATCCAGGTATTGAAAATTATTTCTACAAAGGAAGTTCTATGACGTCTACCTATACAATGAAGAATTGAAGATCATTCTATGTCATAAGAAAACTCCTGCTCACCAAGTGCAATCAAATATGGCGGATAGAGAAGAGAAACATCTGTCCTCAGGCTGTCGTTTATCACATTCCTTTTGAACAGCAAAGAACCAACAGCAAAGTAAGTAAAAATATACCCTTTTAATCTCTCACACAGCCAAATGCACAAAACTGTTTAGTTTACAAGAAACTAGTAAGCATAGTAAACAGCAAATTTCTGTAGCATAAATGTGACTTGCTCTGGGAAAAGGAGGCTGATGTCCATAAATTTAGTTTCGTATATTTTGGGATTAAAATGATAAACAATAATTTCTGTTTAAAATCTTGACAAAATTATTATTCTATCTTTATTGGTTCCAGAGATATGAATTTTAGAATGTATTGCTACTCGGAAGTACAATTTCGAGAGAAACGCATGCAAAGTTTATTATCTTAATACAAACTGAACATAAATTGCAAAGTTTCAGTGTTTTCTACCTTAAACTTATGGAAATCACTATGGGAACCCACCAAGGCTATTTTTAGCAAGCTGAATGCATAACCTTTCCAATGAGGTATTACACGTGGTATTCTTAACAGAATGAAGGACATAAAATACTCTTGAAACTGGTCCTCCAAAAAATTTTAAATTCTCGGATAATTTTTATCAATCACAAAAATTTATTAAATTTGTCATGAAATAATAGAAATTTTTATTAAATCAATTTTTTTCATATAATATAACATCTGATTTATTGATATACGCAAAAAAAACGATAATTGAAAAATGTACACCTGATTGGTGTTTTGGCTAATTTCTCTTGTTTTATCATTGGCGACTTCCGCCTCTTTTTGCCAGAGCAGGTCACAAATTCTTAAAAAAATATTTCCCAAAAGAATCACTAAAACATTTGTAATAGAACTACAGTAAAACTTTGATTTATTAACGTTTAGAGGACCATCATCATCAAGAGTTTGATAGACTTAGGTTTAAAATACACTAGATATTCAAGTCAAGCTCTCTCCAACTGCACATGAACTGAAGTCATCATGCACCATTAATACATGTGCTGCAAATGCATGCCTGCATAATAATAATGATTTTATGCCCAGAATAAAAGATATTACTTTTAAAACATAATAGACATAATAAATATTTAATATAAAACTGTAAACAAAACTCTAAAACATTTCCAACAACAACAAACCTGAACCGGAAGTTGCTAAAAAGTTGAAGCTAAAACGTAGCATAGACTTCACATTATGCCAGTAATGTGAACTCTATGCTACTAACTCATTTCTGTGCAATCACAGATCCACAGAATGCTGGATATACATGTATATTAGTTTTTGAAGTCTCTAAAATTGCAAAGCTAGTTTTTAAAAATGTCGTACATGCACCTACATATGTAAACATCTGTCTGAAATGAAAGTATGCTAAAGTCTTCCAAAAATAAAGACAGAAGTCTGCCTAAATGAATGTGTAGCACACACTATGTGCTCGAGTACAACAACATGCACAAAGCTGCCTGCTATAGGCCCATTCTTAGTTTTCTGACACTTTATCTACTGTACAACAACTGTTAACACATTCAAAGCTTCTGATGCAGTTGTCATCATTAATGGCTCTCTAGTGTAACTTTCATCAACACAGTGTTTGCACCAAGCAATCACTCAGTTGCAATTTTGACACCAACTGCTTGGTGTCTGACAGATTCAATGACGTCATCATTGGAATGCATTTAGGATACAGCCAGTTCGTTATCAGCAGTCACAAATTTGGCAATAGGACTTAAGTTAGGATTGAAAAATTCAGTGGCATACAAGTGATCCCATTTGTTTTCTGGATTTGTCACACACAGATGTCATCCTTGATGGACCCAGGACTGCTGCCCCAACAATGGAGGATGTTTTCCATTTCATTAAGTGGTATAGAACAGGTTAAAGCTTCTAAAGACGATGCAAAGCTAACATGTTTTCAGCAGTCAGCAACAGGCAAATCGCTTCACACAAGCTGATAGCTTCTGCATTCCGAAGTGCATAGAATGCACTCAACCACTTGTTTCCAATAGAACAACCTTGGATTTTGAATTATGCCCTGATCACTGATGGCAGACAAGAAGGCATGTTTGGTGGATGAAGGCAAACGTTTATGGCTTTTGAGTTTTAGGATGGGTAGGCCAGTTTGCCAACTATCATAACAAATTTCCAACCTTCTCACAGAAACTGTTTGTAGTGTCTGCTGCCAACTTTCGAAGACTTTACACAACATACATGTTTGTGATTTGTATGACATTACACTGGCAGTGACATGACATTTTTCAAGCATCTTGCAATCTGAAACTTTCCATTCACCAGAAGTCCTGGTTTGTCCAAGCATCCATGTTGGCACAGACTGCATCCATTATCTGTCTTTAGATTTCTTCCCACATCGACATGGATAGTCCTTGAAGGTACTTTGTCAGAGGTCCAGTTTCATCATTACTGCAGAAGTCCCTTGTACAATACTAACTTAAGATTTTCAGCAGAGATATTTTCTTGCACACTGACATCACATCACTGGAAAGAGCAGCACTCTAGCCAGCATGCACTTGAAGGCAATGCCATGTCTCTGCTTTAAGTGGTCCAGACAACTGGCTGAATTTTAACTTCCTTATAACCAAATGTGTTGGCAAACTTCTAACTTTGGGCCACAAATATGGGACTGATGATGGCAACCCAGTTTACCCGAGCTCATAAACCTTTCAAAAGAGCTTGCTTCATGTCAGGAAGCTGTGTTGTTCACTGCCTGAATGAATCATAGGCGGCCAATATCTTCTCTTTATTTTTAGTCACATTGATGCTGTTTGAGTGGTCTCTCATTAGTGGTAGAAACCACATGTCCAAATAACCCTCACACCAGTAGGTCCATATAAAACAGGCATTCATTGCCTGCCAGTTGGCTTCTCTAAATACCATTGATCAGTGACTAATGGCTGAGGACACTCCAAAAACCCATGTTCCTCCTCCTCTGCCGAGACAAAAAATTACCCCACTGCAGACAGCATACCCAGGCCCAATGACCCAAGATTCGACCAAACATCAGGAAGCCCATCACTCGTTATGCATTCATGTAGGCCAAACTGGATGCAAAGAAAATATCATCAAAACATAGAAAATCTGCACCGCAAGAATACTTCCGACACACAAACTCAGTAAGAATACACTCCAACACATACGAAATTACTATTTAAACAAATGCTACATTTAGACAAAATCATCTGCTGTAATGACAGAGTAGGTGAACCAACAAACAAAATGGCTGCTGACAGAGAAGAGAGAGTAAAAAAGGAATTGAGATATTTTTGTCCCATAAGTGATGTTGGACTAAGCATTGTTGCCTGTTTCCAGGTTTACTGGCTGTATCCTAAATGCATTCCAATGATGACATCATTGAATCTGTCAGACACCAAGCAGTTGGTGTCAAAATTGCAACTGAGTGATTGCTTGGTGAAAACACTGTGTTGATGAAAGTTACACTAGAGACCCATTAATGATGACAACTGCATCAGAAGCTTTGAATGTGTTAACAGTTGTTGTACAGTAGATAAAGTGTCAGAAAACAAAGAATGGGCCTATAGCAGGCAGCTTTGTGCATGTTGTTGTACTCGAGCACATAGTATGAAACTGTATTGCAGTTGTTAGTTCTAAACAGTTACAATTACATTTATAATACAATTTTATACATTTTATTCTTGACTTACTAGCATAAACTTACCAATACTGATAATAGTTGCATGAATAAAGAATATCTAGTATAATACCAGTAAGTCAACAGCATCCTAAAAGTGTGCCTTTCAGCAAAATCATATCCTAAGGGCATAGGCGTAATTTGTGGGGGGTACGAGGGGTACCCGTACCCCCCACTTTTTGGACTGGGGGGTACTGTACCCCCCACTGTTTAAACAATGTCAATCAATATTTTTGTTATTGTGCCTTCCCAGATAATGCAGTCTCCGCCAAAGTGCGAAAGTACTTAGATACACATGTAAACCGAGAGCCAAAGTTAATGAGAATACTGACAGGGAATATGTTCAAAATGGGCATCGTGCGAAAAGCGAAAGTGGAGAAGAAATTGGTACCCCCACTTTTTAGACCAAAGTATTGGTACCCCCCACTTGTTAGACTAAAGTTACGCCCCTGCCTAAGGGCATAGTTCTTACCCAAAAGGTTATTCCCCAGCTATAAAGTGTTTTGCTTAGTCTCTGTACTGCAATGAGACATGCAAACAAACTCACCATGCTGTGCTAAGCAAGGTCTCATCTTGGAATTCTTGAATGATTTGAAGTAGAGATCGGTACGGATGATACAGTATCAGACTGCAATCCTAAGTGAAATGAAATGCACCAGCAGTAGACAAACGAAGTCAAAATAACCCAAAAACAGTATAAACTGAAAATCTTTATTGTCATATATTTGCTATTCGGGTTCATTTTTGGTGTATTATATATAGCAAAATTTCAATATTAATAGACAAAGGTAGTTACAATAATCCAAAATCAGCATAAACTGAACATCTGCAGTCAAATATTTTCTCTTCTGCTACATTATACATCAACAGTTGAAACTCGTGGTCTGATTTTTTAGACTCTTTTGCTGCTCGTAATTAGTTTAAATAGCACAGTTAACTGCAGTCAGTCACCATGTGTACTTTAATCTCTTGTACCACACTGTAATAGCTTACACCATACATTAATCTCTAACACCACACTTTAATCTCTCATACCACAGTCTAATCTCTTATACAATGACAGAAACAACAATTCATTTCAGTCCTTTGGAGATAAATTCCGTCCTTAATTTGTTCTGTTTGTTTACTGCAACAGTTTTAAAGTAAACAATTTCGAAAACATCCTCAGACCCTCAAGGGAAGTTTTACTCTGAGACCCATAAACTGAAATAAGGTGACACAATAAGTGCTAAGAACTAAACAACAGACACTTACAAGTGCAGTTGAAATGGAAATGAAATACAAGAATACTCACGAGAGCTTCGAGGAGGTAGAATTCACATTCACTCACGAGCGTTGGTTTGAATGGATACTCTTGTAGAAGCGGGTAGGCGTATGAAAATTTCGATTTAACTAGAAATGAACACAATTATTGTTTTTTCAGAAGGAAACAATGTGCATGGAAAGAACTGTGATCCATAGTTGTACTTGTAACAGAATATTATATTTATATACGGCATCGCTCATGCACCTTTCACAGGCACTTTCGAACCTCGGTCATTGTTCAGATTAAAAAGCATGTCTATTGTTTTGGAGACGTTCACAGGAAGTAGAAATTGTCAGTGCCAAGACTGTTCATAAGATTATACTGGCTGTTGATTAACCTCAAATACTGTGGCTCCAAATGTAGTCAACCCATATACAGGATGTTGTGAAGTTCTGGACATTCCTGTGCAGCATTCAGCTCATACATATTTTCAATCCATTCTAACTATTCTGGACCATCTGCAATATGATGCCTACCATCTTACGACATGATCTTCTCGGTCTTTCTTTACCTCTATTCCATCAGCGCTTGAAAACATTTTGTTCGATCCTGGTTTTCCATAGTTAGGTTGAGAGCACCTCTGATGAGTTTTCCTGAAAAGGCGCTATATAGAACTGTGATTACATAATATTACACCTGGCTCTCAGTCAACCAATTACTAACAGCACCCTGGCAAAGGTCTGTGTAATGAAAAATATGCATTTACACGTGTGATCATTCTCATAGTAAACTTCAAGAACGTCTCAACATTGTTTCAAACATGGCCAACTGACCTAAAGCCAAAACTCAAGAAAATCTAACAAAATTTCTCGAGCTCATTTAATCACAACACTGTGTGTGCCTATTAGCTACAACATGATGGAAATGGTACCAACCAAGTACATGAAATTTTAGCACATTAACACGGAGGTAACCATTACGAGTTTCACTTCGTACAAAATGTTGACAGTTTTCTAATCATGTAACATGCTCTAACTGTATATTAAGCTACAGCTTTAAGTTCACAGATAAATGCTCATGATGACTTCTTTTATAACAACCATTCAAAAAACTAAGGATAAAATTATTTAAGGGGAGGGGAAAGATGAATGGTAACACTCTGGCCTGAAGAGCACTGTATCTTGAAAAGTCATGGTTCGATACCCGTAAGCCCCCTCTATGTCGACTCAGCCTTCCACTCCTTAGCGGGCAGGAGTAAAATGAGCAGGCACCTTACAGGCTGCTAAGATGTGTGTTAATTAAGATCTTGATATTTGTACCATCATGTTTCAAATGTAACTTACTGTGGTTTGTCAGTGAGTTTGTCAATAACATGAATATTATTATTATATCATAAATAGGAACTTAGAAATAAGGTAGACAATACCAAACAGTGCAATACACTCAATAAATAATCAGAATAATAACAGCATTCAACATAAAGCAGTAGTACATCATTAAGTTTAGCATATATTTATATTTATGACCTCTGTAGCATGTTCCTCTTAAAAGCATAAAATTAAGACAGCTTACCGACAAGAGTGCATACATTAACAATTTTTGAGGAATGAATGACTCCCGATTCCTGTTAACATAATCACAGATTATATCATTCAATTTTTTTCACAGACAGATATTATTAATGCCCCTGCTAAACATACATTGTATGGTCATCTAGTCAGTAAAATGCACTTCATCTGTCATTAAATGATTGCAAGCTTAAGTCTATAGCATAGATTCTGTGTAGCAACTTTGCACCAGCTGTTTGCATACATTTGTCTATCAGTATCATTCAGCAGTGGCATACGCTGGGATGTAAACGGTAAGTCCTGTGAGGCAGTTCCCTACTAATTTAAAGTAGCAGTTAACCACTTAAAATATATGATTTATGAACATATTGGTAAAAAGCTGCAATTTCACATGTTGACAGGAATTTGGAATCTTAGACTTTCATAGATTGGCAAAAAAATTAAATGTTTACTTGAATAACCCTGTTCCTACTATGCTTGCTCTTAATTAAGTTTAACACCACTTAAGATGGCAAGTGTAGCGCTTTGGAGAGTACCTAAAGAGCTGCTACATACCAAAGATTTGTTATAGCACAACGTGCTATAACATTAATTACAATATTAAAACACAGTTGGGGACATGAACCTCAAAATCATTTCATACACAAAATAAACTCAATATAACACGACCCTATTATAAAATAGTTCTTTATATAAACCCCAAATATGGCATCTTGATAGACAAGCATTTTACACACAAATACATAGTAGAAACTTTCTGCATTTAAAGAAAAACTACTTTCTAAGGTTCTCAACCCATTATGAAAGGTTCTCATCTTATTCACATTCAAATTAGAGACTCGCTGCAATTTCTTGCACAGATCCGAGCACTCTAACACAGAGAAAAGAAGAATTTACATCAAAACGCATCAGTGAAAGGTAATATTAAACAGAAATTAACCATTAACATCCAGTTACGCAGACATATATACCATCTGGGCACCTGCGAATGCATCGCATTAAAAATTTAACAAGCAATCAAGGAACATACATATGGTGATTTGTCACATAAGATCAAACTTACTTCTACTTTCGATGCCAAAAGAACACAAGTTGGAGCCAAAAGCAATGGATCGATTGACTTCAAAGAATTTCTACAAATGAAGAAATTTTTTAACATCTTGCAAAGCAAAATCTACACAGTTGAAAGAAAATCTGTCTTTCTGTGCTAACTTTGTAATTCAAATAAATCAGTGCAATACAGAAGCTTGATAATCAAGAAATGGACAGCTGCATCATTGATGACTGTTCGCTCACTGATCAAGAGGGATTCCCTTAGGTTGTCTTTTCCAGGACATGTCCTCATCTGTTAGCAAACGTCATCTGATGCACACAGACTGTATAAAACAGATATGCTCACAAGTGGCTCAATTTCTTGAACTCGAGTTTCAGCACACTTGAAAGAATTTTTCATCAATTTAACCTTTGTAAACGTTTAGAAATCTTCTTCCTGGCTCCCAGAAATGAACATCATTGCCAGGTTTGGGAGTGATCATACTGGTCTCTGTATCATGTGTTGTTCTAAATTCAGCATTCAAGCCTGCCTCATACACAGTTTTCTCAATAATTCTTACACATATGGACAACTTCTGTGCCTATCAACATGTTAGTTTTCTGGTCTACTATAACTATTCATGGCCTTGTCATCGCCACAGTTCCATTCCTCCACGAAGTTCCAGTGCACATCGCGAGGCAGGTTCGTGGTTGGCAGAAGTTGGACCGCTTGGCGTTCCGAAGGGCGATACTCGACATACCTGCCTTTGCCGATCCATCTACTCTGGCAGACGCATCGGTCAATGATCTCTTCGACATCTATGAGATGTCTTTGACGAACCTTGTCAATACTCTCCTACCATCACGTCCGGCTACAACCCGTCGCTCTACACTCACACCTTGGTTTGACGCTTAGTGTCGCTCTCTTCGGCGCCAGGCCCGTCGCCTCGAGAGAGTCTACAGGCGCACAAAGTCACCGGCAGATCACTCCAACTGGGTAAGGTTCGTTCGTGAGATGCATCGTCGCTACAGGGAGAAGGAGCGCTTATACTGGGAGTATAAGATCACCCACCACTCCAAGGAGCCCAGAAAACTCTGGACAACTTTCAACGACCTTCTCGGCCGTTCCCGCTCAGAGCGTCGACCTGCTGCTCACCACTTCACTGCCAACGACTTCCTGGAATCTTTCGTTGCAAAGGTACGCTCGATTCGTGAGGCCACAGCTGGCTCCTCTCAGCCGGTGTTCCCTCCCACAGACTGTAGTCTCTCTGAGCTGAGCCCGATCTCTGCAGAGGAACTGCGATGACTCATCATGGCTTCACCTCCTAAAACCTGTGAGCTGGACCCCATACCAATGTTCCTCCTCCATGAATTTATGGACGTCCTCCTTCCTTTTGTGACCGTCCTCTGCAACCGCTCTCTTCAAGAAGCTGCTCTTCCGTCGTCGCAAAAAAGATCCATCCTTGTTCCTGTTCTTAAACGAGATGGACTCGACCTGACTGTTCCAATTAACTTTAGGCCAATTGCGAATGTGTCATTTCTATCTAAAATCATAGAGAAGATAGTAGCTCTTCAGCTTACCACTTATCTTGATAGGAATAATCTGCTCCCAACCTTCCAGTCAGGGTTTCGTAAGGGTCACTCCACGGAAACCCTATTGGTATGCCTTCTCTCAGAAATTTATGGGGCGATAGATAGGTCAGAGGTCACCCTCCTAGCTTTGTTAGATGTCAGTGCCGCGTTCGACACTGTCGATCACGACATTCTTCTTGGACGGCTTTCTATCTCATTTGGTCTTTCTGGTGGTTTTCTTGGTTGGCTTAGCTCCTTCCTGCGAGACCGTTCCTTCTCTGTAGTCTATGGGGCCACTAAGTCTGCATGGGTTCCTGCCCCGTATGGCTTGCCCCAGGGTTCCGTCCTGGGTCCACTCTTATACATAATTTATACTGCTGACCTTGGTCCCCTCCTGGCGGCAAGTGCAGTCCTGAGTCAGTCGTACGCGGATGACTTGCAGGCCTATCTGCACTGTCCTGCCTCAGCAGCCATAACCGCGGTCCGTACCATGAGCCGCGCTATCAAGGTCCTGGAGGACTGGATGTCTTCCAACCGTTTGTGTCTGAATCCTGCTAAGACCCAGCTAATCTGGTTCGGCACACGCCAGCAGCTTGCCAAGATTGACTTGGAGGCTCTGGCCCTGGAGTTTCCATTGCTCACTTTCTCATCTTCGGTCCGAGACCTTGGTGTCATACTGGACCAAGAGCTGACCTTTACGCAACACATAAACCTGCTTTGCCGTAACTGCTACTATCAGCTGCGCCAGCTTAGAGTAGTCTCTCGCTCTCTAACCTCCACTGCTGCTGCCACGCTTGTCCACTCATTTGTTGTATCTCGCCTTGACTATTGCAGTACTCTCTACCTTGGTCTCCCAGCGGCTCGGATTGGGTGCTTGGACCGGGTGTTGCGCGCAGCGGCGCGCCTTATTGGTCGCATCCCGAGATTTGGCCATGTCACCGAGTACATGCGGGATGTTTTGCATTGGCTTCCTATCCCGCAGCGTATTGCCTATCGGGTCTCTGCCCTAGTGTGGCGCTGCCTTGTGGGTGAGGCCCCTGTGTATTTGCGAGAGCATTGCCGCTCCACCCTGAACATCCAGCGCCGTGGTTCCCTGCGCTCTTCTAAGCAGGCTGAGCTTCTAGTTCCCCGCTCACGGACCGCCCTTAGGTAGCGCCGTGATTTTTCCATCGCTGGCCCTGCAATCTGGAATGGGCTCCCTGTAGCGCTTCGCTTGGTCCCAAGCACCCATTCCGCCACATTTTATTCAAATCTCAAGACCGTGCTCTTCAGCCGGGGTTGGGTCGGGAGTGCTTCTGAGTAGATAGCCTTGAAGAGGCGCTATATAAATTCTCCATATGAATGAATGAATGAATGAACTATTCATGAACACAGACACATGACAACTTTAAAAATAAATACTGGTCAAGGACTTTACCTAAATAATTACTTTTTTTCATATTGAAAATCGTGCTGGGACTGTTGTAATACTCATAATAATCAAAAGATTTAATTTTTGTGAAATATTTGCAAAATCCAGGCCCTCTTGCCTCCTGCGGACGCCAATGTCTGCATCAAATGACATTTGTATTGACAATATAGACCATGTGAATAACATAGATCACAAAGCAGCAATCGCTGTGGTATGTCATGTCAAGTGTCAGAGTAAACGTTCAGCACATCATTACATGTAGCATCACATTGTATTAATTTCACAAAATTTGCCCAAATCACTGCAATTCACGGCATTTGGGGAAATTCATGGCAAATAGCGAAAAACATGGAATTCATGGATTCCCATGACTTTGTGAAATTCTACTGTCCTAACCGTGACATACTGTGAACAATGAACATGTCCCTACATCATATGGATTTACAAGTCTATTACTGGAATGGCATCCATTGTTTATTGATGCAACACAATATCTGCCTTTTGTTACTTGACAGTCACAAGCTAAATTCAGTAGACAATAGCCTCTTGTCTCCCGTCATTTTCAGACTGCTCTTCCCAGTGCCTTGTCTATGATCAGGCACTGCTTATCGACAGACAATTGCCCATGGCTGACCATGTGAACTCATTGTGCAGGTCATGCTTGCACAACAAATTCATCCATTAGTATCCAAATTCAGCCAAGACTTCTTGTCTATGGTGCAATGTCCCTAAGATTCCATTCTTTGTCCTAATGTACCTGGACCACTGCAATTCCATCCTTGAAAGCCTCTTAAAATTCCATATTCATCACCTTCAAACTGACCTAAATTGTGCTGCAGAGCTAATGGCCAATTTACACAAAATTTAATTCACTTATATTTTGGATTGGAATATAAGAGAAATACGCTCCAGTGGTAACCTGTTTAGATCCCGTACACAGCCATTTTCACAGAGATAGGCTCTTAAAATGCACTCTACAAAAACCAGATACAAACATACATCCATAAGTACATACAATGGTAATTGCAAATTTATATAGCGACACTTCAAAACAGACTCATCAGATGTGCTCTGATGAGTCTCTCATACAAACACATTTATGCAAACACGGTACAAACCTGGTATAGAATCGTCGAAAGTAGACGGTAGCTGTAGCAATGACCTGTTGCCTCATTTTCAGATATTCTCCAATTGTCTGAATCACTGAAAGTAAGAAGCTAAAGTTCTCGAACAGACCTTAGTAGAATAAAACTGTAAATTCTTAAGCCACGATAACCAAATTGTAATTCTACCATAATGCGCTCTCAATTGGAAGTGCAGTTATTGTAAATGGAAACCATACTTGCAAACAGCAGCAGTCAGGCTTACTTCATTGAAAACTCTTCAGAAGCAACTTGAATGGCAGTACTGAAATAGAATTGTGATGATTGGCATCAAATGATACCTCAAGTTAAATTTAGACATGTCCCAGAAGCTGTTAGATTGCATGCTATCTTTTCGTATGTATTTACACCATTTTGTGGGGCGTGGTGGCTCAGTGGTAAGTTCGGCGCCTTGTGACCGGAGGGTTGCAGGTTCGAATCCCACTCTAGCCGCTGCGTACAGACCTTGGGCAAGTCCTTCACTCGCAATTGCTCGTGGTGCTTCGGCGTGAAAATTCCGGCACAGTATCAAATGCTGTAGTCGGGAGCGCCTCTGAGTAGTAGTTGACTTCGAGAGGCGCTATAGAAATATCTGGAATAAATAAATAAATAAATTTTTAACATGCATGCTAAAAAATGGTCACTTGTCAAGTCAGAGCCGAACAAACACTGCAGATATGACCAACCTTGGGCAAAAAAGATGAAAATCTTCTTGTAATCCTCTTCAGATACGACTTTGAAGTCGTCCTGTCGACCACATAAGATCTCCTCTCGATCCAAAATCCATTGCTGGCTGCAAGCATCACAAAGTGCTCAGTTTAATATAATGTACATAGCTTCACTTACAGAAACTCCTACCCAGCAATGCCTCAAACCCAGCATCACATTCAGATGCTGCATGTTGGAAGTTTATAAAATTGAAACAAACAGATCACCCTTTGCAGTGGTGCAGAGATTTACAGTTTAGGAAATAAAATTTAATCTAATGTATGCACTTCTATAGCACCCATTAAATAATAATCAAGGCATCGGTTAATGGTTGCTACAAACTAAAATCATTGTTCAAGCCAAAGACTGAGTCCAGATAGAAAATCAAAGGTAAATTGAGAGTCAACAAGCCAAAAAGAAGTGTACTTATTCCCCCTTTTCGTAGTCATCAACACCATCTTCATAATAGAATGCATAAATTCACCCTACCAAAATAAGGCAACGACTATATCCCCGTATTCTCTATATGAACTCTTACTAAAAGAGAAAACTTTCTTATAATGTACCAAGATGCTGCATGTCAGCATGTTTTCTTCAATAAACGAATACCGGTATTACATTGCAGCGTAATGTTGCTCGTCCTGCTGCTGATGTCTTTGCCAAATCGAAACTCGGAAACCGCGATTAAATAACAAGCAAAAATATTAAGTGAACGAAGTCGCTAGCAGTCAATAGCTTAGCGACTGGTTTCGACTTGAGGGCTTAACGGTGGCAGCGGCGCCGGGGACTACTTCAGCGGGCAGAAACCCCCGATCACTACTCATCTCAAGTTCTCCAACATAGCCATAACCAACACTGAACCATGACTCTCGAACAATCTCCCTCCTGAATTCCACAGATTCTCAGTGCCTCCATCATAGCTGACACTCACCTTCCATCATCCGTCTCAGGCTTCTCTATCTATCACCTCCCAGGTTTTCCACTTGAAACTAAAGTCTCACCTTTTCAAGAATTCCTACTCTTCTGATCCTCTGCCTTCCAATTCTACTTGACCTAAACAACATCTGCCTTAGCAGCTGCTCTGCCTCCTCTTTTGATCTGCATCTCTGGAAGCCAGACTATGCATCTTTTATTGAATACCATTAGAAAAACTCCTCTGATTTGATGCTGCACTCGTGAACAAGCTGGTGCCCTGTGTTTAGCTCTTGAGTGGTGCTTTAGAAATTAGGACTTTTCAATTACGATTACGATAATGAAACCTAGGGTCTCCCAAGTTTTTGATCATTTATGAGGTGAAGTGACATATTATGATGATAGTTCCAAACCCTTCAACCTAAAGGACACTGCAGCTTATGCTCACAGAGCGATGTTGTTATTTTCCATCAGCATTAACAATATTCACTGCACTATACAAGTTGCCACAACAGGGCTAACTAATGCAAGCAAAGTGTCGTACACATGCTTCAAAGCAAGAGCACATTTTTAATTACACCTAAAAAATTCTTATGCTAAGAGACACTTTGGCTTGAAGACAATATGTAAATTACCATCACAACAGTTTGTTAAACAAAAACACTCATTTGCAATCTAGAGTCGATTATAATCTTTCACTGTAAACACATACATAGATCACTTCAACATGGAAATTAAGACAATCATCCTTTCCAAATTTCCAATTTTGATGTTGTTTTGGGAAACACTCTGCTAATTTAGACATTGTCTCATGCACTCAACAGGAAGACAAAGACCTGAAAGGCTTATGGACAATCAGATCAAGACCTTAAAAGACTGAATAGAACCACACGTTCAGCTGTGGATCATACAAATCAGATTCCTGAGAAAAGACCCAAATCCTTTCAAGTGCATGCATTAGCACTGCATTTTGAAAAGTCTAGGCCAGATTGGCAATACATCATGGATGATGCCTTAGGACTTATTATTACAAAAAATTTAACACATGCAAAGTCTGGTGCATATCCCCTATTTAATAGACGTAGTTAACCAGAGTGCTGTTTGGCAACTGGTTTAATAAAGAATATACTTACTTACTTACTTACTTACACAGAAATGTGAATCTGAGGTGCTTTTTCCATTTCAACATGCACAATCTGTGCTCAATTGCAAACTAGAGTCGATTAATTATTATCTTAACACTTTAATGATGAGCATGTACTACAATGTATGGAAAACTAATCCCTATCATCATTAAAAGGTTAAAGCATAAACAAATACACAGTTCAAGGTCCTTCTCTTTGGAACAGTCTTCCTGTGAACATTCATACTATCCCTGTTAACACTTTAACAACGAGTGTGTACTAAACTGTATGGAAAAACTAATCCCTCTCGTCGTTAAAGGGTTAACTCAGCCCAAGTAACATTCTCGTCATTTGTTAAGACACACCTGCTTAAACCTCTTAGACAGCCATGTGCACAACGCTTATGAGAAGGTCTTAAGAATGCACTCTATAAAAGTCCAGATGCGTACATACATACTCAGAGCGAAAAAGACTCATGGGGAGAGTGCATTGACACAATTCAGCATACATTCATGGCTCACTTGTAATCATAATCATAATTTCAAACATTTCTAATGTACTATTTTGAAGTCAAGCACATGGCTCCAGCCGATTAACAAGCACTGCATCTTTGGTCCAAAGATAACAAAAAAGAAGTGGATCTTTAAACTACCGGGCAAAGGCAATAGAAATTTTGGTAAATGTGAAGACTGAGTGCCTGTGTATATAAACAATACGGTTTCCACTGACTTCGCTCCAACAGAGCGCTGCTACCTACCAGCCAAATCCCATAATGCAATTTGCTAAGTAAGTAATAAGTAACGAACACGAACTTATATTGTACACAGAACTAAATGATTTTATTTTAAACAGTATAGCGCAAAACAACCGCAAGTGCCAAAATAAACTTCCTATTCTCCAACACGCAGTACAAAGCAAAACAATAGCAAAGAGGAAATTAAAGTTCGTGTTGCTTACTTACTTAGCGAATTGCATTATGGAATGTCTGGTAGCTAGCGGCGCTCTATTGGAGCCAAGTCAATTGCAACCATATTGTTTATATACACAGGCACTCAGTCTTCGCATTTACCGAAATTTTTTATTCACTGTATTCTGTTCTACTGATAAATCTGGCCTAACTCATTCAACATTCATAGTTATGTTTAATTGGACAAAATTCTTTACCCTAATGCGATCTGTCATTCAGGATTTCAATAAACGAATTACATAGAGAACACAATTCTGTTGCTAGAAGTCCAGAGAGAACGAGACACAGGTGCTGTTACAGTGGATTGTGATTAGGATAAAGAAAAATTGGAAGCAGGTGGAGTGGATAGAACATGGTAAGATTTTTCAAAAAGGTTGGACTTTAATTTTGAACAAAAAGCCTGAATAGTGATCGATAGTGGAGCTTCAGCTTAAGTTGGTCATCCATTGGTGGATGACCGAGTAAATGAACAAAGAAATTGCAGAATTTAGGAGAGAGATTATCCTAGAGTTGAGGTACAATATGGTACATGGATTTGTTAGAGAACTTAAGAGAACTTACTAGGGGACGAGCAAGAGTGAGGTGGGTGGATGTCCGAGTACAGCAGGGCGATCAGATGGCGAAGAGTTGGCAAAGACACATGCCCTGAGAGTCTTGAAGAGAGTCATACGTTATACAGATAACTTTGGAATGATTGTATTTAGGAATTCTCAGCCAACGAAATGATTTAAAGATAGAATGACACGGTAATGATTTGGATGCGGATGCGATGCGGATATGGAACATACTGCGATTCAGAATGAAAACAGAGAATATAAATCATCGTAAACACAGTAAATTCTCTGACATCCACTTCGATTATTTTGTACAGAGTTTAAAACAGATTTTGAAAGACTGCGTAAAAGGAATTTCGCTGTCTGACACCCGGGTGTGCTAGATAGTTGCAACATACGTAATTCAAAATACTAACTAGTGGCTACTCAGCCAAAAATTTGCAGCCATTTGCTTTAGTATCGCAAAAAATCTGATACCAGCGGACTTTATGAACTTTACAAATTAGAGTATTTCATAATAAATCAAAAGCTCTTTATGCCGGTGGCTGCGGCGGCATCTCTCCCTCTTTATTGTCTCCGTCGTCGGCATTTAAATCGCACACATCACTGGCAAGACTAGACATTTCCGGTTAAGCCTTACAGACGAACGTTTACACATCTTGTAGCGCCTTCACTCTCACGATAGCCTTACATATTAGGACATATAAAATCTTTGAAAATTTCAAAACACTGTTATATAATTATATAATAATAATAATAATAATCTTCTTTATTAATTCAAACTGACAGGTACGCAGTAAGATTACATTAAAACATGACACATGATTTTTAAATTCATTCATTCATTCATTCATTCATTCATTCATTCATTCATTCATTCTAAGGATTTGATATAGCGCCTCTCCCGATACCGGATACCTATTCAGAGGCGCTCCCACACAGTATAAATAATTACACAGTACGTCGACTCCCGGCCTCTGCAGCAGTCAGAATGTGTGACCAAAAAACATATTGAAAGAGAACGTTTCCATGCCGATACACCGGAAACAATCACATCAAATATTTTTTAAACGTTACAACAACATTGAGGACTACACGCCGATATATCGGAATCCATAAAATAAAATATTTTTTAAACGTTTAAACAACATCGAGAACTTCATTAGAATTAACAATATTATTTTTAACGTTAATTTCAGCTTAAATCTATAATTCAGGAGCTCAGATTCAAGATGGCGTCGCAATCACGTGACCACAAAAACTAGTCAACAGCCAGCAATGAGAGTCGACGTACTGTGTAATTATTTATACTGTGGCTCCCTGCAGCTCAGCCACAGCTAAAGAAATGAGACTTGAGAGACTTACAAAAAGCAGGCGAGTTTACCAGTGGCAGCAAGCGCAGGTTTAAAGGTAGGCCATTCCGGGTGGAGGGTCTGAAAAGGTAATTCTGCAATGTGTATGAGAACATTAATATAGAGATCAGTCATATGGCTATAGGCTTAAATATCTGGGTTGCTTTCTGGTTGCAGTCAAGTTATTCAAAATCAGTTTGCATTAAATATGGAGTTCTTTAATTAGATCATATTATATACTTCTTTGTACAGCAACTGATACAAATTTTAGCGAACCTTTTTGGGACATCCGGCCAGTGCCCCAGTGGCGGCGCCAGACATATTTTGCAACCAGGGCATAACCAGGGCAGTCATAGGCTACAAGTTACCAGTGCAGGGGCGATTTATGCCCAGAACCATTATTGTTGGCAGTGCAAAAATTCTGGCAGGGCAACAACCAGGGCAAAGGCTTTTTTACCAAGGCATTTGCCCTGGCTCGCTCTCGCGTAGCGCCGCCTCTGCAGTGCCCGCTGTTATCTTTCTTCCTCTATGAAATGGAATTTGTCAGCCCTAACAACAGAGATGTGAACTTCTTAGAATTCATTTACAGCTCTGCAGCATGTAGAATTTTCAAAATCTGTCATAATAGTTTAATATTATTTGAATCGGTAATCGTTATCTCGAGATTTTTATAGCGCCTAAAAAGCGAAATCAAATAGGCCTAACACTAAAGACTAATAGTTAACGAGAAGACTGCAACTTATCCAGAAATGTCTCTCGAATGATAACGTTTTTTTAGATTTACATGTGTTCTTCTCAAAAACCTCAACAGATTGAGTTTGCTGTGCTGCTAAAATTTGCTCAACTGTGCCTGTGGTAGGCCTAGGCCCTATAATATTACATGCAGCCAGGCTGCCTGATGCAGGTGTGCTGTCCTGATGTGTTTTTCATATTGTACTTGTTTTGTGCTACCATTGTTTGGTGAAATAATTATTTATGTTTAGATTTCTGACGGTTCAAACGAAATTTATAAGCGCAGCCGATTTGATGAAAACAGCCAAAGAGTCATAGCGCCAAAGGAATTGATAACATTCTTTGAACTGAACTTTTGCTGCATCAAGAAAAACAACTATGGCCACCGGCAGATGGCAAGTTGAGTGATTTGTAAAGCTTGGTCGTTACGACTCGGATCCACTCTTGATGAACAATAAGTTATAAGCTATGATATAATTACAGCGATCAAATACATTTCTTAGAACTGTTCTCTTTGTAGCCGATATGGATATTCCGATTGGCACTACTTGTAGTACGCGTGTAAAGCTACTGTCTCTAATAGAAGATATTGAGATAGTTGCTCGGTAAAGCCTTCGATTACTTTTTCATTGTTTACTTTGTATAGACCTAGGGACATATTTAAATTGTTGTGATTTGTTGTTTAATTAGCTTTTGGAATAGATGCATTTATCAATAAATGGAATTCTATATCTGGGATTGTAATGTAATGGGCTCGGGTAAAATGCTGATTTGCTGATTGGCGACGGGTAAAATGCTGATTGGAAAAATGCTGATTGGTGGGTAAAATGCTGATTGAAAAAAATGCTGATTGGTCATACTGTTTGGTGGGTACGGTGCTGTTCGAAAAATGCTGATTGTAACAACAGAATGCAACAATCGGTCTTTATTTTTATTATTATTATTATTAATATTATTTTTATTAATAAATTATACTGATTGGTGTGCTAAATGCTGTTAAGAGAATGCGGATTGTATTCTACTACATATACAAAATTTAGTTTAAGGTATTTAGTAACACCTAATTACCAATTAACTAATTAACCAATTTTATGCACATGCCACAAATGTACTTTTCTTTCTGTTAGAAAAACAGACAGGCATTGTGATACCATCGTGGACATGAATTACACCCAATGCAATAATTATTTTTATTTTTAAGTTTTGTCTTTGCATTTCCATGCAGAAAATCAGCTGCGACATTCTCGTCACCGTCGTAGTTGATGACGACAGAATTTGGACGATCCTTTCGAAAATATGCTGCTTTGGTGAAGCACTTGCTCAGGGGCGGCGCTACACCAGGGCGCGCCAGGGCAAATGCCCTGGTAAAAAAGCCTTTGCCCTGGTCGATGCCCTGCCACAATTTTTGCCCTGTCCAGAATTTGTTCGGGCATATTTGTTATATCCTGAGATATAAATTCACTAAATTCACTGAAATGTTAAAATGTGCTTTACAAAATAATGTCAAAAAGCGTTCAGCTTCCGGGGGACTTCGCCCATATGACCTCCTGACTATAGACAACTATAATAGTG
Organism: Allolobophora icterica; assembly: GCA_963556255.1. NCBI lineage: Eukaryota > Metazoa > Annelida > Clitellata > Crassiclitellata > Lumbricidae > Allolobophora > Allolobophora icterica. The sequence goes on along the minus strand of OY744607.1, from coordinate 22,927,946 downwards.
CTGGGGGCGATTTATGGCAAGCGCGGTAGCGCGATCTTGTATGGTCACCATTTAAACTCTCGCTACCACGCTCTCCATAAATCGCCCTCTGCACTGGTAACTTGTATGACTGCCCTGGCTATGCCCTGGTTACAAAAAGTGTCTGGCGCCGCCACTGCACTTGCTCCATGACTCTATGACCGTCATAGATCTGGAAATACATTCTGTCACAGAGACCACTTTCTTTTGTGGATCAACAAAAATGCCAACTTTCCAATCATCCTTTTAAAAATCTTCCGTTGAGGAATAATGAATTGATCCTCCCGTCGGTTGATTAACAATTGCACTTACTGACTGACTATTAAAACATGCGTAGATATACTTATGACTGCAATTATTCCAATCCAAGGCATGTGAACACTCCAAAAATTCTAAATTTTTAATAAGCTGCACAATTATTTGGGGTATTTATAGCATTTTAAAAGTCTTGAATTTGTTGATTACAGTACCCTTCTTTGATCACTGCTTGCCTGGATTTTAGCTAGCATTTGTTAATTTAAACAATATTGAAAACAACCAAATGTATTGGCTTCTTTCATCACTTACTTGCCATGATTTCAATTAGCATTTGTTGATTAAAGCAATACTGAAAACAACAAAGTTTATTGACTTCTTTGATCACTACTTGTTTGGATTTCAATCAGCATATTACCTTTTGATTTGCTGATTTGGATGTTAGGTAAAATGCTGACCAATCAGCATTTTCTAATCAGCATTTTACCCCTCACCAATCAGCAAATCAGCATTTTACCTGTGCCCTAATGTAATGTATTTCTAATTAAAACAGTGCTGTGTTATTGATAATTCTTGAGAATCGGCCATTTCAAACTAACAAGGTAATTGCAAAGACTGAGTGCTTGTGTATATATAAACCATGTGGTGACGGCAAACATTTACAATCGGGGTGCCTAACCCTAACCCTGAATTTTAATATCCAACTTCCACTCGCAGGTATAGCTTTTTAGTCGCACAAATACATAGGCTGGTAGGTATTAGCGCTCTACCGGAGCAAAGTCAGTGACAACTATATTGTTTATATATACTGGCACTCAGTCTTGGCATTAACTCAGTAATATAAGGAAGACGGGTTGCTGTAATTTCTGTATATTGCACTTCAAAGAGACAAAATTAAACACTTTTGATTTACTAAACACTGCAGGCATGGTCATGGCAGGAAAAGCGAAAACTTTGCCACTGATTGCAGTCACGATCCAACCATGGCAGTTAACCAAACTGTTGCTCAACTTTAAGCATTTCTGAAATTCTTCAACTGCTGCTTATTGTGTGGATGGGGATTGTCGATAATTTGATCTTAATGATTAGTTACTTATCTTCACTTAGAAGCACAGTTGCAACTGGAGATGCAGAGTTTTGTTAAATTCCATTGCCATGACATGCATGTCTAAATAATTTTGAAAAATACAAAGTCTAAATTCTTCTAGCATATGCTGCTCATTCCCAGCGAGCTGCAAACATCATCACCGGTGAGATGAATAGCCAGTAGTCTGCTACTGAAATGTGTTTGTGGACAGGCATCAACAATGTGCACCATAGTTGGCACTTTGCTTCATTAATGTCCTGTTTTCAAATGCAGAAACACAATATATTAGCACATGTTGTATATCCATAAAATTCAGGAAGATCTTGAAAATACTCTGTAAACGCATCTGATTATGTTGCCAAGTATGTGAATGTTTTTTCGATGTCGTGCATGCAGACTTCATATTTTCTGGTATTTATATTCTAAGATTAACAGTGGTATGCACTTAATCAACTTTTTGAAACAGTTTTCACAATAACACAAGAACTGTAGACAAACTCACTAAGTTTTGTGAAGTTGCTGAAGATGCCGAGCAACATTTCAGCTTGTTCTGTACTAGTCACTTTTCAATGTCATTGTGTTTGTGCTGCAACATGTACTTCAAGCCATCACAAAGCTATATCAAGTGATCGAAAATATTGTCTATATGTATCAGCTACAGCTTTGATGAGTTTGATGTTATTTTAAATGTAACTGTGACAATTTCCAGATATAAACCCTCCAAACCCAATAGCTTCAATTGAAAGGAAATTGAATTTGTCTTATTGCATAGACATTGAGTACCCCATCCAACATCTTTGGTTTACAAGAGTTGCTCAATTTTGGTTTGCAATTAAGCTAGCTACAAGTCATTCTATATCACATTATCAGTGCATAATTTGTATAATCATGACTTGAAACCCAATTCTTCAGTGAAATTCAAGTCCTATGACATAGAATTTGAGTCCAAGTCTGAGTCATGATAGTTCGAGTCTGAGTCCAAGTCCTGCAAATAGGCTAAAGTCCTTGGCCAGACTCAAGTACTACATCACTGTTAATATATGGTTTGCTTTCTCAAATGAAGACCAACTTAGCAATGCGAGCAAGTGGGTCTAACTGGAATTATTTACGTTGATTTTCCTTTAACATAGGTTCCAAACTATACTTGTAAATAGCTAATTCAGATACAAGTTTCTACTGTAGACCAAGATATGTTGGTTCCAATGTGACCTCGCTCAGGATTACTCAATTTGGCTGTTTAAGTAAGGTGCATGAGGATAATCATGTTGGTTCCATTCTGATCTTGGCTGCAAGAACAGTTGTCATATTGATTGACTTGCCAAATTAGGTGTGATGTGAACTCTTAATCAGTCTGATTAATGTTATTTTGACAGAGAACTTATTGAGTTTCTAACCTCATCGAAGCCTTCACGTCAAGATGACATTGATCCAGGTCAACTCATTGAACTGCTGAAAATGAAAGATGAAGAGTTTCAAGAAACTCTAAAAACTGGTAAACTTGAATAGCCTTTTTGAAATTATGATAGTGGGTTTTGAAACTGGTGCCTTCTTTGTTAATTTGCAGGTATTTAGGAATTAACACCTAGACTGTGCTCTAATGAAATGCGGACCTTTTTTGAGTAATGCAAGTGAACATTGGACTATTTAACAATGACTACTGTTGAATTTAGGCATTGACATCTAAATTAGAAGTCTAAGTCATGTAATGGAACTTCCCTATAACACTACTCGCTGGAGCAATGTCTATTAAGTATGCAGAAAAATAGGTTTGTAATTGATTCATCCAGTTCTTCATTCAGCAAATTTATTTTGCTCCTCTTTGGTATATGTGACCTCGACCTTGCGTCTAATTAATCAATCTGCAGCTCGGACCTGCTGTACTATCTTATGCTACTTGATGCGTTAAGGCCAAATTTAGGCATTGATGCATTGGGTAGAGAGGATATTAAATTTTTCGTGTGATTTCCCGCCAAATGATATTTTATGTTTGTGTGAAAAAAGTGCATATATTATTATTTTTCCTCCTTTTACTTAAGGTGAGCTTGTGGAAAATGCTAATAAGTCCATTCCTGACAAGTGGTCCCTTCTCTTGGCCGAGGTCACATATGTGACCCATCTGCAAAAAAATATTTGACTTTTGGAGTATAATACACCATTTTAAAGAGAAACATATGCTGTTTACAGGGACACCAAAATTATCATTCTATCTCAATCCTAACTGAATGTATGGATAAAACACTACATGCATGTACGGAAACTATTTATCCCACTAAATGCATCTAAAAGTAGTAGAGAACTTCCGAGAGGGTTTCGCGACTCGTCAAGCGTATCTTATTCGAAAACCAACGGCTAAGGGAACGTTTAGTTTCGTCGTGCCCCTTAAACATATTTTCGGATTCTGCGAAGATTACGATAAAATAGTGTACGGTTTTAAGCAAACGCTAACGATGGTTCGCAAATCGGACGATGACGCTATTTTTAGACTCGCTGCTGCGGATGCTGGAAAAGTCGACGTTGTGAAAATCTCGTGGTTTATGCCGCACGTTACTCCCGCGGATATGGAGAAGATGCAATTGTACAAAACTATCGAATCGAAAGCATCGGTACCCGTTGCATATCGAGCTCGACAATGCGACACTATATCGGTTCCTGAATCGTCTACTTTTAGCTGGCGTCTTAGCGTCAAGACGGCTCCTGAAAAACCTAGGTGGATTGTCGTAGGATTTCAAACCGCTCGAAGCGGTAACCAAGAACATAACCCATCGATTTTCGATCATTGCAACCTCAAAAACATGTACGTGATGATGAATCAAGAGAGATATCCAGCGGTCGACTACGACCTATCGTTTCCCAACCAGAAATTTTCGAGAGCCTATAGAGACGCGGCGTCGTTCAGCGAAAAATTCTACGGAATGGATCCGTTGATTACGCAAAGCAACATCACTCCAGCCGATTATAAAGATCTATATCCGCTCATGGTTTTCGACGTTAGTAAACAATCGGAACGACTAAAATCGTCGGTCGTCGATATGCAAATCAGAGCTACTTTTAACGCCGCTGTTCCGGCCGATACGCAAGGTTACGCGGTTATAATTTCGGATAAGTTGTTAAACTTCCAATCCGATGGACAGAAAATGAGCGTAGTATATTAAAGAAACTATTTTCTAATATAAAAAGAACATGAAACTCCCACAACTGAAATCGTTAATGAAGAAACACGGAATAAAGTCGAGGTATATGAACAAACCCGAAATGTTAAGAATACTCGTTGAGAAGGGTATTTTACCGGAATCAGAATTGCCCGAACCGGTGAAGGAGAAAAGGCAAGCATTACCCAAGTACGAGTATTTAAAAACTATTAGAAATAATCCTATAAGCGTTGCGATACTAGACAAAAACACTAACGAAGTCTTCGTCTTCCGATCGTTGTATAAGGCGAGTATGACTTTTAAAACCAGTATCCCCACGCTGAAGGCTTATAATGGTAAAGTCTGGAGAAAAAGATACGCAATTACGGTGTATGAGAGTAGCAGTAGTGAGGAGAGTAGCAGTAGTGAGGAGAGTAGCGTCAGTGAGGAGAGCAGCAGTAGTGAGGAGAGCAGCAGTAGTGAGGAGAGCAGTAGTGATGAGAGTAGCAGTAGTGAGGAGAGCAGCAGTAGTGAGGAGAGTACCGTCAGTGAGGAGAGCAGTAGTGATGAGAGTAGCAGTAGTGAGGAGAGCAGCAGTAGTGAGGAGAGTACCGTCAGTGAGGAGAGCAGTAGTGATGAGAGTAGCAGTAGTGAGGAGAGCAGCAGTAGTGAGGAGAGTACCGGTTAGTTTTAAGAATTTAAATAGAACTGGATAATTTCTATTTAAATTCTGCAATCTATGTATCGTAAATGTATAATTGCATGACCTCCTCTGCTACAGTAATGCTGATAAGCGATCACTATGGTCGTAAGAATGCCGCTGAAAAGTCTCTACCTAATATGCTTACAGCGGTGGATGAATAAACGAATATCTCGAGGTAATCGGTATCGGTTACAAAAACTATGCTACTACCGGTTGAATTGTTATGCGAACCTCCCGTACCCCCTCCACCCGCAATTTGCATGTACGACTCTCCATTTTTATACAGGAAGACGTTAGCAAAAGTGGTATTACTCGCGCTACAAAATTCTATGTACTTCGTAACGATATAGTATCCAGCTTTACCAGGAGTGAAACGATCCAGTCTCGAACTGTTGACGCTATTAGTACTGAATCTTACTCTATCGAAAGAAACTCTTGTGTGAGTTTCAGCGTTTATGGCTTGATTAGTGGTAGTGTAAACGCTAAACGCGGGTCCGACTGCAGTCGTATCAACATATTTTTTAGTCGCTGCATCGCCGTCGCCGCTGGGATCGCGTAGGCCTGTAATGTTGGCGCCATGCATAAAGATGCTCTTATGCACATTTATTTTAGACGGAGGATTGCCATCCATCGACTTAACCATCTCTAAGACGGTTTCATTATTTATTCTAAAACGAAATCCATCCGTCGATTGCGATGTAATTGGTTGGTTTAATCGACCTTCTATTTTATTCGTTGTATTTCCTAAAAATATATTAAAATCTTTATTTCCAACCAAATCTTTACATCCCATCGCCCGCGTAAGATCCCTGCCGATGCTTAAGAATAGGTCGCCAGTCATGGCATCACCTGTTTTAGACACTTTCGAAGCAGTTCGTTCATCAACGTATTTCTTATTCGTCAAATGATTATCGCTGGATGGAGAATCGTCGCGATTCGTTATCAACTCTATGGCTTGTCCCCAACTTAGAGCCTCATCCATTCCTACTGTCGAAGTGTTCGTTGTAGGTAAACCTTTAATGCTGTGTCCGCTCATATTTAGATTTCCAGTCGCTGGGTTTGCTCCATCCATTCGAAGGAAACTAGCATTTACTTGACTAAGAGTAACACCTCCAGCAATTACTCTTTGCATAGATCCAGAATCTGTATGTCCAAATTTATCGACTGGCATTGTTTTTAATAAGATTATTTATTAGTTTAATGTAAATCGTTCATGATTTCCTGAAACCCGCATCCGTCGTTCATCGTCTTCTTTAGCATGTACAAACACAAATGACCGCAAAACACTTCATTATCCGGCTGTATTCGCTCGCTGTTGTAAAGCAGCGGTCTTTGTAGATATTTTATTAATTCCGTAGGAGGAGGTTGGCCATAGCTGTCGAAATAAATTTTCTCGTTGTCGTTCTTTGAAAAATTGCACCAGTGACTTCCTACCCCATTAGAACCGTCTAGGGTCAATATCCCACACTCATTCCGTCTAGGTTTCTTCGGCAGCTCGTCTCGCATAAAAACTCCTCTAAAATTCGGAATATTCAGCTTATTCACAGCATCCAATAATTCAAAATTCGTTAACGGATGATTTGGAAGAACTACGCCTTCGACATTTATTTCTTTGTAGGTCTTAAAACTCATTTTAATATTAGGCTAATACTTTTATTGGCGAAGCGAGTAGTGTCCGTAGGCTAAAGTACGAATACCATCTTCCATTATCACTCGTTTGTCGTCGTCGGCTGAAAGAGCGACCTTATTTACTTCTTCGGTGTAAATGTCGTGTAGGTGGGATCGAATGACATTCATCTTTCTCGATTGTTCTCGTTTGGCGAACAAGCAGTCTTTATAATCTTCGTGAGTGATAGATTTCTTGACTATATTCTTCTTCACGCCTTTACATTTCTTGTGGTCTACTCCAGCCATCGTGTACGAATACAGTTTCGATCTTAAACCCACGAAACTTTCGATCTGTTTACCACCTGCTTCATCTTTAAACATACCAATAACCTTTTTATTGATCCCAGTTTCTATACCGGATGGATGGTCCTTAGGATAGTCGCTAGTGTCGAACCTACTTCTAATGTCAGAAGCTATATCGGCGTAAAAGTCTTCGGTCTTAATTTCATAAGCTAGAGAATCTGTATCCGTAAAAAGTAACTTTGCTCTATCTTTATACTTTTTCTAGATGTAATTGTAATGAAAGTCGTACATTATTGTCTTACTCAAGTCTAAAATACACATACCGAGATATATGGGCTTGTTGTAATATAGTTTCGTACGTTTCATGTGAATGGCAATTAGGTTTTCATCAAAAATAGTTCGCGTGTCGTAGCTCGTTTTCGCCGCTAGTTTTATGGCTTGCTTCTCGCGGGAAACTAGTTTTATGTCTACGCGAGACTCTATATTTTCACACGTCTTCCCAAACACACTATTATTCATTAGTTTGAAAAAGTCTTTCTCGAAATCGTTGGTGGCTCTGGTCCTCAGGCTGGTATTTAGATCGATATATCTTTTCAGCCAGGCACTTTCTTCAAACTTAATTCCGCGATGAATTTTGGTTATCTTCAAGCCTAGGCTTTCATACAGCTTTAAATTTTCGTAATGGACTATGTACTTTACTTTATCGTTCAGGTTTGGAATGAGTTTAGGCACAGTTGAAGATTCGGGTATAATATTCTCAGGGGCAAGAGGGTAGTCGTTGTGAAGATCGTGTAAATCTCTATGATATTCCAAGTCCACTTCTAATATACTCGGCGTTGATCTCCAGTCGTTTAGCTCATCATTGCCCATCCACTGGAACCCGTGAGTTGGTAGATTCTTACACATCGCCCATCCATACAAATTGTTAGCGTCCAAATAGGTTATAAATGATGAAGGCTTGCTATCATCAAACGAGGGTATGTACTTATTGTTTGCCTGACCATAACGATGTGAAATTGTGCTAACACCGCCTCTTATCCCCTGTTTAACCATTAGTATCATATCATAATCGCTCAACAACTCCAACTCTACTCCAGTCAACTTTAATGCGGCGTCCCAAGCAAGACCCGGAGAAGTATAATACCAAGCGGGGTCTAGACCATAGTTCTCGCAGCACACGTCTCTAAAATTCTCAAACACGTCGGCGAGCAGGAGAACGTCGGACAGGTTATATAAATCGTGGTATTCTCTAAACGTTTTAAATCCGAATTCATTCCATACCACCCGTGCGTGGTTGTAGTCTTCATCGCTAATGTCCGAGTCGTTAAGTCTCGAATAGAATGCTGACTTTGGTGGCAGTTCTGTTTCGTTCAGTCGATCGATAGCATCGACGTAATCGTAGGGATACGCTCCTTTTCGAAGCAAGAGATCGAGCCGATTACCAGAGTAGTGCTTGCTTATATTTTTACACTGGTCTTTGCTTAGGTTCCTCGATAAAGCGTCGAGACTCGAAGCCATCAATCGAAAACTATCGATGAAACGTAATTCACGTTTAACCTCTACTTCCTTATTTTCTTTACCCACAAACTTATCAACCACAACTTCTCTGCTAAATGAGATGTACTTTTCTTCGTTGCAAGGAATGCAGTTAATCTTTTCGTTATCATCGCCTCGTAATTTCTTTACGAATAAATGGCTGTCGTATCCGGATAAATTATGTAGCAGTACTGGGATAAACTTAGGGACTTTATAGTGTAGATTACAAATGTTATGAGCGGCCCCTCTATATTTTCCAGTTAAATGACAGTGGTCTCGAACTCGATCATCGCCTAGTTCGCCTTCGCAAATGTGGCAAACAGTAGCCGAGTCGTATAGCTCCTTGTCTTCCTTCCCGAATATCATTTCTTTTGGAAATTTAAATCGCTTGTAAAGATCTTTTATATCATCTATAAGAGTGTCTATAAATATCTGCGCTACATCATCGCCTTCGTTCTTCGCTGTGAACATTACGGGGGCTTTCGAATATAAGTCATCATCAAAACATTTTATGTAATAACAGAAAGAACTTGGAATGTGTTTTTGGTATTTGTTGGTGTAGGACATGTTGGGATCTGGTTGACACGTGTCTATAGGTTTAATAAAACTTTCGAAATCGGCGTACACTACAAAAGGGACTCTCATCTTTCTATAATAATTTTTAAAACTCAACATAGTTCCCGGTTCTGGAAGTTCTATCTTTTGAGCGTCGTGTTGGGAACAGTACTCGGTGTGTTTGTGTAGTGAACCTAGCTCTCTATATCCCTGCAAACATCTTTTACAATAGTGCATTGAATGAATGGACTTGTCTGTTTGCACCGCCATCAGTCTGTTGAAATTCTTTATCCAACAATAATGCTTCTTTTCTCCGTCAGAAATGAGTAATAGATCTACACACCGATCGTTCTCATGCTTTGATAAATATAGTGGGAACAGGTTAACATCTTTCTCATAACCAAAAACATTAATACTAATATTATTATTTCTCTCAATCCCACTTATCACATTAGCATCCGCTGCTACTGGGAACTCGATGCCGGACCAATTAAGTTCCTCAGACTGTCTAATTAAGTCTTTCGTAACTCTTTCTGGATGTCTCACAACAGGGTTTAAGGCTCTCGTCACGCACCACTTGAAACATTCTTCGTCTTCGTTCTTCATATTAATAATTCCATTTTTACTCGCCAAACATTTCGGTAGTGGAATGTAAGAACTACCTTTCAGCGGTTTATAAACAACGGTGTTGATATCTAATTTTTGAACCGCTCTGAGTCTCCAGTTACTACCACGCATCTGGAAGGTAGCCATCGACTCAATAATTTTATCTTTCGCGTTGTTATAAATTTCACTTACATCGGTGGAGTCTAGAATCACCTCAGTCCTTGAAACGAATGGAAAATCTTTAGCATCTACTTCTCCAGTCTTCATATCAACACGCTCCATTGTGCAGGTAAGGACAAAGTTGACCTTAGTCTGACGATTTTTTAACAACAAGTCTACCGCCTGTGCTCGAACGGCGTTAAGAAAGGATGTAGCATCAATACCGTTAGCTCCCTCTACCGTGTATTGTTTCGTGAAGCCCTTGATGGCTGAAGCCGTTTGATGAATTTCAAACTTTGGTTTATTAATTATTTTCCTAAAATATGAAGTAATTTTTGTTTTCATTACCCCAAAGTTCTCCTTTACGATTTTCATTGGTTGCTTAGGTATGTTCCTTTCAATCACCTTAACACATGTATTAATCGCTAACATAGTTTTGTTGTATACTTTTCGTGCTGTTGAGGTTGGTGTGGGTGTTTGTGTTGGGATTTCAATCTGCAAACTGGTATTAGGCGAGATTGGCGCAAAATGTGAGGGGATTAGTGTTTGAGCCTCGTTAGCTTCAATTTTAGCAATCAACTCCGCTTTCCGCAGTCTCGTATACCCAACCAAGCCGCTCTGCTTGGCGATTTTTCTTAATTCGATAACAGTTTTCTTCGAGTATTCCATTTTATCTTGGAATGGTAGCCCTTTAAGCTGTTTTTAAGAAAATATTTTCATACATTTTATATATACAAAAAAGTGTGACGACGACGGCACAGAGACGGTATTGTTCCAACGATTACGCTACGAGTTAGTGGAGCGCGTGATCCTACAGGGATTTCCAGCAGACTACGGTGTTCCATCTCGTGATGATGAGTCTGCCTGCGTTGGCGTTAAACAAACGTTCTCTTTATTCCGATAACTCGTGATCATGAATGTGCGCCGGCTGAGAGTATATAATAATGTGGTGTGACCATGGACCCTGTCACAAATTCAGACGAAGCGTGACAGGGTCTTTTTCAAAACATATTCGGCCGAGGCGTGACAGATTTCTGTGAAGATGGGTGATGAGCTTCAAAATTTCATACAGAGCCTGACGAACGAAAGACCCGCGAATATTGGGAGAAAAGAACACGAGTTGGTGAAGATTCGCGAGAGGATTCGGAAGACAAAGGTAGACTGGTACATTTAATTAAAAAACTCTTTTTTATATAACATACCTTATGCGGCTGTTTAAGACGACGACGTGTTAACTGTTTTCCATCTAGCTGATCAATGAACTCGCTTTCTCAGAGGACGATCTATTATATTATATCGCTACATTGTAGGCCTATGCGGTTTATTTTATAAATCTCTTAACGGAATTCTATATTCGTTGTAAAACAAGCACAAAGAACTTGTTATGGAAGGATGGATGGATGAATGAATAGCTTATCGTCTATGGTGCTTATGGTGAAACAAAGCATTTAATAGAGAATGGGTAGGCCTCGCTAGACGGACAGAATGAAGGGAGACGGACATTCTCAGTTAGTGTCAGCTTCAACGCCCGTAAAAGAGATTCATTGTTCTATCGTTTTCATATGCTGAGGCTGTACCGGATTCGTTTACGTATTGCTCGAAGGCGAAACAACCACATGTGGCTAGGTTTTTTTGCCCGTTTATGACTACGAAGGGAGGCGTATAGAGAGACGGTATTGTCCCAACAATTACGCTATGAGTTAGTGGAGCGCGTGATACTACAGGGAGTTTCAGGATAAGCCAGCGGTCTATAGGTTTATGCACGCCGGATTAGCCTTTTACCTAGTTATTGGTTGATTTTATTTTACCCGTGTCTATACGTTTGTGCACGCTGAGGATTTTTTATATTCTTTGCTATAGGATAAAAACTGTTTTTTGAACCTACTAGGAGGGGATTTGAACCTAGGATTGGTCAAATGGCCTGGAATATCCAGTTCTCTACTACTTCTAAAGTTCGCCCACTGTAGAAATTGTAAAATGACGGTGACCTTTTTTCAAGCCATGCTATTGGCCGATATTAATAGACTACCGCTATTATCTCGACACCATTGGCTAGACGAAAGGCAGAGCTTTAAAATGATATAGAATGGATAAGGCTGGTAAACGGATTGATTTTCGGTGAATTTGCACGAAATTTAAAATCATAGCTTGTACAAAATCATTCAAATAACACCCTTCAATATTACTTTTTCTCAAACTTTTATTTTTTTTTATAAAATATATATTTTTAAATTATAATATGTAATAATCTAAAACTTGAAAAAAATTTGACTTTGATAAGTTTTTGCTTGTTTTCTTGAAACTGAATATTCTGACTTATGACTGGTTTTGTGCATATGGGTCACATATAAGTTGTCTATAGTGTCCCTGGCCAAGAATAATCACATTTTTACCAGTGGACCATTATTATTATTATTGAAAAAAATGTAATGTGCGCAAGGTCACGGAAATATGGATCTGAGATGTGGTTAGTTAGTCATTTTCAGTAGATGGTCCTACAACTGAGAAGGGAGTCTTCAGGCTAATGTTGATTATTGAAAATTTATGACAAAACTGCTGTCTTACTATTTCAACATAACTCCATATATTGTTTGTTTTTGAACATTCTGGCCACACTAGCATGTGTTGTTAACAGGCATTGATTGTTACAGTGTACAGAGGTGCTAGCTGAAACAGTGCTTGGAAACATATTAAGTTGGTTGTCAATATAGTTTTGTCATTTATTTCAACAGCCAAATTGCAGGCAGCAAAGCAGAAGGAGTTCGACATGATTAAAGCAGAAGTCGAAAGAAGAGATTTCCACATAAAGCAATTACAACGAAATCTCATGGAATCCGAGTCTATTTTGGTTTGTATAAGTAAAGCTATGCTTCAAAATTCTTGAAAATCTTTACAAATCAGGCACATGAAGTGAAAGATGATGTGGTTATTTTAGGGTTTCCTTGGAGATGAATCATTACATAAGCTCTATGTAAATATGTATTTTTGTGTACATACATATTATATATATACATATATATATATATGTATTTATTTATTTACGCGTGTATGTTTCTGGGTTTTTGGAACACTTTTTAAGAATCTCTTTAAAATGCTGTAAGCTTGGCTGTCTACTGAATCTTCACAAACACAGAGAATGTAACTTTGGCTGAGTAAGAAAGAATAGTATGTTCCTGTGAAATTCGCAGGAAGACTGAATTTCATGGGATGGACCTATGCAGATCATGGTTTTCTCAGGCTCATACGTAGAAGTGAGGGCCTTGAAGATCTCTGCAGGCAACCAAGCGAAGCAAATGATGTTCTGGCTGAGTTTCAAGCGGTACCAAGAACTCTCATATAAGTTCTAAGGAGGCACCAGAAACAAGACATGGCCAAGGAGCAGGGTCTTGAATTTCTGTATTTATAAGCTGGTGGCACCAAACATGTGTGGCATAGGTGATATGTTTGCCTTACAAATATGCCTTTAGAGATGTTCCCATGGAACTGTAAAAAAATGACGATTGAAGTTATTGTCATTGGTGTGAATACTTAGTGCAGTTTTATTCTGTATCTTCTTAAGACAAATATTTATGTTTTAAAATCAGGTAAAATTTTAACATATGCATGTAAAAAACAATTTAAGTACATAACTACTACAGCCAAAGCAAACATTTTACATTAAATTATCCTGAATGAATTTGCTTTATTCACCAAAATATTTGAACGTTGAATAGGCTTTTTCAATGTTAGTGCTTCTTACTTGAACGAAATGCATAGATCTATGTATATTTCAATTCAGATTTGGAGTTTCTTACTGATTGTGTATAAGTAAAAGTTATTTTTCAGGGTCAGTTTTTAGGAATAAATTTCTTGAAATCTGCTTGGTCATACACGATATAGTTTATGCAAACAGTAGAGCAGAATGTTTTTATTGTAGGCAACAGCAATATATCAGGCCAAGCAGAAGCTGGAAGCTATCCGCCAGGCAAATCAGCACAAGATTTCGTCGGAGGAGCTGATTAAATATGCGCATAAGATCAGTGCTGGGAACACTGTAGCTGCCCCACCAACATGGTTACCAGGTTAGTTTCACTCTTGGCTTCTTATAGCGTTGCCAACAGTCCCTAAAATTTACGTTCCATAAAGTAGTCATGAGGTCGACTAAGTTCCGAAGCATGTCAACAGCGATACCTTGTCGTTCGGTCGGCCTTGTTGACTTGGTCTCCACGCATGCTGGTAGAGAGCAACTGCTTATCTAATCTAATGACTTCTATAGCACTTTTATCATAATGGCAAAGACATTTGTTCGTGGTCGCTTCAAGTGAAATCGCAGTAAAAATCACAATCCATTTCAAAAGCCAGCTCAAAAGCCATTAGATTAGAAGAACCAGAAGCCAGGCTATGCTGGATATACAAGTTGAAAGAGATAAGTCTCTAGTTTAGACCTGAACAACTTCAAAGAGTTGACCGAACGAACTGAACTGGGTAGCAAATTCCATAGCTACTGTGACATCAAACCGACCGCCGACTCCTTTTCCACATGTAGTATTGTTGATTAAGTCGAAACTGTTGACGATTTCGCCCCATGTGTGCCAACTGAGCGACAGTGGCTTCAACTGAGTCACCAGCAAGTGTTTCCCATGGTTGACTGAAGAAAGGTCTCGGTGATACCTACCACATGTGTACGGGGACAGGATCCAGCTTGCCTGTATAATGATGGACTCAGGCCCTGTTCGAATATAAAAGCCAGGTCGAAACAGAAACGTTACATAGATCTAGTGCTTCTGACTCATGTATGTAAGAAGCAATTTCTTCCACATGCATGATGTCACTAATTTAAATTACCGCATGTTAACGATGTTACTCTTGTGGTATCAGGAGGCGTGGTGGCACCATGTTAAACCGGACCCGCTGATTAATGGTGTGCGTATTAATGGAGTTTCACTGTATGATTAATGGTGTGCGTATTAATGGAGTTTCACTGTATATATTGTAACTTTTAAAACTAGGGCGCTAGAATTTTAGCCCTGAGCACGAGGTAAGTGACAGATGCTTTAGCTATCTGCCTCATGTTGAGGCCTTTACTTTAGCTGCTTGTATCTTACGCTGTTGTAGGTGACCCACGCCGTCCCTATCCAACTGAAGTAGACATGAGAGGTAGTTTCCTGTGTCGCTTTAATGACATGAGTGGTACATCATCATCTACCATGGCAATGGATTCTCTGATGGCAGGACGAGGGGGTCATATGCCGTTTGGTAAGGACTCTGACTTCTGCATTGTAGCGAATTCTATTTCTTATCAAATAACTTGTTATTTGATTTAATAATTAAATTAGGTTTAGTATAAGATAGCTAATGTAAGCGACGTTTATGTAAGAAAAGCGGTGCTATATAAATAAACTTAGTTTGAGTTAACAGCCGTTGGGCCAGTGTTGATATAATGACGTGGAGGAAATACTACGTATGCGTTACCATGACGACCAGAGAAGCCAACCAATGAAATGTCATGGGGCAGTGTTCGAAAAGACATGAAACAGTTATGGCGACTGTTTTGATTTCTTCACGATCGGAATGTTGAATTGAACGTCGATTCGTTAGCCAAATAACGAATAGTTCATAAAATCTGTGTGCTTACCATTAAGCAACAGAAGTAACATTTACAGCGCTCGTCGTGTTGTAAATTATGTCGATTGACGTCGAGTTAAGAATACGGTCGAACTGTTGACTGCCAATGTCAAGTGGGATAAACAGTTTTTCGTACTGTATTACGAATCCTTATCGCCTACAATAACTGAAGGGATTTATGCGATCTAAACTATTCTACGCTACAAGGAAGATCTACCAATCTACAGCCTAGAATTGGACATGGTTGGAATAACGCAAGATACAATCTTACAACGATCTATGGAGATGGTCTGACAATTTGTTCTACAACGGCTCAGATAAGGAATATAATAAAATTAATCCTTAGATTAAATACGCCGCTTTTAAGTAGATCAGGTTTATTTGCTTGTAAATGGAAAGAATTGTCTTATTTTAATATACATATATTGCATCAAATCTACAGAAACAATTGGTGTTCATTTGAATGGATTTATAAATTAGATGTGATGTGAATGTTAATCTTCAATCCCTGGCACGAACGCTAAAGTACCGTTATATATAATACAGCCACTACATGCATATATAAAGTTCTCTGCTGTTACAGAAATTTATGTTTTAGGAGAAGAAAAAACTTGTTTCCTCACTACATTTCCTAGTGCTTCCGGATAATGTAATATAATTACTAATTTTCATTTCACCTTCATAGACTGACTTTTAAAACTGCTTCTTAATTGTTTGAAGTACTGTCCTTATGCCCAGAACTTTAAGATTGTCCTTTGCGTAAGACAGGGCTTATAAGAAGCAATTTAGTAATGCTTTCATGGTCTTACCTGGGATGTAGCAGACTTACAATTATTTGATTGTTCTTAGATGAGTTGTGAAAAATGTATGTCCTGCCATTAACTGTATAGGTAGCTTTTAAGGGAAACAAGGCCTCAAAATGTGTCAACAAATGAATCATAACCATCATCATTTAGGCGAGTGACGGTATCTTTGACAATTATTTCAAAGGTACACACGTTACATATTAGTCATTACGCTATACCGGTAATTGTTAATTTTGCTGTTGTAGCAAGTCAACATCCCATTCCAATGCAGCCCTTGACATGGCAGCCAAGCACTGAGGTTCAAAGCACAACTCTTGCACGACTTCCATCACACTGTCTGCCCATAGACCCTACAAAGTCACATCCAAAAGATACGGAGGAAGTTGAGATGATGTCTTCGGACTCCAGCAGCAGTAGCTCTAGTGACGAGTAGCTGTGTTCGTTGATTTAATGCTTGACCGATAGAAGCCAAGTGACAACTTGAAGTTTTGACTGGTGACAAAAAGTGTTACTGGTTACAGAAATGTGTTATAAGGATGCTGCTTTCTGTTGATTGGCTATCAGTACATACAAATGCACAACTAAGGAAGAAACTGGTTCTTAATCCTGATTGCTAGCAGTGCAGAATGCTTTACAAACACTGAGCACTTGTTAAGAGGCTATGAAATTGTGCTGGACATAGATTTTGGAAATCCTCAGGATTCTGTATCTCTTCATTCTGCTCAATCACTTGTGTTGTTCCATTCTCTACTTGAGACTTCTCTTTCTCAAATTGCTTATCCAATGTAGGCTGTCCTTTTGTTTTCGCAGGCTGAACTTCTAGATGTTAACTCAAGTACGACCTGTTTTTGGTATGCCATTGTTTGATGCTTTGTGGCATAACACTAGCACTATATAAATTGCTAATTAATGATAATAATAACCAGGGATCGGTTGGGACCGGAACGCACCGGAACGGCGTTCCGGTTCCTTTTTTTACGACCTGTATTTTGTAGACAGGATTCACAGGAACATTTCTAGATTAACATGGCGTCTGACGCCGGCGTTCCGGTTCTTTTTTGCTTAGGACGGAATCCCTGATAATAACAATAATAATGTAAGCAAGTATGGGAAGTCTATGTAACTCAGTTACATAAAACATCTTTTATTACATGACATTACAGGTAGTTACAGTGTGGGCTTACTAAACACTTTCAATTTGCAGTTTAGCACAAAGTGGTGTGTTTATGTCCCCAAAGCTATTAACTTAATACTAGACATTTGCCCGTCATAGGATGGTTTATAAACAATTTGAAAATGTATTTATCCAGTGTGCAAAATAAGTGAAGTTGCTGCTGAATAATTTAGTCAATTGCTAGATGGCCTATAGTAGCAGAACATAATGAATATCTTTTAGCATCTAAGTAAATTGGCCCGTTTAATCTCGTTAAGCTGGTTCGTTTCAGCGTGTTCGCGACCTAAGTAAATTAGCTTAATACCGTTTGAATCCGTTAGTTTAAAAGAGGAGTCCTTTACGTTATATTTAAATTGACTTTGAATGAAGTGCAACCCGAACGTGCATTTGAATGTGGCCATTTGCAAACAGTGAGGTCATTGGTCATGAATATCAATTTGTTGGAAGCAGCCAATGAGAGGCGTGTAACACTTCATTCATGAATGACTTGGTACAGTAACATTTCTCTTCCATTATATTATAAATGCTGCAGTGGTTAACACTCTGTACAAGGACTTCTGTTTCATTCATTCTTTCGAGTATTTATATAGCACCTCTTCAATGGGGCTACTCAGATGTGCTCCCGACTCCAGCACGGCCAAATAGAACAGTTTTCAGTCTAGTGTAGAACGTATCAGAGGGAGTTCTGGGGAGCAGACACAGCTCCGGAGGGAGCCCATTCCATGCCGTCGGGCCCACCACTGAAAAAGCATGATTCTGCGCAGTGGGTGTGCGGGCAGGAAAGGATGGAGAAGAATCGTCTACAATGCGTCTACAAATCGTCTACAATGCGACCAACCCTCGTATCGAGGACGGTTAAAGAGAAGAGAAGAGAGAAGAAGGGTGTGCGGGCAAAGGCACAATAAGCACCCCGTTCCCCGAAGAGCGGAGGTCTCGGCTACCCTGGACTTCCTGCACAGGGCGGCAAAGGACTCACAGATATGCTGGTGCACAGCGCAGCCAAATTAGGGAAACAACCCTATGTACCACACGCTGGCTGACGGGAGCTAATGCAGGACCTCGAGCTTGGGCGTGGTGGCTCAGTGGTAAGTTCGACGCCTTGTGACCAGAGGGTTGCAGGTTCGAATCTCACTCCAGCCGCTGCGTACGGACCTTGGGCAAGTCCTTCACTCGCAATTGTTCGAGAGGCGCTATAGAAATATCCTGAATAAATATAATAAAAATAAACCTGAGACCTGACAATTGAATTGTTATTCGGTATTGGTATTCGGCCAATAAGGTGCGCCGCAGAGCATTTCACTCAACCGAGGCACACTAGACGTCTAGAAGGTAGGCCATAGTAAAGTGAGGAACAGTAGTCGAGTTGTAATAAAGGAGTGTACTAAGGTAGAAATTGCACCGTGGGTGAGAGAGCGAGCAACAGTGCAAAGCTGGCGCAGGGGGTAGATGCAGGTGCGGGCAAGGCGATGGAGATGAGGTAACGCTAAATTTTGTCTTTTTCAGCATTATCCATTTTACTTATAGGGCTAGTTTACACACTGCACCATAAGGCTTGCTCCCAAAGATGTCATGTCAACAAGGCCACACTGTAGTTTGTTATCTAAACACTTGATGTAGTTCATTTCAGTAGCCTAGCTCACAAAAGTGCCTTCTGTGTTAGCCTATTTGATATTAAGACTAAACAAGACAAAGTATATCTTGCTTATAATATTATGTTGGAACCTTGGTTTCAAATGTTGTGTTAGTTCTGTAGTTGCTACTTTGTTTCTGTCGTTTTTATGGTGAGGAAATTTGAAACACTACCGAACTTAATCGAAGTATTTGAGCAAAATCATACATGCCTGCATGTAAAATTTGAAGTATGTTCTCTCAAGGGAAGTACACATAACATCTAAATGATTCTGAAGTAAGAAGTATAGGTACAGACGTTCTGTTTAATATATCCTACATTTCATTTAATTTACTAAGTTTTTTGTATTGGTGTGTTTGCATGATAATATGTTGGTTAACATGCTGGGCTGTCAATCCAGAGTTTGGAGATTGAGTCTTAAGATTTCTGTTCGACTAGTGCCCCTACGACACTGCTGTAAACCGAGTACAGAGACTATGCAGAGAAAGAGAGAGCAGTGATGTAGGCATGTAGCAAAGCGAAGGAGACATAGGAAGCCAAAGACAGTGAAAACATAGACGTAACAAACGGAAAGAAAGACATCGGGTACCAAAAAGACAGCAGTGACATAAGAAACAGTAGGAAAGGCAGTGGGTACCAAAAGGAGAGAGCATTACTGTGCAAAATATAACAAAAGACTGCGGTGGCAAAGAGAGAAAGCAGTAACGTAAGAAGCAGATGAAAAGACAGCTGATGTCAAAGACAGAGAGAGCAGTGCCGTAACAAATATAAAGATGAACAGTGGGTGCCAAAGGGAGAGGGGGCAGTGGCGCAACAAATAGGAGGAAAGAAAGCGAGAGAGAGAGAGCAGTGAAGTAGCAAACGGAAGAATAGACAACACGCTTACCAGAGACAGACAGCAGTAACGTAGCAAGCCGAAGGAAAGATAGCGGAACGGTCACGAGAAAGAGTGAGTGAGTGAGTGAGAGAGAGAGAGAGAGAGAGAGAGAGAGAGAGAGAGAGAGAGAGAGAGAGAGAGAGAGAGAGAGAGAGAGAGAGCGGTGACGTAACAAACATAACGAAAAAAGAGCGAGAGAGCGGTGACGTAACAAACATAACGAAAAAAACGGGTATCAAAGGGTGAGAGCAGTGACGTAACAAACAAAAAGATAGTAGTGGGTACCGACGAGAAAGACAGAGCTGTGACGTAACAAACAGAAATATAGGCCGCGAGTGCAATAAGAGAGCAGTGACGTAACAAACAGAAATATAGACCGCGAGTGCAAAAGAGAGCAGTGACGTAACAAACAGAAATATAGGCCGCGAGTGCAATAAGAGAGCAGTGACGTAACAAACAGAAATATAGACCGCGAGTGCAATAAGAGAGCAGTGACGTAACAAACAGAAATATAGACCGCGAGTGCAAAAGAGAGCAGTGACGTAACAAACAGAAATATAGACCGCGAGTGCAAAAACAGACAGCAGTGACGTAACAAGCAGGAAGAAAAGACAGCGAGCGCCAGAGAGCCTCGTTAGCTTTTCATCAATCTTACAGTATAGGCTATAGACCTTATAGTTGCATATAGCAGTGAAAGTTAGCGGGATTCTATCCCTTCTGGGCTTTCCTTTGATGCCAGCTGTATTAGCATGATGCATAATTGTATTGCCTTGTTTTTCATGGTTTTCAATAAAATATAATTGAATTGAATTGAAAGTCCACGTTCAACTTCAGTTTGCAAATGTCCGTATACTTTCCGTTGGCCTATACTTCACCGCTCTCTCTCGTTGTCAATCACGGTCTTTTCTTCTGTTTCGTATAAGTTGGCTCAACCTTCCAGGTAAAAGAGTAACAACATTTATGGGTTAAATAGCTGCTCAAAATGTGATCAGAGCTGGTATAAATGAGTAACCATATTAAATTTAGAGTGCTTCGGCGAGGTTTTCAAGAGACGCTGTATAAATGCTGTACAGTTAGAATTTAAAAAATGGCTGCCATAAACGGCTGCTCTTTTAAACAAACGGCTTAAAACGCGCTTAAAATAATTTATTCGCTAAAACGCTGCGAAAGAGTTGAACGGGTTTAAAAGGGCTAGAAACAAAACGGCATTCGCGAATTGATTTGTTTTCAAATTTCTTTCACCGTATTAGGACGGGCAAACGCATAATATGCGTAGACCTAGGCTACATGCCGGCCAACCCTTAGAGCCCTATGTCCAGCAATGTCGTTTTATCAGGCCCGTAGAGTAATGGATAACACACTGACATGAAGAGCTGAAGGTACCAAGATCGAACCCCGTAGATATCCGTTAATTTAAGGTCAATTCTGCCTTCCACTCGCTAGGCGGCTGCGGTGGTTAAATGAATAGTAGACCGTGATTTGGTGCCGCATGTGGCTGCCGCATAAGCAGTTAGGCCTATATTCGACTCCTGTAAAACTGTTATCATGTGTGCTTCTACTTAATACATGTATGTAAGGCGCCCTGCGTGGCTGCCGTTTCTACTATATGTATGTTCAATGTACAGCGCAGTGCGTTTACAGGTGCTTAATTAAAGAAAGATTATTATTATTATTAACTCAGTTCCCATCTTATGGGATGAGTAAAGGCTGTTCCAAAAACCAGTTAGGCCCTAGTTAGTTGCAGCTAATTTAGGCCTACTTTCAGTGTAGTTGCAGCTAATTTACTTACAGAGTAATTAGTGTCCATCAATCTCAAATGGGCTGAAGGCGAACAGAAGGAAGAGACAAAAAGCCATTACGTTAGGCTACGCTCCGAAGGAAATGAGAACTCGCCGAAACCAGTGAGTCACTCACTGCCATTTATATTTTACATAGATTCGACTCAAATCCATGAAATTGTGGTTTAACAGATAGGCCTAATAGACTGCCAAATCAATTTCGAGAATTCGTGCCAGGCATTAGTTCCTGGCATTAGCAGACATTAGAGCCGACAAGTCTGATTGCACGACAAAGACTGGAGGAGTCGTAGGCTGATAAAACGACAACTGTTCGTCGACAGAGGACTCTCTTGTTCACCTGCCAATAACTCAGACGACAAAGACTGACACTTCAACTGTTCGCCATCGATGTGTGAGCGATCGATGAGATACACAAAGATCAAGTCGTGCCCTCCGTCGTCTATCGCGCTGTTTAATTATCCCGACAACAACCCGGAAGTGATGCCTCCATTTGAACCACGCGATTAATGCGCGATCCCTCAGAAATTCATCCGCCATGACACTTCTCATTATCGCTTTTCGTGAATGACCTCGGGCCCCTCGCAGCTTCAACCGGCAGTCGCACGGGAGCGCCACCAGCGGTGCGTGCCGGCGTCGAGACAGTCTCCTGTATTTGGGTCTTGGGACGCTGTTCGGCATTCGTAGCGTCATCTTGCGGCTAATATCTTCGATTATGTCGACATGGTGTAGATCACTTCTGCTGTGAATTATGCAAGCAGAATCGTGTCTCGCATACAGATTCCACGACGACGACGGCTAATTATTATGGAAATGACTCCCGGAAAGAGCAGGAGACGACGAATCGACCGACGGCGGAAGGTGGGGTTCGGGAACGAAGGCAGGGAGGCATGGAGAGAGGGAGAGGGAGGGAGGGACGAGGCCCGGGTCCCGTGTTTTTGGCAGCGCTCGACCACATCTTCACGGTACATCGTCGTCTTCGTCTCCTACGAAGTCGTGATTTGTCGTATATAACGGTCGTCTGTAGTTGGTCCGTTGACTGCTGCGTCAATACATCAGGAGGGCCAAAGATGATCAATGGATCCCGCAAACGCCTCCCCTCAAATAGGCCCTATGCACGCGAGTATGCTTATACGTAGGCCTACATTCACGGATTACGTAATTTATATACCTCGAAGTCGTGAAAAGAATAATTATGTAATTGTGTACCAGTAACTATGTAATTATGTCAGTGTGTCCAGTGCTTTGATTTGGTGTGAATTGTATTAAAGTCAGAAGTAGACGGCGTAATAATCGTAGGCATACTAATCGTAATCGCAGACTCCAACCTTCTAAAGCGCCACTCGAAAGCCAAGCGCACGGAATCAGATTATTTGTGAGTGTTGCGTCAAGTCAAAGGGGTTTACCGTGTAGTGTGGCGAAATTGCCACGAACAGATTGTATAAGCGTATAGATTTAGTGGTTTCCCTATTGTGACGTCATAAACGCCCTATGCACTATGACTGTAATATGCACGCGCTGAACTTCTGTACGTAGTGAACCTGCCCCGGACTCTGGCCCCCCGGACTCTGGCCCCCGGACTCTGGCCCCCCGGACATTGGGTCCCTCCCTTCCCCGGTATTTCCTATAATTTTATAAGGCTAAGAATTCTCATTGTCGCTGCAATCCATTTCAGACAGGTGTGTGATAGAAGTTAGGGACTGTAGAGGGTAGGAATGGGGGCATTCCCGAATCGTAAGAGGGGAGAAGTGTGGCGAAATTGCCACGAACAGATTGTATAGGCGTATAGATTTAGTGGTTTCCCATTAACCCTATTGTGATGTCATAAACGCCCTATGCACTATGACTGTAATATGCACGCGCTGAACTTCTGTACGTAGTGAACCTGCCCCGGACTCTGGCCCCCCAGACTCTGGCCCTCCGGACTCTGGCTCCCGGACTCTGGCCCCCCGGACATTGGGTCCCTCCCTTTTCCGGTATTTCCTATAATTTTATAAGGCTAAGAATTCTCATTATAAAGAGAGTCATTACTTCGAAGGGTTGGTGGATGCGTATTACGTTGAAGGACACTTTTGAGAAGTCATTTGCCGTGACTGTTGCTTTTGCGTTGAATTTGGAGTTCCGATACGAGAAAGAAACATTGTCGAGTGATTGTCTTTCTGTTGAATTCAATTGGTATGATTAAATTTGTTCTTCGGCTAATCTTGAGCGATATTATTTCATGTGAGTAAACGTTATGCCTATGAAAAAGAATTATAACAAGTAGAGATAAGTTGCAAACTATCGGAGAATCTCTGTTGAGATTGAACTGTGGAGAACAATTGACGTTTAATGACGTTTTCAGTTTTAACTTCGATTACGAAGATCTGTTGTGATTGATCTTGTGGTTTGTCGTTGAAACAAGAATATTATCACCATTAAATACTTGTGTCATCCATCTTGTCTACGGTAACCAAGTGAAGAAAAGGCGACCGGTGGTTCGTCACAGTAGTCAAAAGGAGGTCGGAATCCGGTTTCCAGATGGTCCGAATCAAGAGAAGAGGGAACTCAGTTCGTCACAGTAGTCAAAAGGAGGTCGGAATCCGGTTTCCAGATGGTCCGAATCAAGAGAAGAGGGAACTCAGCTGCTACGGTGGGTGTTGTTTAGGTTGAGAAGAATTGGAAGGCGGAGGATCAGATGAGTCAGGGTAGAAATTCTTGAAAAGACGAGACTGCAGTTTTAAGTGGAAAGACCGGGGGAGGAGCCTGAGGCGGATGATGGAGGGTGAGTGGTAATGATGATGGAGGACCGAGAATCTGTGAAGTTCAGGAGGGAGATTGTTCCAGAGTCGTGGCGCTGTGTTGGATATGGATCGTTGGAGAACTTGAGATGAGTAGTGACCGGGGGTCGAGAAAGACTGAGATAGGATGATGATGATCGGTCTAGCGGGATGGCTGTATGGACAAGAGCTTGCGGCCATACTTGGGCTTGGAATATTGAGGGAGTTGTAGTTCCACTTTAATGAACGCTGTGTTGGAATTGTTGCGTAATCTATTATTGGCCAATATGACCTGCACTGCTGAAAGCCAAGCTGCTCAATAGTTGATCATCATTTAATTGAAGGCTCTGTCACTAAATATATTTATGCTGAAAATTGTTAGCGGCCTAAATATTACCACACCTGCTTTCTTCTTGCTTCGTACAAAAACTTAAAATTTTATTTATAAAAGAAACACCATCATCGTCAATGGCCACCATTATTCATGATGTGTGGAATAGGCCTACGTGAAAGTGGTTTTTATGGAGTGTGCTGGAGTATCTTCGTGTGTCTGAGTTTCTAGAGTCCATTGAGTTTGTGCGGCTTTTGTACGATGTTTGATCTCTAATAACAGCCAGCGTCGTCGGACAACGAAGCCCACGATGATCCACGGGTCCTTCTATTAGGGGCCTACCAGGGAAATAACTGGCCACCGATGCCATTTCAAATTAGATCAGTCAAGAAGCAGTACAGGTTCTACAAACAAATGCAATCAATTCATAGCGGCTAACTCCCTTTGATTCGATCGTGGTTATAAGTTGTAGTATAAGTGATGCCTTTCAGTGATGCATGCATGCGTCGTGGTTATAAGTGTTGTGAGGTTAAGGATGGAGGAGGGGCTTCTGAGAGGCGCTTCTTGAAGAAGCCACACGAAGTAATGAATGTTTAATGTAAGCTAGAAACATAAAGGGATTTCTTAGTTTGACACAGATCGAATTATTGCAGGACGTACATCATGTAACAAATAGCGAACGAAGAAACCTCAACAATGAAGACAAACTGTTGCATCGACTTCTCTTTGACGTAGGGCTGCAAAAGCGTTATTGGCAAAGGACAGCACTCGGTATATAATACAGATCGTGAGTGCAAGTCTTATGATTGCTAGCGTGTATACGCGCACGCTCTCTGCCTTTGTTATTCACATACGCCGAGGGAATTTACCACAGTGAGCTGTAGGCCTAATCCTCACTTGAAATTATGTTTATATAAACTGCAGAAATTTCTGTATTTGTCTATGTTTCTAGTTCGATTGACTGTCTATAATCCAGTAGCAGTCTGTAAATAATAGCAATGCTCAACAGCTAACAGAGGCTGCTTGTGAGTGGTAACTGGTAAGCATGCGCAGACGTGACAATACAAAGAAATGCCTAAAAGTGGGTTAGGATTCATGGCATATGATAGGAACTCGGATTTGATCGTGGTTGAACCACATTTCAGTATTAGAAGCCACTATAGTGTTCACCAACAGTTCGCCATGCAGCGCAGAGCGGAGGGATCAAGCGACGGCTACTAACACCAGAAGTGGATCGGCAGAGCTCTTGCAAGTAAGCAGACACCTGCCGAGTAAGCACCGCCAGACCAAAGCAGAGATTCTGAAGCAAATTTGCTGAGTTACAGGTAGGCCTAACCAATATAGAACATCCCGCATATAGCCTTTCCCCATATCACCTTCCTGGATGTGGTTCGGGATTTAGGAGTCCTCCTGGGTCGTACTCTTAGCTGCTCCCAACATGCTAACCAGCTTACTCGTAGCTGTTATTATCAGCTGCGCCAGTTACGGCTTATTTCTCGTTCTCTGTCTCATGATGCTACTGTCATCCTCATACATGCTTTTGTAACAAGCAGGCTGGATCACTGCAGTGCTATCTTGGTTAGTCTGCCGCTTGGATTGATTAGCCGCCTCGACCAGGTTCTTCGATCAGATGCTCGGCTCATTGGACGCATCCCTAAATATGCCCCTATTTCTGCATACATGCGTGATGTGCTGCATTGGCTCTATGTCCTCGGCTTGACCTCCCCGGACTCTGACCTGGCACCGGAATGGACAAGGCGGACATGGCTATTGGCTATTACGGACTTGATTTGATATAGCGCCGGTGATTAAGCTGGTCTCCCTGACGTGGCTTTTGTGTGGCCTGAGAAATTTCGGAGATTTAAGCTTACATTTACATTTACATGTCCTGCAGCGTATCTGCTGTACTGGTTTGGCGCTGTCTCTTAGGCTGTGCCCCGGCCTATCTATCTGTGTGAGCTCTGCCGCCCGGTCTCTGATTCAGTGGTCCGCGTGCTCTTCGGTCTTCTTCTGGGGGAGAACTTTTAGTCCCTCGGGCTCGCTCCACGATTAGGCAACGCCTGGCTTTCTCTATAGCTGGGCCCTCCATTTGGAATGGTCACCCGTTACAGATTCGCCTTCTTCCCAGGGGTAACACATCTGCTTTTTACAAGCTGCTCAAGTCTAATCTCTATTGCCGTGGCTGGGCTGGGAGCGCTTCTGAGTAGGTTTCTTGAAGGTGCGCTATATTAAATTTCTGAATGAATGAATGAATAATCAGAAATGTGATCAAACTTACGAATGCCTAGGAAGTGCAGAGGAGATTATCGATTATTATCGTATGGAAAAAGATTGAATGCTTAACATTGTGATAAATGGTTCTATGTCCTTTATTAAATGAAATTTTAATGCTTAGCTAATCAGAATATGATCTAACCCAGTCACTATAGATGTCATAGTCTCCATTTCCTAAAAATATCGCACATACACAGATACATACGTGGCAACACAGACGCACACACGCAGACATTCCCGGTCACCCTTTACTCAAAGTCTACTCAATGCCAGCCTCCCAGCAGGTCGGAACACAATAGAGGGCCAATGATTATTCCAAACGGCTGTTCTTACAGTAAGACAATTAACAGGCAAACCTGCAAGCTGAACTTAAGTGCAATAAGAGTCCGAGAAATTACACAAAGCGGAGTTTGACAATATTTTACCCGATTACAGCCTGCATGAATAGCCTATGGCAGCTGCATTCCGGATCCATAATATGCACTCTATATTTATATTATATAACATAATTATCTAGATATATTATATGCATTTGTATATATATGGAGGTGTATCTTTGAGTGTGACTGTGTGTCTGCCGTAACGACTTTGCAGTTGGCTTGAGTGTTGACTATACAGAGTCCATAACGAAATGCATTATCGACAAAGCACATATGACGAAGTCGTCTCTCTCCTTAATGGCTGTCACCGATTGCACAGCTTTTACTCGTGCCACAACTTCTATGGCGCCGGATCCATAGTGCAAACAAACGTCGATCGATGCAGCTGCAGGAAGGTGCAAATCACGTGAAGACGAAGGACAGACAGACAGAACAAATCAGTTGACCCGGAAGAACTTTATATATTTCCGTACAACAGCTTTCATTTCCAAATGGTGTCTTGCCGAATGAACTGTTGTCATTCGCAGTCGTAAAAGCAGCAACAACTGCTATTTGGGTTGCAGCATCGATAGCGTTTGGTCTCTTGAATAATAATAAAGTACAATTATAGATTAATAATGAGGCGGTGGCTCATTGGTAGTGGTCGCAGTATTAGAGCGATGGGAAAGTTTAGCAGGGAAATTTATACAGTGGCATCAGTATTTATCGTAATAATTATAATTTATTTAAAAGTGAGATTGATATTAATACAGTGTTTCTATTTAAAGTTTATCCAACGATGAAGCCACTATGTACGCCAACAATCGGCAATTTCTTCAGGAATTGAACTGTGACAACGTAAGGCGCACAATATCGATCGTTAAATAAACTTATACAGAGAATAATAATTGTGCAACTCCAGGAAAGCACTAGATTTGTTGCATGAAATCCATGTCGCTTGTGCAGCCGACAGTGTTGTCTGCTGTGTTGTTTTTTTATGGTTCTGTTCTCGTCGTTACTAGTCGTACTCGTTGCCCTCGATCGTTTTCCCAACGGAGTCGTTCTGTGCGAACACGATGTTCTCTTCTGTGGCGTGAATTTATGTTGCCTCGCGGTATCAACCGCAATCGCCAGTAGTATATAATCTTAGAGATGAAATGGAATGTCAGGAAATAAATCAATACCACAGATAAGCTTTGGCTTAATTAAAATATTCAGACTATGCAACACGAGACTCTGATTTTTTTGTACTTTTACAGAAATCTTTACTTACTTACCTACTTTATGACGTTTTCTGCATTATTACCCTGGATTTAAACGTCGTCGTATTACTTGGTCTGTAATAGGTTAAGAACAATGCTAGAGCCTAATAATAAAAATTTTGTAACATAACAAAGATAGCTTAATAGGCTAATGGTTCTAGCTTCAGTAGAACTTAAGTAGTGAAGATCGAAGAAGGTCATGAAAGGATTGAGCAAGCAAAAACTGCTTAGTACATGTTCAGTCTCAATGTATATTAAGATTTCTGTAGTATATCTTCGTTTAGTCTCTTAATATTACCAAATCTTGCATATTTGGGGCGTGGTGGCTCAGTGGTAAGTTCGGCGCCTTGTGACCGGAGGGTTGCAGGTTCGAATCCCACTCTAGCCGCTGCGTACGGACCTTGGGCAAGTCCTTCACTCGCAATTGCTCGTGGCGCTTCGGCGTGAAAACTCCGACACAGTATCAAGTGCTGTAGTCGGGAGCGCCTCTGAGTAGTAGTAGACTTGAGGAGGCGCTATAGAAATATCCGAAATAAATAAAATAAATAAATAAATTTCACTTAGTTGAGACTTTTTAAACAAGGTGCGCTAACGATGAAAATGTTCAGTAACGATTTCCAAGTAGGCCTATCAGTTTTGAAAGGAATACAGTTTTTTTCGTGCCTTATTATTAAAGGTTTTACCCCTCAGGCTACACTTGGGCTTTGAATGAAACTTAACTCATAACTGTAGTTAAATGGCTCGACTACTATGCAAGCAATGGCGTAAAACCCAAAATAATGAGCGTAATAATTAGGTAGCAGCGCTATCACGACCACGTACAGCATCAGCCGCGAGCAGTTGCCAGTAATGAGGCCCATCTAAATTCCACTAAATATTAAGCAACCATGGTAAACGAAGACAGACAACCTGTAGTTTCCCAAACAGACGAACAGGTCGATTGAGAACCACAATGCTAAAAATACGAACGCTAAGACTGAGACCCGAGATGAGGTAAACACAGAGATTTGCCATCAGAGAATGATAGAAGGCAGAAAGAATAGAAACAGCAGCACATATAAACACACAGTAGGCCTGTATGCAGAGAACCGTTTACACACACACACACACACACACACACACACACACACACACACACACACACACACACACACACACACACACACACACACACACACACACACACAAGCACAAAGCACAAAGCACAAAGCACAAAGCACAAAGCACAAAGCACAAAGAAATAAAAACACAAAGACTGGAAAAGATGGACGGACAGTATTGTACATTAGAAGAAAACAAACACGCAGGAAGCAGACATTTGAGAAAGAAGGAATTTTCCAGAGAATGGCGGAGAAAACGGGCAGCGTCAAGATCTAGCAGCCCCTTTCAGAAGCATTTCCTTCCAATATTTAGTAATGAAATATTGTCTAGCACGCGATGTAGATCCACTGCTTTGTCCACAGCTGACGACTGTGACAGTTGACTCCAATATGTCAACCGTTCATTTGTTTTCGTCTTCTCCTGCGATTGGTTTCTGTAGACATTCGACGATGCTCTGTCTGTCTCTGCTTTTCACGCTGTGGACTTAGCATTTGCATTATGCATCCAGAACGAAGACTGTCTCCATCAAGCGATGCATCAGCGAGGCTTCGGTTAATTACATCATCAAAAATTCAATTAGACTAAATTTTTCTTATGTATTTAATCTGTACTTACAGTAACACCATGTTAAGCCTAAGCAAATAAAATTCCAATTTTTTACAGTACGTTTACAATCACTGTTTAGTAACGTCATAGGCTCATATGTTAAGTATTACGTTACTTCCCTATATATGTAATGTATCAGGGCACTTAATATTGCGCAGGTTTAGTATTTCACAAAAAGTGCTGTGGCTCTTCTGTGTGTATTTCGGCAAAGAGAAATACTCAAGCGACAAGTCTAATCATTCAATGTAACTTTAGGTGTGATTGTTGCATCTTATAACTAATACACTTTTAAACATATAGCTGCCTTTAACCCTGCTTTATCTGGCCGAAAATTCTTGCCTACCATTCTGAACATTCTCTCCACCGGAAACAAAGATGTTGGAATCGAAAGGATGTTTTTTTTATGCTCTAGCTTTAAATGAAAAGTCAGATGCATTAGATGTCCACCAAGCTAATAAGTCACTTTCATAGTCCAATGGCCTTAATTTGAAATATTCAGTCACCTCATGCCTTGAAGTCCATGATATGTCATCTTGCTGAGGCAGCACAGCACCAGTTGAGGCATCCGTGTAACTGAGAAGCTTCAGCGTTTTCTTCTCTAGTTCTTCTGTGTCTGTTCATTCACTGATGGCAGCAACTGAAGAGGAAGAAATCGAGAAAACTGATGACTTGTTCCGACTTCATTCTGCGTTTTTGTGATCATAGTATCTAAAATTTGATCTAATTCAACTTGCTTGCATTACCACTTGAGTTTTAACCGAGGATCGAGTAGAGAGCGTCAGCGATAAATGTATAGAGATAACTAATTTCATAGTTGAAGAGGCGGCTTATGCTGTTTGACAGGAGATCAGATATCAGAGGTTCGCAATATGTCGATTGCATTAATTAAATCCAGTTTACTCCTACATGTGTCGCAAACCTGCTGTGCCGGGAATAACATTGGACGCTTAGGGTGACCTTGAATTCACTTTGCACAAAATTAGTTGTCAATCAAGATTCCGGTCGTGTGCAATTTTGAAACTTTTAAGGAAAAAAGAAACCGTCTAGACATCCATTCGGATGATGAATCATGGGTTGGTTTCAGTAATTCTCATAAATCAATTACAGTATGACCGTTACAATCAGACATCAATTGCAGTTACAGCTACATATAACTGAGGAGATCATAGAATTAATTTTAAATATAGTTACATGATCAAATTGTAATTAATTACAACTGAACTACATGTACAATTTCAGTTGATCCAAGCCAAATTGGCAGCAGGTCTTGATATGATGATGATGATGAATACGACGATTTCTACAGCGCCGTAACACGACACATGCCGTTACAAGGGCGTTTTGACAAGTTCAACACGGCCCATAATCCAGCTTGAAGTAGCGTGTCTTGAATCTGGTCTTAAATGACTCCAGTGAAGTTACAGAACGTATTGAGGGTGGAAGAAAACTGCGAACTAGAAGACACAACTACCCACGCACATAAGCAGCCAACACGCGGCGCTCCTCCTAGAATGTTGTGTACAATGTAGTAAATGTATGACCATCGAACTCGCATCAGTGTCCACGACCACCAGGGCGTCCTCACTACTGACAACTCACCAAGCTTCAACGCTACAAACACCGCATTTTCAGCTGTGCACTATCCTTTATAATTATACCAATTGAGCTTAACGCTTTCTATTCAAATATAGACTTTCGAGCGCCATCTACTAATAGCCGTTGCACAGAACTCTAAGTCTCCAGTTAAGACATTAGGCAAAGCCGATCCACCAACGGGACATTCTCTGCTACAGTTATAGCCTCTCCTATGTCGCATGAACCTAAAGGCAAATATCGCGTAAATCTATTACTGTTTGTTGCCGCGGCGGCCAAATTAGTGTGCGGAATCGGCGGCTCGGCCGGGGCTTTTCGGCCGCTAGGAATTAATGGTAATGGGACTCCAGCGACAGCAGCGACGAGAAGAGATGAACAACTGGAGGACGAAGCAGATCCTTCTCCTGCTTTGAATTGCAAACGATTCTCCGATCTTCCGGCGCCTAATAAGCGTACGCCGAATTAATTCCGCTGCTTTGGAGCGTGTTGCGCTCAGTCTTTGATTGTCCGCCGCCGCGTCAAAGTACTCCGCCGTCATCTTGCTCTTAAACGTATGACAGTCATCCGCATTAGTAGGCTACTCCTCGACTATGTCGTTTGACTATGACCGCTGTCAAAAGCACAAAGCCACCCGTGCCATTCAGTCACACGCACGATTCTCTGTTGACAGACCATTTAGTGTTTCTTCAATTTGGCTGCAGGGCGTTCGTCGGTCAGCGCAACTTTGGATCAGATTAAGTAGGACCGCCATTTGTAACCATAACAGCGCAAATGGCGAAGAAAAACTTCATTGAATGTTTAACACAAAAAGAAAATGGTTCACATGTGTTAATATGCGTTACTTACTAACAAGCAATCACATCTGTGAATTAAAAAGAAAATCGTTCTCAGTTCAATGAGTCAGATATGGTAACCTGGTTGTTCCTCGACGTCGAACTTTGACAATGCAGCAAATAACGTTGGTCCTGGTTTACCCATCAGTGTTCAATATTGGTTTCCGAGCAACACGCGGATTCTGACCTTTCTCGATGTGATTCTGAAGAGTTTCTGTGGAAACGCATTGTTTCAACTATTATTCCACCTCATCAGATCCATTGGCACGTAATAAATAGCAGTATCTAGTACCGCTTACGTTCATACGGACTTACCTTCGTAGTCCCAATCCGTATAAGCACAGGTCAGGGCATCATATTGACCTGAAACATCTGGTACATTATGCATTGTTGGCACATTAAGCCTATTTACGCTACCAAACAGGAGACATTTCCGGTAAACAGATGACTTTGTGCCCGTATATATCACCTGCATCAAACACTAGTTAAAGAAATAAATTCTAACAACTTCCTGTCCGTAGTGTTTGAAACACAGGTGAAAATATTTTATGTCATCGTCTAACTCGGTTGTATGCCCGTATAGTTATGTTTCCTGAATTTTAACCCCTACGACAACTCTTCGATGCTATGAAAAAATCATAGACCTACTTTATTGAAATTATATTTAACCATTTCATTTAAGCATATGTCATCTAGTCGTGTTGGCAAACACACAAATATGTAGACCTATCTGTCAAAAATGTGTCCAATCCGTTACATAAATTCCCATCATGCTGCGAGCAAGACACTTTTGTCATGAGTGCTGACTTTTTAAAATGTCCTGAATGGGCTATAAATGGGCAGAAAATATAAATCATTTTTTGTTTTGAACTTTTTTATTAGATATAGTAACGCGGTGATTTATTTTTTATGAGCACGTGTATGTTAATTGCTTGTCTACTCCGTTTACAGATCTAGGCAGATGCGCAGATGTAAGCTTATTTCAAGTCGATTGCATGGCGTAGGCTATACATCAGTCCATTAGCATGCCTACAAACAAACATGCTTCTTGCATTGGATTGGGTGAACGGTAACTGAGTTGTTTGTCATAATTAGATGGTTGTCGCCTCCAAGATTGCGAACATACGAGTCAGAGGTGAAAGTGAGAGTGAAGGAATCAGTTGACGGGTAAATGGAAGTGTCAGAAAGTTTAGGCAATAGGTGATGGATGAGCCACGGAGCATAAATTAGATAGATGTCTTTAGGTTACTTTAGGCGATCTTGATGCATGCATAGCTGACCTTCGTAATGATTTGTCTTAGATTCGTTACGTTAAAGTATGTAGAAGAGATACATAGCTTTCCGTTCTTTTAAATACTACAGTGCAGCACTAGGGCCTATATAAATCATTTGTTGTTTTGCAGTTTTTATATATTGCAGGATTCCAAGTGTTTTCGTGATCGGTATTGTGTCCCTTTGAGTAACAAAGTGGACGTTTTAGCAGTGTTTTGAAATTCGTTGTATAACTTAACTTTTAATAATATTACCATTAGACATTCATGTTTACAAGGAGACAAACAACAGACTGGTGATGAATGTTTCCTCATTCACTGTTTTACTGTTTTTGTGTAGCCTAAGCTTCCAAAATATAAATACATGAATTAATATCTATTGGACTTCAAATCTCTAACGATTTGATTGTCTAATATTAGAAAATCATGAAAACTTGCTGCTTTTAAAAATTATTTCATAAAACCCATTGACTGTGTTATGTTTACTTGCAAATAAACTAA
This sequence comes from Allolobophora icterica, assembly GCA_963556255.1. Taxonomy (NCBI): domain Eukaryota; kingdom Metazoa; phylum Annelida; class Clitellata; order Crassiclitellata; family Lumbricidae; genus Allolobophora; species Allolobophora icterica. The sequence goes on along the minus strand of OY744607.1, from coordinate 22,893,211 downwards.
ATCAATATTACAGATACCTGAAATAGACCTGCTATACGCCATTAAATCATTTCATCGTTTGAAATCGTATCGCCTCTCATGATATCAGATCATAAAGCTGTACGTTTTATATCTCGATTCATATGGGTCTATACGTTGAAGCACGCACACCGGTCTGCAATGGCTCGTGCGGTGGTGGCGGTGGCGGCGCCCACGGACCGTCGGTCAGCCTGCGTCGGGTGCGTGGTTGGCAGAGCGCGGTGTCACGGCTTCATGTGTAGTCTGTCCTAGTTCGCTGGTCATAAGACGGAGTGGACAGCCAGCAGACGGTCACTGTAACCAGGACGACGAGACAACGCTGAGGACAGGTGACGATAGCACGATCATTTAGAAGTACAGTTACACGAGTTGCTTTCTCTGCTCTGTTCTCTAAATGAACCGAACGGGATGAGACCAGAAGAAAGGTAAGCATAATATATGCATACACGTATCAGGCCACTTAATATAGCGCGGTTTGGTAACTCACAAAGGGACGTACTGTCCGCATCTTAGTTGTTACAGATTTGGCGGAAATAACCCGTCAATTTTTATTGCTGGTTTCCATTCCAACAACGTACGTTTCTTTGCTAGGAACGGTGCAAGTATTTATCTTTGGCATTGCTGCAACCCGTGCTCCATCCTGCTCCTCATCTTCCTCTATCACCCCCGGGCTCTTCATTCAAAACTGAAGTGTGACCTTTTCAAATACTCCTCCTCTGACTCATCTGATCCTATGCCTGCCAATTCTTCTCGCCCTACACAACACCCGCCTTACAGCTGCTCAACCTCCTCTCTTGATCTGGCCCTCTGGAAACCGGACTCTGGCCTCTTTTGACTACTTTGTGGAAACCTTCTCTGCTTTGACGTAGCGCTCGTGAATAAGCTGGTTCCCTGCGCTTGGCCTTCGAGTGACGTTTTAGAAGTTTAGAGATTACGGTACTTCCGTTATAATTTTAGAGTATATAGAGACCATGCAGTGCTTTTGTGAGGGACGTAAGAGCTTTATTTGAAATGTCTAGATACGCACTAATTGAATTTAAGTATTAATAGACATCATGCGATTTACTTTGCTGGTTTCATAATTTATTCCGGATATTTCTATAGCGCCTCTCGAAGTCAACTACTACTCAGAGGCGCTCCCGACTTACAGCATTTGATACTGTGCCGGAATTTTCACGCCGAAGCGCCACGAGCAATTGCGAGTGAAGGACTTGCCCAAGGTCCGTACGCAGCGGCTAGAGTGGGATTCGAACCTGCAACCCTCCGGTCACAAGGCGCCGAACTTACCACTGAGCCACCACGCCCCATGTTTCATAAAGAAACATAAGTTGCATAAGTCGTACCTTATCAATGTTTATTCTCTTATGTTAACATAAAATTACTTGTATGTGTGTGTATGTATGTTTGCATGTATGTATGTATCTATGTATGTATATATGTATGTATATATGCATGTATGCATGTGCATATGTTTGCATGTAGGCCTATGCATGTATGTATGTATGTATGCATGTATGTATGTATGTATGTATGTATGTATGTATGTATGTATGTATGTATGTATGTATACACTGTGTCGTAACTGAACTGATACCCTTTTCGTTTTGGCAATAAATCTGTCGATTCTAAATATGATTCAATAAAATTTTATAGATTGAAAGAGGGATAAATTATCACTATTTGTCTAAATTTCATCAAATTCTATCAACATGGTCCGAAGTTATGCACATTCAAAGTTGGACAAACAAAATTCGAACTTTCCAACATGTAAAAGATAAAAAAACTGCATACTTTACTTATTTAAAAATGACGTCATAATAACTTCATTCCCATTTAAGTAGATTATAATAAAAGAAAATGGTTTTCAGTAAAGATGACGAGTTTGATTAAAATTTTAAGACAAGAAGAACATTACGGAGCAAACAGATTTCTGAAGGAATTCCCTTACAGAAACTGGTCTATTGAATCGATTGGTTTCAAAAACCAATGCTACCGGATCAGCAGAAAAACGGTATGAAGGTGATAGACCACGCACTATGGAAATGCTGATTCTGATGAAAACTCAGTAACGACCTTTTTCAGCTACTAAAACTAATTTATTTATTTTAATAATAAAAACAATAATTTAGTTACTTTAATTTAATTTCAGTGTTTTTGAACTGTTTTAAGTGTTTATTGAGACCCCTACCAACCCAAAACCCGTTTACTCGTGATTTTAGCCCGCCCATAATTGTTGCGTTTCGGGACCTATTGTTCCGGAACCTTTTTTCTAGAAAAAAAGCACTGTGAAAATTCGTATTAAGCCAAGAAGACCGACTGGCGCCAAAACACAGAACTATTCGTCAAATATCCCAAGGAACTGGTATCTCGCGAACTTCAGTGCATCGGATCAAGGAATTGATCGTGCAACCACTGAATGGCGAGATCGCTTTAGAGCGTGTAGGCCTATTCGAACGAATGGCGGGCATTTTAAGCATCAGCTTTGAAGAACAACATTTGACTCAAATTAATTTAAATGTTGATTTTTTTATGCTTTTGTCGAATTCTAAAGTTTAATTACATATAAAAAATTTGTACATGTTTTAAAGTTCGAATTTTGTGTGTCCAACTTTGAATGTGCATAAATTTGGACTCTGTTGATAGAATTTCGCCAAATTGTGAATAAACACTGCAAATTTATCTCCCTTTCAATCTGTCAAATTTTGTTGAATTCTTTTTAGAATTGAAAGATTTATTGCCAAACAACAAAAGGGTATCAGTTCAATTGGGACACAGTGTATATGTATATATGCGCGCATGTATATGTTACGTATGTAGGCCCTATGTATTAGTGTATCCATGTATGCATTTATGTATGTATGTAGGTATTCATGCATGTATTGTTACATGCCGACCTAGTAAAGGGAGTTGTTAGAATGCGTCGCCTGCAACAGGTACATTTGTACCTGCATGGTGTCATTAAATTGATTAAACGGATGGTTGGGTAGGAGTTGGCGGGAACTCATTCTTGTTTGATTTCCTATAAAGTGGTCGATAGGTAGAGAGGTCTTCAGTCTGACGTCTGCTATATATATGGTCGTATTATGATGTCTTAAGAAGAAAACTGAACTTTTACAAGACGTGTTGCTGTTGACATATTGGATTGAACACGAGCTACGATCCAGTATGGTATACAGGGTGTAACTATGTTTGTATGTATGTATGTATGCATGTATGTATGACATTGTATGTATGTATGCATGTATGTATGTATCTACGTATGTGTGTATGTATTTATGTAAGTTTGTATGTATCTACGTATGTATTTATGTTTGTATGTATCTATGTATGTAAGAATGTATCTATGTTTTCTATGTATGTGTGTATGTATGCATGTATGCATGCATTTATGTTTATATGTATGTATTTACGTATGTATTTATGTGTGTGTATGTATGTATGTATGTATGTATGTATGTATGTATGTATGTATGTATGTATGTATGTATGTATGTATGTATGTATGTATGTATGTATGTATGTATGTATGTATGTATGTATGTATGTATGTAAGTATGCGTGTATGCATCTATACATATAGGCCTATGCATACTATATATAGGTATTTATGTATGTATGCATATATGTATGTACGTTTACATGTATGCATGTATGTATGTATGTATGTATGTATGTATGTATGTATGTATGTATACATGCATATATGCATGTATATAGGCCTATGTCTGTACGTATACATGCATGCGTGTATGTAGCTATAATGTGTGCGTTGTATATCGGCTTAACGACACTTTTTCATATCGAAGATGATCAGTGTCGGAGGCAGAGTACAACCTCGTACTCCACGTTTATATTGCGACCGAGCCACCCGCAGTAAAGATCCGAGAAATTAATCTCTGAGAAACCGACCGACCGGGAATCGAACCCGGGCCGCCGGCGTGGCTAGCGGGCTACAAACCCACTCGGCCACTCAGGATCTCCTAATGTGTGCGTGTATGTGTTAAAGTATTTATATAACGCCTCTTTGAACCTCAAGAGGCGCTGCTCTTTGAATGGCACTTCATACGTGCGTGCCTTTGATACGCTTGTGAAGTCGTCACGTGCACATTGCGGCAATCAAAGCAGAGTATTATTATCTGAGATTGTGAAATCCGTTCGATGTTCAAAACGATCGTCTTCGCTGCCGCCTAACAACGCCTACTTAGACATCGAACCCAATCTCTCCTGCTCCACTGGGCCACGACTACATACACGCGCGGCGGCGGCGGCCGGGGGCGGCGTCGGCGAGAGCTTAACCGACCCCCCGAGCAGCGAAGTGTAAGCGCATCTTTGCCTAATCCGACCAAATCCCTGCCGTAACTGTATGCCAGATGTTCCACGCAGTGATTTGTCAGTTGCGGATGTGTTACTGGACCTCGGTCGATGGGTTGTAAGTGCAGCGTCCCTTGGGGCTCATCTCCGCCGCTGCCGCTGCCGCCTTCGCCGCCGCCGCCGCCGCCGCTCAATGGCCTTCGTCCCGAACCAAGAGCCACCAGCCGTGAGTGATAGCATTGTCAAGTCCAGCAGACGTCTGCATGCACGAGTTCCTTCGTCGACCAAGTCAGCGAAAGTCAAATTATTGTAAAAATTGTCTTGTTACAAGCTGAATAAAATATACGAAGTTCAGGGTTAAGAATTTAAGTAAACGAACCAGGAGATCAAACAGACAGACAGACAGACAGACAGACAGACAGACAGACAGACACAGACAGACAGACAAACAGACAGACAGAGACGTTTGAACTTAAACTAATACAATGACGCATATAGAATAAGTTTAATCATTGCACTAAATATTGTGTTGTTTTCCATTTTGACTAACTAACTGTTTTTCAAAAGTAAGGTCTTATAATTTTTATTAAGTGCTAACGATTTGGTAGTAGGCCTTTACGCGCCAATCTAAGCTTGCGGCTATCGAGTTGGAAACCATGTTCTACTTGGATCGTTGCGTGGCTGATGGATTTCAGTATGAGTGTTTTCTCTGGTTCTCGTTGTGTTGTTCATTGTCAGTTTCGTTTACATATTTTATGATTGCATTTTCATTTATCTGTTACTGAATTTCATTTATTTCTTTAAAATACTTTTGTATTTGGACGCGTGTTTCCTTCTTGAAAGAACTAACTATAGTTTCCCCGATCAATTAATTTACAATTAAATTACTAAGTTTAAAGAGCTAGTTTCTCTTAGACGGCTCACAGTGAGAGGCCTACTATTCGTTGACATGGACCTCGATTCTCATCTTGTCCCAATTCTGACCAGCAACCGTCCGGTGGCCATGCAACAGCACGACCACACGTACCTCGCTTTCTACTTTTGTTGTTTGCAGTTAAGTCGACTGAAACATACATACATCGGGACGTGCAGTATATCTTAAGATTTAGCGCGTCTTCTTAATGAACAACGGAATTCTCTATAAGCGATGTGATTTTCCTTTCAGATTTTATTTTAGCTACAGTTACAATTATAGTTAATGGTTATTCATTTTAGTTATAGTTACGGTTCTAGTTAGTATTATTTCTAGTCAGCCTATAGTCATAGTTATAAAAATAAAATAAAATGATTAACTATATATAGTTAATCATTTTATTTTCGCTAACCAGCATTTTCGTTACCGTTAACGTTAACGAGAATCGCGCTGTCTAAAACAGGCTATTAGCCCTGAAACATGGAATCTTATAGGGCCTATCTTTACTAAAAACCATAAGGACAGATAGTTTTCAGCACAACATTTGTTGTTGTCATGTATCATTTCGTTGACTGGCAGTTTTATCACGAGAGAAAATCTATATAGTTTAAGTAGATCTGGCTGCAGAATACACTACTCTAAGTACCGTCATCGGCTAACAGGTCCGTTTCCAGTCAATACCAGAGTGCAGGACTGACCACTCGAAGATACTGCTGTGCAAAGAGATTCTGGCGCAAGCGGATCGTTGTGAGTTGAAAGAACGATGCGAGCCATAGACTCGATGGCAAATAGACAAAGGACAAATAGGCCACATAACATAGGTGGTCTGCAAACATAGGCCTACTTAGCGACCAACCAGAATCCACAGACTACGTTGCCTGATCTTGATGTTATTTCTAGTCGTTCAGCGCAGTTAATGTTCCAAGTAGAAATGATAAAACCCTACTTTTCTCCTGCGTGTTTATGGTCACGTGGTTCGTTTAGTACGCCGAACCAGGGTGCAAGAGGTGGGACACACATTTAGCACAGCCCTTCGGGTATGGGCCTGTGGTCGAAGAACATATCCGGGAAGATTTATTTATGTGTCCACCGGAATCTCGCAGAGCAGCGAATTTGTCAGACTTCAAATTTATTTGATAGGACCCGAAATCTCCTGGGAATCAAATACTAGCCGCAGGTAAAATATTAAAGCCCATATATGCAGCACCAGCAAGGAGCTACTTCTACAGCAGCGTGATAGGTGAGGTTGTTCTACGAGTCTTAAGCGATGACCAGTATATTCTGCAGGCGCCTCTGTCTCTTTGCAGTCTTTGTTCATTCATATCGTAGCCTAATACCAGGTCAACCTGCTCTATTGAATGAAACAGGCTTTCGCAGAAGAGTCAAACTGTTCGATACCGGGTAGCATTCACAGATTTCAATAAAACTGTTAAAGTCTCGATTGACAGTTAATTAAGAATGAGCGGTTAGTCCTTTGCTGTATCTGGAACCCCTGCCCAGACTTGTTTCAGATTAACCATGGAAGGATTTAAAAAAGACTCACGATTTGTACATTTACATCCAATGCTTTAAAAGCTGTTTTGTGTACCAGCGACTTCAGCACCTGTAGAACGTATTTTTTCACATGACGGAATTTATATGAGGCCCCACAGGGCACGTCTTGGTCAGAAAAAATTATGAGCGAACTGGTTCTTATAAAATGCAACAGGCATTAGGAATAACATTTCGCATGCAGAACTTTTGTGGTCGAAGAACACGAATTCGAAATTCTTTGCAGTCTGCATTTAATTTTTGTTTTGCTTGAATAAAGTCAAAGATTAGTTTTTTCTTTAAAACAGCGAGTAGTCCGACTTGACAGTTTTTTTTAGTCTGGCCTAAGGAATAGAAGTCTGGATATGATTGCGATTTTTTGGGTCTTGGTCTCGGTCTTGGTCTTGAGGTTCAAAGTCTTGGTCTTGATCTTGAGGTTCAAAGTCTTGGTCTTGATCTTGGTCTTGAGGCTAAAACGGTTGGCCTTGGTCTTGAGGTTCAAAGTCTTGGCCTTGGTCTTGGTCTTGAGGTTTAAGGTCTCGACAACCAGACCGAAAATTTGCCATACGTCTGTCAGCATTAAAATCTATATTTCATTCGTGTACTAAATACTTGGCATCAACGCTATAGAGGCCTACATATTATAGCAAGTGTGTTACATCCAATCATCGCCAGATACCTTGAATGCTGGAAATAAGACTGTTCTTTGGTTTTCGAAAAAATATTGTTTAAATCAAAACATTCACTCTGACCAAGGTCTCTATGAAAGTCGTAAAGAGTCCAACCGATGCGATTATATTTAGGTTAAAATATCGGTTTAGAGCATCCTCTGGCTTTCACGGATTGCGTGAACTGCCACGATTATGTTGTGCTGGCGAAATTGAGAAGATAAAGCCTTCTATATGAATAAAGGCGTTCATCTCCCTTAAATCATGATTCTCCTTTACTGCTGCATGCGTGGCTAAAGACGCATGCAGCATATATGTGTGCATTGGCGAGATTTCAGCAAGTGAAAAACGGCTGCTATTGGTTGGTTTTATGCTTTAATGAGTGTCTCTAAAAACAGCCTTTTCCTTTTTGATTTCCTTCTCTGCTCTCCTATTTCCACAAATTGGTAATTTTCCGATGCAGTTATTACCGAAATAACAATCGATCACCTTATTTCTGCTGCACACACCCTATTATGTCATGCATTCTCCGCCTCCAGAGGCGCTTCTGTAGCCTCTCAGATCGTTCTCTGAATGACAAGTTAATCCATTAAATCTTAAATTTGTGTTTTTGGTTTCGTGGTCCAATGTAAAATTTTCACCTGGACTTTGGATGGTGGCTTGGCGTTTTAGACATGTCGCTTGCAAGCTCAATGTGGTTAGCCGTTCAAAGAGCACCTGTTTACTTTTTTGCATTGGTAATTGGAAGAGATTTATATAGCGTCTTTTCTAGAAAGACTCTTCTGAGACATTCTAGACCTAACGACGGAAACTCAAGATCGAACAAAATGGACTTCAAATAATTACTTTTACCTTTGCAAGTGCATATCTGGTTATGTTTTGCTGATACCTTGTCCTTCTCACCATCAACCTATTGCATCACTGCTGCATGCATATCTAGGAGCTCCCAAGAATTTGTCCTGATCCTGGATTTCAAGCATTGCTAGTATGATGCATCGTGACTGCTACTGCTTCATATACCTGCAATCTTGATTCACCGTCCTCATTTCAAGCTTCTCTCACATTAATTTTGTCCTCAAATTCCGAAATCGTTGCAGAAGGTCAAACAGCTCTGAAAATCACCCAGATTTACATCAGGGAGACAGTTTTCAAGATGCGTTATCACGACTTAATTCTCTTCGTGTTGATGGTGATCCAAAAAAATATTTAAACCTGTTACGATGCCAGGTTCTAAAGAAGATTATTATTACATGCATGCATAGCAACTGCTCGCCAGTTATAGATGTGAATAGCGGATTCACTATAAGATTAAGTGGCGGATTTACTATAGGATAAGCAGTGACGGATTTAGTATAGGATTAACAGTGGCGGATTTTTTATAGGATTAACAGTGGCGGATTTCTGTATGATTAACAGTGGCAGATTCACTATGAGATTAACAATTGCGGATTTACTATAGGATTAGTAGTGGCAGATTCATTGTGATATTAACAACGGTGGTGGATTTACTATAGGATTAACAGTGGCGGCTTTACTATAGGATTAACACTTGCGGATTTACTATAAGATTAACAGTGGCAGATTCACTAAGTCTTATAGGATTAACAGTGGCAGATTCACTATAGGATTAACAGTGGCAGATTCACTGAGATTAACAATTGCGGATTTACTATAGGATTAGCAGTGGCAGACTCGTTGTGATATTAACGGTGGTGGATTTACTATAGGATTAACACTGGCGGAGTTACTATAGTAGGATTAACACTGGCGGAGTTACTATAGTAGGATTAACACTGGCAGATTTACAATAGGATTAACAGTGGCAGATTCACTATAGGATTAACATTGACTGATTTACTATAGGATTAACAGTGGCAGATTTACTATAGGATTAACAAGAACAAAAGAGGCCATGACCTAAGAGTGGCACATTCCAGAGGGCGAATTAACTCAAGAATCAAATAAAAATGAAGACATGAAAATTAAATTACATTTAAAACAACGAGCGAAACAATTAATAAGTAGGCTTATGCTTATAATATTAGTTAAAACTTTGAAACAAATATGGAAGGCAAATAGGCCTATTTGGCCGTTGTTTTCGCCTCTGCTAAGCTGGAATTTCAAGTAGAAAGGGATGGGTTATATTGGATCGGTTGGGGGAGGGAAACCGCAATTAACGTTTGAGAGGCAAGATACTTCTGATGCTCGCTAACAATGCAAGAGGTAAATTAAGTAAAGATGATATAACCAGCAGGTATGCTATCTCGTGTAGCATATCAAACGGCAACCGTGAACACCGGTCGTAAACTGTTCATCAGTTTATGGAAGAGTCTAAAATCTACGATGATCCGACAATCATATTCACGTCATTCAGCAAGCCTGTGACAGTCCGTGACAGACAACGAAACCAAAGTTCTCGTAGTCGTACAACAATAAGAACACAACAATAGAAATACTAATAATACGCTGAAATATTGCCCACACATAGTTCTGTACCCTCGGCCTTTGAAACTCTTGGCTCAATCACTCTGGCCTTCTTCGACAGCCCCTCGGCCTTCTCCTTGCCCAGATAACTGGAGACAACAAAGGAGCTACATTTCTCTACCAGCTCCTATTCTTGGTGTGGATTTGAAGAGAAATGGCGTAGACATGACTTGTTCGTAGCCTCATATATCAGCTTCCAATTCGTGACAGAATTTCTACTACGGTTGCATACCCACATACGCATAGCAATTCCCTTTGAACACATGGTGCATGCGCATCGATATATCTATGTATAGTTGAATACAGCACATCTTATAAAGATATGAATCTATGATGCATTATTCTTGGCATTTTGCGTGCGATTGTGTGAGTAGTTTTCACATTTTATATTCTGTTCCGTCATCATCATCGTCATCATCACTGTTGTCATTGCGTGCAGCCATTGACGCTGTAATCCATCTCAGCTTCCAACCCCTCTGTCCTTCATGCTCCTCCACCTTTCACCCCATTCCTCCTCCACCTTTCACCCCATTCCTCCTCAAAATCCGTCGCCTTTTCCTTCGACCATTCCACATCGTCATCGTCGGCTGCTATCGTCGGCATCGTAGTCATTCTACGACGGACGATTTCTGGCAGTCGGTGAATGCTCCTGCTGCTGATGCTGATGCTGCTTGTGATGCAGACTCAGCAGCAGCGATGAATTCTGATTCGTTGCCTCGTCCATATATAAATACATTCCTGCTCGTTATGATCCTTCTAATTCGTATGCCCTTTATGTTCTAGTCTGCTTCCTTGAGCTTCTTATCCATCATTCTCTCACTCTCTCTTTTCTCTCTCTCTCTCTCTCTCTCTCTCTCTCTCTCTCTCTCTCTCTCTCTCTCTCTCTCCCTCTCTCTCTCTCTGCTCCTTCTAGGCTGCCCCTGCTAGCTTCCTACTTTCCGCGGTCTCTTCGTCCCTCCTCTCCTCCTCCTCCTCTCCCTCCTCTCCCTCCTCCTTCTCTTCTTCTTCTTCATCCTCCTTCTCCTCCTCTTACTGCTCCTTCGCCTCCTCGACCTCTCCCTAAATCTCCTACCTACTTCTCTTCGTTCTATGGTTGGCTCTACGACCGAGCTCAATCTGAATGCAGAGCGACAGCGCACTTGCATCTTCGCACGCATGCAGCGACTGAAATTTAGAAACAATACGGGTCTATTATTACACCCCGATGGCATGACACTTCGCTCTAGACCTGAGGTTTCATCATTGTGGCCATTAGGTCACTACATAAGAGGAATCAAATGCCTTGTGATCAGTGCTATCACTACCACTGCACCTACTACTATCACTGTCACCATCACTAACACCATCAGTATACCACACCCTCTAACACTACCTCTAACACTAGCACTAACACTGCCACTAATACTACATCTACACGCCAACATTACTCTAATATTAATGTTAATATTAATAAGTCTGCTCTAGACTTGACTACTGCAATTCCCTCCTCATCGGTCTTCCTAAAGTCCGTCTTGCTCCTCTTCAGTCCGTTCTCAATGCTGCTGCTAGATAAATTGCCCGTCTTCCTCGATTCTATCATATCACCACCTTTATGGCTCCCGCTTTCTGCCCGCATCCAATTTAAGGTCATCATCCTTGTCTGTAAGGCTCAACTTGGTTTCGCTCCAAAATATTTATGTGACTTAATACATCGCCCTCACTCTGCTGCTTCTCTTCATCCTCTTCGTTCCTCTGACCGTTTGGACCTCCTTGTTCCCCGTGTCAGGACTTCTCTGGCTCAATCTGGGTCTTTTGCCTCCATTGGCCCTGCTCTTTGCAATGAGCATCCTCCGTTCGTTCGTTCTTCTATTCTCTCAGGTAACGTCTATTCCTCTTGTACCTTTCTTAAAACTTGCTTTTTCTCTCGGGGTCTCTCGCACTGGGAGCGCTGAATGGCCCTCCCGCTAGAAGCGCTTTATAAATATCCGAATACAATACAATACAATATACTACCACTGCTACCTCTAAGCCCTGATACTGCCACTAAAGCCACCATTTGCTGCTACCATTAACATACCACTGCCATTGCCAATAGGGCTACCTCTAACACTGCCACTAACACTAACGCTACAAATATTATACCAATAACAATAAAAGGAGTCAATTATATTCTGTACACTTGATAGGTGCAATGTTGTCTTTTTTTTAAAAGACTTGATCGTTCAGAACTGGACGACGTTTGACTGTCCTAGATGTCATACATAATCTATGGACATTTTAGGGCCTTTGGGTGACTGCTGCTTTCACAAGAAACATTAATATTAATAGGCGAATTACATCTTCATTAGGGGAAGTCTGATATCTTGTGATTCTCAAATCTGCTTCATCTGTGACATCTGGATCTCCTTCCTCCCGTGAGATAACAACTGCTTTCTTAAATCAAAGTTTACATAATAATGGATATCTGAAGATTTACTTACGACCGATGTAGCCTATATCTAGGACGACAGTATTCTGCACGGATTCAAGAAAGCCTTTTAATGTCGATATGTTAGTCTGTTTGTCAGTATTTATGTCACTAGATCAACATTTCAGTACACAAAGGCAGTATTTGAGTATGTATGAATGTCATCATGTTTGTATATAATTATGTATGTATGAATTTCTGCATGCATCTACCCTATGCATGTCCGTGTATGCAAGTGCATGAATGTGTATATATTTATGTATGATTGTGTGTACATCGGTGATAAACCAAGTCTGCATGTATGGCATTATGTTCTGTATGTATTTATGTAAAATGTATATATATATATATATATATATATAAGGGAAAAAATGAATGATTCTCTTGCATGATTGGCTGCAAAATTACACGTTTAAGGATGATGTATCGTTTTTGTAGACTGTACTTGAGGCTTTGGGCTTTGACGGGGCTCATATCAGTTTCACAGACCAGCCTCATCTATATCATGCAGCCAAAGGCGTCACCGAGTCCAGACCATCCGCCCGTACAGTCGGGGCCGTTGGCCCTGCCCGCTGCTGGGGCCGGACCAGCAGTGGGTCTCGGACTCAACTCGAATCCAGGAGGTAAGACGAGCAAGCCGAGTTTTCGCTGTGCTATTACCCTTCCGCGCAGCTGTTCGTGCTCGAAGAGCGAGGGTGCGTTGAGCATCAACTGCTCGCATGTCCACCTAGCGGCCGTTCCGCGTCAGTGGGTCGACGAGGGTCCTTCCGTTTTCAAGACATTGAACCTCGAACGGAACAACATCCGTGAGATCAACGACGGAGACTTCTTCGGGGTCAAGATCGAGCGCCTGCTGCTGGCCAACAACTCACTGTCGGAGCTGAAGTTCCTGTCCTTCTGGGGCCTCGAGTACAGTCTCGAGACGCTCGATCTCAGCTACAACAACTTCCGCAAAGTACCATCGGAGGCGCTGCGTCTCCTGAGGAACCTGCGCTCTCTGAGTCTGACCGGAAACCAGATCTCATCGTTACACGACTTCGATTTCGGATACATGAGAAAGCTGGAGGTCCTCGCACTCGACAAGAACCCAATATCGTCGGTGAGCAGACAGGCCCTGGTTGGCACTCAGCTCTCGCTGCTGATCCTTGACTCGATCCGCCTCAAGGACCAGCTGCAGGACCTGACGACTGATGAGATGAAGTACGTGAAGGGTCTGTCTCTATCGCACAACAAGATCCGCTCGATTCCCGCCGAATGGTTCCGCAACGTCAAGTACTTGCGTTATCTGAACCTCGGTAACAACTTGATCTCCGGCATTTCCTCCACGGCTTTCGTGGGACTCGAGGAGCCGCTTCGAACCCTCGAGCTGCACCACAACCACCTGACCCAGATGCCGGTGGACGCCGTGCGACGCCTTGTCAACCTCGAGACCCTCGACCTGAGCCACAACCGCATTCGACGCATCTACCGACGCGCGTTCAACGCCTCTGCTGTTCTCCAGAGCCTCGACCTCAGCCACAATCGCATCCACAAGCTGAGCAAGAGGGCCTTCGTCGGTCTCGACAGCGTTCAGAAGATCGACCTGCGCTACAACCATCTGATCACCCTCGACGACCGCACGTTTCCCTGGAGCCACCCGAAGGGTCGATTCGTCTACCTGTCCAACAACCCGTGGCTGTGTAACTGCATCCTCAAGTGGGTCAAGGACGAGGCCCAGCGCCAGACGGACCTGGCGACGATCTTCGCCGACGACCTCGTCTGCGACCGGCCGCAGATCCTGCACGGCTGGTCGCTGATGGAGGTCCCAGACATCGACCTCAGCTGTGACCATGACTACTATTACTACTACGAGGAGAAGGAGGTGACAGTTGAAGAGGACACGGATGAGGACACAGGAGAGGGACACCATGCCGAAGGACAGGGACACGACGACGACGAGGAGGACAATGAAGAGAGCGGAGTCAAACAAGACGAACTGAAGCAACTACACAGCGTCGAAGAAAGCAAACTGTCGCCTAAAAATAACAACACCAGAAAGTTGAAATAAGAAATCGTCGCTTCATCACAGCACGTCTGTCGATTACCTACAACAATGATTGATTTGCCAATATCCTTAATCATCGATCCTCAATCAAGTCTGTCACGTTGATCACGACTGTCTCGATAAATCTGTTTCCAATGATTGTACTACTACTGCTACTACTATGTTGCTGCTGCTGCTGCTGCTGCTGCTGCTGCTGCTGCTGCTACTACTACTACTACTACTACTACTACTACTACTACTACTACTACTATCACTACTACCACTGTTACTACTACCACTATTAATAATAATAATAATAAATATAATAATGATATTAATTATAATAATGATAATGACAATATTAATGATGATGATGATGATGATGATGATAATAATAATAATAATAATAATAATAATAATAAACATATTTAAGTAGTATCTGACACCTGAGGGATCCTATATACCTCGGGTAAAAAATAATAATAATAATAATAATAATAATAATAATAAAATAATAATAATAATAATAATAATAATAATAATAATAAAAAAATAATAATAATAATAATAATAATATAACAAACAAACAAAAAAATAATAATAACTGGTGACTCCGCGACAATCTGTCGAAGGCTATTCGTCTAAGCCACATACTGTAGCACAGTTTGTTAGAAAACTTTTTCTGTCATCGGCGATCATCCTGGATGTCATAAAAAGCCACTGAACCGGCCTAGACGCAATGAGTTTAGATCAGAACTCACCAGGCGTGGGCTATATTCTACCGAAAGAAGAGCTCCTCAAATCATATCCTGATTGGGCTTCGCAACGCCTGGTCCGTTACCTGGCAGTCCTCATCAACGGAGAGCTATCCGAGACTGACCAGGTGAACACGCTGTGCAGGTCACACCCGACCATTTTCGTCAGATACGGTCAATAGGGTGTCACCTTTTTTCTTCCGGAGTTCAAACGGCTTACTGTGGTTTCCTTAGTGCTCTACCGACTATACTCCATGCTTTTGTTATGACACATTTGGACTATTGTAATTCCATCCTTCAGGCCTGCCGAAAGTCTGAATAGGCCTACCTCAGAGTCAGTCCGTCCGGAGAGCGACCGACCTACTGTCGTTTCTTTCGGTAAAGTCGACACAGCAATGTTTCAGGCACTGTTTTTAAAATATTATGAATTTATATAGCGTCTTTTTGGAAGAAAAGGAATTTATGACAACTTGAAAGACGTGGCGAGCACGAAACCTGGAGACAGAAGTTTGAGAAAGAAATTTATAAATGGTAGGGAACGATATTCAACTGAATGAAATAATCTGAGCAGCGACTTCGCACGTTTCATTGAACGACGTTGTGATACTATATACACTGTGAATATATTATATATTTGTATGAAAAAATAAATGTAGTCTTGTTCGTAACAATACATGAATGAAAGTACTATAACTATTTTCATAATATATAGATATATAATTACTGAAAAATATATTTAATGTTTATATAATATTGATCTTACAGGTCGACGGGATTCAGTTCAAGATAATAATGCGATTTTATGCTTTTTAAAACTCTGATTGAATTTGACAGTCATTAGATTTCATTGAAGCGATTGCGAACAGTACGAAGAAAACGTGAATATGTGAATATTCTTTTGATTATTAAAATTATTTGTGTTATATAATCTATTCGTTTTGCCTTTACTTAAATTAAGATTGATGTAAAACACCTTGTTTTTGTGTCACGCCGATGTTTCAATGAGGCTAGCGTAGAAAAGTGGATTCACCTTCGAACCGTCAGAGAAATTCGAGCCATGTAGGGAAAGGTTTCTAACGATTTCTGTAATTCAGCTTCAGCCTGAATAATGTATGGCGCCATTAACTGGTCTTAACGTCACCATCTCTTACCTTAGGCCTATCTTAACTAACCTTATTCTATCTTGCCTCACCTTAACTTATTTTGCCTTGCCTTACATTTTCCTAACTTTGCTACACATTTACTGCCTATGTTTCTGTCTGTTTTAATCTAGGCCAACCAGTGCAGGTATCGCTGCAATAATTTCAGACGACATATAGGTCTACGCCTTTATGCCGATAACTCACAGACGAATGTTCCGATGCCGTGTGCCCATGTCGTGTCCCATAGCACGTCAAGATGTCGTGTCCCGATGGCATGTCTTCATGCCATGTGTTATACCATTTCCCGATGCTATTTCCCCATACCACGTCCCATGCCATGTCCACACGTCATGTCTCTTACCAATGTCCCGATGCCATGTCCTGATGCCATGTCCATATACTATGTCCCCATGCCCTATCTAAATGTCTTGTTCCCATGCCATGCTCCATGCCATGCTCCGCATGTTCCACCCCTTCACTACGACAGATAGCCCACATCGGCGCGTATTATCTCTATTACAGAGGGCGGCCTAACTTCATTTCGTACCTCTCAGCTACCATCTGATCCTTTTAGAAAGACTCTCTAGGCTCAGAGTAGCGGTTTGAGTGAGGCTACACTAGTAACACTACATTGTAAATGATCAGGTATGTCTGCCGCTCTAGAGTTGAGACCATCCTTGTGCCGCATTTCCGAACTATGACGAATGCTCATCGGGGTTTTTCCGCTGCAGCACCGACGATCTGGAATGGTCTTCCACTCTTGCTGAGTGACCCTAATTGCATTACATACTTTGCTCTTTTTCTAGACTATTAAATACACACTTGTTCAACTGATTGATAGCCTCATGTTTAGCGTTTCTGTGAGGTACTTAAGAGGCGCTGTATAATTGTTCTATCCAGTGCTTTTTTTTCTAGAAAAAAAGGTTCCGGAACGGAACAATAGGTTCCGGAACGCAACATTTATGGGCGGGCTAAAATCACGATAAAAACGGGATTGGGTATTGGTAGTGGTCTGAATAAACACTGAAAACAGTTCAAAAACACTGAAATTAAATTAAAATAACAAAATTATTGTTTTTATTATTAAAATAAAAAAAATATTTTAGTAGCTGAAAAAAGGTGCCGGAACGCCGTTCCGGCTCGTTCCGGCTCGTTCCGGCTGAAAAAAGCCCTGGTTCTATCAGTGGAGCACAACGTCCGGCTCGCGGGCCACATCCGGCCCGAGATGAGTCGTCATGTGGCCCGCGATGTCCAACAGGAAAAGCGACTATTTAAGAGCCGGCACTGACATTAAGTCATAGTGACTTGCGCATGCATTGTGGTCATTGGAAAAACTATCAGTACCGGTATTGTAGTAATATAGAAGTACTATGAGACTGAGTCCAGTCTCTCTCTGTGCAATGTTTAGATTTACTTTATACCTGTTTTACCGCGTATACGTCATCTTCATGAATTTTGGCATGCATTAATTTGAACTAAGGAAATACACGTGGAGCTAATTCTGAGATCGTTAATACCATTGGCTATATGTATAGTCGCCCATCAACACGTAATAGTCCCGTATTCCTGTTAAAACATGCCTACTAAAACACTCTACTATGACACAAAATATATATCATTATAGCTTTATTTAGGCCAATGCTATATTTCATTGAGAAGTGTCTAAGTAGGCCTATATATATAAATTTTTAACTGGATATTTAAGTAGCGTCTTTTTAAACCTTATAAAGTTGTTAAACTATGGTTATCTAGAAAAGTGTAACTCAAGATAGGTTGATAATGTTTCTTGAGGTGTCTGGTGAGGGACAGTGCACATTTCTAGAATAAGTAGGCCTATTTAATTGCAAATATTTGATGTGCTTAATAAAATTAATAATTCTGGCATGAAATGGAACAGTGTAATCCTAGCGGTAGGAAAAGTAAAAAGGACGCTACTCTTTCACTGGGCAATTGTTGTGACTGCAAATAAATTTATGTCTATACAGCAGTGCGTATTTTAAGGAATTTAGACTACTGGGACAAAATCTAGTTCATGACCTTTTTAGGAACTCGTCTCTGAAAAACTTTGATGACTTTTTTGTGGAATTCATCTCCCGAAAAAGCTGATGGAATTTAAAAAACTTTGAAGGAATCCATCTCCCGAAAAGGTTCACGACCTTTTTCTAGGAATTCATCTCCCCAAAAAGTTGAAGACCATTTTTAGGAATTTCATCACAATCCCTTTTGCTAATTCTGATTTTACTACTGGGGCAAATCTTAACAACTTGCCTCTTGCAACATTTGTCCCACTAGTTAGGCTATACTTTAAACATACATTGCCTGGGTCAAATCAGAATAACTACTGGGACAAATCCTAACACTACTGGAACATTTGTCCCACTAGTTATACAGTTAAAATATGCCCTGCTATACAGAGTTCTTCTGGCTTTCAACGGCGCATATATAGAGAGGGAAACAGGATCAGTAGGATTTTGTCATTGGAGTAGAGGTTATCATTAGCCTAGGAGAACGAGTCTTGGGCCTTGTACATTTTATCTTGGGCCGTCGACTTGTTCTAAACATGTTCAAAATCGACTGCTTCGAGGCTACACTCGTTAGATATGTACCGATGTTAACGCTGTGTACCGGGACTAGATTTGTTCAGCGGCCCTACCGATCGTTGGCGAACCACAGACAAAGAACATTGAATCAACCTTTTTTCGAACGTCATTCCAGACGACAGATGCGCTTATACGTTCAAGAAAAATCTCGCATATTTCTTCCATCTATGGAACCGAAGATGACCGTTGAATACAATCGATTCTTTCCAACTCCCATGAGCTCCATTTACAGTGATGCATCGGTTATTGTTTTTGTAACAACTACCCTACCTACTTAGCTTTCAAACGAATACTGCTCAAATCATACACAGACAGTTGGTCTTCTAAAATCGAGATATGTACGTTTTGCTGTCGTATAATCCAACTGATTTCTACATCCAGCGCAATATAAATCATAAATGTCCGGTTCTGATATGTTCATTCGGTTCTGGCCATGTTCTCTTCAATATGCAATGCATTCTCTGACGAGAGCAGCTGAAAGCCAGCAGCAGTTGATTTATGTCAACACAGCTTATAAGCGAACAAATGCAAAGGTCATTCAAGCGTTTCTAAGCCCATTCATCTAACATTATCTGTCAAGCTGCTTGGATACCTCTCATCCTGTCTGGCTCTATGTCTTCGGATACGTCTACCTGGGTCTGCGCGTGTCTGTACGTTTGTATCCGTCATTACGGTTGTAGTTGTATAGGCTAAACCTTCTCCCACAGCAGCAATATTTATTCCGGCGACTGTTTTACGGCTGTTTCGGAGATGCTTGGACGTAGCCTTTCTCAGGATGATCATCATCATCATCATCAGGATCCGTGGGCCGAAGGCCCGTAGGTGTCCAATGCATGATCTATCAGTTTTTTCCAAAGTCCCCGGTCTTGTGCTAGTATTCTTAAGCTGTGCAGATCTTGCTTACACCAGTCTTCGATGTCATCTGTCCACTCTCTGTTGGGTCTGCCTCTCCGCCCATTTCCATCCATAATTCCCATCATCACGGTTTTTATTTTTCTGTTGTCATCCATTCTACATATATGCCCAAATAGACTTAGTTTTCTCTTCATTATTGTTTGCATTAAATCTTTCTTTATTTTCAGTCTTCTTCGAACCTCCAAATTTGTCACCTTCATTGTCCAATTTAGGTGTAGTATCCTTCTATAGCAGTACATTTCAAATGCCAATATTTTATCCTGGTCTGTCTTTTTAATTGTCCATGATTCACAGGCATAAAGAGCTGTGCTAAACACACATGTTTTTAAGATATTTAATTTGGTCTTGTAACTAATTTGTTTGGTTTTCCATATGGTGTTTAGTCCTGCCATGACTCCCTTTGCCTTTGCTATTCTTGCCTTTATGTCCCTTGTGCAATCATTATTCCATGTTAGCAAACTGCCTAAATATACAAATTCCGTTACATTTTCAATCACCTCCTCTTGCACTCTTATTTCCTTTTCTATTGTCTCTTTACCAAATACCATTGTTTTTGTTTTTCCCACATTTATTGTTAATCCAGCACGTTTGGCAGAAATGTGCAACCCACAAACACTTTCTTGCAATGTCTCACAGCTGTTCTCTAACAAGTCAATATCATCTGCAAATCGTAAGTTGTTGATCTTTTCCCCTTGTACCGAGATTCCG